>JAWNNM010002500.1:0-600000 GCA_035044965.1 Lordiphosa andalusiaca | reverse complement strand
TATAAGTAACTAATGCTGAACTCTGTAGAAAGTTCACCTTTTCTCAACATTTTAAGCCTTTTGATTTGTTTCACTCTCCTCTCCAAATGTCGTTCACATACTTGACCAACCCATAAACTAAAACTTTTTAAAGTTTCCAAAATGGCCCAATTTTTCATGGTTCAAAATGTAAGGGAAAGTCACAAGGAGCCAGGTTCGGCATTAACAGTTAGCTTTTAATGCACTTTGGTGTATGGTAAGAATCTAAAGTAAGTCCTGACTGACTGACTGACAATCTAGTAACAACCCAAATGGGTTGCTCTTTTGACAGAAGCTTCCATTAATGATGAATATAAGCACTCAGGCGGGGCTTTGGCTAGTTCCACCTAATGCCAATGTCTGAAAAGCTATGTGAGGGTAGAAATTAATTTTTTTGTATGCTGAAAAAAAAAATCCCGACTTAGGAAAATCCACAATCAAACAAAGTGACCAGAAAGTCATGCAAGCAAACGAAGTGGCAAAGGGTGATTTTTTTTAGCCACTTTGCGCAGACGTTTTCGAGTCACATGTTACAGTCAAATAAATTCAGTTTGGTCTTTAATTTAACTATGAATCAACTTAAAAACGAAGAGGGATTGCAAATTATTGAATTTGTTTATCAAAATTCATGCTCGGCTAAGAAAGATTTTTATCGATAAATTGTGTTCAGCGAGACGATGCTCATTTCTGGTTGAATAGACATGTGAACATACCAAATTGCCATATTTGGTGTGAAGAGCAGCCAGAAGCATTGCAAGAATGGCCAATGCATCCTAAATACTGGAGTGTTTGGTGTGGATTTTGGGCTGGTGGCATTAATGGACTTTTTTCAAAATTACGACGGCATGAACATTACATTACATTACAACCCGAAATGAAAGGGCTGGACTGGGCTGACATGTGGTTACCACAAGACGGTGCAACATGCCACACAGCACGCGAAACAATGGAACAGTACATGCAACATTAATGTTCCTTTTCCATATAATCCGTCAATCGATCATCCCATCTTCTTCATCCATTCCTTCGGCGGATCGATAATGTATACTAAATATGTCATGAAGGTACGAACCTTCTATCATTAGAACTATGGAAGATATAATGTTTTTCTTAAATAGTAAGGGCGGGGGTAAGCGTGGCATAAGTTGAAAATAAACTTGATCTGGATACAGATACACAGAAAAAAAAGATTCGCGATATCCCGGATATCTGGGAATAAAACAATCCCAATCGTTGTCAGAAGTCGGTCAATCAATTTTTTTAACCTTGCAAAAGGTAAATCGAAATTGTCCAACTGTTTTTAATGCATACAAGGAAGCATTTCCGACCACATAAAGTATATATATTCTTGATCAGCATGACGAGCTGAGTTGATTTAGCCATATCCCTTTGACCGTCCGCTTCTATTCTATCTCCTACGTGAGTAGGAGCTAGAGGAGTAGGAGCTTCTAATAAAGCTGTCGTGACCAAACTTTTGCACGAAGTATTTTGGTAAACATACTCTGCACATTTGTCGGATGACTATAACGTATAGCTGCCATAGTAACGATCGGTCGAAAAACTAGTTCTTGTGAAACAAATTTGTTTGTTGTGAATGCAAAAGTCTGCAAATTTCGTATTTAACAGTTTTCTATGCGTCTCCATGATTCTGCCAAGTTTGGTCAAAATCGGACATCTATATAGTACAGCTGCAATAGAAAAGTAAGGTTAGAAAAATAGTCTTAGTGATGAAAACTTTTTTGTTTTCAATGTAAACCTCTTTAAAAATTGGCAAATATTTATTTTATTAGCATTCACAGACTTCTTCAAAGTTTTGTCAAAATCGGATGGCTATAGGTTATACCTGTCATAGGAATGATTGGTCAAGAAACTAGTTTTAGTAAGGAAAACTTTTTTGTTTTCAAAGCAAACGCCTCCAAACTGTTTGTTTTTCTTAGTTTGATATGTTTTTCCATGATTTCATAAAGTTTGGTCGAAATCGGACAACTATAAAGTATAGCTGTCATACAAAAGTAGAGTCAAGAAAATGGTCTTAGTAAGAAAACTTGTTTGTTTTCAGTGGAAATGTACTTCAAATTAGTTCGAACGAGAGCGTAAGTTTAAGTCAGCCCTGCCCGATATCGAAATGCCCCTTACTCAAGGCAATTAGTGATTAATAACCTCATGCGGCTCAGATAAGTATGCAACGTTTTTGTAACTCTGCCATTTATTATTCGATCTTTATGAAAATTTGTGAGATTGTACATATTGGCCGCATGCACTATACTGCATCTGAGCTCGATAGCTCACAAATTGAAGCAGAAATTGGTCTAATTTTGAAACAAACTTGATCTGCCTGCAGACAATACTAGCTTATTTCTAAAATTTGGTTGCTCCAGCTCTTCTAGTCTCTGAGATCTTGGTGTTCATACAGACGGACTGACGGACGGACAGACTTTCCATTATTTGTTTATTCTTATTATTATTTCTATCTATTATTTATATTTTTCACCATTGCAATGGAAAATAAAAATTGAAAAACAATGGTCAAGTCACATGTTTTATTTGGAAACCACAATTTAAGAGTTTTTTCTGATTTTAATCTCACATATGGAAACGGTGACGATCTCTGCTCTATATGTATATATACCGGGGCTAAAACCTGTACTGAAACAGTATTGAAATTGATAGACATTTCTCAGCCCGAATATAATGTTGCGGTGACCTTCCGTTCGGTTATGGCCATAATATCAATAAAATTTGCTGCCGGCCATCATGAAGCGCCGAATTTAAAATTGTCTGACATAATTTGATTCAGTTCGTCGGTAGTTATTTAGTGGCCAATATGATCCATCCATTTGGCCAGCATAGTTCAGCCAAAAGTCAAAATGTGCTTGGTGACCAGCCGGATTTTTGGTGTGGTCTGTCGCTTTTGCTCGTCTGCCCTAATTTATGTTGCGAATAAATGTGTCGCAAATCATTACGCGGGACATTTTTCTATTTGTTTGTTGCTGTTGTTGTTGTTGTTGTTGCCGTGCTTGGCTCTTTGTGGTTGTTGCTGGAGTGTCGTGACGCTTTATTTAATGGCTTGGAAATGGAAAAATAAACAAAACACACACACACACACACACACAGAGAGAGAGAGAGAGAGAGAGAGGGAGATGAAAACAACAATGACGAGGCATTAGAGCGCCACCTAAATATAGACACAAATCACAAAAACTCAGAAAGCGAAGAGCAGCAGCAAAATGGGGCCAACTGGGTTTACGGGGGAGGGGAGGATTGGGTGGGCTCTGTTTTTGTTTGTGGCTGGGAATGAGCACATTAAATCAAAATGCGGTGCATAAAGCAGGAGGCACACAGACAGTGGAGCTACCCTGCATGGGAGGTGCCAGAGAGCAACGAGAACACAAGGATTAAAGGCGACGGCTGAACTGGTGGGTGGCGGGGCAGCAGCATAAACGTTTAACGCCTGCAGGATATTTATGATCATGAATTTTCTTATTGTGCTTGCTGCTGGCTGCTTGGGCCCAGATCCCAGGTTCCATTCCATTCACCCCCTCCCACCGCCTGTTAACGATTTATTAAAATGTGCAGCAGGAGCAGCGAAAATCGACAAAAGGGCAAAGCGAAGAGGACAGCTGTCTGTGGCAGCGTATCAAGTGTGCCACGCCCACCCATCGACAGAAATGAGTTATAAAACTTCAATAATCTCAACCAAATATATTTATTCATGCTTAGCCTGCTTGGGGTATGCAAAGGAGCAGCCCCAGACGGGGCCATTACTTTATTTACATCATATCCTGCAGAAGGATGTGCTTGACGCACGAGGACGACGACGAGGACGACGACGACTGCGACTGTGGAATACTTGCAGCGAATCAATAGCAAAATAAATCGTTTTACAACCGCAGGACATTGTATTGTGCCACACAAAAGATTGCCAAAGGATCTGGGGCCAATGAAAGCGAAAGAAAAGGAAAGGTACAACGGCAACAACAACAACGAGAAACAATGCCAGACACTTGGCAGAGAAAACACAGCACTGAAATGGATATTATAGTAAAAGTATTTATCCCGCAGCAGACGAGCGCTCGAAGGACTCGACTAACGATAAAGTGAAAGGAAGTAGAAAGTATAAATCGTTGCCATCAATATTCGCCCTGTGCAAGGAATTGATAAACTGCCACAGTAGCTCCAGTCTCTGTTCAGACATTTTGCCAGGTGGATTTGAAAAAGAAACTACCACCGCTTGCACTTGCTTCTAGTAGTATTTTAATATAATTGGGTTATTTTAAAGTGTACCGGGCATTTCCTTTACATCGTCAAACACGTTTCACATAGACAAAGTGAAAGAAACCAAATTTTTCACGAAAACTGGTAACAGCATCGCCCTCAAGGCAACCCTTCTTGCAGTGACAGCCAAATGGATTGCATCTTCCGCGGCCGCACCAGGTGCCCTTCACGCCATTTCCATCACCACAGATCCTCTTTCTGCATGTGTTGTGGCCCAGGCTACTGGCCCCAAAGGTGCCACAATCGTCTCGATTGGCATTGACGCTGAACTCAAACTCAATGTCCGTGGGTTTGCAGCAAACAGCCGAGGTGTGCGACGTCAGGCACAGCAGCCAAATGGACAGGATCAGCGAGAGTGGAATCAATAACCGCATGGCGAAAGAAAGTATTTCGTACTGAAGTTCTTAAGCGAGGGGCTGGGGCCTTATAAATTAAAGTTTATCGGCCATGCCGACAACAAATTGGTAACAAGTAATTAAATTCAGTTTAAATCGCCTTATCAGTTTCGCTTTAGATACGCTGACATGCCAATCAAAGCTAAACCACAAAATGTACATTCGCTACGCGTTCAATACCATAATATCCGATAAAGCTCTCAAGATGATTACCGGGTCGACAACCTTGTTCGCAGGCACAGCCCCAGGGGTTGCAGGGTCCCAGGCCGCAATAGGTGCCCGCTACGGCTGTTCCATCGCCACACAATTTCAGTTCACAGGTATTTTTCCCTGTTCTCTTGGCCTCGTAGTCAGCGCAGTCCAGATGGCCGTCGATCATGGTAAACGATATGGTCTTTGGGCGGCAGCATTCGGTCTTGATGGTGGGGACTAGAAATCCGCATATAAGAATTGCGATAAACCAAAGTTTCATCGTGCTTTTTGTAGGAAAAGGGGTGAATGAGGAGGTACAACAGAGACCACTGTTGCCACTCTGATATATCTGGAAGTTGTGCAACTATATATGTGTATTGTTTGTTATGTTCTATGTAGGTGTCAGTTTTTGGAATTATTTCTCTCATGTATCTGAGATTTGAAAGTGAAACAAAGCTGCCTCTTAATCAGAGGTAGAGAATAACTCACAACACTTGATTTTAATTGCCGTTTTCATCAGAAATCAAACATTGTAAGTCATACACATTCATCATAAAGCCATGACTGTCTCTCCGTCTGTCCGTATGTACAATCACTGCTCAGAGAGTGTATGAGCTAGAAATAACCTTATATGTGACACAGTTTTGCAGATAGATTGCTTGAACATTCTACATATATTTAGTAATCAGTATTAGTCGGTGTAGATCGAATGAACAATGTTCAAGCCAAAAGCAAAAAACTCTTCAGTATTATTTCACAAATATCATTGTCTTTGAAAAACCGTAACAGAATCCAATTGCAGTTTTCTAAACACTTTGTAAACCTTAATGACACCGTATCACATAAAGTTATTGTATTTCGAAATGATTGTTACCAAAAGGCATGCATTAAGGATTATAACTCTTCGATCTGTATTTCTTTCAATTTCAAGGAAGATTATTAAAATTTAGCACCTTTCATATTAACAGAACACAAGAAAACAAGCAATCATATATCTCAATACTTCTCACTTTGAATCTAAAGACACTTATTTTTATTCTCTCAAACTTGATTGTGTTTGAAACACAAAAAAAAAAAACCGAAGACATGTGTTTTCCACTGAGCGAGACATTTAAACAATCAAAAAACAAGAAATTCTCTCTGTTTTGTGAGCTATTTCATGGCAGGGAGGAGGACATTTAATAGTTATATGAAGAGTTTTACTAATTCGGAGAATGACAGATGTCCAAGACTCAATAATAACTGTATTTTAAAGAGTTTTAAGTCATTTATAACAGTTCCTTAAAGTATTATAATAAGAAGTGAATTGATATTAATTATTGAAAAATTATTAAAACTCAGAAAATATCAGAATTCAATTTTGAAATCCATTAAGAAACATCTTTTTGACCTAGCTTTACTCCAAATAAAATAAGTAAGGACAAGTCAATACCAGAGAACCCAGCAAAGCCAATGCAGATAACAGCCGCTGGTATCTGTCCTTGAACTTTGGTCTCTTCTTTCAAAGAAATCTTGCCGAATCGAGCTATAATTATTCTAAATTTTTACCCTTTACTCAATTGAACTTTGTATACAAAGAGATAAAGAAGGTTGTCACAAAATATTCATTGGATGATTTCTGGTATCCATTTGGAAAGGTGTGACGTCTGTCTGACTGCACCATATCAATGATTACTGAATTGTTAGGAATATTCCTGCATTTAATATTAAATCTTATTTTACTTTCGGTGTGATCAGAAGTTCTGAAGAAACTATCAAAAAGGAGAAAGCTAAGCTAACTTGGTCTGTGCCGAAGTTTTTATACCATTTTTCCTATTTTCCGACCGATCGTTCGTATGGGAGCTATATGATATAGTCATTCGATTTGGCCCTAAATTTATAAAATTATGTGAAAGCATGTGAAACAAAGAAATACAAAAGTGCAGGATGCTACCATTAAAAGTTTGTCTAACTAAGACTGTTTTTCAGACCTATCTTTTGTATGGCAGCTATACCATATAGTTGTCCGATTTTATTAAAACTTGACAGAATTATAAAAAAAACATAGAAAACCTACGATTGCAAAGTTTGCAGACGTTTTCATTGAAAATAAAAAAAGTTTTTCATACAAAAACTATTTTCCCAACGGATTGTTTCTATGGGAGCTATGAGATATAGTCATCCGATCCGGCCGGTTTCGACACCTTAGTAGTGTGCAGCAAAAAGAAGACTCTGGACAAAATTTCAGCTCGATAGCTTTAAAACTAAGAGACTAGTTCGCGTAGAAACAGACAGACAGACGGACAGACGGACGGACTAAGCTCAATCGACTCAGCTCGTCACCCTGATCAAGAATAAATATACTTTATGGGGTCAGAAATGAATATTTCTATGCGTTGCAAACTTCTGGGCAAAATTATAATACCCTTTGCCAGGGTACAAATAGCTGTCACACAAAACCCATGTCAAATCACTTGCAGAACATATCTTAAATTGATATTGATTATATTAATATATATAAATTAAATAAATTGGATTTTAAATAATCACAGCGAAATGACACATAAAGTGGCCATAAAGCAATGAATTTTACTATCTAAAAAGGGTAATTCTGACATTTTTTTAGATCCTTCATTTTAATACGCAAATTCATGCATTTATGTCCGAGTTGCTACCGGAACGGGGGCCATTTCGTAAAGTAAAGTAGGTATTTCGTAGGTAAAGTGCTGCTCATCGCTGTTCCAGGCGGTGCTGCGCAACATTTTTTCCCATTGCGGTTCCAAATAAAACAATTTAATGTTTAATTCTAATTCATTTACAAATCTCAGATACATGTGATAAATAACTCAAAAATCTCGCAGTCATTTGGAACATTTACAGCCATAAACGAAATAAATTTCACAAAAATTAAGGTGAGTTTTTCCTGTTAAAAAGTGGCCTTTGTTGCAACCCCTTTAACACCACCCTACCTCCCAGAAAAGCATCATGAACCATTGCCTCATCGCATTACTTATATTTGGACTCTTAGTTCCTAGCATCAAAGCCGAATGCTGCCGCCCAAAAACCATATCGTTTGCCATGATCGAATCCAACTCTGACTGTGATTCCTATGGGGCCAAGAGAATGGGTAAAAATACGTGTGAACTGAAAGTATGTGGCGATGGAGCACCCGTAACGGGCACCTATTGTGGCCTGGGACCCTGCAATCTCTTTGGCTGTGCTTGCGTAAATGGTTGTATACCTGGTGATCACATAGCTAATTTTATCGGATTTTATGGAGTTATTCGAGTTGCGGATGTACATTTTGTATATAGCTCTGATTGGCGTAATTAATAAATTGTGTGGCATGTCAACTGATAAGGGCGAAGAGAGCTAAATTAGATTTACAGCTAGTAGTGGGGTGGAACTACCGGAGAGATATTAAGGGCTGCTCTTTAAGAGCTAAGAATTTTCATTGGGGAGTTCTTGTTTCACGGAAACAGAGCGACAATCTTGGTTTTAATTCGTTTATTTCCATCCATAGATTTTCTTACTGTTTCGATATTTGCTTGTCTTATTCTAGCTATGAAAATATAGTTTCGTTTTGTGCACGTTTCTTACTTGCGGTCTATTACTTAAATCGATTCCCACATGCATTTCTTTAATAAAAAATTCTGCTTCCGGCATCTCTGTGATGCAAACCATATTTCCCGAATTTCATTTGGGACATAATCCACAAAATTGAATTGAACACGTACATTTGGACCAAATTCATCTAAGTGCTGAAATAACAAGTAATTAAATTCAGTTTAAATCACAATTTCAACTGTGTTCGCCATATCAGTTTCCTCTTTAATAACCCAACAACATGACATACAATTTATTAATTACGCCAATCAAAGTTAAACCACAAAATGTACATTCGCTACGCGTTCAATACCATAATATCCGATAAAACTCTCAAGATGATCACCGGGTCGACATCCTTTTTTGCAGGCACAGCCCCAGGGGTTGCAGGGTCCCACGCCGCAATAGGTGCCCGCTACGGCTGTTCCATCGCCACATATTTTCAGTTCACAAGTATTTTTCCCCGTTTTCTTGGCCTCGTAGGCGGCACAGTCCAGATGGCCGTCGATCATGGTAAACGATATGGTCTTTGGGGGGCAGCACTCGGTCTTGATGGTGGGGACTAAAAGTCCGCACATAAGAATTGCAATGAGCCAAAGTTTCATATTGCTTGTTTGTCGGAAAAGTGGAATAAGCAGGATAAAACGGAAAACATTCTTTCCAAATGGGGAAACTCACCCTGATATATCCGGAAGTTGTGAATGCTTCTAATTTTTCAACTAATTTAATATATTAATTGAAAAGTTCAAAGTGACAGCCAGATATTTAGATGCGTTTTGGAAACAAAACATAGCTGCCTACTAGTTTGTGCCCGTTTTGAAAATCTGAATTAATCTTGGGTTAATGAATGTCCGTTTCAAAGTAAGCATTCTGGGTAAGAGTACAGATAAAAGTATTGAACCGAGTAATATAAGAATCAGTCACTGAACCATAGTTAGATACTACACATTGAGTAATTAAAGCATAGATCGTCACCGAACAGATGAATAATGAGTCACTTTAATGTAAAACACTTAATTTGAAGTCACAGAATGAGTCACTTTACAATAAATAACTAAACAACAAGTCACGGTACAACTAAACAGTGTGGCAATGAACCAAAGTCATTCAACTGTGTGTCAAATATTAAAGAGTCATTTAATAAGAACTAATTTGACATTGAGTCAATGGACATTAAGTCACATAATAAGTTTGAATGAAAAGCAGGGATGCAAACCACTTGGAAATATGTACGGGTTCGGTTCAGTGGTTCACACAGTTTCTGAACCGTCGGTTGGTATCAATACATGGTTTTTGGAGCTAACTGAACCGCGGTTTCGGTTCGGTTCAGTGATTCATGAAGGCACATTACGAAATATGATTTCTGTAATAATGTGAATTTTCGCACACTTTGGAAATTTAATTCCTATAATTCATTTGAATATCTTTAAAATCCTTAAAAGATTTTCTAAAATTTATGACATCGAATTTACAGGATTCGTCTATGAGTTCCTAGAGGAATGCCCTACCTAAGCGGAGAGTGTCGGCTAGAAAAGAGTACGTATCACGCATCTAACACATCGTGCATCTATCATAAGGTAAAGAAGTACTACAGAAAATTTAATATAGAGGAAAGAGTGCAAAGTGTTGACAAATTGCAGGATTTCATATTGCAAAATTTTTGTCATCCTTTAAGGTTTCATTAATCCGACATCGCTAAAGACGTAGATGGTCGAACAAAATGTCGCATAAAAGATATCTTAGGGATACGATTCAAATTCCCAAATTAATAAGTTGGCTAGAAGAAAGCTGCACTGAACTGAACCGAACCGAACCGTTTTTCTTTGTGGTTTTTGATTCGGGTCAGCATTTCTGAAAGAAAGCCGGTTCGGTTTGCGATTCGGTTCACCAGCTGGAATAAGCTATCCTTATATCTGTAAAACTGTGGAAAATATAAGTTTTTTTTTTCCAAATTGAGGGTGCGGGAGTGAACGTGGCATCTGATATTGTTGCCTTGTGCATTTAATGCAGCTTGAGACTACCACGAAATATAGCTCTAGAATGTTATCAATTCCAGATCTCTTGCTAATGTATGCTGCATCTGAAAAACATTGCTTCTCAGTCTTCACTGAATATATACATTTGTACATCTTAGTATGATATTCTAGTATGATTTTAATAAGAGTCCTTGGAAAATTCCTTTGTAACCCTCGAAGAAGAAGTGCTTAGCAGCCACTGCCACGGAACTTTCGCCTCTGCATTTTTGCTTGTAAAAATTGTACATTTTAGTTGGCTTAAAATTTGGTCGCATGCTGTCATAAAAAAGAAATTATGTATACGCAGCGTGGTGTGTACAATAAAAATGAAATTTATATATATGTCAGCGGGGGCAAAGAGCGGTGGCAGCTTAATAAATATTTTATAATTTAATCAACATAAAAGCCACAAAAGCCAAAGACAAAAGCAGCGTCTG
Organism: Lordiphosa andalusiaca; assembly: GCA_035044965.1. Lineage (NCBI taxonomy): Eukaryota > Metazoa > Arthropoda > Insecta > Diptera > Drosophilidae > Lordiphosa > Lordiphosa andalusiaca. The sequence goes on along the minus strand of JAWNNM010002500.1, from coordinate 589,083 downwards.
AACCGATTCCACCTCCACCGCCGCCTTTGCCTTTCTTTGCCAGCGAACCTCTGCGGTTGAACATTGGAGACAATAAAAACCCCAAAGCTCGAATACGTCGCGCGATAATGCTTAATGATAAGCAGCTACCAAAGTCAGTTCGAAATTCTGGGAAATGCTCGAAGATGTTTATCATGCGAGTGAGACAATAAAAACGGAGACAGACGTCAGCCTCCCGCTGCCGCTCGACTGCTGCGCCTGACAAATGGACAATGTCTGACAGACGACAGGCCCGTGAGCATTTCAAGTTGGACAAGTTTATATATTTGCATTTATTTCTATTAGGCGCACATTTGTCAAAAGCTGTTTACGAGCGTGTACACCCCGAGATGGGTATCTCGTTGCGGCACATTGTCAAGTGGCAGACAGCTTTAAGGAGTGCTTAAAGTTCTGTTTATTTTTTCTTTGGTTCCTCTAGACAGAACGGACTCATCAAAGTAATAAAATATTTATTCGGTATTGTTGTGCACTTTTATTTGACATCATAAACAAAACCCACAAAAGTGTAAACACAAGTTGGCACAACAGTCGAATCGGAGTGGCAGGAAGTGCTCCTTGCTAGCTCCATGCTGCTGCTGTTTGTTGTTGACTTATTTAAGCCATAAAGTGCTCACACACAGAAGAGTATTGACACGGGCACGTGTGGGCGTGCCAAATTTAACGCCTTTGTACGCACATTCATAGACTACACAAACAAAAAAAAAAACCAGAACAAAACAAAAAAAAAGGAACGGAAAGTTTATTTGCATGCACCGAATTGTAGTGTACACTATTTGAGGGTAAGTTCTCTTTGATTTACTTTTATATTGGAAAATGATTTTTTAATTATTCTGATAATTCGATTTGTTTTCAAGATCATAAAGGGAAAACCACATGGTGCACAAGAAACTACACTTACATTCGCATCCTTCGAGCCGGATTTGTGCTTAAAAAAAAAGGTTTTTATAGATAAAGATTCTATGCATATTTGTTCTCAGGAAACGATTTTTATTAAAATTTCAATATGATAAGAAAGAAACACATAAGTTGTTTCTTTAAGCCGGATATTAACTAAGACTGGATTTACAAGGTGAAGCAAATGGAGAGTGCAACGAGTTTGTTTTTGGCCCACACGATCCGAATTGAAAGGTGTTAAGTAAACAGATCAAAAAACTGTACAGTTTCCATCTACTGTAAAGTTGGTCCTTCGAGCTAGATATTATGTTAAAAATCATTACTGTGTTTCTGGTAAAAAACTTAACTTTTAAACATACAAAATGGATAATGTTATATTTTAGCTCTTGTTGGACTTTCGAAACGGCTAATAGCCCACTGGTCCTAGCTATATTATTTTAAATTATACAAGTCAATTATATCGCATCTTACAATACATAATTCCTTCCTTACTGTCATGTGGGTCCTGCAAGTCAGTTTGTACCGCTGAAATAGTACTCGATCAAAGTAAGGTTATTATTAATCAGGTTCTTTGCATTTTATTTCTAATAAAACGAAGTTTTTATTATATTTTCAGGATTATAAAAGGCCAATTCAAAATCTACATGATGGGCTCTCATCATGGACCCGACACGAGCTAACCCGTCCACCCCAATTTAATCCCGTCCCGTCCTGACCTTAAATATGTATTTAGGAAGAAGAAAGCTATTTTATACAAAATTGTAGAAAAATATATTTTAGTTTATTTACGAAGAATCAACTGTTAAGAATAATGCTTACATATAAATGTTGAAATTCTTAATGAAATATAACAACTATTCAAAATTTCGATTTAAAGTTTGCCCGATTAAAAACTCTTCTGAATTCCCATATTGGTGTGCCCTTTTTTTAATTCGTATGTATTTAAGTGTAACTATTTGATTAGTTGGATAAAGAACTTTTCCCGACCTAAAAATTGTACATTCAATGCTGTCCCTGCCGATTCATGCGGGACCCATAAATCCAGAATCCCGCGCCCATCTCTAGTTTCCACCATTAAGTTGGTCCTTCGAGCCGGATATTACGCCGTTTATTTTAGCTAGATTTGAAGGAGTTAACTAAGCTGGTCCCCAAACTCACATTGGGGTTATTAGTTTTAAAGTCCATAAACAGACAGATTGAGTTTGAAGTCGATGTCGAACAGAACAGAAATAACTATAAACATAATATTCCTCTAAGCCAAAACGTAATTTAACAGCTTGAAGCCTGAAGAACACCTGATCGAGAGCAGCTGCTATCTATACCAGATATTTGCAGGGTATTAAAAATGGGAAACACGGCCAACCCAAATTCGGGGGCAAGCAAGTCAAAAACGCATAAATTTTGTCCCACCAACTGCTGCCCGGCTGTGTGTGTGAGCGTGTGTTTGTGTGTGTGTGTGGAAATGGGTCTTGCCCTGGCCCTGGTTTTTGTTTTGGTTCCAGTTTTGCCATGCGTTGCGATTTCATTGACCCCGATTTGCTGCTCTCAAGGGGATCTACAAGTGTTTTATTTTGTTTTTTCAAGTTTCCCATTGCCATTTATCGAATTAAATTTGAGTTACTGAAAATGTTGCCTTAAGTTTACCACCCAGCGATGCAATTTGCTTTCGTCCGCCATACATAACTTGGCATATCATTATGCAGCTGCCGCAATTTGTAGTTACGTCTGTGTTTCTCTCCCTCCATCTGTGGCACCTATCCTCAAGACTTGTGCATTTTATTTCTTTGTTAAGTCTGGCATATGCCGCCGCAGGGCTCGGCGAGCTTTAGCCGCAATTTTTGTTTACGTTGGGGCCACCTTGCCGCTGGTTACGTGCCACGCATATAAATTATTGTATCTTGAGCGTATTAAAAATGTACGAGTGCTCATCTTGTTATCCTGTTGTGTAAGCGGATTATGTCAGGCATAAATGTCATGCGTCGTTCCTCGCTCCTGCTTTTGCTCCTTTGGCTTATGCTCTGTGCTTTTCAGTGCGATTTGTAGAGCAGTGTTTGGCAGCCACATTCCCATCTACGCACACACACACACTCTCCATTCGCTCCCCATTCGCTGTTCATTTCACTTTTATTGAAATTTAAAACCGCCTCGGATCGGCTGCCCAACAGCGGAGCGTCCAATGGAACCATAACTTGCGCTTTAAAACTGTAAGCCCGTTCATTGGCAACAGCCATTTGGCATCGATTTCTGCAATTTTGGTCAATAAAATTGTGAGCGCAAAAAAAACCAAACACACACACAGAGATATTTGCGATGCGAGTTTTTGCATGCGGTGCTGCTGTTTGCATTAGCTCAATTTTAATGGCTGGCACAAAAATGTGTTGCGGCCGCTTATCGCAGTTGCAGGCGACAATTCGATGGCTCAGTTTTACATGGCACTAATGAGAATTGAGAATTTTCACAACGTTTTAACTAATGGCACGAAATGGCATTCATATTGTGTCCAACGTGTAGAAATCAAATAACAGTTGCGGAACGGAATATGTATGTATGGTTTTTTTTTTGAGTTTGTCCATTGTAGTATGCATACATATTGAATATCTACTGTACCAAGAGTACTTAAAGTGAACACACTGTAACTCCTTGTTGCAGTGTTTACATAAACAGAGTCCCGGTCTTAAACCCGTGGACGAAATATGAGTCGATCGGCGCGCTCACAGAATATGCAAGTGTCAGCATTCTGTTACACTCGCCGACCACTTGACCGAACGCAAGTGTATGCATATGCCCTAGCGCTCCAGCTTAAGAGAACATAAATACACATATAATATACATACATATGTAATATATAGAATATACATAACCGTCTCTCTCTGCTGTCCAACTGTGGGCAGCACAGCAATGAGATTTAGGCTTACTTAGAACCTAAGGAAAATGTTTAAGAACAGATTCAACTGAACGTTGGAAGCGGCAACATTGCTGCTTCCATTTCCAATAAAGATCATCCAAACCAATAAAAGTTACAACACTTACATTACACCATGCAATAGCAATGCTGCCCATCGCTGTTCCAGACGGTGCTACCCAGCTTAAATGTTCGATTTCCCCATAACTCAACTATCCGTTCGTTCGATTTTCGTCATTTCTTCAGCGAATCGATAAATAATGAGTCAAGTTTTTCATTACAAGCTACAAATTTAGTTTGAAAATTGGTGGTTGGTGGTCTTCAACCAGGCCATTAACTGAAGTACTGAAGCAACCTGCGAAGTGTCTGATCCAGTTTTTAAAAACTTAGACAATTTTTCATTTCATTGACATCTAGTTAAACTGCTGCTTTAAAAATCTCAGAAGGAATGCTGAAAATGCTGAAAAACAGGAAAGCATATCAGCAGTCAATGCTTTGAAAGTTTTTCATTTGATTCGAATGCGACTTTCCGAATTATTGTACATAAGTCTAAGCAATCAGACGACGAATGCTTCGTCAGTCGACAGTCAGTGCTTTAAAAGTTTTTCATTTGATTCGAATGCGACTTATATATGTAAATATCGTAGGCTGCTTTGTCAGTGTTTAATTCTGATATTTTGAATCCAAATTCTGTCAAGGAGCATATTGTGTGTCGGTTAGTCGCCTCCTGCCGGCCAAGGATATGAAAAAGGGCCACAAAAAGGGCTTCAAAGCCCCCAAAATCGGATCACTTTCGTAAACCTGCAGCGCAAGTGCAGACACTTTGCCCCCAAGAAAAAACACCAGCAGTCCAAGAAGACTCCCTCCGACTATGCCTAGCTTTTGGTACAGCTCAAGAAGGTGGCCTAGAGTCGTCGCTCTGCCTAAAGGTAATTTCCTATAGCCTGCCACTCTCTTTATTCGTGTAGGAAGAAGGAAATGAAAAAAATGTGTATTATTAATATTCGTTGTTGGGTAAGTAGTGCACTGCGACCAATCCTGATCTTTTGTGCCCCCTACTGAGTAACAACACTCCTAGCAGCCCGAATTAACAGAAGCGTTTTCTTCCATTTATACCATTTTGTAATTAAAAACAAGAAAGAAAGTCTGTCAGGACCGACTATAACATACTCTGTATCAACGAATTATATGAAAGCAGCACTGCTACTACGCTGCAGCAGCGAACAGTCTTTTGATCATAACTCGACAACCGCTCATCCGGTTCATTCACCATTCCCATGGCGGATCGATAACAAATCCTGATTACCTAATATGTCTAGAAGGTACGAAGCATCAATCTTTAAAACTGTGGGAGATATGACGATATTTTGATAAGTCGCATTCGAATCAAATGAAAAAGTTTAAAATAAACTTACTGCTCAGTTAATCAGAATTTTACAACTTTTGCTACTTTAAGTAAAGCAATTTAAACACTGGTCTGATCAGCATTGTAAATCAAAGCTTGATTCACACATGAATTTTTCGCCTAAGTAATTTAAACTTTTCTTTACTTCACAATTTAAATATGCCTCAAGTTGAACATTCCCTCAAACAAATTGTATGCATTTATGCATGAAATGAATTCCAAATTGGTTGCATAATTTCGCTCACAGTTCTTGGAATATTATAAGCAAATATAATTAATTAGCATTTGGATTGGCATTATAATGATAATTGTAAGTGAATTTCTAATGATTGGTGTAAGCGTAACATTTTATTTACACAACAATGAATGCGCATATTCTAATTGGATTAGCTGACTGCTTCTCTGGCTGTGTGTGTGTGTGTGTGTGTGAGTGAATGTGTGAGGAGGAGAGGGAGTTGATAACGCTTGACGGGGCACAGAATTCCATAATTAAGAGTAACATTCTCCCACACTGCCCGCCCCAACCCCCCCAACACCCCCAAAACGAACCCAGAACAATAAGTGAACTGAAAATATGGCAAATAATGAACCGAACGTCGCGACGGAACAATGACAAAAGTATAGCATACAAACCGGCGCTGGGGGGTGAGGTCTTTGTCTCACTTGGCCTATCAACAGCCAAGTGAAAGATGAGTAGAGCAGAGGCAGTATCTGGGCTTGAGCAGATATGCCATAACACAAAGCCCTCACACACACACACACACACACACACACACATACACACTTGGTCAACTTGTTTTGTTGTTCCTTCTGGCTTTGAACTGGTGCTATCGGCTATCGCCGCGTCTGTCTGCCCCTCGCACTCACAAATTATTTGCAGCTTATCTGCGCGTAGCTGTTGTCCATTTTTATGGCTATTTTGTTTATGTTTTTTTCCATTCTCTGTGCGGCTTGTGTGACCGCAAATGTCCAACATAGGCACACACACACCCACGCCAATTCAAAAAAAAGGACATCACTTGAAAGTTGACGCTCAAGTTTTGCCCTTGTTGTTGCAGCTTTTCAATGTCAAGCACCCTGGACTAGGCGTGATTAGAGGAAAACTACTTTTCCTAACCGCTGAATAGCATCAACAGTTTACCGCGAATATTGCTTATGACCCCACAAATTTATAATACGATAGCACGAGGGTAGTTTGAGAAGTAATTTATTTAAGGTAGCAGGTTTTAAGCTCCACAGAAACAATTTAAAGTGTGAAGGATGCCTTGTCGCAATAAAGCCGTGTGCACTTTTCGACACCTCATGCACCAAAATGCTCAGTAAGGCTTGCCCTCTCACGAACAGCGCTTGCAAATCATTAAATTTTGTAATTATTCAAATTTGTGCACTGTGAGAAATGTTTTTATCTAATGACCATCCTTCTATGGTCTTCTTAATCGACCCACCGAACAGGACATTCATTCTATGGTGACCAAATATTGCACGGGTTTCACTTTATTGGTTATTGATCTACCATTTGTTGTGAGGAAAGTGGGTACCAAGGAATATGTTGCTGCAGTATTGGCCAGTGTCAATGGAGATTGCACTAGTTCAATATGTCGAGATTCTTATCAATTGAAATTGTGTTAGTCGACCACCTGAGAAATTTCAATGAAACCAATAAAACGACAGCTGGTGCCCGAACTGAAGCCGGGTAACCTTCCAAAACGGGAATGGGCTTAGAGTTGAGTAAAGATCCACTTCTTTTTTGAAAATCGCCTTTAGCAACGAAGAGGAATTTGGTCTGCGGCATCACTGGCAACGACAAAGTCAATGAAGCAAAATACCTTTCGTTACTCCATTTCGTTATTTTCGTTATTCCATTCAATTACAGTTCAACACGTGGTGCAGTAGGTGGCCATTCCGTTTGTCATTCCTTTGGGTGGGTCCTTTTGAAAGCTTGACATATGTTTTTTCTAGTTCGTTCGGCTTTTTTTAAGTTGTTTTCCAGTTTTCAGTCGCATGGTTTTTGTGTCGTTTACTACAAAGTGACGATCATTTACAGTTCGATATGTGTTACGACGCCAAGAAGAGGTCATGGTAACATTGGTGGGCGTTGTCAGAATGCGTGGTAAGAATTAAGAGGAGCTGGTTAGCTCGGGTTAGAAGGATAGAAAATCTAATGTAAAGGTCAGATGATATAGACCAAACTTACAATGACTAAAAGATAAGCAAGATTTCAACGCGCGACTAATATGCATCATTTGATCATGTCATCATTTGATACAATGCAGTTAAATTTGGCAGAGAATCTACCGGATTGTTAAAATGCTTCTATAACCAGAAACATTGCGCATGCTGCTTTCCGAGAATACTCCTAGTTCGAACCATTACGGTATGCAAGTTTCAACTATAAGAAATCCTGGGCAATCATTTTGGATCGAGAACATATTTATCTCCTAATATACTTTCTATCAGATTCACCTGATTAAGTAACTTTCAGTTGTGCTCTCTTTACTACAACAAAAAGAGAAAAATAACAGCAATTGCAGCAAATGTTACACATACACAATGTGCTCATCAAACTGTTACCGACGCTGTTAAAAAAAGATGCCATCCGAGAAAAGAACAGAAAGAACTCATAAAGGATAAATCAATGATCCTACATTAAATAAAATACCAGCCTTTTCTTCATTTCATTGAAGGACTTAACTGCAAAATAATAATTTAAGGTACGTTGGTCATTCGACAGTTGAATTGGAATCTCTGCAACGGCCCTCGTAAACTGACAGCTTCTGTTTTTAGTCAACACGTCAAGACAAATTACTTGTCATCGATTCCTGATTCGTTGCTCATTTAACGCCGATTTTGCGGTTTCGGTCACATTGATTGAAATCCATAGACAACCAGTTGAGGTCAATCAGGCCACGAAACCATCAATAAATCGTCGACTGATTGCTTTCACTTCACCGTATTTGACTCTGTAGGCCAACAGCAGCCGTTATTAAGCGTAACCGCAGGCTGGCCAATTGTCCGCATGACCCAAACAATCGGGAGGGCAATTAAAGCGGCGACTCCTCCGGCCCATGCTGCGTATGCGCAATGAAGAACGTTGGTAAACAAAAGACCGTTTCAATCTCGACTGATGAAACATTTAAGTGGCCCGAACGGTAAATTAATTAAAAAGCGTTAAGTCGAAATGGAAATGCAAATGCATTTTATTATGCGGCATCGCAAATGGCATTAAGAATAAAATACAAATATGAACAGAGGAAGTGAGCGGGCCAGAGAAGCAGCAGCAGCGGCAGTGCATGAGCATTAACAAATTTAAAATGTCCTTAAGGATCCACTATTTTATGATGCTGCTTAACTGCCGCAACGTGAGCTGCTGCGAGTGGGGGCGCTTAAGAACCACCCCCGCCGAGCCACGAAAAATGGATTTTGATTTTACATTTACATATGTTAATTAACTGACGGGCTGCTCAACACATAAGCAAATAATAAAGTGCCTTTCGGGTTGCCCGGGCAACTTCACTCAAAGATGCAAAGATTACAATTAATTAAGTGCAAAGCATTCTTTGCCGAGACCAAGCAAGGTAAACAAGAAGTGTGAGTGGGCCGGTGCTCGGTGGCTGCGGATAGATAACGAAGGGAGGAGGTGGGCTGGAACCCAATTTGGGGGGGTGGTAAGGGATTGTGGTTTTAGTGGTGATGCCTGCTTGCCTTGCAAATAGCAAATATGATGTGCATTAATTTCTGAATTCATTTCGGTCGACAATTTTGTTGACAGGAAATGCATGCTTGTTGTGGAATGCACATTTTTATAAATGCCTGGAAAACATACATTTCCACTCAATCCCATCAAAGACTGAGTGCACTTAATACTACTTTAGAGTTAAACAGGAAGTCACAGCTGCAGACGAATGGGCAATGCCAATTTAATGCAATCACAACTTTTAACCAACTATTTGACTGATCAAAACTTTGGTAACTATAACTCCATGGACTACGAATTGTACCTTATGGAGACTACATTTCATATTCACTTAAAGTGGGTTGTTTCGATTTTCAAAATAAGGACAGGTAAATTATGTAATTTTAGATATTTATTTTAATTATTTTCGCTCATACCCAGCTAAAACTCGTGGCGCCGCAACCTTGACTAGCTAAACAGCTGATTGAGTTTAGCTGATTGAAGGTAAAATGATTGAAAAAACATAATGAAACACAACGAAGACATTGCAAATGATATAAGTTAATCCGTGTTTTACCCAAAAAATCATTAAAAATTTTAAATTTAACTTTTTTTTGATATTTGAAAGTTGAGTTTGTTGAGCACCGTGAGGCTCTTATTTATATCTAGAACTTTTCCAAAGAAAAAATAATATCGGTTATTTGCAAATGGATAACATAAAGATTGGACTTTTTTGAAAATTTCAGGATAAGGTGAAAGAATCCTTACAATGTGATAGGGATGCGAAGGTATAACCAGACAATGACCTTTAAAAAATAGCACTGTGTTATAAGTATGACTACGAGCAGTTACCCGGCAGGCGTAAATCGAAAAGACGACTCTTTTTTTAGGATATGAAAAGCCGAGTCGATGCCCCAAGGAGCCAGAGGACAGCTCTTCGCCCTACACTACATGTTTTGTAACTGATAACTCAGGTAAATTTACGCTCAGTTTGGAGCTGAAAGCAGCGCTGCTGCAACTAACACTCTTTTGCTCATAACTCGACTACCAACTATCTGATCTTTCCCAATCCTTCGCCGGATCTATAAATAATCTTGATTTCTAAAAATGTCCACCAGGTATTTCGTTTTTCCTCTCTTCATTTTCCTTTTAGTATCTTTTCAGAAAAGCAAGCGATTGCTAGGGTATAAAAACTTGCGCATCTTTTAATTTATTAAAATTTTTTCTATTTTTGTGGTATATTTTTGGTCAAAGAGCATAAAAACTTCAAACTTGAATTGCCTGAACCGCAACCTGATTTTTAAAGCAGTCAGCAATTGGGTCACATGAACTGAAGATGCTATAAATATTAAATTTGTTGATAAAACTTCAACAATTGTAAACTTGATTTGTGGTAAAGGCAATTGAAAGTTGTCTACGAGTTAAGTGCATCTTGCTTTGATCAAAGAAACAACCGAGCAAAGTGTAATTGAAATTAATTGATTTTCGCATCAGGTCGGTCTGGATGACAATGCATTTAAGAAGCTTAATGCCAAGTCTAGTTGAACCCTAAATATTCAAATGGAAGGATTTCTTGGCTTTGGGGCCACATTAACCTTGACTTTAAATGCAATAAGTGGTGACCCTTGTGGAGGCCCACAGCAATACTAAAGCATAAAATGAACTAATTGGAAATGTCTTCTGCAGATTTGCTATCAACTTAATTGCGAATTTCAAATCATATTTTATACTCAAGATGTCTTAAAGCAATCCCATCTAAGCTAGTTTTGAATGCAGACAAATGAAAAGTTGCATTTCCAAAGCAAATGTAAACTTTTGACACACATGTACCAAATTTGTGACTCTGACTCTTTTTAAGGCGAAAGAGTAACATTTATTTGCTTCAGCTTAATAACAAATTGCAGGGTTAAGTCGTTGAACCAGTTGCCAATCAGGCCAGACTTTTACTCAGCAATAACAACAACAACAATAATGTTGATGATATATTTCTAGGCAAAGATTTGCTCATGTCCATGTAATGCATCTGCATCTGTGTGTGCGAGAAGGACATGTGGTTCTTGTGTATATATTTTAAGCAAATTGCCAGCAGAAAAAGACAAACAAATCAGGCAAAGTAACTTCGCCCACAAAGTTTTTGATACACTTGACAAGCTGGCTGTATTTACGAGTTAACATTTTAAGTATTCATTTATTCATGATCAGCTCAGCTCTCCTGGCATAGGGGGTTGATAAATGTGTTTGTACTTAGGCTTATCTTTTATCTGTAAATAAAAAAAAATTGTGAATACAAAACTTGTTCTGAATGTTTTTTCCAAATATCACAGAATGTGTATAATTTGTGTCGTATAGAATAGAGAGCAAAAATTTTAGTAAGAAGAAGGTTCGTACCTTCTGGACATAATTAGTAATCTGTATGTTTTATCGATCCGCCCAAAAAAAAATGGTGAAGATCGGATGAGCGATGGTCGAGTTAAAGGGAAATCAAAAATGTTCACTCACACAACAAAAAATTTGTGTGATGAACACAAACTTTGGAAGGTACAGAGTATGTTACATAGGATGAACATAACATAACATATAATCAACAGCTATAGTTGGGGCTTGACCGTATTTCTCACTAGTATTTTTAAAATATATTTGATTTAATTCTTTGAGAAGTGCTTAGAAAAATTATATTAACTATTTCTTTGTAAAGATAAACTTCAAAGAATTTGTTTTTCGAGTCGCCCCAATTTTGAAGCCTCTTGATTAGACTTTCTTTCTCAGTATGTGTCATTTCGCTGAAGTGTAACAACAATTTAAAGGACAACTGCTCCAACAGCAACAAAGTAAGGGACTTTGCCATGGTACTGTGACTGCTAATAAAATAACCCAAATCTACATGCCAAAAACCAAAGTCAAACCCAAATATTATCGGTGTCAAGATCATACAGTGTATTCTTGATGCCATCAATTGTCGAACTTAATTGATGCATTTGAGTCGAGCACTGAAACAGAACAGGGGGGCTCTTATCAGCTCAACTGTTTCGCTTATAACTCCGGTGTTTTTTGTCCGATCTGATTGTACTTACCCCACGAGGCTCTAACTTAAAAATTGTGGATCTGACGGTTTTTTAGGTCCAGTATGGCTAGAGTAGAGGGTCTTGGTTTTTTGGGGATAAAAGGGGGACGGGGTGGAATTTTCCAAATCTGAAACAAACTTGATCTGCGTACAGCATAAGTCTAACTTCATGCAAAAACTTGTGGCTCTATCTCTTATAGTCTCTGAGATCGACGCGTTCATGCAGACAGACAGACGGACGGATTGACAGATGGACAGACGGACGGACAGACAGACATACAGACGGACAGTCGGACAGACGGACATGGCTATATCGACTCGATATATATACTTTATGGGGTCGGAAATGTTTCCTTCTCCCTGTTACATACATTCGCTCAACTTCATGATCCCCCTTTTCCCATTTTCAATGGGAACAGGGTATAAAAATACCAATTTGATCATAAAACATTGACTTTAAATTCTCGAAAAATGTCAGTTTGATATCGGCTCTATATTAATATGAGAAAATATATAATTGAGCCTAGAGCCTCGTGATTATTTCTGTGATTATGCAAGGTGCAGACGTTGGTCTGCAATATAATAAGGGTATAAATGTCTCGCTGCAAACGTTTCCAAGCGCATCCTTGCTGTTTGCCGTTGTTTGTTTTTGTTATTCTACGGCAGGAGTTTTCATTGTAGCCGAGATGATAAAACTTTCTGCCCTGCATAGTCCAAATTAAATGTAGAATAAATTGAATTCAAAATTTGTTTAAACAACAAACGCACCGACTCACACACACACACACACTCGCACACAGGAGGGTCAAGGGAATATCGCCACGTATGTTTGATTACACCTACAAGTCGTACACCCAAAATGCAAGATTTAATTTATTTTATTAACAAATGGCACTCCAGCCAAGGGCCACAAACAAACTCTAAGGACAACACTGAACTGCCATGCGTTGTCCAGATGGGAATAGAGTAAAGTTTTAGTTTAATTAATAATTTTTTTGAATGGAATGGAATGGCTTGAAGCATTTTTTCTTTCCCTTTTTATTTTTTTATTTTTTCGTTCATGTAGCGTTGACATGAAAATGAATTTGTAACAATTCATTAACATTCAAGTAGCCCCCAAGCATATATATAACGCCGCAACAACAACGAAGCAACGAACGAGCATATATATTTTGCTGGAAACCCTTTCAACATAGCAGCATCCAGCTTTTGGTTATAAATAAGCGCTGGGATAACGGCGAACAACAAACTTGGCATTTTCAAGGACATTCGCAGCAACAACAACAGCAGCAACAAGAAGAGGCACTCGTGCGTTGCCAGCTACCCAGCTGGTCAGTGCCGCTTGTGGAATTTCCTCATTCCCTTCATTCCCTTTGGCAGGGTATATTCTTTAGGCGATGAAGTACACTCAAAAAAAATGAGAAGAATGCAACAGAAATGTAAACAAAATTTAAATGAAATATTGTTGATATTTGATTCAAAATTGAAGTAAACTTTTGTGATCCTAAGAACAAAGTTTTGCAGGGTATATGAAGTTCGTTCCGAACCCCTACCCTTGCTTATTATTTTGGTATTTTTTTTTTTGTTTTGGCTGCGAAAATTTATACGACTTGCTAAAATTGCACATAAATTAAATTTATGTTTTATGAGCATTGTCCTTGTCGCTGTCTTGTGCTGTGTGTTTTCGCTTTGGTTTTGTTTTGCTTCCATGTGGCTGTTGTTGTTGTTGTTGTTGTTGTCCTGCCGCCTAGTCCAGTCTCCTGGCTGCTAGTTTGGTTTTAGCGATGCGCATTCACGTGCCGGAAAATCGCATTTATTTAATACGCACAGTAAATTTCCAGCACTTGGAACTAAATAGACGCACGTTTAGTGCCAACTCAATAGGCAGCGGTCCGCCCCCCCTCCCTCCCTCCCTCCCTCCATCCTCGTCCCACCACCGTCACATGCTCCAGCTTACATGACATTAATAATTCACTTTGCGCAGTCAATTTGGCCAAATCGCTGGACTATTCAGGCTGACCGTTCCTTTGTCCTTGATGTTCATTATTTTTAAATGTCGCTGACAGTTGTAAATCTGTCAGGCTTATTAACCGTTAAATGTCGCTTAACTGTCATGCGTCGGTCGCATCATCAGCGACCAGCCGAAACGAAAATGAAGTCCAAAATATGCGCATAATACAGAAATTATCAGGCCAATGGCGTTTGCTGATGCCGTTGCCGCCGCCGGCCATAAGTAATGTTAATAACATAACGAAGCGCCTGGCACTTCAACAATTGTAATTATTTTCCACATCTTTATTACATTTAAATGCCAATTTATTGCATTCGATTAAATTATGTCGCCGGTTCCGTGGGTGGCAGCAGCTGCAAAACAATTGGACAATTGGGCCTTTTTAAGCCATATTTTTCTTTTGCGGCCATGATTTATGTGCTGCCGTGCACCCGCTCCATGCCCGTCCACAGCTAAATCATAATGTAAGTCGTGATGAATAACATTGGGATTAAGTGCCACCAATGGTTAGAGACGGGACACGTGGAGGCCAAAATAGGGCCAACAAAAATTAGCATTTGAACAGAAAAATGGTTAACATGAAGAGTCATATTTCTAGCAGAGCTGTAAAAGAATGATGCAATAATCGGTCAGGCATCAAATTGGCCTTTTGTAATCAACGCAGTTTTTCCAATAACAGAATTATATGGATTTTGACCCAATTCATTTAAAACATTTGATTTTGCGTTAAACCAAATGAATTAGACAATTTGTATGTTCATTCATTTGATATGAAACAGAATTGAATTAGTTTTGCTAGGTGAATGAAAAACTGAGTTAAAGTTTGTCACTTAGCCTGTTTCAAATCAGGCTATTTGTATCAGGCTTGAAAGGCAAGAAAAAAAATTATGATTATTGGCCTGCCACCTCCGGCTAAAACTGTTAAAAGCGCAGAATGGACCAACATATTATCGGAAGACACAATATCCACCAAGAATCTGCTGTTACAAAATTACTTTACAATAAATGTATTATTCACCATTAACGTAACTTTAAATTGACATATAACAGGCAGCAAAACTTGAAGTCAAATTGCAACCAACCAAACAAACCCAATTTGATCAAATTTGGGCAAAAAATATCAATATTCGAACCATCAAATCGTTCAAAAAACAATAAAATCAGGATCAGCTGTTCTCTTATGCTTTTATTTTAAACATATCACAACGTGAATGTTTGACAAACTTACTATTAATTAAAGCTAATACTTTTCATATAAATCTAGTTGTAATGCGAACCCACCAATTGCATAATAGGATCTAAAATGGGTTGGTTTCTTTGTTGATACTTACTAAGAATAAGCTATACTTCCTTTTGCCTGGTACATACATTTTCACAAAATTGGTATACCCTTCTCATAATAAAACAAGTAGGGGCTCTTAATACCCTTTTCATTTGTTTTTGAATTTTTGAAAATGAATGTAGCCGGTTTTTGGCAAAAATTTGTGGCTCTTATAGTCTCGGAGATCGACGCGTTCATACAGACAGACAGACGGGCAGATGAACAGACGGACAAGGCTATATCGACTCGACTGTTCATGCTGATCAAGCATATATATATTTTTATGATCTGAAATTCTTCCTTCTATACGTTACAAGCATCTGGACAATTTAATATATTTGTGCGATTTATGGGAATATTTATGGGGTCGGAAATGTTTCCATCTTCATGTTACATACAACTGCACATCTTCACGATCCCCGTTTTCGCATTTTTAATGGGAACAGCGTATAAAAAGCAATACATTTATTTAGTTGCTAAATATATCTTTGTTTGAGTCGCTATCGACCTAAAAACTACTTAAATCGTGTGAGATTCGGCTCGATTTGGGGTCGAAAACAATTTGTGGAACACATTTAAAATCCGATTTATAAATGTTAAGCACTTGCTTTTGTCTATCATTGAAAAAGCTTTGAAGTGAGCGAACTTAACTATCAAAAGTGATTAAGGGTGAGGTTTGCTCTTCTGTTCTATATGCTTTCCAGCCCATTTGCGCTGAACCAAATCGAAATTGGGTTTGGTTTGGGTACAGCTTTTATTTCAAAAGAGGATCGGTTCAAGGTTTGGATCACAGTGTAAAAATAAGATGAAATTCCGGGCTTGAACCGGTTCGGTTCAAAACCGGTTTGCTGCCCTTATTCTTATCTTTCCCTAATTTGTAGACTGTTTTCCATCGTTCTTTGAATAATCTTCGGTACAGCTGTTATATATTTTCGTCCTTTATCCCTACCGAGTCCGACCTCCGACTTTTATTTTTATTTTTGCAACCTTGTTCGTTCCACGGCGGCCACTGTGCAACATTTAGACCCCACTCCATTCGTGTTCAATTTCTGCAGGTCCTTTGCTCGAATCCCAGGAACGTAAGGTGAGTATAAAATAAAAGTTTAATAACAAAACACAATGCCGCCAGCCCAAGACAAGTTATTTGCTTTCTTGGTTTATTCTTCTCCCTTGGGGGAAAAAACAATTCTATTTTTTTCCAAGGCAAAAATTACCTGTAAAGCTAAGGTCATTAGCATCCTTAATGTAACGATAAGATGTCAAATTTAATGAATTTTAGGGCAATTCATTTTTTTGGTGCAGTTTTATAGGTAGAAGATGAATTCTTTCTAGATATCTAAGGTACTCACTATTTTTAATCAATACGCCAAAAAATTGACAAAGATCGGTTGAGCGTTATACATATTATTAACAACCAATTGTTGTCAAAAATAAAGACTAATCCATTTAATAAAGAGGATCGACCATCAAGCAGACATTAAGTAAATAATAAACCAGAAATGCCAGTTTCTTGTTTTTTTTTTTTTATCAAATTAAAACGCGCTGCCAGAGCTGTAAAGCGACATTTGACAGTTTGGGTTAAGTAAAATACATCGAGTTTACATTGTTAAGCCATAAATTGAATAAAATGAAGGTTTGACAGCTACAAAATATGGAGAGCATTTAAGGACACACGCAACATCATTTGTGGCCAGTGTGCGAGTGGCAGCCATGTAAAGAATCTGAGTTCTTAGATTAAAACAGGCTAAAAATAACTAATTTATAGATTGTAATTCTCGTTTGTTGTACCAACAGACGCAATGTGTTTGTGCAACATTACCCGGCTCAAGACATGTTAAACAAACGCCTCGGCCGCTGCCTCTGCCTCTGCCTGTGGGTCGACGCTCTCCTCCAGGACTCGGTTGGCATAAGGCTGACTAATATGCAGTTAGGCAAATCCAAACAGATATCAGCTGGGCTTTCAACAATTTGAAAATGCACTCCGACACGCACACAGATAAGAACGGAGGCAGACAAGGGCCAAATACATTTTCATAAATCTGGCAGCACTTTAATAATTTCCGTTTATCTCTTGGACTTGCAACGGCTGTGGCATACAATGCCTGCGTCTCCGTTTGTTGTTTTTATAGCCTGGTTGCTGCTGCTGCTGCAACAACTTGGCATTCTATAAATCGCTTGACACAGCAACAACATCTACAGAGAGAGAGAGGGAGAGAGAGAGGGAGGCAGGAAAAGTATAAAACTAAACAATGCAGGCTAAGTGAGCGTCAGAGTTGCAGTTGAAGTCGGAGGCTACTTTGTAGCCATGTCTGCGGAAAAAACGTATACGGGAATATGAAACATGGCAATAAATATTGTGCAGGCATTAAACGTTTGCCTTATTTCACTTGGAAGCGGAGCCGGAGCCAACTGATGTGGGTCAGATACAGACCAGAGACCACCAGACAGAGCTGGCAGCATTGAACTGCCTTAGTTAGCACTCGGCTTAGCTCAGATCAATGTGTGTGTGGGTAGCAGCTTGGCTGTGTAAACCATTTCCACACCATTAAATTGACAATGCAATAAAATGACCCTTCAGCCTTCAGTTGAGAAAGTGCTGCATACTTTCAGGCAGCGGCATTAATAACACGCACACGCACACATGCACACATGCACACACACACTCCACTCCCATTTAGCACACACACACACACACACACACGAAAGGAGAACCACAAAACACTTTATACGCCAAATTTGGTAAACTAAAAGACTACCAAATAGTTTGAGTTATCAATGGTCGGGTCGAGTCATTTGTATACGACTTGAGTGCAATATATCAAAAGCGGAAGCGACTCTCAGCAGATCTCTTAATTTTAAAGTGAAATCCAGTTCCACCTATCGAGTTGGCCTGCTTAAATATTTTAGCACACGAAACAAGCAAATCGTTTAGTGCACTTAGCTTCCGTTTGGTGAAAGGCAACGGAAATGCTGCCAACCAACAGATACACAAGCACACTGAGATAGGCAACGCCACTTGCAATCACAGCACAAAAGTCTGACCGGGGTTGTGGGAGTTGCAAGGTGAGGCAATGTGGATAAGCGATCACTTTTCAGCCAAAAACTATGATGGGTTTTGTTGCTGGTTGGTTCTTTATGTCACATTACCAACACAATTTAGGGGTCGGCAATGGAAGCAGAGAGAGAGAAAGAGAGAGAGAGAGAGAGAGTCTTGGTGTGTCAGCAGAGAAACGAGCTTTGAAGCTCTATGTTTTTGCTACGCAAGAGGCCAAGAAGTCTATTGAAAGCTTTCTCCCTGCTTCAGAGCCTCCAAAAGCCATTGCTTTTTGAAAGCTCTCTGCATGTTTTCTATAATTATGCTCGAAGTTTTCTCAGGAGCCAGTGGCAGCTACACTGCTCACATGGCCGATGCCTGCTTCATAGCAGGTTTAACTTAATATTTTTTGAATAGAACGTTTTCTGCATAATTATTTGAAATTTTCTCAGTAGCCAGTGGCTACTTATCTGCCTGCCTTGCCGACCCCAACTTCTAAGCCACTTCGAGCCATTTCAAATAAAATTTTTGTTAATCCAAAGTCCAACTCAGCCTTGCCTCACCTTGCCATTGCATCATGGTCTCTTCCACATGCATGTGTGTTAGTGAGTGTGTGTGTGTGTGTGTGTGTGTGTGTGTGTGTGTGTGTGTGTGTGTGTGGCACATAATCGCAGCTCACTGCCCATTCAGGCACTTGCAATATGTCAGACCGTTAGACTGGCTAGCCAAGATACGATAGGAAAACGTTCATGGGCCTTGGCATCGACCGACGGCCAACACTTTCCCTATCCTGGTCAACAATAAAAGCCAAGACGAAGTGAGGCAAGGTGTTGAAAGCAAATAGGTTTTAGAGAAATGGACACACACTGCCCAAGTACACAAAAGGCCGCTGCAAGTCGAAGGCTTGGCCATTGGTTGGGGCGGGCCAGCGCGGCACAAAAAGGTAACTCCTCTTTGAGAACGTTTGCCAACGGTTTTTTCCCCCTTTAATATGCAAAATAGCCGACCATAAAAGTCAGTAAGCTCCCACAAAGTGTTAATTAAAGCCGAAAAGACGATTCCATTGTGAGCGAGCGGCAGCTCCTTTGTACAGTTTTTTTGCGTCTAAAAATGGCTCCCCAAACAAAAATCAACGTTTCTCATAATCGAATTGCCTACAAAAACATATTTCATACATCTTTTCATGCACTAAGCAGGCCCTCCGGCATCATTGTCCCAAAAATAAAGTACGTTCGCCGTATAACAAAACAAGTCAACAAACTGCCGCACAAAAAATAACAAAACTCTGTGTATGAGCAGCCCTACGAGTAAATTACAAATTAAATCATAAAACGGAAGTGACAGCGCACAGAGCACAGATTTAGATTTATTACGTGACCAGCAACATTAAACGTTTTGCCATTTAACACACGCGCCGGCAGCTCAGCCAGAAGTGGGCGAAAGCACAAGCATGGCATGTGTATCGTTATCTCGTTTTTATTTCAGTTAATTGTTAAACAAAATGCATAACAAGTTTCTGGAATTTCAAAAGAAATTATTGGAAATTATTGTTATTATTTCGTACATAATTGGTGGGTAAATTCCAACCAACTAGGAGATGAGAGACTGGGATAGAAAAATAATAATAACCAAATGATTGGGTGGGTTGCTGTCATTGACTTGTGTTGAAGTGATAATGAAGGATTGGGATGAGGAAACTATAGTTCCAGTAATGGGTAGCATTACTATAATTCAAAAAAGTGAAATCGACCTGAAATTTTAAAGCTCACCTTCAAAAAAAACGAATACTTTTTTTCGATTTTGTAACTTTTTAACTCTTAGATTTTAGAATAATTCCCACAAATTTTAACTTCACCTTTTCTGTGACGCGAGTTCGGGATCTCGGGGGATTCTTAACATGTAAGGCATCTTAGCACATTTGACTATCACACTTCCGCTTGAGTCTCAATACAGATCGCAGCCAAATGTTATAAACTCAGCAAGCCAAATTTCAGTGCGAACTGCACTGTTGCTCGCAATTATGTAACCGTGATTTATCTCTTTTTTTATATTTTTCAAAATTTTCCATTAATGATAAAATATTTTTCTTAATTTTAGTTTGAATTAAGACGGATTTCATAGGAGAATTTCTAATTTTCGGGGCGAATGTTTTCTGAGTGTACCTTGCGGTCTTAAAGGTTTGCAGTCTTGTTTAGTTTAGTTTTTAGGAATTCACCCCATACTCAGTTTTCTTTCCTGTTTTTAGACAGTTTTTTCTTAAACTTAGAAAAAACAGGCCTAAAAATGATATTTTATACCCGTTACTCGTAGAGTAAAAAGGGTATACTAAAGTCGTGCAAATTTATGTAACAGGCAGAAGGAAGCATCTCCGATATCATAAAGTATATATATTCTTCATCAGGATCAATAGCCGAGTCGATATAGCCATGTCCGTCTGTCCGTCCGTCCGTCCGTCTGTATGAACACCTAGATCTCGGAGACTAGAAGAGCTAGAGCAACCAAATTTTAGATGTAAGCTAGTATTGTCTGTAGGCAGATCAAGTTTGTTTAAAATTTTGGCCACGCCCCCTCCCGCCCCCGCAATAAAAAATGTTGAATATCTCCTACAATTTGTGAGCTATCGAGCTCAGATTTTGCAGTGTAGTGCATGTGGCCAATATGTACAATCTCACAGGATTTTTCATAATGATAGGATAATAAATGGCAGAGTTAAAAAAACGTTGTATACTTATCTGAGCCGCAACACTAATTGCCTTGAGTAACGGGTATTTCGAAGTTGGGCAGGGTCGACTTTAACTTACGCTCTCGTTAGAAAATAATTTCTTAAACTTAGAAATTCGATATATTTTTCATAAATTTAGGGTACCCCCTTGTAATTCTCAAGTACGAATTCCCCGCATTCGGTATATATGAGGGGCAACTGATATTCGGCATGCAGAGAAATGCGCCCAAAAATATTGAAAAATATTCTAGATAACCGCCCTAAAATTTAGAAAAATATAAAAAGACACCGCATGTAATTCTCAAGTTCGAATTCCCCCTGCATTTAGAGAAAGCGACCATACCCTGCAGTTCTACGATTCAGTACTAAATTTTTCAGGGCTGAGCAGCAGGAATAACTGAATTTCATGCCTGACTTCAGGCATGTGTCAGTACTTCCCATGAAACTCACCCATGAGTTCAGCCATGAAATCATGCCTTAAATCAGCAGAGGTCATGACGTAGTGGGACATGCCTGTGTTAAATTCATGGTTAAGACTCATATAAAGGATGCCATGAATTCAGTACTAGCTGTTCCATTTCAGGGCTGATTCAGCTATGATTCAGGTCTGAGCTGAACTGAAGGGTAATGCAAAAATGTCAGCACATTGGTACGGCGCATTGGCATATTTTGGCGTATTTAGAAAGAATATAGTTTTAATAAAAAATCCTTCGCAATTGTTTAAGTTCTCCGAGCGTCTTTATTCACAGATTGCTACTGTATAGCTCCAATTACAAAATACCTAGACATGATGTCTCAAATCCTAAAGCAGATTCATGCTCATGTGGATGTATAACATGTGGAACACCATCAAGGTATTTAGCTCAAAGTCTGAAGCTTTTTTTACAAAACAACAATAGCTAATGGCTATATTCCTGCCGTTGGTACACTGTGGCAAAAGGTTTTAAGATCTCAATGTCCATTATTTATAACTAATATCAAAATGTAAACGTTTCGGTACTGGAACAGTTTCCAGCCTGGGGGACCCTAATTAAAATCACAAAATTTCAGCTTTGCAGCTCAAATCGTATTAATTTATAAATAGTAAACAATTCACAAAAAGAGAAAACAAAAAGCAGAAGCAAACAAATCCTGGGCACAGAGCACATTTCAGTCCTTATGGCCGCATTATGCTTTAACTGATTTTCACATTTGAATGATTTATGTATCCCGACTGACTCATTCACGTAACGCTTCAGACTGCTTGCCAGGCAGTCAGCAGTCAGTTTACCTGCCAAGCCAAATGCCTGGGGGAGCTCTCCTGTTTTATGCTCATTTTTCATAATTTTTCATACCTGTTTCTTTTTTTTCTCTCTCATTTTATTGCATGAACCAAAATCGATAATCAAATCTGTGTGAAATTTGCGGTGGATGCGATATAAATTTATCAACAGGTTAGCAAAGTAACTTTTGCCAACTGTCTAAGCGATGGGCCTGCTCATTCATTTATGGCTCTGACTTTTCATATATCGATGTAATTTTACAAGCTAACAAAATCATTTTACGCCTCATTAACGTTTCTGTATTTCATATGCAAAAATTGTCTAGGCAAATTTTGCCTTTCTCCCCAAAAGTCAAACTTTTGCCAGTGGGTGTGTGTGGGTGTGTGTGGGTGTGTGACCGCATCATTTAGTGAGGTTCAGTGCACAGCACAGTCGGTGGGCGGGGGGCGTGGGTTGGGGGAATGGTCCTCAGACTTGACTGACTAGTTGGCCACATTATTTGCAGGCAATGAGCCTTGAAATTTAGTTTTCGGTTAGTTTTTGGCTCTTCAAAGGGTCACCCGGCAGCTTCTGTTTTGGACAGTTTGCCTTGAAGTTTTGCATATGCCAGTGACAGCCCGAAAAGTCGCCAGCTCAGTCTCCACCTCATCTTCCGCCCTATTATGCAGAAATAAATTGCAAACTGTACGAAGATCAGGGCAGGACCCGATGCCATTTAAAAGAGTCATTAATTAATTGTCATTTAAATGATTTTCGCTGGGCAGTTCTCTCTTTTGTTGTGGCCCGCCGCCATTGATTGAGTCTTGAATGGGCGGCTTAAGCCGGTACCCATAATTGGGCTTAATGCATAATTATGGCCAACTGCTGCCGTGCGACCATTAAATGTAAAGATTACAGAGACTTTGAGTTGAACGAAAAGCAATTTATTGGAAGAAAAAAGACTTGTCTGCAGGAGGAGAAAGTACTGACGCAAACGAATAAACTGCTTAGGACACTGGAAAACAGACTTAGGACTCAACTGATTTGCCTAAATTATCTTTGGCTAAATGCAAAAGTCAGCTCTGGTTCATGTCACAATTAAGAAACTTCAGAATGTTATTCTTTATGCATACATAATCAATGACCTCCTCTCATTAAATTTAGACAGATCCATCCGGTTGTCGGACCACATCACAAATGATGAAAACAAACACTTGCCCAGCCACAAGGAGGTGGCTGTGGATGGAAATGTGGAGGGGACATATGGTAAACAGATGGCAAAGTTCGAGAAGTACTCGTATTTGTGTGTGTGTGTGTGTTGGTTGGTGTCGGTGAGGCGATAACTGACATTTGAGTGAAAGCTTTGGCTCAGCACTGGGAGCGTGTTTGAGTGTGGGTAGATGGGTGTGCGTGTGTGAGTGTGTGTGCGTGTAGAGCGCGCAATGGCAAAGCCAACAAATATTTATCTATGCCAGTGGCCATTTAGCCAGAGCCTGCCAATAAAATTGCCATTGCTGTCATTGTCAGCTTAACGGCAAATTGAGCAACAGCCATCTGTCCGTGTGTGCGTGCTCGTGTGTGTGTGTGTGTGTGTGTGTATGCCGTTTGTCACTTTGCCAGCTTCTACGTGTGTGTGTGTGTGCGTGTGTCGTTGCTTTGACAATTGATTAAATATGTGAAGTGTACCCAATTATGTCAATTAAACGAAAATTACTTTATGCCTTGGTCAATGCTCTTTGGCCACTGCCACAACACAAACAACACACTCGCCCAGACCCAAACTAATGTCCAAATTAGCTGATGCATAAACTAAATAATTTGCCTCACTTTTGACTAGAAAATAATTCCAAAATAATTGGCTACATAAGATATGTTGACTCTGGCAACAACGACAACAACAAATGGGCAAACAAAATAGAAGTAAAAGTGTTTGGACAAATTGCATTTGTTTGTATCAAACATGATAAAATACTACATTAATTTACAATTGATAAATATAAAGTACATGAAAGCACAGCAATGGTTAAGAGAATGAGCGACGATGCGGTTTTTGAGTCGAGTTTCGTTTAATCGTTGGCATTTTGCTTCCAATATGAATTATGTTGTTCAGATGGCGAGAGATGTGCTTAGATTAGATCAATATTGTTTGAGCAGACGAACAATCGATGCCAAATCGAATGAAAATTACAACACAATCTCGTGACCACAGAGTGTCCTGTCACTTTGATACTAATTAATAGAAATTTAGCTCGAAACACTAAAGCTGCACTTTCACTTGTCTAAAAGATTCTCAAAAAAGACAACAGACAAGTGTAATAGCAAAGAATGTACCATAAATTGTGTATTGTATTTATATTCTTTGGTAATGGCCAGTCTGAAAAGCACAAAAATATATAAGATGGCGAATGTAAAGTAGGCTTTCTCAGTTCTTGTGGAGTATTTTTTGACAGCCAACTTGCCATAAACTGACGTATTTTTCACCCATCTTTTTCGACAATTTACTCAGAATTTACACGGAAATATACACGAAATCCGAAACTGTCCAGTTTAACTGAATAATATCGATTTTTGGAAGAATACTTTCTCCAAAAAATGGCAGAATAATCGACCAAAATTGGTCATAACTCGACAACGGTTCATCCGATCTTCACCATTCCTTGGGCGGATCGATAAGTAATCCTAATTACCAAATATGTGTAGAAAGTACAAACCATCCAATTTTAAAACTGTGGGAGATGGGACGTTTTTTCCAAATTTCGGGGGCGGGATAGGGCGTGGCCAAAATTTAAAATAAACTTAATCCGCCTGCAGACATAAAAAGCATATGTCCCATGCATGCCAAACCTCTATCTCTTACCATCTCTGAGATCTGTGCGTTCATACGGACAGACAGACAGACCGACATGGCTTTACCCAGCAAACATTTTATGTAATTTTTGATCACAATCGAGTCTTTTTTGAATCCACGATCTGATTAAAAAAGTCATAAACGCGCTCGTTTTCTGATCGAAAATTATACCTTTGTCGGGAGAAAATGGTACCCTAGCAGCGACACTTCTATAAGTGTCGTTTTTAACCCGTTTTTCTGATAACTTTCGACTCATATTCGAGTCATTTGTGGGTCTTTTCAATTCGTATTTCAATAAATCACATTTGGAGCATTTGCATGAGCCATTTTTGAGCCTTCGTTTAATCGCATACTATAGTAATCATTTTTGAATCATTAAAAGGGCTCGAAAAAGACTTCTTAAGCTGATTTTGCCAAAATGTTCTTCCAAATGTTGGGTGGGTATTGACTAGGCTATTGCTGCTGATCAATAATATAATATATATACTTTATGGGGTCGAAGATGCTTTTCCTGCTGGCTTTTACATACTTTTGCACAAAATTATAGCACTCTGTGTACTTCGGTACAGAGTATAATAAAAAAAACTCGTTAAAAAAATAACTTAAAAATATATTTGAAATTTGAAAAACCTGAATATTTGGTCAAAGTTTTTGTTGAGTTTTGTTAGTCGCCTTGGTAATTTACGATGAGAAGCTGCAAAGTAAAAGCCACACACAGAGCAAAAAAAAAAGAATTTCATACTTAGATTAAGACTGTGTGAGGTCGGGAAGGCAGGGCAAATATTAGCACTCAGGGAAAGATTTCTTAGTACAACAATACATATTTGATTTTACTTTGCCTCTTTTGTTCTAAAACTAATTAAAGAGCACTTTAAGTTAACTCAAAACATATTCACACGGAGAATTTTCGAACTCTATATTTCCAATGTTTGGAATTTCATCTTGAGAATTACAAAATGTTCCAATGTTCGGAATTTCAACTTGAAAATTACAAAATGGGTATTTTTTTTTTGGAAAATGAAATATATTGATGAATACTTTCAGGCAATTCCAAATAGGTAGTATATCAGCCGTCTAGCAGTCAGCGAACGCGATGTTTGAGATGGCATTTCAATCGTGTTCTAAGTCCAAAAGTTCCCGCGCTCGTGACCCTCCAGAGTAAGTTAAAACTTTATACAAACTAATATAATCCGCAGTTTTTCAGAACCAGTTTCTTTTAGAACTCTGCCCTTGGTTTCCATAACAAGATAAATGAAGTATAGGTTGGCTGGCAAAATTTATAAGTAAACAAAATAGTTTAAACTTTTTAATTTTCAAATTCAATCATAATATCATAATTAAAATGGCAAAGCATTTTTCCAGAAGTACTGAGGTACTTGAATGCAGTTCAAACAGAGTTTTCAGTACGTTAAGTACGAATATACTTGATTGAAGTCCAATATTCTTATTTCAGACAGCACGATTTAAGACTGTTTCGATAGATACTCAGATATTTTTCAATCTCTTTTTGTAAGTCTTAAGATAATTCAAGTGTGGTGCTGCGGGTAGTGTGTGTGCCTACTGTGCTTGATCTTGTATGTTCGATCCTGCCTCGAGAAATCGTATGAATATCATTCCGGAGTAACAGAAGAACGCTGGGATGGGCGACTTAAGAGTATTTCATTCTCTTTTACTATTACAATTTTATTTATTATCCTATTAAATATTTTCGGCTATTTCAACTGCATGTGAAAGTTCATTTAAATCCGTTCATTCATTTCTGCGTAATAGGCGAACAAACACAAAAACTTTATTACAAATATTAGAACGATTTAAGGATAAATTTTAAATCTAATCCTTGGCCATGTTGACGATAGTTCAATAAGCAGATTTCTATGCCAAGAAAACATTGATGGCCTAATAAAATTGAGCGAAAATATGCGTCTTTAATGTACGAATGTGCCGAGGGAAATGCCAAGTCAGTGAAATGGCATGATTCCACGGGTCTATCATATCAGTCATCTAGTCATTTAGATAGGCCGGTTGCGTGCTGGTCGTTAGGCCTGGCAAAAAGGAAGCTGGCAAAGTGGAATCGCATAACAGGACACTCGCAGACAGACAAGCAGGCAGATTGGCATTTCCTTCGTTTTGTATCTTAATGAAGTATCGATTTCTGGCATTTCTCGATTTCATGGGCCTTGCGGTGAAATTCCTTCGAGTCATGTAAATCACTTATTAGATTTTCGCTTTCCTTCTGACTGTTTTCCTCCAACTCTCTCACTCTGTCTCTCTCTCTCTCTCTCTCTCTCTCTCTCTCTCTCTCTCTCACTGTGATTGTCTCTGTCTGTGCTGCTCTGTCTGCGTTCTGTTGCGAAATTTGCGAAAAAAAAAGAAGAACTCCCCAATGGCTGGGTGGCAAATCTCTGAACTTAATCTGAAATTAGTTTTAAGCTCGTAACGAATTTTACTAACTGAATTGTCATAATGGCAAATAACAACGGAAATAATGGCTTCATCGAAAAATGAAATCAGGAAGTGAGTGGGGCAATATAAATGCATGTAAGTGAGCGAAGCTCGTATCTGTCTCGGATTTCATTTCATACTCTAGCAAGAGGTATGACCATTTTTGTACACAAGGAAATCGTTAATGATTTCTGTATATAATCCCTGTCGGCATTTTTTTAGCTGTAAAATGGCTGATTTTCTGTGGCATATAAGTTAGAATCTAAGACTAAAAGGAGAAGTATATTGGTGGGCGAAAGTAAATAAGCTCCGACCTGCCCTCATCGACCGTTTGCATAAAAGCAATCACAGCTATCTTTGATCTCGGCCTGGGCATGACTATCGCTGGTTTAGGAAAAGAATAAGTAGAGACAAAAAAGGAAAAAGAGCAGCAAGAATTGAATCGAATGGGAATCCAAATCTCTTTCTCTTTTATCCTATCCGAAGTAGAGGATCACTGCCCGCTCTAGCTACTGTAGTTACCCATTCGAAGGCTAGGATCGCTCGACTTTTTGGGTCACAAGTTACCTTTATATTCCCCATCTTCTGTATATCTGAGACTAGGATACCTTCCCGAATTGCTGCTTTGAGTTTCCTTATATGAGAGATTATGGAGACAAGGATACCTTCCCTGCAATGTCAATATAAGAGGAGCAACTTAAATTTGCTACTTATGTTTCTAGTGAAGTTAAGCTGTTTTGCAGCGTCCTCGTGAAGTCCATTTTTATAAGAAGGTGAATTCTGTGACTGTGAAAACTTCATAATACTCAAAGCTTTTATGAAAAGTAGTGCCAAAACACAACTTTCTGCATTCTAAGCTAAGCATCTACACAGTAAAAAAAGATCTGTATGGACAGAATATGTCATTAATATCCTTTCAATCATTCCACGGATCTGAAAAGCAGTTAATCTTTTCGATTTAAAATTAGATGAGAGTTTTACATATCCTTTGGATGATTGTCAGGACCGTTGAATGATTAAAAGAATATGTTTTGTATCATTTTGTATATAGCGCTATCTAAAGTATTTATGAGAATTTTTTAAGAATACTATGGTTTATCGATCATTAAGATTAAGGTTGTTAATCCTTGAAAGCTCGCCTCTGTAGATCTTAACCTGGCCTTCGCTTAACTTGTTGATCGCGACGCGCTTGCGATTGTTCCGGGATCCCAGCAGCACGTTGTAAAGGTTTTGGCCGTTTGCTGTCATCGATTGCTCGCCTGCTTTGATATTTCTTACCTTAATTTTGCCCATTCTCCTGAGCTACGCTGTTCAGCCGTTAGCTGTCATCAATTGCTCGCGTGCTCTGACATTTCTTAACTTAATCTTAACCATTCTACTGAGCTACTCCGTTCAGCCATTTGCTGTCGTCGATTGCTCGTCTGCTCTGCCATTTTTTACCTTTACCTTATCCATTCTCCTGAGCTGCGCTGCTTAGCCGTTTGCTGTCGTCGATTGCTCGCCTATTCTGACATTTCTGCAGCTCTTCGATCAGTTTGACGGCTAATTCTACTGAGCTGAAGTTTCTTGACTTCTTATAACACTGACTTAGGGCCGATTTCACATCTTCTACAGAGCACTGTATGTCACTTAAACTAACATATAGCAGAGTAAATTGTATTATCTGTCACATAGCAGCTATCTCTAGGAAAAGTGTAACCGGTCCTTAGACTTTTACTTAGGAAATTATTAATTAAGATTTTGGAATGTCGCCTTCTAAGCTCTGATGGCTCAATGGCTCGGGGATCAGTTATATAGTTCCAATTCCAGGACTGGCAGCTATCTGTGTGGAAAGATTCAAAACTGATCAGTTATTAACAGCCACCCGATCTGAGTAACACTGCTAGGGCATTAACACTTCGTTATTCCATACTTTGGTTTTCCACCTCGCTCCTCGCTCCTTTATCCTGTTTTCGTTTTTTTTTTTTTGTGTATGGATGGCGTATACGTGATGACATTGCAAATGCCATTTGAATGTATTTCTGTGTATTTGTGTGTCAGGGCAATCATATTGAAAGCTAACAACATAAAAAAAAGTCGGATATCGTATTTGGACTGAGATAATATGTTTACTTGGGCAGGGCCGGGCCTTGCCTGGCTGGGCCGGGGGAGAGGCGACGGGAAAGTCCTTAACAGTGCACATTTGCAGCCAGCTCGTGCCACTGCGTCGGGCACTCAAACAAATGAAGCTGTCGCCGTTGCGTTATTTATTAGCCAAGCTGGTAAAAATGTTCCAGCCTCAAATGGTTTTTTATTAATTTGCATTGTGGCCAACACGCACACACACACACACACACCGAGAGAGAGAGAGAAGAGAGAGGAGAGTGCAATCTGAGCCTGCCTCATCGCTTATTTGTCTGGTTGGGCTGCCAACTGCCTCTGGCTCACCTCCTACTGCCTGTTCGTCTGTCTCTTTATCGTATGTTAAAGCCAGCTCACACACACACACACACACACACACAACATTTTTAAGTGCTTTCGTTGAAAGTTTGCCACCGAGTTGAAGTTCGAGTGGCTTTGTTGAGAATGTTCCGCCCTGCTGAGCCGGGTGGGGGCGTGGCTGGCCACACACGCTAATTCGCAGCGGGTGACAAAGTAAATTATGATATTCGTTTTCCCGCCTAACAGACTGCGTGCACTTCCTGGCCACATCGTTTTTTTTTCCCTTTGCATCCTCCTCCGTCTCGCATTTTGCCGGCCAACTAGTTGGGGGCAGGGGATTTCCATTATGCCCGGTCGCGTGATTTGTTGCGTCGCCACCCCACCCCCCCGTCCCATTTGCCCGACCTGGGAACTTTGCATCGTATCTGTTTTTGAGCTTCTTAATGGAAAGTTTTGGGGGTCGAAATTTACGATGCCGACCGGCGGCGTCATGTGAAGATAAGAGAGCGAGCGACTGGCTTTAAGTGAATTGCCTCAAGAAGACATCTTTGATGTTTTGCTCACCTGCATTGTCCAGGGGACATTTTAGCATTTCCCCAAATTAACAAGCAGCTTAGCTGCAACAACAAGGGCAACAACAACATTAATGGCCAAAACTGCCACCAAGAAAAGGGCCACACAATGTTGTGCAAACTTGGTTAACTATTTAAGACATAATTCCGCAAATTATTTTCTTCCACGCTGCTGACTGGGCCACGGGGAGCGGGTGGCGGGGCTTGGGGGGGACGCCAAGTCAGCTCATAAGTAAATATTATGCAAATGAGTGCCCGGGGGGGGGGCCATACCTGCCAGTTGGACCAGCTGCCTGGGCTATGCCTTAACTTGGCTTGACTTGATGTCCTTGCCATGGCTGTTAGTTTTTTTTTTTTTTTTTTAATCCTTTGCAGTTATTAATTTAATCGCACAGCTGCATTTCACAAGCGCGTGCATGTGCCAGGACGAAAGTTTGCTGGCGAAACTTTTTTGTTTGCCAGTCAGCCTTGACAGTCAGCTCCGGCAGCGTGACAAACGGCTGACACAAAAATCCGACATACTCCAAAGTTTTTACTCTTTCGCTTTAATTATTCATGTTGAGGCATGTGTTAAGGCGTCGAGAAAAGCATTGGGGAAGATGCATTAATCTAAAATGGAAGTGTATACACTCGAGTGCATATGAACCCACATTTCATCGATCCCAGTTCGAAGAAACGGTGAAGAGTTGCTTCCATCTAGAAACCACAAAATGGCCGACATCAGCAGAAGAAGAATTAGTCTTGCAAGCCGAAGTTGTAAGAAATCCAAGATCTGAGGTCTAAGTAAGGCAAGGAAGAGTCCACTGACTTCATAATGAAATGGGACCCTAAAAGAAGAAACGCAAAAGAACCACTAATCAAAATTTGGAGGCCTTATTTCATTGTACCCGTTACTCGAAGAGTAAAAAGAGTATACTAAAGTCGTGCAAATGTATGTAACGGGGAGAAGAAAGCATCTCCGATACCAAAAAAGCATATACTATACTATATTCTTGATCAGTCATGTCCGTCTGTCTGTATGAACACCAAGATCTCAGAAACTAGAACAGTTAGAGCCACCAAATTTTAGATGTAGACACGCAGATCAAGTTTGTTTCAAATTCTGGAAACGCCCACTCCCGCCCACGCCCATGTACGTCATGTCCGTCTATCTGTACGTATGAAGGCACAAATCTCAGAGATGGTAAGAGTTAGAGGTTTGACATGTATGGGACATATGCTTCTTATGTCTGCAGGAAAGTTTATTTTCAATTCTGGCCACGCCCCCTGCTGCCCCCGCTATTTAGAAAAAAGTCATATCTCCTTCAGTTTTAAAGATAGATTTCTTCTTCCTTCTAGACATATTTAGTTTTCAAGAAAACTTATCGATCAGCCAAAGCAATAGGCAATCGAATGAACGGTTGTCGAGTTATGATCAAAAGACTGTTCGCTGCTGCAGCGCAGTAGCAGCGCTGCTTTCAGCTGCTACTGCAACATCAAAATGTATGCTAAGCGTATCATTGCGTTGCTCAGATTTTGCAGTTTTAGCATATTCCAAATTTTCATAAAGATCGGATAATAAATGGCAGAGTTAAAAAAGCGTTGCATACTTATCTGAGCCGCATGAGGTTATTAAACACTAAATGTCCTGAGTATCGGTCCAACTTACTCTCTCGTTTCATTGGGGACCTATTTCCGGCAGCCAACGAGATGATTTAGTTATTGTGATATCTCGGGAACAATATATGACTCCGGACCAATTTTTAATCTTCTACATCTGTCACATAAAGCAACAAATATCAAAGCAAAATCTATGCTTATCTGTGTTTAGCAGCTATGTAGAAGATGTGAAATGCCCTTCGAGGAGGAAAAATGCCCAGTCGATAGAAAGATTTCCCAGGATAAATCGATTGATAATGTTCTCAGCTAGCGCTTCATTCCAATTCATCTCATCTCATCGCATCTCCAAATTAGCTCCAAAATATGTGTGGGTCATCTTATCTAAGTTAAGACAACACTCCAAACCTAATTACCCAGTTGATATTTTTTATCGCTACGTAATCTGGAGCCACCAACAAGCTGGTGTTAGTTGACTGAAGCGCAGTAAGCCAGAATCGCTCAGGACTTGCCTAAATGCATGCATGCATCGCTCCAAATACCATGAATATTTCCTGAGAGCCCAGTGGATCACAGAAATAGATAATAGTTTTAGTTTTATCTAACTTTTCTTGTACTTCTTAAAAGCTGTATGCTTCCCTGACCAGCTGATTTTAGGATCTAGAGTACATTTTTTCTGAGAGGTGAAATTAGTTTAGAGCACAGTTCTGAAATTATGTTTTAAGTTTTTTTTAATGTTACACAAAATGTCAAATTGGATGGACTTCACCCCTTGTGATGTTTGATAAACTGGTTTGTATCTCTGCAAAAATGGTTCTCCATCAACCCAAAAGTAAAAAGCGATCAACTATTGCCGAAGTCAACAAGTATTTCACAACAAAGGTTCCCCATAAAAGAGCGAAAAAAATATTTTAAAAAAATGATAACAGAAATGTAGTATGAACTAACCGCTCTGCGCCACCAATTCATTATTTTCATTCATCATTGGCCATTAGCGAAACCAAGGCTGTAAAACGGTGCAATATGGTTTTTTAAGTTCATCGAATCAGAGCATGGACCTTTTATATCTTTTACATTGCGAACCCCAACCAGAACTGCACTCAGGGAAAAATACACTGATATTTTAATATTTACACTTTAACTTGAATATTTTCACCATTGATTTGGCGTTAAATATGGAATTCGTATATATAAGAAGTGCACACTTCAAATTGAATATTGGCAATAGTTAAATTTAACATGGAAATAGTTAAAAACTTTTTTTTATTTAAAAATTTTGCGTCTGTAAGATGCATCTCTTACTTTATCTCCGGAGCTAAAGTCGGGATCAATACAAAAATTGTGAATTGAAAACAGATGGATAAAATATATAGATACAACCAAGTTAATACACGTAACTGTGTCTCCATCTTGTTGATTCAGCTAACTGGAATATTATTTACATTGCCCAGCCCAGCCGTACCTACTCACCTTTGACCCTGGCACTGCCAAAGTCGTATTAGTTGTAAATACTTTGTGACAGCTACTACGGAACTCGGCCTTCCGAAACCGGAAAAAAATAACTTAATTCACATAAATAAATGAGTGCATTGAAACGCGGTTCGAATTTCATAACCACAAAGAGGGTCGCATGTCTAGTGTTAATTTTCCGAATTAATTTTTGATCAACTAATTTTGGTAAACTAATTTAATAATGGCCGATTGGCAGGCGGAACCGAAAACACATTAAAGTCCAACGCAATGCGGGGAACTGGGGGTCAACCTGACACGCCCCCCATCCTGTCAGCGTCTAAACGCTTTTACATGTTAGCTGAATTATTTAAACTACTTAATAATAATGTCAGAACAAATGCTGGGCAAAATAATTGCAACGGAAATTGAAATTATGTTTTGCTTGGGCTCATTTCGCATTTGGGTTTGTGGCAAATTAAATGATGTGAGTTTTATTTTTCGGCCGAAAAACACAACCTGGTCGAAAATGCAGGGAAATTGCATTTGAATTGCATGCGACAAATGTCGAAAATGTCGAAAATGCATGTTTGCCAATGGCTTAATATGCCATAAGCCGATTAGGCTTA
The DNA here is from genome assembly GCA_035044965.1 of Lordiphosa andalusiaca. Taxonomy (NCBI): domain Eukaryota; kingdom Metazoa; phylum Arthropoda; class Insecta; order Diptera; family Drosophilidae; genus Lordiphosa; species Lordiphosa andalusiaca. Next base: position 554,823 of record JAWNNM010002500.1, on the reverse strand, counting down.
TAGTATACATCAATGGATTTGTGTTTTGAGTTTATTGAATGGAATATTTTAATAATACATCATGCATACATATTTATGCAATTTGAGTACCAAACAGACGTGTCAATGAACAGTCATCGAAGTAATTAGTCACGTCTTCAAATCAAATTAACAAATTTCACCGATCAAAATCGAAATATTAAACGACAATGAAAATGAGGCGACCTTTGGTAAGCAAGATGACCAAAACCAAAATGGAATTGAGTTGAGTTTCAACTGCCGAGTTTTTCAGTCTACACGGCAAATGTGTTAGTCCTTGCGGGACGATTTACTGACAAGCTCTACATAGCTTGGCTGGAACGATGGGTGGTAACATTTCACAAGCGCAAAGGAATCTATGATTGTAGTTGCCTCGTCTGAATCATTAGCTTAGACAACCCAAGTAGGCCATGGTTCGTATGGGTCTTCCAGTGACATCCAATGAGTTTGTTATATCTTTTTATTGGGAGCATCTGCTCGGTGGTATTACTGGTTCTAAGATTAACCTAGATTATTTCGATTCCGATCAGAGGCTCTCTCTTTCATTACTCTTCAAATAAGTACAAATATTTTGGGTTAAACTCTAATAAATTCTAGACTCAGATCCATTACAATCTTGAAACCAAAAAGAGGGAGCACTTTCAAAACAGATCAAGAACGTTGTACTTAAATTAAGTACATTTAATGTCAGTTGTATATTAATTTATATTATTATATTAATTTCAAAAATAATTGATTGAAATGCTAGAATCGTATTTCAAGTAAAATTTCTTCAATCTCAAACTGTTTTAAAACCTTTTTGATTCTACTTTTAAGTTGTTTTCTTCTTCAGTCAAGAGCGCTTAACATTTAAGAGCACTTCCATCAAGAACAAATGTTCTTGGTATAGGCGCATAACATACCACAGCTATGCTCGGATCGTTCTTGATATGACAATCAGCTTAAATCGAAGAAAGTTTCAAAAATCAAAGGGCCAAGATGGAATTACAGTAGGCCAGAGATCTACATTTACTCCATAACAAATGAGTGAAAGCCAGTTGAGAATTTCAAGAACAATTTTATTTCAAAATAATAAGAATTTGTGGTTGCACTCTTTTTGGAGCTTGCATTGCAATTCTTTTTTCCAAATATATTATAGTTCAATTAGCTCAAATGTATCCTCAAGCTATAAGTTCGAAAAGCAAATGATTTAAGAAAGTTTTTAATCATTTCAATCATGTTAATGGTCGAATTTTGATTTGGGAATGTTCCGTACCTCCAAGAACTGAAGACACTTGCTGGTTTAAAGAGAAAACTTTGATTTGAAGCTCTGTCAATCGTTTTTATCTGTGAGCATATAAAATTGATTTAAGCCAGTGTGGAATTCTACAGCTATTTATTAATTGTGCTAGATATTGAATCAAGTATAGCTGGAAAGATGGTGAGGGTATTACTTGGTATCAGAAATCTATGTTCAATCTATAAACAAACTGCTTGAGCCAGTTGGGAATTTCAAAAACTGATTCGTATTAAAATTACTCTCATTTTCTGTTGCATACCTATCGGAGTTTTCGTTGAAAGTATGTTTAAATTGTATCAAAATTTTAGTTTGATTTCAATTTACGAGCTTACAAACCCCTTTACTTCTGCCTATCAAGTTCAACAGTTTTGCAGTTTTATAACTGATCCATTTCAACTTCATATCCATTATATAAATAACGAAAATTCTGTATCGTTTCGAAACTTCAAAAACTTCAACTTTACCATTAAAAAGCATAAATCAAACTGGTGTCCCGCTGGAATTCTGCTAGAAGCAAGGTTTTTTTTTTTTGTTTTTTGTTGCATATTATGAAATAAGGACTTTAACTCTCTTTGTGCCCAACTCAATTATGAGATGAAATCAAATTTCACAACTCCCACAGCGTTAATTGAAGATTCCTCAATCAAAATGCCAACTCGTTAACCCATTAAAATACAGCTCAACCTTTTGCCACCCGAATGTCAAACGAAAAGCGCACAGCGGAAAACGGGGAAAAGGGGAGCGAAAACGGGAGTGCACAGCATGTGCCAGGCGGACAGGGAAGAAATTGTTTAAGATTGAAGTAAGCAGCACCAAAAACCTATTAAGACGTAAAACATTTTTAACACCTCCTTCTTGGGCGGGAACACGCACTCGCCGAAAAGTGGAATGGTGAAGTGAAATGTTTCTAACGCAAGGACACGCCCATGCGCCCAACCAGCGGCGACACTTTTTCAAAAGCAGTCGAAGCGACCAGGACATGCGTCAATGGGCGTGCTGCTTCCGTCATTGCCCTGCTCCTGCTCGCAACACTTTCCGCTTTTATTTATAATATGAACAATTTCCTTGGCTGCTGCTGCTGCTGCTGCTGCTTTCTTTTGAAGTCAAAAATGCACTCCAAAAACTTTTCAATTTGAGAAGAGGAAACGAAAAAAAAAAAAAAAATGGTGAGATTCGTCCTTGTCGCTAATGACAATACACTTGTGTTGGTAAGGGGTGACTGGCTCTCGATGTGTGCGTGCGTGTGTGTGTCTGTGTGTGTGTGCATTTACGCTTCTTACTTATTTGATTTACGTTTCATTTCCGGCTGCCATATGCTGCCTGGAGAAGCGACTTCGGCGGCGTTTAAGTTCCATCTGTGTGTGTGTGTGTGCGAGTGTGTGTGTGAGTGTGAGTTTACTAAGTGCATCCACCCAGCGCCTCACCACCCCGCCACACGTTATGCAATTATAACTTTTGTCGTTAGCAACTTTAAGCAACTTTAAACGTAAATTGCCGCCATGAAGTAGCTTTTGGCGCACGCTCTCAAGCATCCACCCACTGGCACACTCGCACACCCGCACACTCGCACACCCGCACACCCCGCCCACACACTAAACGTTATAGTTTGTTGTCGGCTTTAGCGCAAAGTGTGTGAAAGGTGTTTTATTGAATTAAGTGGGTTTAACGGGATTTCTATAATGCCAGCGATGCTGGCAACAGTCGACAGCCCTGCATATGTATTTATTGTAACTACAGTTGCCAGTTTTCTCCCCATATTTGTACACATACACACACACACACACACACACACCCACACACATGCAAGCATGAGCGTGTGTGCGCTGCATTGAAATGAGTTTGTCAGAGAAACAGCAGCAACTACGAATGTGGCACTTTTGGTTAAACTTTTTCTACGTAATGCATATTTTATTTAATTTTTATGAGAGTTCCAGGCCCCAAAAAATATATGCATATGATGGAGCGGGGGCGGGGCAAAACGAAACATTTTACGAATTGTAAATTGTTTGCCAACAGTCAAGTGGCATACAATTGTTATGTAAATGCAGACCGAGAATCGAGGGGGTTTTTTTCGCCAATGTGCTGGGCACCCACTCAGGTTGGCAGCGCAGGGAAATTGAAATCATGGGAAAGTTTTTTGAAAATCAAATCATCAAAATTTGTTTGCTAGAATTTTTAGCAGAATTTTGAGTGCGAAACATTGGATGCATTCACCAGATTCACAGCAGATCAGCGGCGATAGAGAATTATTACTATCCCATACAATTTGTATAATCTTAGAAAAATCAAAGTAAAAAAGGTTAATAATATCAAAACGCTTGTTTCACAATCTTTACGTTGTTATTTCCTAATTTTAAGACATTTTCGTGGTAATTATTAAGTGAAATAAGAGGAAAATTTGTCCAGTTTTTGTACCATATCTTCCAAAAGCGCGCCAATATCAAAACAAGTTAAATGTAGTAAAATTAAGAGCATAATGGTCTAGGTAAAAAAGTTCTGATTGTCAATTGGCGGAAAAATTTGAAGAATTTTTGAACAAGTTTGGTTTGAATCGGTTAATAAATGTGGCTACAGCACCCAGAAGTGTAAACATATCTCGTTCAACAAAAACTTATTCAAATTTCCCATAAAAATGACCAGCTGGGGGCAAGGGGGACAGTTTATTTGAGTTCAGCACCCGAAAACCGAAACAGAACCGGCTCGAACCCGGAACTCCGACTTTCAGTTTATTGTGAACCAAACCTTGAACCGAATCTCATTAGAAATTAAAGCTGAACTCGAACCTGTTCCGAAGCTAATATATCGGTTCGGTTAACAAAATGATACATTTCAGAAGCTTGACCTTCTGCCTAGCGACTTCATCTGTTATATGGTTGGTTTAGTGCGAATGACTCCTAAAATGGGCAGGGAAGTAAAAAAAACAAATTAAGGAAAAACGCTTGGTATAAAATCCCCACCCATAATAGTCTCTGTTCTCAAACTTTATAAGCAATTAAATTGAAAGAGTCTTACATTAGCTCCGGAATGGAACATTACTTAACAGTAAATTATTTATTGAATATTCCCATGTGTTCTACTTACCGATTCGGACCCCAAAACCAACCGACTTCCAAGCGAATTGTGTAGTTTTTAGTTCGAATGATTCAAACTTCACAAAATTTAACAAAAAATGATTAAAGTTGTATAACGCATGGACTACACCAAGGTTCGAACCAAAACCTTCTCCCAGAAACCTCGAACCTTGGGTTTATCTGCAGGCAGATCAAGTTTATTTTAAATTTTTGCCGCCTCGCAATTTGGAAAAAAACGTCATATCTCCTACAGTTTTTAAAGACAGATGGTTCGTACCTTCTTGATATATTTTTAGTAATCAGGATAACTTTTCGATCCGACATGGTGAAACTCGGATGAAAAGTTGTCGAGTTATGAACAAAAGACTGTTTGCTGCGTCAAAATTTACGCTGAGCTTATAACTCCGCAGGTGAAGAGTATGATTTTGTTTCTTTTTTGTTTCTTGTGAACTATCCTTATTTGTAGATATTTCATCTACAAAACTTATCAAATTGGAGTACTCGGATGAAAAATGTAGTATTATAAAATACGATTTACTATACGATATACGATACGATACGATACGATACGAATTTTTTCGGTAATCTATGCATTTCCACAATGATTTTTATACCCTTGTAGAGGGTATATTAAGCATCTCCGAGCACATAAAGTATATATATTCTTGGTCAGCATGACAAGCCGAGTCGATATAACCATGTCCGTCTGTCCATCCGTCTGGTTCTAAGCGATTTCCTCCGTCAGTTTGAAAGCTATCGCGACCAAACTTTGCACAAAGTCTTGTAGTACAAATACGCTGTAAGAGTATCGAAACCTGATCGGATGACTATAGCATATAGTTGCAATAGGAATGATTGGTCGAAAAACTGATTTTAGTTGAAAAAAAGTTTTTGTTTTCAAAGAAAACGTCTCCATATTTTGTATTTCTTGGCTTGCTATGCTTGCCTATGATTCCACTTAGTTTGGTCGAAGTCGGAAATCTATATAGTATGGCTGTCATAGAAAAGTAGAGCCAGAAAAAACCAAAAAAAGCATGCAAGTTTTTTTTCTAGGCTCGCAGGTTTGGTTTATCACAAAGTATCAATATTGAAAAACTGTGTAATGTCGATTTTTGATATATTGAGTCTAAGCCACACAGATATTTCGATACATCCTTGTATTCAAAAACTTAAAGTAAAATTTGTAAGTAATTAAAGAAAATCTAAACCATTCGGTCAACTCTTTCGGGTACCTCTCGAATACATATATGTTTTTTTTTGAGCAGTATAATATAATAGTACACAAAATTATATTAACGCAGGACAACGTCTGACGGGGTCAGCTAGTTCTAATATAGATATTAAAAACTAACTGATTTGACTTGGGCAGCGATCCACACAAGGACACATTTGCCGACAGAATTTCGCCATCAAAACTTTTACGGTTTAAAAATGGACGAAGAAGTCCACAAATGGAGAACACAATATTGCATAGAAATAAGGGCGCCGCTACTACAAAGTATCCTGTTCCCTTGATATCGTCTACCTTCGTTCACTCTCCATCCGAATGTAAAACCTGCACACTTACACCCAGGCACGCTCTGGCTGACGAGTCGATGCTGTTCCTTTCGAGTCGATGTTCTTTTCTTTATCGAATCTAATTAGATGAATGTTGGGCACTTAATAATATGGGTTTCGCCTCTATTGACTTGTGATTGCGAAACTGTATACAAATTGCTTTTGCAGTTAATCAAGCAAGTAATCTCAATACCTGGCTGCTTTGCTTTTGCTTATAGATATTTGTGCTCCCACTAATATGGCCGCAGGGCAGACTTCCGACCATAAATGCATCCGAAAGAGGTATACGAATAACTTCTCGTGCCACTTCCGTTTTAATATGAAAGCATTTGCTCCTCGTCGACAGCGAAATGAAAAACCGCGCGCGTGTTGCATGCCAAACACATTTCCCTGGCTGCGGCACTTGGAAGTCCCGTGCAAGTGCAGTTGGCTCTCATGTTTCGGATTTTCTTGTGCATGACCAGCTCCATCAGCAATTGACTCGCACATGGAATTAGGCAAATGAGGAACAATTAAGCATGTGATTCCTTTTATGTTTTACATTTTGCTTCTATATATTTTTTGTTGTTGTTTTGTTTTTGTTCGGCTCTTGAGTTGGCCATTAAATATTCATAAGCCATTTAACCGCCACAACAAGTTGATGCATGGCCGTCAATTAGGCGGCAAATAGCTCGAAATTGTTTGCTTAATAAACGCCATTCATCAAATCGACACGTTTTTTGAGCGGCTTCCCCCCCCCCCCACTCACGCCTCGCCGGCGGGGCGCACGCAAAGTTTTAACCCCACCACAAATTGGGGAGAAATGCCCAAGAGGCTGAAAAATTAAAGAATTTTTTATTTTTGGGTCATGTTCATGCATCGATGACAGCCTAATTTGCCGCATGCAGCGCCGCAAGTGGCGCAATCCAGCTCCGGCTCCGGCGCCTCCACTCGATCTCCGTGCATTGTTTTGGGTCGCGAGGTTGGCTGCACTGCACCACCCCACCACCCCACCACCCGTGCCGAATGGAAAATAAAAGTTTATAAATATTAATGCTATTTGCTTAACAATTCAATTGGGAACTGGACAACCGGGAGAGGTTAAAGAGTGTGTGTGTGTGTGGTGTAACACTTGGCTGATTCACACGGCAGACAGCGACAACGGGATGTCGCATATTAATCAGGGCTGAAGCTGGATGCTATTGACTCTGGGCCCAGCCCATCCATCTGGTCGGCCAGATCGAGTGCACTCTGGGCGGGCTCCTTTGGTGAGGGGTTGAACTCGTTTTTAGGCTGCAAATACTTTAATCCACTTCATACTGACACTGAAATTAAGCCAGAGGCCGGTGAACAACCCTCGAAATGCTGCGTCAAAGGCACAGAGAATCGCGGATGGGCCATTCAAATTGGCTGCTATCGCAATTATTCATACAGCGGCGACATTCATAAAATGTTGCGCAAGTGGCGGGCCAACCATGGGAAGTGCTGCAGATACTCGACACACACACACACACACTCTCGCACACACTCCGCAGGAGACGAGCACAGTGGCATTTGCGAGCAGTCCCCCGAACTGATGTCACTTTGACAGTTGAAACACAAATGCAATTATCACTTTATTTTAAACGATTTATGTGCAACACGGCGGCAGAGCAGGCAAACGGGACAACAGGACGCGGCACCGCACAGGACATGCAGGACATGACAACGACGACAGGGGCAAACGGAAACGGAAATGGCAACAAGCTCAGCCACCGCATGGATGTTGTTCACTGGGGAATGTGGTCAACAAAGGTGTGCACCAAACTCCACCACTCTCTCTCGCTCTCCCGGGCCGGCGGATTGTCAAATCATTGTTTGGTTATTGAAAAAACCAGCAACAAAAACAATAAAAAAATGTTGATTAATATTTATTATGACAACTTATTGAAACTCACCGTTAAATAAATCCACATTATTTTCATACGAATATTTCCGTACAAAGAAAAGTTGGTTTAAAGGCTAAATGACTGACATACTTTACTGAACCAACAGGAAACCTTTAATGTGCTGAACCGAGAATGGCACTGGGAAAGATTGAAATGTGGACAGCAGTTGCTATTTGAGGGGGCCAAAAAATTGGAGCGACAAATTATAGAGAAATATAGAGATTTTCTTGGTTGCAAGCAGAGTTTGCGAAGTCTCATCATAAACTTGAGTTATTTGAGATTTGATTTCCCGATATCGAAAAATTCTTCCACTAGGAAAATGCCCGAATGTTTTATGTGGAAAAAATGGAGGAAAGTTATCTTCGGATAGGTAAAACGTTTTTCAAACTAGTTCAAAAGAAATTTTCACTCTAAACAACGAAGTTTTTCTCACGAAGAGCCATTTGATCATCTTCAAAAAGCTGTTATGTGTCAGACAGGCTTTGATTTCACTCTGTTATTTGTAGGTTTATGTGACAAATAGCTACATGTAGCCCCACAGCCCTAAGACTACTTTTCTGACTCTACTTTTCTGTGACAGCTATACTATATAGTGGTTCGATTTCGACCAAACTTAGTGGATCCATGGAAAAGCATAGCAAACTAAGAATTACAAAGTTTGGAGGCGTTTGCTTTGAAAACAAAAGTTTTTCTACCAATCATTTCTATGGCAGCAATAACCTATAGGCTTCCGATTTTAACAAATCTTCGCAGAATTGTGTGAAAGCTTATAAAATAAATATAATATATGGCAATTTTCAAGAGGTTTACGTTGAAAATAAAAAAGTTTTTCGCACTAAGACTATATTTTTAACCTTACTTTTCTATGGCAGCTATACTAAATAGTTCTTCGATTTCGACCAAACTTGGCAGAATCATGGAGAAGCATAGAAAACTAGTAAATACGGAATTTGGAGACGTTTGCATTGAAATCAATAAGTGGTTCTCATTAGAACTAGTTTTTAAACCGATGTTATAGTCATCCGATCCGACCGGTTCCGACAAATGTGCAGTGTATTTGTAACAGAAGACATTGTGCAAAATTTGGTGGCGATAGCTTTCAAACTGACATACGAGTTGGCATAGAAACAGACGGACAAGGCCAAATCAACTCAGCTCGACATGCTGATCAGGAATATACATACTTTATGTGGTCGGAAATGATTCCTTCTAGGCGTTACAAACAGCTGGACATTTTATAGAATATCAACAGTTCCGAAACTGATACAAAAATATGTCTTAATTGCGGCTTGAAATTCATAAGAATTTCTATGAGACCGATGTTAATTAATTTTTTTGTTGTATAGCCTCAGAGTTCATCTTTAAAAGTGTCTTTTTCGAAGGCCTCGGTTCGTTTTGGCTTATAAATAAAGTAAAGTAACGTTAAAGCCTTATTGAATAAGAGGTGTCTACGTAGGCTGAGTAGTTTTTATGAATTTCAGACATATTATACAAGAATCATCATGTTTACTCTTTGCCAATTCGTCGAAGTCTGATCGCCAAACGAGGCAAAACATTGTTTTTCCTAATTGAATTTATATCTGTAATTTTCCAAGTACTTTTTTATTCGGAAGAACTTCAAACTCTTAGCCAAAAGAATACGTGAAAAGGTTACACTGGTGGGAAAAAAAGACTCAGAAGTCAATGGATCATCATACAGCACGAGATGAATGTCTAAGAGTCTATCATGATACAACAATAAAGGAAGGGTGCTTGCAGTGTACGACCTTAGCAAAGTACTTAAATCGTTCTGTGCTTCGTGTTCTCTTGAAGCGTGAGGTTCATCGCGCAAAAAGCTCAGTTCTTAAAATACAATAAAGCGCCTTACCTTCTTTGTTGTATCAAGGGATCTATGTTCATTTTAGGAGGTTGGATACTGCCATGCGGACTTGGTTTCAACTGTGAAGCCTAGCTCTAAGAGAGTTATTTCATTGACTGCCCAACTACTATTATTACTACTTAAAATTTACACAGCCGGTCACCTTTATTAGCTTTTGGTGCCAGCTAGTGGTGAAATAACTTTTCAAACTTTTCTCTTCGGATTCGGCGTTAAACTGTAGATACCCCTCTCTGAAGAGAGCTCTGGTGCGAAATTAGACATTAGATTAAGAAAAGCTGGGCTTGAGGTCTAGTTGGTTCTAGCATTTTTGAAATTTTTTATTTTCTAAAATCCATTCCTTAGGTCGGTTTATTTCAGGCGTAGATGGATATAGTAACAATCGCTATTAATATGCCAGTCTTTTCTGCGAAATTAATGAAAACCTGCGATCGGCTTAATAATGATATTCCAGTTTCGAGAGCCCCGCCCCAGGAAGGTAAAGTCAAACAGTAATTTTCTATCCCGATCGGCAAAGATCCGTTTCTGAATCAGCGAGATGCTGTACTTCGCACATTGCTAGTTTTAGTGCAGAGCCAAGTAATCAGCATAGTTTACCCAAATGGTTCCACTCAAGGGAGCAGCTACAGTTACACTTCCTCCCTGGTCCTTTGTGGATTCCCCTGTGGTTGCTTTTCGCAACAAATTTGCAGCACTTAAGGTTCGTTTCGCTCAGCCCCGGGCCAGTTTGATTTGTATCTTTCTTTTCTATACATTTCATAATGCATTTTGCGCGTCAATTGCAACAGATTTGGTAGAAATGAAATACATGTTTTGTTTTTTTTTTTTTTTTTTGTTCGGGGCAGCCTTATTGAAATTGACAGAAGGTTAATGAGGCTGGCAATATCGCGACGTTGGCAATTTAACACCCCGTCGGGCAGGGGCGGGCCGGGCTGTGCACCACATGACAGCGATTCGGAACAGCCGCTTAGGCTGAAGAGAGATTTGCGATAAAAAATGATTGCACATGTGAGAGTTTTTGGCTCAGCATTGCAACATTTGCGGCGTGAAAATATTCCACTGACTGAAGGAAAACTCAACAAATTCCTAACAAACGGAGGGGTGAGCGAGCTCTGCTCCAGATTTGCACTGGTCGCCCAAGCTTTGGCTTTGGGTTATCAGTGGCCTCGACCATAAATCACTGTCAAGTGTCATTCGCCCTCGGAGCGGGAACAGCATCCTTTATCCTTGCTCGTTCGACAGCGAAGCGGAGCTAACTTTTCACACACACACACACACACACATGTGTAAAGAGAAAGGCATCAACTTTCCACGAACATGTGCCCGGGAGCAAAAAGGTGCAACACCGGAAGCTGCAGCAGCCACTCAACGAGTTCGACAACATAGAAAAACCAGCACGGAAGAAAAGTTGCTAATTAAACTTTGTGCTTGCCGGGAGCCCCTGAACTTAGCCCCCAACGGACGGGCCACTGTTTCCCCACTGCAGCGAAAGTGTTGTCTCCTCACCCGACCCACCACTCCACCCAGTGGAGATGCTCCCTGGCATTCGTCATGCTTTGGTTAACATTTCGTTACGCTGTCAATGTCATAACCGCAGAGCAGCTACCCTCCCTCCCTCCCTCTGCCACTGCCATGACTAATTTCCGCTATTGTTCATAATTTTTATTGCGCTTGTTGCGAATTAGTTTCGGTTTCGCTGTCTTGTTGCAATTTCGTGCAATTTAAAATTTGTTAGCAGTGCGCGGGGTGGGGTGGGGTGTTCGGGGGTTGACTCTCCAGCCAAAAGGCGTTGACAACAGCCTGCGATTAACATGACTGCCAACATGACAACTTAGGGGTGGGCCTGGCTCGGGGTAGACGGGGTAGGTACATCCGTACACACAATGCATCCAGCAATGCAATTACCGATGCTGGACAGTGGTTTTTAGGGAGGCAGTCGAATGTCAGGTGCATGAACAATGCGATAGTTTCGCACAGGAGTGAGTGGAGTTCCAGGAGGAATATTTGTGCAGTCCTTGTACAGACATCCATATAATGTCTGGCTATGGTAGCTGGCTCTCATTATGGCACAGCAAGTTGTATAAGTTCTGGTTTGAGAATTTAAAAGTTTCGATGGCGCAGGGACATTTCGGGTGGGTTTATTCAGCAGGATTACAAATGGGCGAGTTATCCTGCATTAATCCGCCACGAATTGTTCTAAAATCGCTAAAGTTCTCAATATTTATGGCTACATTATTGACTCTCGCGAGCATGTGACAGTCATGTGCGCTACGATGCAAACGTCCGTGGTTCACTTTTCAAAGTCCGGAATAAAGTGGCATCAAAATCAGTCACAGCTTCGAAAATAGAGGTCGTGTTCTTTAATTTTTGACGTCTTTCAAAGTTGAGTTTGATTTTGAGATAAGTTTTAGTTTGGCAGGGCTAAAGCAGCTACATTCCGTACTTACACAGGTCGGGTTAGGTTGTAGCCCTTCCGAGATCCACCACTTTTTGTTAGCGCTTTGACTTGAGTGGTTCCGGAATGCCTAGATTTGGTTTATTCAATGTGGAAGCTCTGACAGTGAATTCTGTAAAGATGGTATGAATTCAATGAAAGTGGACCTCAACGACTGGCCAGCTACTCTGCCTTATAATCAGTGCCTCGGCGTGTCAGCTACAAAGTACAAGTTGAATCAGTCTTAGACGCAATTGAATTCATATTCCCTCACAAAAACTATGCGTATATCTTTTTGCCAAAGACGAGATAAGATATTCAGGCAAGCTGAACTAAACTGGCTTCAAATATTCACACGACGCGTCGATTCGCAATGTCTTGCTATGCCATTCCTGATCTTTTCACCTCAGTATCGGACGTGCAGACATAAAGATTTTCAGTTTAACTTGCACCGTGTCTTATTGTTTGCCTTGAAATATGGGGTCGCTGCTGTCGTATGTAGGCCATTGATATCTACGCAACAGCTTTGCCATATATCAAGGCTAGCAAGCATCCTCATCACACTGTGCATCTTGTTATCAACATTGTGACGCGCTAGACAAACTACCTAAGGACATTAAGAGGACTTTCCCACGCTTATGCTCAATATCGGTGTTAGCGCTAAGTTATTTTCGAGTGTTTGCTGTTGTTTCAATGGACTTTCATCATCATTAACTGTGAACAGTTGTATGCTTTATCATCAAATAATCACTCTCGTTATAAACACAGTTCGCTTTGAATGTATTTAACAACACTTTATTTTTTATCAACTATAACATTTTGTTCCATCATTCAAACATACTTCGTCTGTGCCGAATTTTCACCATACTTTGCAAAAGTCTGCTTAAAAGAGGAATATTTACAATGGCCAATTAAAGAAAGACTAAAAAGTCTAACTGGTCCAATAAGGATCGGTTCGGCTTAGTGGTTCATAAAGTTTCCGAACCTGTGGCTCTTTTCAGTGGTTTAAGTCTTTTTCTGTTATACGATTTCTAAAGTGAAGTCCGAGAAATCAAATATATTATATGAAGTCGGATATTCAGGCGCCGCCCATGAGAACTTTGGGTTTCTGAATAGACCGTTTGCATCATCAATGGGCTTTGGCTGAAGACAACTGGCTCGATCTCTATTCGCAATCATCACAATCAACAGATGTTATTTTGTGCGGTTTCTGAAAGGATTAAAAAATGTTAGTTAACATTTAAACACTTTCCACAAGGAAACTTACAGCAAGGAAGCCTGTGCAACATAGCTTTCAATGAACTCCAACAAACTAGACATGTGAGAAATATTCTCCTCGACGAGCAAATCAAGCAAAGATGTTTATCAACTAGGTTTAAGGTAGGTTAAGTAACCATAGTGGATCTTCAGTAGGGATATTTGTTATGTGTTGTTTTACAAATTCATTAAATATTATCTCTATTGGAGATGTACCAGAATCTTATCGCCTGCGATAGTCTATTCATTCAAACAATGACAATAATATGTATTGCACAATTTCTGTTCTTCAAAAAATATAATCCACAGCTTAAACAGTTTGAAACAGTGTGAAGGTCAATCGCCAGTATGGATATTCGATAGGCGTTATTTTTTGAACTCGCTTAAGAACAGCCATGTTGGAGATGAACCGTTCATAAAATATTATCCGTGTGTTTCTCATTTTGTGATAATTATGTGGCTTGAATTGTGCCCAAGTAAAGTTGACATCTGCATTCATAAGCAACGAAATCTTTGAAGTTAAAGAATCATTTCATAAAGTAAATGAATAACGCTCAAGTTGATTGCTAGCACTTGTTTGGGTTAAATGCTTAGTTGAACTCATTTTCACAGACAGGAGCTGGCAATTATACAAGGGACTAACTTCTGTGAGTATTTATTGAACTATTTTTACATTTAATGTCATGTGATGTTAAGTACCAGTTGACCTGACCCTCCACTAGAATCAGCGGCTGAAATTTGACTGTAAGTAAAATTTTATAAATTCTGCAGACTTTATGTTAGCTGTGTCGAAACTCTATTATGTTTCATCTATTGCTACCGAGCATAACATATACAGTTTCTGTGTACGAAATGGGGAAACAAAAACCGCTGCTAGCTGTTATTTGTACATTGTGAATGATGCCTTAGTTGACTGTTAAGCCAGACGAAAAACAAACATTTACATTCTAAGCTAGCAGCTATGTTAAGACCACAGCTCTGTCACAGAAGCTGCATATGTAAAGGCTCATGTAAGAGAAAATCTGTTAGTTTTAATGCTAGAAGTATTCAAAAATGTATAAAGCCACATACAAATTTTCGTTCTATAGTAAACTTATATCAATAAGAGCTATAAAAAGGTGACTCACTTATAATGCTACGAGCAGTCGAGAACATACCCTTTTATGCAACTATTTTTGTAAAATGTTCTCTTTATTTCAAATTTCGTTAATGCTTTTATTCCATTTTTAGTCAACAACCAAACATTCTGGTACTTCTCTGTTAGCAGTTCGCCCCGCCAACCTAACAGACCGTCGAATTCGTATCTAATAAATTCGAAGTCTCTAACATTCGAATATTTCACCCTTGCTGCCCTGCTACGTGTTTAACATTCTGTTGGTGTTGAGGGGGTGTTCTTTCCGCAATAACTGTGTTCGCAGTACTAACAGAGTTATGTTAAGTACTTAACATTGCATTCGTGAACACGAACTATACGATTTAGGGGTTGATGTTCATAGTTAACATTCGGTAAGTCCAGCAGAGTTCGAAGGACTCGTCGAGTAACATATGTTAAGTGCATAACATTTAGTATGTAAATCCCCTCATTACATCCAAACTGTTATGCACTTAACATATTGAATATTGCTGGACTTACCAAATGTTAACTATGAACATCAACCCCTTAGACGAAAACAGAGTTGGAAATATTTATAAGGCAATGTTAACAATGTTAGCAAACTCTGCTCTGAGTTAACATTGCGAAAGTTCAACAGAACATTTTATTTATATTAAGCAGACATGGCTTTTTTCGAAACATTGCTCAGTCTACAGCTGTTAAACAATGCTAGCATCAAGATACAAAATTGCTTTAACATTTTAAGATGCTAACCCAAACAAATGTAAATCGAAATGTACAGCAGTTTGGCCTACAGTTTTGTGATATTTTGTTGTGGGTTTTGAGGTTTTGCTTAGGTTTAGACAAAATGTAATTATCACTATGCAGAAATCAAACGTGTCTGGCCTGGTTAATAGTTGTTTGATTAGCCCGGACGGTTACTTGAATTGTTTGCCTTGAGAAAAATGTATAAGTAATAAGTCTACTTGGGTTTTTCAGTAATCATGTTTATATTTTTTCTGCAGACAGATTAAAATGCAAAAATGGAACCGCAATTTTATTTTGCACAAACATTTACAACTCAAAGCTAACTCTTGCACAAAGCACAATGTGCACAAATTTGGTTTGCATGTACTATTTTTGGCATATAGCAAATGAGACTGCATAAGCGGTACAGCATGTTTATTTAGGCCGAACTATAACATACTCTGTACCAACGAAATTATATGCTCAGCATATTTTTTGATGCTGCAGTAGCAGCTGAAAGCAGCGCTGCTTCTGCGCTGCAACAGCGAACAGTCTTTTGATAATAACTCGAAAACCGTTCATCCAATCTTCACCATTCCTTTGGCTGATCGATAAGTTATCCTTATTACTAAATATATCTAAAGGGAACAACCTACCTATCTTTAAAACTGTAGGAGATATGACGTTTTTTCTAAATTGTGGGGGCGGCAGGGGGCGTGGCCAAAATTGAAAATCAACCTGATCTGCCTGCAGACATAAGAAGCATATGTCCCATACATGTCAAACCTCTATCACTTACCATCTCTGAGATCTGTGAGTTCATACGGACAGACAGACGGGCAAGGCTATATAGACTCAGCTGTTCATGCTGATCAAGAATATATATACTTTATGGGGTCGGAGATGCTTCCTTCTGGCTGTTACATACTTTGGCACAAACTTATAATACTCCATGTACCCACGGTACAGAGTATAAAAATACATAAAAGGAAAACCCTATGAAATATAATTCTAACAAGTCAGATAGTAAGTCGGTAAAGCCCGACTATAAGATACTCTGTACCAATAAAAGTTTATGCTCAGTATGAGGTTTGAGCTGAAAGCAGCGCTGCTTCCGCTTATGAGTCGAAATGAGATCCACGTAAGGATGTGTTCAGAGACACTGGCAGGCCGCCATCAGCAAATCTTAGACCTTTTTACGTACCGCAAAGTTCCACTGATCAAAGCTATTAATTTGCAACCCATTTGCCATATCCACATGATGAGAGACCGCTCTTGTACACTCCATCCAAGTCTCAACCTTTGAAGCTGCGAACAGCCTTTTACAAAGGTGTCTCCTCAGTTGTGGTAGCTAAGGGTGAGGCACCTCTTGTGGCTAGTCCCTCTATTGCTCGTTCAATTTAGTTCTCCCTCCGTCGATAAGACTTTATTTTCCCAGCTTATTCTGCTTTTCGGATTCTTTAATTGGTGGTCACCATGGCAGAGTGTCTTAGTGTTGTATTTCTGTTGTAACTGCGCAAAAAATTTAGATATTGCTTTTCCATTTAAGATGAAAGAACCAACACACAGCAGAAATCGAGCCTATTAGATGACACAAGCAGAGTAATCACGCAGTTTCTTGAACCATGAACAGAGAGAGCCAAATAGTGAACATTTTGTGCTCGATATTTTAATCGCAATTTGTTTTGTTGGTTCAAACTTTAGTGTAGCTTTAACATTCTTCTCTGTAAACTGAGCTCAAAACCTGGTAGTTAGCATACAAATCGGCATCTTAGCGCAGAAGACTGTCTACCTCATGCTTCACATTGTGATAAAACACTATGACTGAGAAAGCTAGGCTAACTTCGAATGTGCCGAAGCTTTAATACCCTTGCAAATGCTCGCTTAAATATTTTCAAAACATACTCCTTTTCCCATTTTACGACCGATCGTTCGTATGGGAGCTATATGATATAGTCATCCGATTTGGCCAAAAATTCCTAAAATTATGTGAAAGCATGTGAAACGAACAAATACAAAATTGCAGGATGCTACCAACAAAAAAGTTTTTCTAACTAAGACTGTGTTTCCGACGTATCTTTTGTATGGCAGCTTTTTTATTGTTGTCCGATATTAATAAAACATGGTGGAGTTATAAAAAAAAACATAAAAAACCTACGATTACAAGTTTGAAGACGTTTCCATTGAAAAGAAAAACGTTTTTTCACTAAAACTAGTTTTCCGACCGATTGTTTCTATGAGCTGTGAGATATTCTAATCCGATCCGGTCGACTCCGACATATTAGTAGTGTGCAGCAAAAAGAAGACTCTGTGCAAAATTTCAGCTCGAAAGCTTTAAAACTGAGAGATTAGTTGGCGTAGAAACAGACAGACAGACAGACGGACGGACAAGGCTCAATCGACTCTGCTCGTCATCCTGATCAAGAACATATATATATAGTTAATGGGGTCGGAAATTAATATTTCTATGCGTTGCAAACCCTTTGCAAGGGTATAAAAATACAGCTGTTGTTTTTAGTGACGTGACGTTCGAAATCGGGTTTGAACGCTCCATTTTTTCAGAACAGGAAACTGCCAATGATATCTGCATTTTGTGGGCTTTGTTCATTTACAAACGATTTAAGCAAATTTTCGTTTTATTTCAATTTCTTTTATGCACAATTTCTTGAAACACTTCAAATTTCAATTATTTAAGATACAATCAGTTGCTTTTAGCTGCATTGCTCGGTTTTAAATGTTGGCAGCTGTTAAGTACATAAGTAGACCTAAAATGCATTTCAAGTTTGAGGCAGGATAATGAGAAAAGCTCGGCTTTAAATACACTTCCATAGCTTATTAATTTGATGTACTTAAGTGAAAGTTTGTATGGTTTTAAAGCAAATTTAGCAGAAATAAGTGAACGGATTTGAGTGAAATTTCGCACACAGATAGTAGACTACCCAAAATATGGAAAAGGCTACTTAGCTTTCTTTTAATGGTAAACCAACTGGGGAGCATTTCAGACGTAGCTCAAACGGAAGCTCGCTAGCTGTATAATATTAGAATCAAATGAACTTTAATTATTCTAAAAACAAAGTAGAGGGATAAGTGTAACTTTTTCGCCAGCAAACCTTCAGAGAATGCAGCAGAACAGCCGTCAAGCGAATCGGAGAGCTGAAGAAACGTCAAACCAGTCCAGCAATCGACGGCAGTTTTTTGCCAAACACATTGCATTCCAGTATCCTTCTAGGACTTCGGAACAATCGCCAGCGCGGGGTGATCAACAAGTGAAGCGGCAGGCCGGCTTAAGATCTACAGAAATGCAGGCGCAGGCGAGCAATCGACACCAAGCAGAAGCACGGAGGCAGGCTGTTTTTGAAAGGACACTGCGGCGAATTATAGTAGGACCAAACAAATCACAATATTTAAAAAACAATCTTTTTAGATTTGAACTACAATTGAGACTGGTAGAAAGACGAATAGTGTAAGGTCAAATCGTAATTCTTAAAATTCTCATATAAGTTTTGATTAGGCAAAAGATAATATAGATGACAGCTGTAGACGATCAAGTTAAATGGTTTAAGGAATCGCGATATTTGCACTGAAAGCCCAAACGCTGAAGAGGTCTGCTAGCACATTGAAAACTTCTAAGTTAATTCCTCACAAATTCCCCCAATGTTTGACAGAAATATGTCAACAAATGATGTATTGCACATTTTAAGTCTATTTTGAAACATTTCTATTTTTGGATTCATGAATTACTTCCATTTCTTATTAGAATTGACATTTCAAACAAAACACCGACACGCATCTGCCGTTCCACAGCTCTAACCGTTCCGGAGAAGTTTCCTGTTGTTTCATTCTCGGTGCGCTCTCTCACCGGAAAGTGGTTCTGGCTGACGGCGCTCTCTTATCAGTCAACCAAATGATAAGACCAACTTCATTCGGAGTGCGTGGTGAGTTTCGGAGTTTGGCCAAGGATATGCTTAGAAACGAAACACGACCGCTCTCCGGACTAACGAAGTGTCCACCCGCGCTCAAATCTAGGCAACACAAACACATCGGCAACTTCGGTGGTCGGGGTGATATCTGCCTGCCGCACGAAGCGCGAGACGAGCGGCAAAACAGCGGACTGCTGCCGCCGGATGAGCTAAAAAATTTCGCTTCAGTTTCGTGTTTGATGTGCGCTCGTAAGGATGTGTCCGCTGCCGCTGTCGGGCCGCGTGCCGTCGCGTCGCGTGAACGTTGAGCAAGTTTTGTGTGCCACAGCCGAAGTGAAAGGCGAGCAAGTCAAGCAATCAAAATCAAGCCACAGCCAACGGCCTCGGGCCAAGTGTTTAAAGTGAATGATAACAAGAGTGTGCATTGTGTATCCAAAAAGTTAAAATGTATCTGCAAGTGAATTCGGTGTTTGATTTTTATTTGTGTTACCCAAACAACTGTCTGGAACCGGCCCAGTTTGGATGAAATAAAGGTGCCTATGCCCGTTCTTGTGGCTGGTGTAACGGAATTCCCGCCTCGTACTCCACAAACATATTTTGCATTTTGGCCCAGGGCTAAGCCAACTTTTGCCATTCCGCTCGCTTTGACCCACTTTGGAAAGCCATTTGCTGTTTCCCAGTTTTGTGAGGCCACAAATTGATCCCTTTTTCTGAGCCAACACTCGGTTAATTAGTTTAATTAGCGAAGAATCGTTTTTGGGCACTTCAAAGTTTACAAATTCTGCTGACCCCGGTTAATGGCACCCACCCACACACACAAAAGGGACCTCGATCAACTGCATGTGCCATTTAACAAACACTAAGCACACCCTTTGAGCCATTTTTCTTAATTTTCATTCGCCATCTCCATTCAATTGCCAGCTGCCATTTGCTGGGGCAATAAAGGCGGCCAGCGGCTTAAGACATCCCCAAAGGGCCAACAATGCCACCACCGTCCGGCCACAGTCCGGCCCAAGTGGAGCGAAACTAAAAATAAATTTATTTACTTTGCCACTAAATTTGCGCTGATTTTTGTTGTTGCCCGACTGGCCCCCCCTCCCCCACCTCAGAAATGTTTGTCAACAAACGCAACGAAGCGCACAAATGGTTCAAAGTTGAACCAACACGAACTTGAGACCGGGCCGGCGTGTGTTTGCACAACCTTCAAGTGTGCCACGTCCGGTGCTGGCTTGCACAACTATTTTAAAATTTGCGGCACGTGCCCAAATTGCAAACATCAGCAAATGATAAATTCAATGTAAGCTGCACCAAAATATGCCCCACATTCCACCAACTAATCTGGTTAGGGGTTGGCCGCCTCACTTAGTTTAGTCTCAGTTTACAAACTGATTAGGCAGCCATTAGAGGATGTGAGTGGCATGCCATAAAATCCAGCTACGAAATGAGGGCGCTGAAATAATTTGATGGCGCCAGAATTGTAAATACAAACACTGCTGTTGTGTGGCTGCTGCCACACTCGTGTGTTTGGTGCAGCAAATTCTGTGGTATTCTTTCATATTCTTGTTGTGCCACAAAGCCGAGCACTTGAGCTACACGGCAAAACTGCAGCTGCACTTGAGTTGCTGCAGTCGCTGGTCGTTTTGTTGTACCACACTCGGTGTGTGTTGTGCTGTCTGCCATTATAGTCCACAAGTATACATACGTCCAGTGGCAGTTACTAGAAACTAAAGGGGCATGCCGACACCCACTTTCAGTTGCTTCTTCAGAAGAATACACAATTCTTTATATTCCATGAACCACATTTTTGACAGCTTAAGGAGATTTTTATGTGGGAACTAAGTAGGAACGAAGTTGGTTAACATTTTCGGAACGGAAAAGGTAGAAATTTATGTTCTAAATTTTCCGGGTGGAGTCTACAATCACCGACAAATAAAACCGATTTGGTTCGGTTGATGGTGAATGGAAATTGCTTTTCAGACAACCAGTGCTCCTTGATGTGGTGCCGCTTAAATCCTTAAGACAGCTAATACAAAATAGAATCCTAATGAGCCTTGCTTTGTGGCACTTGCTTTTTCCACTTAAAATTTCTTCACTTCACTTTTGTATCCGTGGTCCTTCGGATTGAGCCGGGAGATGAAAGCCAAGAGTTTAGATAACTTAAAATGATTCTAGCTGTACACTCAGCTAATGTTTCTTCCATTTGATAACTAAATGGGATGTGGACTATAAATGACAAAAAATATTGTAGTTTTTTACCTAAACAACTGAAATGTGGACTATAGGGATGAAAATTAGGCCGCAAATTTAAGACTTTTCCGAGCTTGACTTTCAGGACCATTTTCCTAATAATGTTTGCATAATTTGTGGCAACTTCTTATCATCTCCTGACTTGATATGGTTAGAATATTTGACCATATACTTGGTTTATCCTGGCTAAACAATTCCATAAGCAGTTTTTTTAAACCACAAACCTGAGATTGTCATGGGAGGAGTAATTAAAAAGGAAGAAGCGGTATTTCATCACTCCATTAACACCAATTAGTATGACAATGCAAACCGTAGGAAAACAACTTCAACGTCCACAAGAAATTGGAAAATCGTTAAAGCACAGAGACTCATATATATTATTATTCTTTAAAATAATAAACTTAGAAAACATTACCACACAAAAGCCAGCCAAGGCGGACTTCTATGTAAAATATTTTGTTTTCCAATTAATAAATAGAATTTGATAGTAAAACTGGCCTAAAACATTAACGCAGTGTGAAAAACCTGCACAGAGACAACTATATCATTCTAAAATCATATCCAAATGCAAAAAACAACGAATTATTCAAAGGGAATTTGAACTCGTGACCTCTCCGGCCAAAGCACCAGTCTAGTCGTCTACACCAATCAGCTTATTCCTTTCTTACTCAATTCAATTAATTTGAACTGCTGCACCGGAAAAAAAAGATTAATTTCTAAAGGATATATCTTAAATATCCTTTAAATCATGCAGCGGAGCTTCAAAATCATCAAAATGATTATAATTTTTCAAATCTTTTGGATGGTTTTTAGCTCCATTGGATGATTAAATGGATATTTAAAACATATCCTTCCCAAATGTTTACCGGCAATCATCCAGTTGATATTGTGTAATATCCTTTTTTTTCTCTCTGTGTCACGCGACAGGTCGATATTCGCCTGCGTTGATATGACGACTACGTATGCTCAGGGCACTGAGCTCGCATACGAGAGAGGGTAAAGCTAATAAAAGAATTCGCAAATAAAAGAATTTTTACCTTAAATTTGGAGCACAAAGATCTTGAAGTTTTTGGATTAGTATATCCTTAAATTTGGAACCAAATGGCCCTGGCGCCTTTTTGGGTTATATTTCCTAAATTTTTAGCACATTTTTTTGGCATTTTAGTAAGTTATTTTTGGCAGTTTCAAACTGCTAAGTCCTCATATAATGCTCAGCTTACGCATCCCATGCATTCAACTTTTGCATAAATAATTTGGAGAGTACTTTAAAATCATGGACTTATGGGTCATTATGGGACAATTTGCTAACACAAAGAAATAATGGTTGATTTAGGTAAAGTTGCCACGTTACTCAAATGGGAATTCGAAATTGCTATCAACATACAAGCTCTGTCTTTTTCCAATTTTTTCAGTATATTTCAGGCATTAGAAGTAGAGAAGTATTAAATGACCTCACAGGGCTCACACCTGTGGCTGGGCTGAGGAAGCTCCATTGTAGGGAAAGTAAATTTCTTAAGACTAAGGAGCTTTTATGCCGATTTAGACAGTACTGCAGTACCTCTCTAAATCTACACGCAGCGTCTTCACAGTGAAAAATGATTGCTAGTTTCATGTTTTATCTATGGCAACTGCGAAAATGCCCGAAAAGTTCAAAAATATATGAAGTTTCTGAAATTTGTATGTAGGTATGCCAATGTTATCCTATAAAAATCCTTAATCAAGTATATCGGGAGTAAGAAAGTGACACTTAAAGTAAGAATTTTGTGCTTCATACTTGCGGTACTATAAACCCTTTTGTATTTAGCTCAAATTCCCATACAAAGTTCAGGACTGTTTCTGTGTGTGTAAGATGTGTAAGTTATGATTCCACAGAAGTCGAGATTGGTTACACGCATCCTGAATATAGCTGACGCATTACAATAGAAATTTTCATACACTAGAGAGGGCTAACAATCTCAGCTGAATGAATTGCTAGGAAGTCGGAATATGTATATATATATATATACTATATATATTGCTAGAAAAGTGCCAAGCAGAGTGATTAAGTGAGTTGAAAATAAAGCAGTTTATGTATTTAGAGCAAAAAAAAGCTAAGAAAGTAGATCCAAATTTTGAACAAAAATAAACGCTGAAGAAATGAGAATTATTTTTTATAAAATATTTAGTCAATAAAAATGGAGTGTACTTTAATTTATTTATTCATTTATATGCAGCTTACTTACAAACGTTTCAAGCTAAGCACAGAAACATTCACAATTTGATTCTAATCCCACATATGCCAGCTTTCTAGTGTTATTGTCCGAGGCGTCTCTGGTGCCAATTAAACTGGGATTATGTCTTTTACCTCAAATTAGAAGCAACATTAATTTAACAAGACAATAAAAATTTTGTCAATTATGTAATTAGACAATCATTATGTTGTTTATTCAGAAGTAGATTTGGTTCTAAAAGCCACCACATGCACTCAAAAACATTAGAATGCGAGTCAAAATACGTTCATTAATTTTGAGCCTGAAGGCTTCATTTGCATTGTAAAGTGCAAGCAAATAAAAGCCACAAAGGGTAAACAATCGAAATGCTGGTTCGAACCAAATAGTTTAATCAATTTGCTGAGCAGCGACTTGGGAATCAAATCACATAATGACCTGTTGCAAGCTTGAAGCGAAGATTTGGCATTGTTTGTGCATTTTATGAGGGTTTCCAATTTCACAACTTACGACAGTATTCACTTGTGCCAGAATTAATATGGAAACGAATTGCTTAGGCTGGACTTTAGCCCGACATTTTAGCGGGTTTGTCTTTACTTAGTTAACCGTGCTTTGTTTGCGTTTCAGGCAAGTCATTTAAGTCTCTTTGTAATGCTCATAGTACTATATTATTAGTCTGAGCACCCAGTGAGATCTAAACTAATTAATAGCTTAATGGATAATTCCATTAGTGGCTGAAATCAACCGAACCATTTCAGTTTCTGGGAAACAACAAACTTAACCGACGCCGGTCTTCTTTATTTGCAAAAGGGTTCGGCTAAAAAATATATAATAAATAAAAGTCACTTTGATGATTCTTTATAAATTTCTGAATATTTTAAAAGCGATACACCTTAGAAATCTGTGCATTACCTACAAAAGAAACAAACTAGTTTTTAGATATCATGAGTCAATTGTTTTCAAATCAAAAAGTTCTGTGTAAATATTACACAAGTCAAGCAGGATCATCCATCCCAAAAATGTCTAAGCTCACCTTTGAAGTACATTTTTGCTTATTTTATGTAAAGTTTTCAAATTTAACCTGATTTGCAATGAATTAAGACTGGTGGCAGTATAGCTAGGTTCATATATAAAATGTGTCTAGGAATTATGTAATGAATCTATATTAATATATCAGAATAATATCAATCAGGCACAAAGAAGAGAACAACAGCAGAGTTCGAAATCGCTGAGGACTAGGAATATATTTTTTTGAGTATCAAGAATGTTTTGAACTTCAAAGTACTTGAAATAAGTAGGAAACATTCTCAAATCGAAATTCGACCGCTAATATTATTGAAATAAGTACAAGCTTTCTTGAATCCAAAACATTTTGAACTTTCATTAAAAAAGTATAATCAAATCTTGGATTGACTGGAAATGTGCAACGAACAAAGTGATTTAGTTTTAGGAGAGTCTGCGCCAAAACTTCCCAACTGGTGCTAACGCTTTTCTTATTTCTGGGTAATTGCTCAAAAAATTTCATTGATATAAAGAATTATCATGCAAAAAAATTTGCTGGTTTTACATAAATGTCAAATAAATTATAAAAAAATATTCTTTTTTGGACATTATTTATAATGCCTATGGTTTGAGCGGATTGTGGATAGATAATTTAAAACTCTTATCCACACCACCTTGAGGTAGAGTTTTGGGAGTGTTTTATGTGCATTTCTACCTATGCCCAATCACCACACAAATTTCGTGAATACGATCTGTGTGTTAAGGAAATTGTTTGAAAAAACTAAATTTCGCCAAGTCATGATCTTTCGAGTCATTTCGCCCATAACATCCCGCCACAGTCTCTCAATATTTGGAGTGTGGGCGTTAGTACAAACTTCACACAATTCTTCGATGGAATTATTTGAAAGCAGGTTTCTGGCTTAGATGTGATCTCTTCTGATCTACAGTAATACCATCTTGGTCTTTGAATAATTCATGGCTTTGATTCAATACAAAAACTTCACTTACAAACATTTTGGGAACAGCTTTAGAGTTTTATGAAATTACTTGATTGA
The DNA here is from genome assembly GCA_035044965.1 of Lordiphosa andalusiaca. Taxonomy (NCBI): domain Eukaryota; kingdom Metazoa; phylum Arthropoda; class Insecta; order Diptera; family Drosophilidae; genus Lordiphosa; species Lordiphosa andalusiaca. The sequence goes on along the minus strand of JAWNNM010002500.1, from coordinate 529,153 downwards.
TGAACTCCTATTTTGGTACAAAATTGTCTCTTAGATTTATAAGCCTCAAGAAAGAATATTCAGTACTTATTTTGTGGGTGGGGAGCTTTGACTCGGGACCATTAGAAACTAAATGAATGATAAAAATAATTTAAACATAAAAAAATTAACATATTATAATTATACATGTTATAAAATATTAATGTATACTGAAACGGTTTTAGTTCAAGTATTTCGGTTTTCCAAAAAAAAAAATGCTGGAAAGGAGAATTTCGTTATTGAATCAAGTATTTCCTAATTGACACCTTCTGCCCCTGTTTCAAGTATTATTCGTTAATTATCCAATTATTTACCGAAAAATTATCTACCCAACCTTCCGAAAATGACGTTAAGATTTAATGAATTGGGCTGCAGATTGGTTCTGCGCACAAACCCTATGCTCCGCACTTTGCTCGATGTGACATATCTTTAAACAAATCCCTGAAAAATATATTATCCTCTATCAACACAAAGAGTTGTTGGATTAAAACTGAGAATGAGACACATTGGACTATGGACACATGGTTTTTGAAGTTAAATGAACCGCGTTTTCGGTTCGGTTCAGTGGTTCACAAAGGCAGATTATAAAATATTATGATTTCTGTAGTAATGTGACTTTTTAAATTGATTCCTATTAATAATCAATTTGAACATCTTTAAAATCCTTAGAACAATGTCCAAAGTTTATTATGTTAGATATCCAGGACTCGTCTATCAGTTACCTACTTATTGGCAGATTAAGATTGAATTAAGGTTTCGAAGTACCACAGAAAATTGAAAATATTGAGAAACAAATTTTGATTGATGACAGGTAAATTAAGAGATCGGCGGGCAATTGCAGAAGACATGTTAAATTTGTTGTTAGGTCATCCTCTAAAGTTATATCGATATCCGAGAACGCTAAATATGTGGAGGGTCGCACGAAATGTTTAAAAGTTATCTTCGGGAAGCGATTCAAAAATTAATAAAATCATTGACTATGGGAAAGCGATTCCCGTTAAAACTCGTCAGAGAACTGAACCGAACCGAACCATTTTAATTTGTGGTTTTCGGTTCGGTTCAGCAGTTTTGAAAGGAAGACTTTTCGGTTTGCAGCTGGAATAAGCGTTTCGGTTCAGAACCGGTTTGCATCCCTGTGTAATATATGAAAAAGAAATCGTTAGACGCTTCACTGGTAAAGTGCTGGCTAAGTGTTTAATATTCCGACTAAAATGTGGGGCTGGATGTCTCATACAATTGTAGTCGAACATTTGAAAAGTAAAACAAGGAATTATTTAAACAGTTTCTAATTGTGTCAACGAACTGTCATCGTTAGTTAAAAGGAAAGCCCCTCCAGCTTAATTTCAACATTTGCACCTGAATTGTTTGTTTGCATTTGGCACTCACTTGAGATGTGATTTTAATTTGCTGCGAGCTTTGTGTTGAGCAACAATTGAAACTTAATTGTAAATTCAAGACTCCAGCAACATTCAGGTCAATGTTTCATGACATAATTTAAAGTCTAACAGGAGTTAAAGTTCATTGCATGATTAGCAGGATTCCTTTGCTCTGCTAATTAACCGACTTTAGCACCGTTTGAGTTTGAGTTTCCATTTATGTATTTGCTTGCATTTATTACATGTCAAAGCGTTTAATTTTTCTTTTGGTTTCTTGTTTATTTTGCCGTTGCACCTTTTTGCTTTAGCATTTTCCTTATTTATTTATGCATTTACCATCCTACCTTCCTTCCGCTTTTACCTAGCTGGGTATCCCTCCCGGAGAACTGCTGTCACGGTGGCCGTTTTGCTGTTGCTGTTGTCTTAATTCATTTTTTATTTCAACGTAAAGAGCCGTAAATTACAACTGCTGGACCTGCAGCAGTTCTGTGCATATTTCGTGTGCTCTTTGCAATTCCCCGGCTGTTCCAGCTGCCTCGGGGCTAATGTTTAATTTAAAGTTGGCGTTGTCATAACTACAAATCGGCTACTGACATTTAGCTACTTAACGCTGTCCCGTTTTGTGGGCATCCGCGCATGAAAGCGGCTCGGAACTGTCTATGAAGGGCTAATGAAAACGCACAACCCCCACCCTCCCCCACCACCCCCTTGCCGAACAGTTGAGAAAACGTTACCAAGTCGAGGCACTTTAATTGCCCGTGGCACATTCCACACTAACAAAACTGCAACTGGTCATTAGGGGTGGGGACTGGGGAAGGGGTACTTGTTGAGTGGTCACCATTCGCCCAGTTGCCCGTGTTACTTGGCACTTTTGTCGTGTTGATGGACTCGCTGGCAGCTTGACTTGAAGGTGGAGGTGGGGGGATGGCAATTGTCGTTAAGGTGCTTAGTGTAAGGCGTTGACTATTTTGAGGGCGCGTAGCTCTAAGGCTATTAATGGGCTTTTGTTGGACAATGTCTTTATTTGACTGGCCATTAGATGAAAGCTAATGATAGAGGTTACCTGGAAGTCAAGTTTCGTTTGAGGTCATTAGTTTCAGGCACACACACAGAGAACTTAAGAAAGGAAAAATGAAGAAAGACTGGCGGGAAAAACTGTGAAGTTAGCTTTGATGGAAAACGAAATGTTAAGGCAGGAAATATGCTAAATATTTATAGAGTTTTGTTGACTCTGCTGTCCCTTTAATCTGCCTTGAAAACTTCTCGAATTTGACCACCAAAAGTTGTCAAAGCTTTGGCAATTTATTTACAAAAACTACAATTTGGCAAAATATATCTAAAATGGAAGCAAAACTCCAACACCCGAAATAAGGGCAAAAATATGTATATTCCTAGCAGCGAGCAAACCAGCTTGCCAAACCTAAACACAAACCCAGTTTTGTGCATACACACTCAGCGTACTTGGGCCCTTCGACAGTCAAAAAACTCAACGTGTTTTTCCACACGTGAAACGAAGGACTCTTGTAATATGTAGAATAACTTCAATTACCCAGCTTCAACAACATTTTCGCTTTTTTGTAGTAAAACTTGTTGAAATTAAAGCATAAACCCGAAAGAGCAACAAAAACCGCACAATCACACTCAGGTACAAGCACTCCCCCACACTCGCCCACACGATGGGGATCAGAGGGTTGTGTTCGAAATTGCAAATGCTGGCGCATACCACAGACGGGACAGGATGCAGGTGTGCAGACATCTCCAGTGACCAAAATATTAAATAGTAAAAGTTAAATACAAATGCAAAAATGTGGCACAACCGCAAGAAGAAAGTTTATGCGAGTGGTTGGCCTTTAGGCTGAGCAGATATTTTGCACAAATTTCAAGCTTAAATGTTTTACATCAAAAACAATAAAAGTGTGCAACTAAAGATAGCAAATTATATAAAAGTACAGAGCGAAACAGTTAAGTGCCTCGACTATGAAATATCCTGCTTGTTTGGTCATGCAAGCATCTGTCCACACGTTAGCCGGTATAGTACTCAGTTTATTGGGAGCAACTTAACTATGTCATCAACAAAACTGTAAATTCTTACAGACTGTTTGTTGACCAAAGGTATTTCAGTGTTAATTTGAGAAACTGCAGCTTTTGTGAGTAGTTTGGATAGCTTTTCATGACTATAATATAGTTTTCTTGCGCTGTTTGTAAACTACAGCTAAGCAATATTAACTTAAAACTATTTCATAGAACATTGCTATATGTGCAAATTGCTTAAAGTTTTTTATTTTAAATAGGAATTTAGCTCAAAGGGCGCATACCTCATCTTAAGTGTCAGATAAATTGAAAATTTACTCTAGTGTGACATTTATGACTGTCTGTAGGGTGTCAAGTCGGCTAAAAAAGCAGTCTGGATTTTCAAGAAATGACTGGTTAATCATCTAGTACATTTCTCTTAGAAAATCTAGTTGGTTAAGTCGCATATTTTGCCAACATTTATGACTTCTATCTGGTTCAACTGGTTCTTAACTTTTTTCTTTGCTAGATAAGATGGTTTTGAGTGGCTTGAGGTGCAGTCTTGCTACTTTGAACTGAATCTGAAGTTGACTGTAAGTGATTTCGATATAATGGTAGTCTTGGCTTCGCCAGCTCATCATCCCACTGAAGGCTAAAGACATTATGCGCCTCTTGGTGCGCTCATCTACCTTGGGAATTGCACCGTAAATGTATAATTCTACGAAGTTTTCAAAAACTCTGTTATGGTGCTATGATGACAGTTTTTTCAGCTGCGATTACTCCAACTTTTATAAGAGCTTCAGAAATGGTCTTTATTTTCCACGGCGTATCTTAAGTTTCAATATAAATTTGTGTTCTGCACTATTATGTCACAGTAATGGTAATTGGTGTGAACGCTACTGATCTCAAAACACACGTAGCTCCATTTCCACAAATATCAATTTTCTTAGCTTTTTATACTGTTTCGCTTCTTTCTTAGCATAAAAACAAATGAATTGGGGATGAAAAGAAGTGAAAAGCAACACGAAGAAGGTGAATATGAAAGTATTTGCTCAAAACTAATGAATCGCTACTAAGTTATTCGTTTAACAACAAAAACACCCGGTCATCTTTGCCAGCTATTGGCGCCGGCATTGAGGAAACTAGGTTGAACTAACTTTATTCTCATTACTTTTTTAAAAAAGAGTTGTCTCATTATTCTTTTGACTAAGAGACCGTTTGTTTTTGGAACTTTTCAAGACTTTTCCAAATTGTTGGAGTTGAGCTAAATTCGAAGAAAAGTAACAGATCGGGTTTATTTTACTATTCGAATACGAACAAAGCTGTATTTTCACTTGTCGAGATTGCATAGGAGATGGGTGTAAAACGCCTCAGTTTACTGTGAGTTGAATGTCAAAAAACTTATAAGAGAACTTGGTTAGTTTACTTCTTATGCACCTTAACATATAGTTTTGAGCTTTACCTTTTGCAGTTGGAAAACTTTTATGAGATATCAGACAAGCTTCAGGCTTCTGTTTTGTGAGAGTAATTGAGGAAATTCTTGCTGCATCTGGTGTGTCCCATTGTGTTTTTATTTCTGCTGATCATACAGCTGTACAACTGGAGCTTGTGCATCCATATAGAGTTCATAGGACCCCAATTTTCAAAAATATTTCCGGATCAGCTTGAAAGCAATTTTAATGAAACTGTAAAATTTGGCCTATTTTATTCATTGTCTGCTTATGAAAAATCTACCTAATTATCCCTGATATCCTACTGCTTGAAAACATTTACGGCGAGCCTCATCATGATACCCTCTTTCCACCTCGTCGACTGGTTCCAGGGTATACAAAAGTAGAAAGAGAGCAGCAGCCGGTAGGAAAACACATTAAAACAAAGTTTGTTTTGTTTATTTTTTTTCTTCTTTACCACAACATTTACGTCATGTGCAATGTGCGTCAGTTGTTGCTCTTGTTGCCAAACTTGCAAGTTGCAACCAACGTCAGCAGGCTCACACACACACACACACACACACACACACAGACAGATTGGCAACCTTTAGGCAAGCTCTGCTCCACTGGCACTCGCAGTTTTTTATAGTCGAAAGTCAAAATGTTTTAAGCAGCAACAACAACAGTCGCCATTTGCTGCCACATGTTGTAACTGCTGTGGCATTAAATGTGCTCCCTGCCCGGACCCACAGTTTGAGTTTCCTGTTGCAGTGGCTGTTGTTGTTGGTGTTGTTGTTGTTGTTGCTGGTGCATTTCACTTTTATGTTCACTTTTACACTCACTCCCGTAGGGGGGAGCGCTGGGCCACCCCTTTCACCACATTAGCTCTCAGCGGGTACCACCAGCAGAGATTTCACTTCATTTTATGTTGTCAGACTTCCGAGTTTGCTCCGTTTGTTGTTATAAAAATGCCAAATTCATTTTCCCTCCTGCTATCCCGCTGGTGTGCGCTGACATCTCCGCACTTAACTTCCTTGGCAACTTATTTGCTTTTCCTAACTATTTCCCTTTTGCTTCTGTTGCAGCTCGCGCAAACAAAATGATCACCTAAGGACCCTTACAAATCGGACCACAACTAACATAAAATACATTAATTGATTTTTAACAAAAACTAAATCAAACGTAACGCAAACCACCGCAACATTTGCTTTCAATTTCAACCAGAGAACAAGAACTACAAAATGATGCTGCGCTTATCGGCCAAACACAACGATCAGCGAGGATTCATTAGCCATGGCTTAGTGCTGCTGCTGCTGACGACAGTCACAATGCCGTCCAGTCAGGCAGGACGCATTTTCGGTAAGTCGGAAGTTTTAACTAATGGAATTTTTAATGCAAAAGGGGTGAAAATGTTTGCCACAAAATGCCGAGTCATTTTCAGGACATGCCTTTTTACTTATTAATGCGGGGTTTTTTTTTTTTGTATTAATTATAATTGCAAAAGGCTACACACAAATTGGTTGGCTAACATTAAAATGTTGATAATATTTATACGAAGAGACAAAATTTTTAAATAAGAATATTTAGAAAAGAAATTGGCAAAGTTAAGGCAACAATAGCTTATTCTTATTAATCAAACTATTTGATAAGTTCACATCTTTTTGTACTGTTTCCAAAGGAAATGGAATGGTTGACTACACCTATCACCCAAACTTGAAATAAGGTGACCTTCTGAGTTAAAGACTTCAGCTTCAACAAAAGAACTGCCAAAACAAATATACCAAAAGAGGAAATTCTTTTGTTTTGGTTCAGTGAGATACCACTTTAAAACACTAAAATCCATTCATTATTGTTTTATCTCTCATGATATCTAGTTCATTGATACCACTCAAGTAGTCTTTACTTGACAACTTTTGTGAATTTTGCGCTCTTTAAATGTTTAAACAATTTTCTGAAACATAACCCAGGGAGGCACAGTGAGGCCTCTGACCGAGATATGCTGCAAAAAATTTGACTAAAAAATTGTACTCTTTCTATGGAAATATATTCGAAATTAACCGATCCGAACTTATTTTGAGGTCGCCCAACATATTTGGTTGATAAAGTTTCACAATGCTTACCTTTTTATCATGATTGCGAGGAAATGTGCAGGTTTTGAAAAGACACAAGCTTTCGATTGGAATTGTCGATAAATTATACCATTATATATCTACTTGGTCTTTTATTAAAAGAATGGTTTTTTCAATTTAAGGATATTAAATAAGTGATGAGGAGTAGTTTTCTTTATTGAAACATATTCCATATTTCACACATTCTTAGAATTTTGAATCGCCAGCAGAGATGTTACTCTTTAACCGTTTTTTCTAAATTATAGCCAGCTAACAGTTAATAAAATATTATATATTTTTTAAGATATATTATGTAACATAACAAAAATTTTTCTTTTAACCAAACATACTTGATCCCGAAAATTGTGTACTCTGTACCGTAGACACAAGTTTATAAGTTTTTACCAAAGTATGTTACAGGAATCATCTCCGACCCTATAAAGTATATGTATTCTTGATCAGCATAAAGAGCCTAGTCGATATTGAAAGTTTTAGGCTATATTTACGATTTAAGGCCATTTTCGCATTATAAGCAAGGCTGCAAACCGGTTTTGAACCGAACCGGTTCGAGCCCGGAATTCCGACTTTTATTTTACTATGAACCGAACCTTGTACCGAACCTCTTTAGAAATTAAAGCTGAACCCGAATCTGTTCCGAACCAAAAATTTCGGTTAGGTTCAACAAAACTGTCACAAAAATTCACCTGTCCACCGATATTATCTGTTAATAAGTGCGACCGACTCCTAAAATGGGCAGGAGAGTGGAAAAAAATCTGGAAAATCGAATAGATTTCCTTAAAAAATCCATAACCATAACAGTCTCTGTTTTTAAAGCTCCTCGACTCTAAAGCTTCTTGAATAAATTTCAAAAGCAAGAGTCTAACATTATTTTACTAAAACTTTAAATTATATATTGAATATTTCCATGTTTTCTACTAACCAATTCCGACCCAAAAACCACTCGGTTCCCATACAATTTGGAGAATTTTTAGGTCCAATGCTGTTTTTCAAACATATAGAAGACAAAAATGAGTAATGTTGTATAAAGCATGGACTGAACCAAGGTTCGAACCAAAACCTTCTCCCAAACACCTAGAATCTTAAATTTCCGAACCTTAACCATTCGATAATTTGGGTTCGAACCAGTGTATCGGAGATCCGAATAATTTATTTGATTTGCAGCTCTCATTATAAGTAAATTTTTGATCATAAAATACTTCTTCCTCAAATTCTAGGAATAACTTTTTCTGAGTGAATTACTTGCTAACTTGTGGGCGTAACTAAAGGAGATTATGAAGCAAAAAACGAACAACTAGATATCTTAAACTGTTCAAAAGCTATAAATTTTGCTACGTTATTTTGGAAAAGATACGACTTTGACTAGAAAAACGTAAACTACACACTAATCCCCAAGCTTCTGGCACTAACTTTTATTATTCCATCCGATCAAATAAATTAAGTGTTCAGAGAGAAAAATATGGTTGATTAATCATTGATTATTTATTAACACTTATAAATTCTTCGATTGGGCTTTAAATAAATAATTATTAATAATAATTTTTACACACATAATCAGATTAGTTTATGTGCGGCCCAGAATTTTGATGTGCATTCCTAATTGCTGATGTGACTCGCGTATGGAAAAAGTGCTTTGTGTTGAGTTTTTTATGCTTATGTACTGATGTAATTTCAATAATTACTGTCTTTTTTGTACAAAACCAAATATAGAACTGGCACCCTTAACTAATTAACTGGCAAATAAACTGAATGTGTGTACCAGGTACCTAGGGGTAACAATTTCCATTTCCATTTTGACAGGCTAACAAGTTTCCCTCCATTTGTTATATCATTAGCCACTCGAAACGGGTTGCTGGTGTTGGATTTGACTACCTAATTGCAGACTGGTTCTTTATTTTTTTTTTTTAATTTTGAATCGCAATATTGGTTGACACACTTTTGTGCGGAGCACACGCAAATGAGTGCATTCTGTCCATACACTCGTGAACAATAAAAAATATCGTGTGGCAAAATAAAAGAACGACAAAAAAACGAGGGCGATTACCGTTTGGTGGCCGTGTGTTGGCGTCTACAAAGGCATTAGGTTGGCAGTTGGTGGCGCTTTTTGTCAGGCATTTAAATGCCATCAGGCAGCGCAGCGCAGCAGCCGCAGCCGTCGCCGCAGCAACAACAGTCTGGGCAATAAAAACACACACACACACACACGATAGTGAAAAGTTTACGCGCTTGTTTGCTATAATTTCGATTGTTTTCACTGCATGAAAAGCGCAGCAGCCTTCTCGTGCGCCATTTCCCTGCAATTTTCGTTTTATTGATGGCGCGCCAATTGTTGTTGCGATGGCTGTGACAGCAAGAAGTTTGCTGTACGCAACTGCACTTACAACAACAACAACAACAACAACAACAACAGCACCGAATTATGCACTTCGCCTTTCACTTTTACTTGAGTTTTGTGTTTTTGCTGCTTTGTTGTTTCGGTTAAGTGCGAGAAATTTATGAAAAACTTTTCAAAATGTTTTGTAATTAAAGTTCCACAATGAAAAACAAAACAAAACAACAAAGTGTGCGTGTAGTGTACTTGTCTTGCTGAAAGCAAAACAAAATTTTCTAATTGCTTACATTAACTGATAGCAGAGATATTACCAAAATAGCAGACATACCCAGAGGACACAGCACGAACTACATTGAATTGAGTACAAGATTGGGGGCGAAATACTTTAGCGGAACAGATATGAGATTCTTATTTCAATGTTATGAGAATTGGTTATCGGAAAATGTTGGAAATTGTCGAATCATCAGCACAGCACACTTTTCATGACACAGAGGGAAGCTTTGAGGCAGCTTTTTAAAAACTATGCCTTAATGTTTCCTAATGTTTAATGATACATTTTGGCATTAAATAATAACATAAAAATGTATTTGATATGCAATAAGAAATAAACTTTAAAAATATTACCGACAAATGAAATGAAGAAATTAATTTTTGTAAGCCAAAAGCGTGAACAAGGGGGGGGCAATTGTCCCCCCTGAATGCGCCCTTGTGTAAGACGACCTTCCAAATATTGAGCAAGAAGTAAGCATTCCTGTCCCTATACAGTTCATATGTACTTTGGATCATTTACTGTCAGCCAGGTCCGTCTGTTCTTTCTTCCGTTTCAACAAACATATTTCAGAGATTGTAAGAATTATAGGTTCAATACTTGCAGACAAAAGCAAGCTAATTATAAATATTTGCCACGCCCCTGCTATTTCAAAAAACGTTATATCTTCGAAAGTTTTATTGATAGAAAGTTCGTGTCTTCTGGACCTATTTGGTAATGAATATGATTTATCAATCTGTCAAAGTATGGTCAAAGAACCGATAAACGATAGTCAAGTTATGAGCAAAAGAATGTTCAAGTTCCTGAGGAACACTTGCTTGTGGTCCTTGTAGCGTATATATATTGACAGAACTACATGTCCTGCCTAAGAAACGCTAGCTGCACACAAGTCACCGGCAGTGAGAAGGAATCTGACTCTTGCATAACAAGGCAATTCTTCAAGAATCACCACCAAACCTTCAAATCGAAATACTAGACCGTATTGCTTAATGTAATAACGCCCCTTCGGCAGTCTCTTTGTTCTTTGAAGCGCAATCCTAATCCATAAGAAGATCTACCAACACAAGAGCTTGCATGATTTATTCGTTGCTCTGTCTCTTTGAATTCCATTTCCATTACATAGAGGTGGAAAAACTGGTAATGCTTCAACATTTTGTTTCAGCAATTAACAAAAAGTTGTTGGAATATCAAAAAGGAAGGAAGGAATTAACAAAAAGTTGTTGGAATATCGAAAATTTCGATAGTTCTATCCTTACTAAGTAATCAAGAGATTACAGTTTGATATAAGTTTGTTGCTTGGTTATTAATTATCTCCATATGAGACACAAAATTTTGGCTAATATTAACTAATATTGACTGGACTTTTAATATGCAAAGGCGTTAACATTGAAGCGAACAGTTTTTCACAAATGACACAATTATTTACTTTGCTGGCTGTGGATCGCGAGCCTTACAACTTTATCAAAGCTAAATAAAATATCCCAAATTTCTATCGAATTGATAGCTAAAGTGCGCATATCTCTCCCCGCACGAGGTTTATTTATTGTGGCTCGTGTTGTGTTCCCAGTCACCTGCTTTGCGCTTTGGGCCCCCACATTTTTGTATCGACGGTCCCTTTAGTTGTTCCAGCCATTATCGGACTAGAATGTCCTTACACTCCAATTTCACACGCACACACAAACACCCTCACACCCCCCACGAGTTGCCTAAGTGTATTAACAGCCATTGGACCTTGCACGTCGCAAATCGTTTGGTTTATGTTTTTAAATTATTCATGCGACGCCTAAAAGCAAACAACAATTTCAGACAATCACACGCACTTTATATTCGGCTCATTTAAACAATGCCAAACAATTGGCGACATCAACCCAACAACAACAACCAAACTAGGAAATCTGCTGAGCTTTGCAGTTGTTGTGATTTTTATTTAGTGTAGGCGACGCGACGCGACATCCTTGCCAGCTTTCTGCTGTCTGGCGTAATTTCTTTATTAGATTCATTGCGCCCAAGCCCAAGCCCAAGGCAAACGACAGCCGGCAGCTCTGCCAGAAGCTAGAAACAATTTCACAAATTAGTTTCGGACTCCGATGGGGGGGAGCCGGAGTTGAAGAGTAAGCAAAAACTAGGTTTAAATTATAATTCAGTGATTGGTGTTAAGCAAAACTTGAAAGTTGTGCTGCAAACTTGTTTATGAAGTTGAAAAATATGCTTTAAAAATCAACACAATTTGGTCTGTGAAAACATTAAATAATTATAAAATATACAACGGGCGGAAATTGTTTTTCGAAAATAATTAAACAGGAAAATGCATCAAATGGTTCGTTGTTTATTTGTTGTTTTATAGAAGCAACAATTAAAGGGAGTACTCGACGTTGATAATTTCCCTTAGGGGCTTAAACAGGCATAAAATAGAATCTCTTATTAGACAAACCCACTTTCAGTTTTTAGTTGTAGATGGCAAGTGCTTACAGTGACATGTTGTATCAGTATATTATCATGTGCTCCTCAGTCCACCTAAAGCACTGCATGCGCTCTCTTTCTCTCAATCTCTCTTTCATGCATTGTTTCTCTCCGCACACTCCTCACCACAAAAACTAATGGAGCACCTTTCCCTACTTTAATTTTGCTCTTGGAAAAGCACATATTTTATGAGTCCCAGAGTTTTCTGATGTAAACTGAATGACACTTGGTAACTAATTTTTGATTGGTCTTTGAAGTGTGCAGGGCTTTGTGAAAATTTGTGTTGATAGTCTTAAGACAGGCAGCTCCTTCAAAGAAATCTCTTTTAACACGGTTTTTGACGCAGTTAAAACTTGATTTTACGATTACAGGAATAAATATTCAATACCAAATGGCTGAAAACATGGGTGTTCAATAAGGACGCTGGTGGTTTATTTGCGAAAGACAATTTCTTTTCCCAGAAAATGTCATCATTTGCTGCCGACATTTTAATTAATTAATCCCAAAATATTCCAGACATTAAACATTATTTTAATCTTCTATAATAATGTTTTGTTGACTTCACAAAGGAGTTTTAATTAGCTCATAATGAACTAGACAAAAAAGTGCTGGAAAAATACACATTATTGAATTATTTTTTTTATAAATTTTCCCTCCAACTGATAACAAATTGGTTTGGTTTATTTAATAAAATAAAACATTCAGCAAAGCAAAGGCAAAGTCCATAATTTGCTTTTAGTTTGGCGCACTAAAAACTGTAAATAGAAGCTGCTGTGGCAACACATTGCGGCATTTGTTCAGCGCTTTTGTTTAGTTTGCTAAACAAACTCAGAAAATTACACACCGACAACACACACACACACACACACACACAGTCAATAATAATGCGCCAGTATTTGACTTTAGCAGCGCCCAGAAACCGTATAACCCGATATTGTCACTAAATATGCCATCAAAATAAGCAGCAAAGAGCTGTCAAATATTTATGCCCCGGCCAAAAATGTTGAACAGCAAAAACCCAGGCAAATAAATTCAAAAATTCAAACTGCAACCGACATGCTGGCGCCCTTGCCGTATGGCAATTTGTTGGGACATTGTTCTGTTGGTGACATTTTTAATTAATGCAAAAATATCCACAGCATTTTGGTATCTTCACAACAATAGAAAATCATGCATTCACCACATGCATATCAATTAGTTGGCCAGTCGGAAAATGCACCCCTGGGTAAGGTTCTCAATATCCTGGAGCAAAGCATGAAATCAAATTTTAATTATGAAACCGCAAAACCAAAGCAAAACCGATGAATTCCCATGAAAAATCAAATTAAGCAAATGCTAAAATGAAAAAAATAAACTGCAATTAAATAACAAATGGTCAAATTGTCAGCTAACAAAAAGGTTGATAAAATATGGGCAAAAATTTAACATCCATCTAGAGTTTGTCACTTTGTGTAGGAGAAAAAGTTGGTATTTCGGGAGGAGGGAGCAGGGAGAGCGAGCATATTTCTTGAAATTGTTATTTTCATTGGTTGAACTTATTAATTTTGTAGCAGAGATGTTAGTTGTTGGAATATGTATCAAAAAACATACAAAATGCCAACAAAAAATGATTTTTCATTGCTGTATTTAGGGCCGATTTCTCATCGCCTAAATAGGAACTATGTGTCAGATAAACTTAGATTTTTCTCTGTTATATATAGGATTATGTGAGAGATAGCTCTATGTAGAAGATAAGAAAACGGCCTTTAATAGTTTTTACAAAATGTTAACATATTAAAACTTGTATAGTCCTGTTTTTGGTTTTTTCTTTGAACAAAGTTTGTCAAATTGGAATTTACTTTAGAAATTCTTGAAGAAAATTGATAGAAAAAACATTTTAAATTGAGAACTAATTTTAATTTTAAAGATTATTATATTTTTATTAAGAATATGCTACTTATACCCACATCGAGTTCGTTTATAGCTAGGAATAGGAACACTAAACATACCAATCTCCACATAGACTCTAAACAGCAAGATGGAGGAGGAAAGAAGCAGGGAAAGAAGGAAAGAAGCAGGGAAAAGTGGGAAAACACCGCAAAACGACAGAGGACACCTGCCGGAAATGCATGGAACCTGGAGTAGCAGAAACTCTAGAACACCTCATTTGCAGCTGCCCAGCAATTGCCACGATAAGATACAAAGTTCTGCATGCCCCAAGGTTCGCTTCTTTGGAAGAAGCGGACAAGAGGCCCCCAAAAACAATTATTGGCATTCGCCGAAACGTCAAAAATTCTCCTTGATTTCTAACTCAAACGTACCCAAATAATCAGCCGGCCTCAATAAGGATCTTAAGGTATATGTGTGACCCCATCTGGGGTCAGCCGAAACTACCCTACCTACCTATTCATTTATTTAAATATCATCCTAAAAAGTTAGCAGTACAAAAACCTTTTAACTGTATGAATAAATTAGCTTAACATCTATCTTTATGCAAATGGATTGAAACGGTTAACCAAAATTTGTTCATATTTCATAGAAATTCGTTTCATAAAAAAAAAATTCGATTCGTCCCAAGTCGTTTTTGCACATTCAGAATTTTACCGACATATTATCAAAGCAGGCTTCCAAAATAAAGTTTGTAAGAACTCTATTTGCTGTTTATTGATTCAGATAGGTTTTGTTCGTGTCTTAAATTATTTCAAAAAATGGTGAACAAAAATGCCAAAAATATACCAAAAAGAAAATAACCAATATTAACAGTCAAGCGGCCGCTTTTGCATTGTGTAAAAGTTGTGCGATTTCAAATCGGATTTTCGACCAAATCTTCTCTTCAAATCGCTAAATTTAATGGAGGAAACCATTTTACTATTGGTTACGAACGCAGCATCGTAAATGATTAAAGCTGTGGAAAACCTAAAAGCTTTTTAACCAAAATATGTTGCACGTATTTGGCTCACGGCTTACATCGAATAGCTGAAAGCATTAGAGCTGCCTTTCCAAATGTTAACAGCTTTATGTCAGAGGTAAAGAGAATATTTTTGAAGTTGTGCACAATATAAACAAATTTTTTAGCTCTTTGGTTTTAGCTCTAACTGACGATGCGGTACACCAAGCTCAATAGTTTTGCTTATAAATCAGATGGTTTTTGTACAAACTATTTATACTTTTCAATTCTGAATCAAACTTGATCTGCGCATGGTATACAGCTACCTCCATGCAAACATTTGTGGCTCTATCTCATTGAGATCGACGCGTTCTTACAGACAGACGCACATGGCTATATCGACTCGGCTATTCATGCTGAGCAAGAATCGAAATACTGGGGTATGGGGTCGGAAATGTTTCCTTCTCCCTGTTACATACATTCAATATCCCATTTTTTAAATGTTTAAAGGGAATTATGTACACAAATAATTCATTTAACCACCTTTCTATGAAGGACTAAAAAATTCAGATATATTAAAAACATCAAATCGAGTCAGACCCTTCTGGGAATTGAACTTGGGTAACCTAACATCTAACTTCTACTCCAAGGCACCTTCTTGTTAAATGGAGAAACATTGCCTACAAATATGGAATATAGTATTCTATACTATATGCTTTTTAGAATATTTTTGGAATAATACTCGCATTCTCTTAGCATTTTGTTGGAATACTATTCATATTCTTTTAAGCATATATATCCGGGCTATTGTAATGATGCACAGATCACATGAAGGAAGTGCGGGAGAAAGCTTAGTTTGGAATAATAATTCAAGAGAATTCAGAAACGAAATACTTTGGAATTAAAAAAGAATGTAACTGGACTGCAATTACTTAAAAATTTATTCTCTATTTTACCTAATTGGTTGAGCTAGGTATTATATCTCACTTGGTGGGTCCCTCAACTACTTACAGTTTGTTCAATGTTCAATTCGAATGTTGAAGCCTCAAAAATGTTTTGAAATTAGCCACCGACTCTGACATTTAACCCTGAATCTTTGTTATTTTATTTCTCAATTTGACCAAGACTCCACCCTCAAGTCAAAATTGTACTTGATATTTGAATTCCGAAACGGTCAAGTATTTGCCAATCCAAACCGGAGACTTTTAAAGCAATTAAAATTTCAGCAAAGATATCGACTTTGCATAGTTCGTTAGAGTTTGAAAACATAAAAATATCTCACAGCTCTCTATGGTTCGAACTAGCTCCAAACTAAACTCTGCACACGGAAACAATTTCAGCAACAAACTAAAATTTATCTTTTGTTACACACACACACATGCAAAAAGAATGCTGTGCTCACTTCCTGTGTGTGTGCGTGATTTTCTATGCACAAAAATGTTGCAAATAATATTTAACGCTTTTTACACAAATTTTCTACTTGGCTGGCCTTTTGCTGGCTGTTGCCAAAGTCGTTGTCGTTGCCTCTGTTGCTGGCACTGCATATCGAATTAATTGTGTTACAAGTTTAATTGAATTTTAAGCAACAGTGGCAGCTAAAACAAAAACAACAAGAGTCAAATTGATATTCGTTTAGTTTAAAGCAAAACTTTGTTGAGTTTGCAAATATGCCAAAAATGGGAATTCAATTTTAATTGCAATTCTCTATAGACATTGACTGGCTTTGACAGTGGACATATTATTAAATGCAAAGAAACAAAATTTAAAAAAACAACAACAACCACATTGCAAATGAATCCTTGGGGAAGTTTTCATGTTTACGCCGGTCGTAAATCGTTTTGGTTTCTGTCGTAATTGTTGTGTGCCAAAACAAATATGTGGGTCATTAGGCCCAACTAATTGCATTGAAATGTTTATTTATACGAATTTTTGCACAAACAATAATCGATTAGAAAATTATGACAACAATTGCGGATAATTGAAAATGCAGATTGAGTAATTGAAAATATTTAATCGAATTGGAAAACAATCAAACAAAGCCAGCGGGGTGCAAAAGTACCCAAAAATGTACCAAATTGAAGTTGCTTTCAAACATTTTTGTTAGGTAAAATGGGAAGAAATACAACAGACACAAAACGTCACTCAAGTTGATCCTGTGGCTCACTCCCTCAAGCTGAAAAGGGAATAGTTCCACCACACTATGATGCATTTCAAATGTGCTAAAACGTTAGCTCTAACTGGTTTCTTCCAACTTCAATTAAAGCCAAATAATTGACCTGAATTGCTTGTCCTTACTCCAACATTTAAATGCCAAAACTAACCACCATACTGGGTTATGCTTGGCCTGCTGCCCATTCTGATCTCAGCTAAGCTGCTCTGCTTATTGTCTAAAAAATTCATGTATTTCATTATTAGCCCCAGCAACGACTCAGCCATTCCGGCTCGACTCGACTGCGCTTACCTGCGGCGTTTGTTCATTTGCTGTCATAATTTAATTTTTACCACCAGCCAGAGGGATCCACTGTGGAACCTCACACACACACACAGACACACAAACACACACACACACACAGGATGTTCCTCTCATCCGGGGACGGGCCGTACTGCTGCAGCCTTTGTCTGTGGGGAACGAAGTCAACCGAAGCATCAGGCTTAACAAAAATGCCAATGTGATGGCCGCTGTGTCTCATTAATCCATGCAGTTGAATGGCCGCCCACCATATAGCCAGCTTTGTTTCGGTTTTGGTCAGCCTCATAAATCAACCGCCTGCGGGCAGTTCATCATCATCATCATCATCTGCAGCAGCAGGAGCAGCAGCAGCAGCAACGCTGGGCTCATTCCCATCTGGTATTCAAAATTAGTTGCCCTGGCCCCATGAATGTCACAATTTCTGTCGCTCAATTTGCTACGCAAATTATAAACACCAAATCTCAACACAGCGGGCAAACTTAAACATGGCCGAAATTGAAATGCCTTTGGCTTATTCAAGCAGCAGCAGCGGAAAGTCAATAGCGAAAATTTCAGTGGTCGCAGCTTTAAGCCGCCGCCTGGCTCGTCTAAATGTAATAAAATTCGCATAAAAATAGCTCGCCAGCTTCAACGTGGCCAGAGACGGGACAAAATGTGTAGATCAAGCAGCAGATTCATACAGACAGACAGACAGACAGGCAGGCTTACATACACACAAAAACGGTGGGAAGCTGCTTTAAATGTTATGCAGCTACCGGAACACGAAACAGAGGACGGCCACACCGTGGGTGAGCTAGAAAATGGCGAAATTTTACATGACAAAATATTGAAATTCCTTTAAATACTCAAATATAGCAGAAATTTACTAAATAATTCAAAGGAAATAGCTTTCGTAGTAATTTAACATAACATTTTTATCATACTAGACACATTTGTGACATCTTTTTAAAAGAGTGGGTCAGATTCATTCACTGCTTATCCTGAAAAGAGGTTTCAAAGCAACAATATTAATGTGGGTTGGAATATTGCTGTCTGTTCCCAAATTCCACCGTTACAAAGATGCAGCACCTTATTTCCCTAGACAACATCACGAAGAACACAACAAGAAGTATTTCAAACGTCAACCGAAATACGTAAGAGCCAAACGACGTGGGAGAGAAACCAAGTAGCAGATCAAGAGAGAACTCGACGAAGGCAGAGCGACGAAGGCACGACGACGAGCGGCGAGGAGGCAGTCGAGATCAAGCCCTAGACGAGGGCAGTTGAGTTCCGATTGTTTGAAGACGTGTGCCGCAGAGGTGTGAAAGATTTCGGGCGCCAACGAGGCGTGGGAATCTAAGTTCGAGTCGGTTCAATTTGTTAAAGCGGTTCTCAAGTTGTTCCAAATCCGATGTTCTAAACCTTAATCTTACTTTTAAATAATAATAAAGTATCAACATTAATTAAAACCACAAAGAAAACCCCACATTTTGGGTGCTCGTCCGAGATTGGACAAAGATTGGTTAAAAGTGAAAAGTTGAGCAAGGTTAAAGTGGCTAAAAACAGTGAGCAAAGAAGTTTGAGTGAAAACATAAACCCCAAAACAAATACAATATTGTGATTTTTTTTTTACATACGATGGCGTGCCTAAGCGAGTTGATCAACGCAAGTCTGCGTTCGAGCAAAAGAGAAAACATTAAGGCATTGCACAAATTTGTTTTTGAAAATGAGGGCGACAGAAACAATCGCCAGAGGCTTCGAGAGTTTTCCGGATTTGTGTTCGGGGAAACAGACGAAAAATACCACGCAAAAGACGAATATGTACGTTTAAATTTGACGTCGAATGATCTCGTTTCAGTTTGTAACGTGTTGGGCATTGGCTATAATGTCGAAAATTTGTTTTTGCATATTTTCCGTAATTTGCAAAAGGAAAAGCTGTTGTCGGTTAATCAAAACGAAGAACAAGATTTAGATGATGAAACTGATGCTGAAAGTGATTTCGAAAGTATAAACGAAAATGCAGCTAGTGGCTCAAAAACAAAGTCGAGCAGCCACCACAACAACAACAACAACCAGAATGGTTTGGAAAATTGTGAAGAGAATGACAGAATGTTGGCACCGCGTTTTGCCATCAGTTTTCGCGATGTGGAAGAGAGCATCCGTAGTTTTGACGGAACAGATTCAGTATCCGTGGAAATGTGGCTCCAAGAGTTCAATGAGCAGGCAACGCTGATGTGCTGGACAGATTTCCAAAAACTTCTATTTGCAAAGAAGGCATTACGTGGCATTGCGAAATTATTTGTACAAAGTGAGCGAGGGCTGAATTCGTGGAACTCTCTCGAGAGAGCGCTGCTGAGCGAATTTCGTTCAAGTGTTAGTAGCAAACAAATACATGAGCAGCTGGCTCAAAGTAAACGCAAAAACAATGAAAGTGTATTTGAATATTTTTATAGAGTGAAGGATTTGGCTTCACGAGGACAATTATCAGATGACGCTTTTATACAATATCTGATTGACGGTATAGACGAGAAAGCTGAAAATAAATCTATTTTATATGGTGCGAAAAATCTAAAAGAGTTCAAAGACAAATTAAAGTGCTATGAAGTCATTAAAGAAAAAGAGAAGCAAAGTGACGTCATGAAAACCAAAACCAATGAGAAAATTAAAGAGAAGCAAGTTGGAAATATATACCGAAAAAATAAAAATGATGTGAAGTGTTACATTTGCGGAGAAAATGGACACGTTTCAAATAACTGTCAAAATAAAGAAAGAGGACGAAAGTGCTATAAGTGTAACCAGTTCGGTCATATCTCGAAAGAGTGCGAGCAAAATGAAAACAAAAGTCAAAGTTCAAATACACGCAGCTTGCAATCGAAGGTGGACATCACAAGTAAAGAAGTTGAGATCGACAATAAAAAGTGTTTAGCTCTATTTGATACGGGAAGCAAGTTTAATATCATTCGAGAAGACCTTTATTCTGATATTGGCAAACCTGAACTAAAAGGCTGCAACTTGTCTCTTGTTGGGTTTGGCGAAAACCGGAGTTCAAATAAAATTAAACCAACTGGACATTTTAAACAAGTTGTTTGGATTGACAACGAATCATTCGAATTGGATTTTTATGTTGTTCCAATTAGATGCGTTGACATCAAAATGATTATCGGAGAAGAGCTGTGTGTGCAAGCAGAAATTATTTTTAATCGTAACGGGTTAAAAGTGCGCAAAATTTTTGATAAAGAGTCAATCGATGAAATAAACATCTTAAAAATCGAAGCTATAAATGAAAATGACCTGATTAATATTGACGAAGCAGCGAGCAAAAGTGCTAAAATGGAAGTGCGTGAATTAATTTCAAACTATAAGCCGATGAAAACTAAAACAACGAATGTGGAAATGCGCATTGTTTTAAAAGATGAGTCTCCAATATTTTCTCGACCGCGCAGATTACCGTTTACCGAAAGAAACATTGTTGATGAACAAATTGAAGAGTGGCTAAAAAACGGGATAATTGAAGAATCTACATCCGAGTTTACGAGTCCTGTAGTACTCGTCAAAAAACGCGATACCTCAAAAAGACTCTGTACCGACTTCAGAGAAATGAACAAGGTAATTATTAAGGACCATTTCCCATTACCGCTGATTGAGGATCAACTAGACCGGTTGCAAGAGGCTAAAATTTTCAGCACAATCGACTTGAAAAACGGATTTTTCCATGTACCTGTTGCTGAATCAAGTCGAAAATATACGTCCTTTGTGACTCAGAGCGGACAATACCAATTCAAAAAAGTCCCTTTTGGATTGTCAAATTCACCTGGCGTATTTCAACGACATATAAATGCGATATTTCGAGACTTATCGCGGCGAGGCATTGCTTTGCCATATGTGGACGATATAATCATCCCTGCCAAAAACGAAGAAGAAGCTGTCAAAAATTTAAAAGAGGTCATTCAGATTTGCAAAGAGTATGGTCTGGAACTTAATTTAAAGAAATGCCATTTCTTAAAGAAGCGTATACAGTTTTTGGGTCATGTGATTGAAAATACTAAGATTTATCCATCACCCGAAAAGATTGAAGCTGTATCCAAGTTCAAAATGCCACAGACGTTTAAGCAGGTTCAGAGTTTTCTGGGACTGACAGGATATTTCAGAAAGTTCATACCGAACTATGCAGGCATTGCTAGGCCATTGACAGAGTTGATGAAAAGCAAATCAAAAATTAAGATGGGTGAAGAAGAAGAAAATGCAGTCACTGTTTTGAAGAAGTTGTTGACAGAAAACCCTGTTTTGAGTATTTACAACCAAACATATGAAACTGAGGTTCATACAGACGCATCGATCGAGGGGTTTGGGGCAGTTTTATTGCAAAAATCCCCTGAAGACGGACAACTTCATCCTATTTACTACATGAGTCGAAAAACCACAGATACACAAAGAAAATACAGTAGCTACGAGTTGGAGATTTTGGCTATAATTGAGGCATTGGAGAAGTTTAGAGTTTATCTTTTGGGTATTCATTTTAAACTAGTGACCGACTGTAATGCTTTTACGAAAACTTTAGACAAGCAGAGTTTATGCACTAGGGTGCCCGCTGGGTGTTATTTCTCCAAGAATACGATTTCGCTGTGGAGCATCGCTCGGGTACCCGTATGAAGCATGTGGACGCACTGAGTCGTTACCCGATTATGCTGATAGCCAACGACAACATAAGCATTAGCCTCAAGGACGCACAACATCACGATGAGAAGATCAGGGCTATTAAAGAAGTTCTGAAAGGCGAAAATAAGACTTTTGATGACTACTTTCTAAAAAACGATGTCCTGTACAAGTTGGTCAAAGATGCAGAGTTAATAGTGGTTCCCAATGACATGCAGAAGCAGATAATAGGTCGCGCCCATGACAGAGGTCATTTCGCAACAAAAAAGATGAAGGATTTGATATGCAAGGAATATTTTATACCCAATCTCGAGAATAAAATACAGAAATATGTCGATTGCTGCATTTCATGTATTCTCAATAACCGTAAAAGAGGCAAGCAAGAAGGCCTGTTACACCCGCTGCAGAAGGATGACGCACCTCTTTATACTTACCATATAGATTTCCTAGGTCCACTTGACTCGACGCATAAAGACTATAAGCACATACTGGCTGTCATTGACTCTTTTACAAAGTTCTGCTGGCTTTACCCAACTAAATCAACTACTGCCAACGAAGTTATTGCAAGGCTGAGCAATCAAAGCATGATCTTTGGCAACCCGGCACTTATCATATCGGACAGGGGATCTGCCTTTACATCCCAAGACTTTGTAAAATACTGCGACGACGAAGGAATCAAATTGGTAAAGACGACCACAGGGCTTCCAAGAGTAAATGGACAAGTCGAGAGGCTGAACGCCGTCATAATTTCAGTGCTCTCCAAGCTAAGCGTAGATGATCCAACAAAATGGTACAAACATGTCGACAAAGTTCAACAGGCGATCAACTCGACGTACTCCAGAAGTATTGACACATCTCCATTCGAACTGTTGATGGGCATAAGAATGCGGACAAAACAAGATCTCCAGCTTCGAGACCTAATTGAAAAGGAGGCGGGGGCAACATTTAAAGATGACCGGAACGATTTACGAGCAAACGCGAAGTTGCATATTCTGAAGCTACAAGACGAGAACAAGAAATCCTACAACCTTCGGCGTAAACAAGCAAGGCGCTACGCTGTCGGCGACATGGTAGCGATCAAGAGGACGCAATTTGGGAGTGGCCTAAAACTAAAGCCTAAGTTTTTGGGTCCCTACCAAGTTGTAAAAGTAAAGTACAACAATGCCTATGATGTACAAAAAGTGGGTAAAAGCGATGGACCCATAAAGACATCAACATGTGCAGAATACATGAAACCTTGGTCCACCTGCACTGACGATGATGATGATGACGATGGCGGAGCATTCGGGACGAAAGCTTAGTCAGAATGGCCGAATGTGGGTTGGAATATTGCTGTCTGTTCCCAAATTCCACCGTTACAAAGATGCAGCACCTTATTTCCCTAGACAACATCACGAAGAACACAACAAGAAGTATTTCAAACGTCAACCGAAATACGTAAGAGCCAAACGACGTGGGAGAGAAACCAAGTAGCAGATCAAGAGAGAACTCGACGAAGGCAGAGCGACGAAGGCACGACGACGAGCGGCGAGGAGGCAGTCGAGATCAAGCCCTAGACGAGGGCAGTTGAGTTCCGATTGTTTGAAGACGTGTGCCGCAGAGGTGTGAAAGATTTCGGGCGCCAACGAGGCGTGGGAATCTAAGTTCGAGTCGGTTCAATTTGTTAAAGCGGTTCTCAAGTTGTTCCAAATCCGATGTTCTAAACCTTAATCTTACTTTTAAATAATAATAAAGTATCAACATTAATTAAAACCACAAAGAAAACCCCACATTAATATAAAGAATTACAATTCGTCCTCCGAAGTATAAAGAAATATTTCAAATTGGGTTTCCCCCTTTCCTTTTTGGTTTTATCCCAGTGTCGTTTGTGTCTAAATATTGTCAACAGAGAGTTGGTAGAGAACGGAGTATGTTTGAGATGGAACAACTGAATATTATGTTGATTCAGTTCCCTTTTTTGGGGGGAAGAAGGTCAACTGTCACTTGATGTGTTTGTCCCTAATGGAAGTAATCTGGCATTGCCATTTACCCGCATTTTATGCAGTCAATGTACAAATGTTACCGATTACTTTAACTATTATTATTTTACTTTACTTAACAAATTTGGATTTAGAATACACTCCTTTTTTGAATGTTACTAAAGCACGCTTTGCATATGATTGTACTTAGCACAAGTATGAAAGACTTTAAAAAATTCGAGAATTCGTGTGTTACTATGAAAATGCTGATTCTAAGTACGGATCCTACTTGGGAAATAAAAGAAATCCTGATTGAAAAGTTTAGGTTGTACGAAATTTCAATAAAAAGCGAAAGAGAAAATACACAGAAAAAAAAGAGGGGGAGATAAAATCAATCTCATAAAACTTGACTTTATCTCGACCTTCGGATTAATATTTCAAGCAAAAGTCATACTGTATTCGAGATATCCGATATCAAATCAATCCTATTCGTATTTGGAATGAGAAAATTCGGGATTGACCGACTTCTTACAACGTTTGGGACTGATTTAATCCCGGATATTTCTAATTTTTTTTGTTGTGCTGATACCGAGAAGAAGAAAATCTCTGGCATCAATACAGTCCGGCTAAATATGTATACAAACACATCTACAAAGGCTACTGCCATCTTGGCGATTAAGGTTTTTTTTATTAAAGATAAATCAGGGGGGTAAGCGAGCCGACTAGAACTTTTTGGATTGAATATCGGAAAGGACATCAAAAAAGTCACTTGGGGCTTATGTGCGAAACTAATTATAGGTTCACATCAAGCTGGAATATTGAGATCAAGTTAATATCGGTCACTATTGCACCATGAGAGTTTTATGATCAAGTGAAGCCTAGCGTCAAGCCTAAGTCAATATCGGATCTACTTAATTACACCAGACTGAGGGATTTAGTAGAGTTCGAAAAACAAACTAAAATCAATACCGCATAGGGTTTAAATGTTAAGCTATATCAACGTAAAATTCAGCTAAAATCAAGCTCTTCCGAGCTGAAGTCGGGATCAAGACCAGATCTTAGAATGCGCGTTTTAGTTAATTCTCTGGTAATTGGTTGGAGAAAATTCGGGATTGATCGACTTCATAATTTTGGATTGCTTTTAGTCCAGTTACTGGGCACTTTTTTTCTGTACTAAAACTTACTTTGTATGCAACCCCCATCGTCCTGGAGCTGTTCGACCACGAAACGCCAATTCTCTGCCACATCCTTTTTCTCTTTCAAGGAACTGAAGTGTTCACTATGGAATCACAACACTTACTATAACAAGCCAAGCTTCAACGAACATGACGATTCAAAGGCTTTCACTAACTTAAATTTACATTTAAAAGTTTTAGTCTCAAAATAATACTTTTCGTATCAATACAATACCCAAAATATCAATGTCTGGTATTATATTTTCAATGCTTATCTAGTTGATATTGAGACAAATATTAAAGCGGCTATTCATTTGCATTTTATGTGAAAGAAACAAAAGAAAAGATGTGTAAATCGCCCTTTTCAAGTTGACTTTCTATCACGTTGCTTGGTGGAAATTACCGGAAGTACTAAGATCTCCAAATATAGAGAAAAAAGGGCATTAAAAAATTTACATTTAAAGGTTTCGGTATCCATTGGGAATGAATATTTGATCCATTAAACATTTTTGAGTATTTAAATATCAATTTAATGTTAAAAGATCTTAAGTTTTCATCCAAAGGATATTTTAATATAATTAAAAGGATATTAAATGCATTCTTACTGGATCTTTATTCTGTTATTTTTTACTGTTTATTGGCATTTGTCAATCATGTTTAGTTGCCAGGAATTCTTGTCTGTCTAATTAAAGTGCTTCTTGATGCATTTTCACGATTCAAAAATGCTGCCCGTTTTCCTATACTTTCTGCCCACAGTTCCAGCCTGATTTAGATGTTGGCCCTTTCGCTTGCACTTGGCTGGCATGAGGCCCAAGTTGGTTTTGCAGCCGGACAAAGTTGGCTTGCGGCTGGTCGGGGCGGACCGTAATGTCGCGCCTATCACAACCAATTTACTAACGAAGCAGATAAATCCAATTTCTGGCCCGACAGCAGCTAAGCCTCAAAAAAAAAGAAAGTTGTTTTTTTTTTTTGTTCGTTGCTGGCGACAATTTCCGCTTCCGCTTGAGTTGGCCGGCGCCTCTAAATGACTGGCCAAGAGAACGATGCTTAGTTTATTAAGCTTATCAGCGAGTTTATTAGGCGAGTTTAAAGCGTTTAGAGACTGGGCCAAGGTCCTCGGACTGAGGCAGACGGTTGAGAGGAGGGCACAAACTTTAAACAGCCTTCAGAACTTGGCTGCTGGCTGCAGCAAAGTCCCTAATGACCGGACCCTGAGGACCGTTTGAAGTGAGGCCTAGACAAAGCAAGTGCCTGAGACATGGGCGACTTTGATCTGGCCGTAAATTAATTTAATTAAATAATTGCTCAGTAATTTTTGCCAAAGACTTGGGCCGGCCGTATGCGGGCCCTCGAGACTCAAAAGGAAGCACTCTGACAGATTGGAATGCGGTTGCCTTGGGACTGACCCTGCGTTTAGATGGATGGATTTTTGTTGAGGATCTCAACAACACCTCGCTGCCCGGTGCACAATGGTCGGGCTGCACACACACAAACACACACACTTAAACATTTTCATCAGCCACAGCCGCAGGAGGCAAGTGCAATGAGTCCTGGCCAGGACTTTTGTTTGCTTTGTTTGCCTCTTTCTGCCCCAAGGACTATTTGCAGTTCATTTGAAAGCATTTTAATCAATTGCAGCATACAGCCGCAAAAGCGAACAACCAAAGGCGCTATCAAAGTCCTTTTTAAAAGACATTTGAGACGAGCAAACGCGGGGCGGTGGGTGGAGAGGGTAAAGCAGAATGCTCTGGCCAAAGACATTTTAATTTTAGTTTTAGTCACTCATTATTGTTGTTGCTGTGGGTCTGGCCATCCTTTGGAATTTAATTGAGTTATTATGCAAGTTGCAAAACCATTTCAAATAAAGATAGAGGAAAAACAAAAGTACACTCAGACAAAAAAAATGATTGATAAGCACAACCTGGGTTTGGCTTGGTTTCAATTTAAAAACCATCTATTATATCTTATTTCAATCCGCAAATAATTGATTTTAGAACTTTTTGGGTTATAAATAACACAAGGAACAGTAGATAATTTACGTGTGATACGATTCTAAATGTTTGATCAAATCGAGCTTAAATTGGCTTCGAATTCACTTATCAACCGATTCTACATTTCGACCTCTAGTGGCAAAGTCTTGATCTGAAGTCTGCAATCGGACTTGTGACTTGACTGAAGCAGGCTTAGCTTAGTCTACGGATAAAGATCAAATGCTGTAATTGGTAATCAACTCTGAACAGCAATAGTATTGGTTTCTGAAGAGAGTTTTTCTGTAATTTATTTCAATGCTGAGCAGACTGTTTTCTGCATTTTCTCCATTCAAAGTCTCATAGGATCTACAAAGTGATACCAGCAATCCCAATGTTGAAGAATGATTAAGCTTTCACAAAAACTAACTACTTTTGGACAAGGTAAATAAGAATTTTGATCTAGAAATGGTAAAAGGTTGAATATTTACATATATTTATATATCTTAAGCTCTGTTTTCTCGGTCTTCGCCTTTAGACAGTATGGCCATGAGCTCTTTTTAGCGGACTGAGGTTTTGCTGAGAGCAGGGAAGAGAGAGAGAGTTAGAGTGAGCGCAGGATCATGAAATTGGCCATAAATGCATTAGCAAGGTGAAACCGTGTGGGACAGCCCTCTCTCTGTTTTCAGGGCCCTCTGGTCCTGCGTTGTGAATGCTCGAAGAAATACAGAATAAACAAACAGAGGCAAACAATGCTTCTGCTATGTCTTCTATCAGTCTGGAATTCATTAACAGTCCCTCTACAAATGCTGGTTGAGAATTGTATGCTTAGATTAGTGCAGAAAGCTAAGCTAACTTCTATTTTCTACTCAAACTAATAATACTTGGACCTTAATAAAGAAATATTGATCATATTTCACCCTCAAGTCTTAAAGTTTTATATTCTGTGCCTCTGCTGGCATTGCCGATCCCTGATATTTCAAATAATTTGGTTCAGACTCGTTTTAAAAGGGACAAGAATGAAAGTCGGTCAAGCCCGACTATATCATGCTCTGCACCAACGAAATTATACGCTCAGCATAAATTTTGATGCTGCAATAGCACCTGAAAGCAGCGCTGCTCCTGCGCTGCAGCAGCAAACAGTCTTTAGATCATAACTCGACAACCGTTCATCAGATCTTCACCATTCCTTTGGCGAATCGATAAGTTATCCTAATTACTAAATATGTCAAGAAAGTACGAACCATCTATCTGTTAAACTGTGGAAGATTTGACGTTTTTTCTAAATTACGGGGACGGAAGGGGGCATGGCCAAAATGGAAAATAACCTTGATCTGCCTGCAGATATAAGAAGCATATGTCACATACATGTCAAACCTCTATCTCTTACCATCTCTGAAATCTGTGCGTTCATACGGACAGACAGACGGACTGAGATGACTACATCGACTCGGCTGTTGATGCTGACCAAGAATATATATACTTTATATGGGGTATTACATACTTTTGCACAAACTTATACTTAGATTTAAAAATTGTTTTACAACTTATAGAAGGAATCATCGCCGACCACTTAAAGTGCACAAGTTCTTGATCAGCCTGACGAGCTGAGTCGATTGAGCTTGCTCCGTTTGTTTCCTGAATTCCAGCGATGCAATTGTGCACTCAGTCTTCTCAGTCTTGACTGCACACTGCTTATATGTCGGAATTCCTTATTTTGTAGAAACAATTGGTTTCCGATGGCACAAACGCTGCTAGATTTGCTCTCACATATTTTTCTGAGTGCACAGCATGACCTGCCTGCAGTTTGCTCTTCTTGTATGTTGTTATTCTTAAAACATATATTTATTTTTGTTCATTTTGTTTACTGGAAATAAGCAAAAGATTAAAATTACATTTTATGCACCAGCAACACGAGTACAAAAGTGCTTGCATCTGCTGACCCAAATACCGAATTCTGTCAACAATTTAAAGCCCACTTTTGTGCGCAACATTGAATACGAATTTCACTCTCGCTCTCTCTCTCTCTCTCGTTCTCTGCACGTCTCTTTCTTTTTTCGCGCCCTTGCATTATGATAATACAATTTTTATAATTTAATCAAGTTGAAAGGCTCTACGTCCCAAACATCATCACTTGATGTGCAAATAAAAATAAGTGCGACAATAAAACAAAAGGCCAACAGACTCGCGTATCCATGAGTGGAGATTAACAATGAAGGCGTCGACGGTTTTACGACCGATGCGAAGGAATGCGTCGCATTTGTCATACACTTTTTAGGGGCAATAAAAGCGAACGCCTGAAGGGTTCTGCTGCTGCTGCTGCTGATGCTGCTGCTGTCGAGCTGCCGTTTGCCCATTGTTTGCCTTTGTTTTGGTTTTATTGCTGACCAACCTGGGGCAACGTGTCCCAAATTTCAACAGCGAAGTTTAGAGTCACTGTCTTTAAGGTCCTGAATGGGTCATTAGTCTATTAATTTTCATTACGCAATTACCAGTCGCACGTCAAGAGGTCAAAGTGCGTGTGCTAATTAGGAAACTCCACCCACTCACTCACCCCCCTCCCTCCACCGCCACAATACATAAATAAACACACACGATCAATCAAAGCTATGTAGGCTCGGTCTAGGCCATTGAAATGGTCTTAATTTATGATTTATATGTGCCGCGCTGCTGGTCAATATGTCAATATTGTTCTATGGCCGAATGGGTGATTAACGAAATGCCACATCGCAACATTAGCCAGTTGCTAAAGTGGGAATGCAACGGCAGTGAAACATGGCTAGAACTGCAATAAACTTTCAGTTCTGTGGCAACAGCATAAGCCGAGTCAATTGTAATTGTTTGCTTTAACCAACATTTAAGTGGTTTTCACTATAAAAAAAAGGTGGCCTTAAAAAAATATACCATAAAATATGCCAAATAATTGATAAGAAAAAAGCATTTATACAGAAAAACACAGACATATATGTGAAAAAGAGAAAAGGAAGCATTTCGGAATGACTGCAGTCGAAAGTCAAACGACGAACAATTACCCTGCAACCTGGATTTTTATAAGGGAAATCATCTAATTTAGATTTTGGCAAATGAGTTTGGTTCTCTGTTCTTGCCTCAGAAGGAGTTTGTTGCGCCTTGCTACCGAAATGCGCTTTAGGTTTATCAAAATATGACAAAAGAATCAGATTTCATTTCTTTCTTGATTTGAGTTGGTATGTTCTGTTTTTGAGAATCTTTTAAGCCAAAAACAATCAATATTGAGGTCCATATCCAGATCTAATTCCAGGTCCTAAGAGACACCTTACCTGCCTTGGTTAGTTTTTGAAGAAATACAAATTGGTCGAACTTACTGAGAGTAGAGCCCAACATCAAGAGGCTATAGCCCACTTTTGAAGCCGCACGTCTAAATGTCTACTTATAATTTCAGCTGCTGGGCTGAATTGTGCTTATTGAAAGAACATTCGGAACATTTGGCTTCAAAATCTTATGTTTTTATTTTGAAATAAAGAAACCTAGTTTTCTGAACACGATTTTACCATCTGTGTAGAAGTAAACTCGATCTTGCTGTTGTGGTAACATCTTCTTGCTAGTTTACTTATCTATGATTGTCCAATTTTCTTACAATAATAACGCACCAGTTGTGGAAATTTATAAAGTCATAGGGCTAGTCTGGTTACAAAAAATTCCAAAGCTTTTATGGCCAAAACTGGCGTGTCGACACACCTTCAGCACAATTTTCCGGATTTTTAAAGTTAAAACTGTTTCCTACAAAAATACGGATCATTTTTAACAGCATTTATTTTAGACTTTAAGTCGAGGTTCCACTTTCTTTTTATAAATTCAAACTATCATTGCTAGATGACAAGTGCATAACAAGATTCGCTTGGCTTACCTTTTTCAACTTTCAAGGCATCTTTTCACCTAAACGGCCAGATTTTGACCTAAAAGACAAATTTTGTCTAACTTATATTTGAGAAATTGGCCACCTAAATATAAGGTCACTATTCCTAAATGTTTGAATAGACTAGAATATGTAAATGGTCCCCTAAATATAAGGTCACTTTTCCTAAACGCTTGAATAGATAGTTGAATAAGTGTTAGCCTAAGCTGTCAACTGGAAAAAAGCCACTTGGCTCAGATGTTAGAGGCCAGTAAGTGGAAGTTGTGAGTTCGATTCCCACTATATCATAAATCAAAAAAGTTTGTTTACACCTGCAGTGGGATTCGAACTAACAATCTCCATGTTTTAGGCCAACATTCTAATCCACGCGGATTGTTGATTACTCAAAGCTTAAGCTGGCATTACGACATTACGAACGTTAAGGAAAAGTGACCTTATATGTAGTTGACTATTCCTCAACAATAAAATGACTGAAATTATTGCCAGCTTAAATGAATGGGTTCTATTGGGTAACTTGAACCTACATTGCGGGTATAAACAAAGACGGACAACGTTAAGACGTCATGTCATTAGTGCTTAATTACCTGAGGACTCGAGCTGTAGTCCCACAGGAAAAATTTTAAAATAAACGATTTTAAGAGCTTTTCAAAAAGAACAATTTCAACACAATACCACACTGCACAAAGTATTTGCATCTTTGGTTGGTACAAGTCCTTTGTAGAGATACAAATTTGAAATTGAATTTTATGAATTTTTGACCTTACATTTTCGGACAGAATTCCTAACTTTTAGTCAGTTTTTTGCCTTATGCCAAAGAAAAAATGAACCAAAAAGTTAAGGTTATCAATAGACCTCGAAACTTGCATATTTTCAAATCGATTTAAGTCCAAGTAGACTAGGCCAAATGTGAGGTTATCAAATCTTTTCATTGTATTTGTTTTCTACTGACGCTTGAATGTATTAAAGAATACTTAAAGTCATCTTGAAATTTAATGCAGATTTTTTGGTATTTTATTAAGCATAAAATATAGTGCTGTGCCCATTAACTTTGGCTTACTACAATCCAAATCGATTTCAAAATATGCAAAATCCGAGCTCTAGTCATCAGCAATCTTCAAGTAAGTTTATGATGTCATTTTAGACCAAAATACCATGAATTTCGGATTTTCGGATTTGAATTTTCGGAGGTATAAGGCCATTTATTGTTTCGGGTGTGTAGGATAGAAACACTTTGCTTCTGGATGTTAGATGTTGCTCCATGGAGCAAGACTCTAACAGTTTGACTGAGCTTTGTTAAACTATCAGCAAAAACATATATGCAACATATTCTTTCTTCAAATTATTACTAGTGTCCCATTTAATGATTTTATGATTCGTCAGTCACTGTTCAGTGGTTTGTAAATATCTTTGGTCGACTTTCGGGGTCATCCTTGATAAGTTATAGATAAATGGAATTCTGAGTGCCATTCTTAGACTTGAAATGCTGAAATAGAAATCTTAGTATAAATTTTCAGTTGAGAAATTGTGCTTATGCATTAACTCTCTGGTTTATCTTCTTAGTTTTTTTTTTTTTTGGGATTTCAATGATTCCGTCTATCACAGATTAAAGATTTCAAATACATTTTGCTCAAATTTTAAATCCTGAAGACTAATGTAAGAGTCCCAATCATTATTATTAAATGCTAAATAACATTTATTCCGATTAATTTAATATTTATGAGAAAGTTGAAGATTCTAAGCGATTTGATGAAAAAGGTCAAGCTGGATACATTGTTGGATGAACATCGATTCATATGTTCTGGTTGATTGGTTTTGCTTTAATGTTGCAGATTTATATGGTTGTTGGTATTTAGGCTGATCTGATTTTCCTGCTTAAGGAGGAATATGTCTAGGATTTGAGTGATGCCAAAGACAAGGCTTACTGGCAGTCAGCAGCTTCATCAGCAGATGGAAATATAATGATTCTATGGATAAAATTGAGCCAAATGAGGTTAGCTTCTACTCAAAACATTGGCTTGGCCACTAAGAATGCATACACTTTGTGCAAACTCTGCTGAGAATATAACCATTGACAGCATTTAACTGAATCTTCGTGAAACTTTATTGATTTTTGTTCCATCAAGAACTCTGTGGATCCAAACCAATCAACTGATCAGTTAAATTGATTTATGTTTCCAGAATATACCAAGTGTATTGAGAATTCGACAGATATCCCGAAATATGCTCTGACTGTTAGACTGAATCATTTAAACAGACAACACGCGCGTGCCTGAAATGAGGCTTAAGGCCTATACACCAAATCCTCTCCCATTTGTGTTTGTGTGTGTGTGTGTGTGAATATTTTCTGGTCATGAATATTTAACAAATGCTACAACAACTACGGAAATAAATGCAATACATTTGAATAAACAGGCTTACGCAGACAACGACTGATGCTCAGTGCGAGTGTGTGTGAGTGAGTGCGTGTGTGTGTGTTGCTTGTCAACCACTTGTTATGCCCGGGATAAAGTTGTTGTTTGTGTAATTTTGTACAATTTATATCCGATTTGAATATTGAATTTCTGCCAAGTTGGAATCCCCCGGAACCTTTTTATTTTCTGTTAGAGCTGATTTAACTAGTAACCAGGCAACAGCACACACACATGAGCAGGCAGGCAAGGGATTAGCCGGAATGGGTTTACATTTACATGCATCGTTTGAGGTGCTGCCATCGCAATGATATCAATTCGAAGCCGGCACTAATGAGCTCAGGCATTGTTGAAGTTTCGATTAAATTAACAATCATATGCATAATTTTATGCAAATTTCAGTTGTTGCGATGCCTCCTCCAAACATGCATCAATCAAGTGTCGCGCATGGTCACATGTTATTTAACCGCAGTCTCGTGGATGATTTGCATTTTCTTGTTTCTTGCAAAAACAATTTATCGAGCGGATACCCACACACACACACACAAGCACACACACACAGATGCAAATTGATGTCGACAGGCAGCCCAAAAGGCGTTTGTGTTTGTTGTTGGTACAACAAGAGGAAAAACTTTTGCCAAACAACAGAATGCAGAATGCATGTTGTGGGGGGAGTGGGGGGGGGGGGCCAGATCCGAGGCGGTGTGAGAAGCATTGTAGGGTTGGTCAGGACACTTGGCGCATTCCAGATAAGTGAAACTTGATAAAACTGGGTCAACCCAAGGGGGCGTGGGTGGAGCTGCCTCCTGCTTATGCATGAAAATCAATCTAAATGCAGGGCTTTTGGCTCCCAATTATCGAATTGTCTTGTGTGAGTATTAGGAAAGCGCTTCAGTGACCGTGGGGACAAAGGGCAGCTTCAAAGTCTTTCAATTAATTTTGATTATCGAGAACGGTGATGCTATTGAAAACAATACAGGCAAATGGAGCAACCACAGCTGGGAGCAATCAACGCGAATGCAGGCCACAAAGTTCAATATCAACTCATCAGCAGATAAATATCCAATTAAGTTTTGTTAGACACAGGCGAGTGGGTGCTTTAAAGACATCAGAATTGGCACCAACGCATCTCTTTAACTCTGTTATGGTATGATTTTAATACGAAATGGAACGCGCTGTGCCAACCCACAAACTAGCAATGGCAGATATCGACAATATTTTTTGCAACTGTCCCCAAGTGAAACATATTTCCCCAAAAGTAGTCATACTCTCTGGCTTAACGGTTAATTAAACTACTTCTACGAACCGGAATTCCAAATAAACCGCAGCAAGTCAAGCAAATGAACATTGAGTAACCGAAAGAGCCAAGTCAAAAGCAAGGTACCATTTTGCACGTTCACCGCAACATTTGTTGACCAACAATGGGTGGCTCGAGCCCAAAACAAAGCAGCTGCTGGCCCGCAGTAAATGTTAACCACATGATTTGTATCAGAAATGGCCCACAAATGGACAGAGCACACACACACACTCAGCATAATCAGTGGCCAGTGCAAACATTTATGGCTAATTGCCGAACGGACATTTGCATAAACTTGAGAAAACCCACACACTGAGGGCTCGGCTTGTGCTGCAAATTTGTGCATTGAAATATTTGCTTAAAAACGCTGTCAGATTTTAATCAAAGTGATTGTCTTTAATTGCTGCGACACATCACACATGGCGTATGCGTAATGGTAATTATGAAGCGTGGCGCACGAAAGTATGCTACACATATCGAAGCGTAATTGTTATGCAGCAAACGCTTGGCCTATTTAAGTGCTTTGGCAGGGGGGTGCGGGTTGGCACACGCACATAAATTGACCAAATTAATGCGAAAACTGTGCACGCGCTTGGAATGAAAGCAAAACGCTGATAGGCACAAGGGGTGGGTCCTTTAATGAAGTGCTCGATGTGCGGGCCCTTTATTCAGGCTTTTTGCCTTTTACTTTGACTTCTGGCCCGAGTGGGGCCAGCCTTGTCTTTGAGATTTGGCTAAGTGCCCTTATCAAAGTGACAACAGGCGCATCATTTGTTCCTTCTTCAATTTGGCCTCTCAGCAGTTTGCCTTTGTGCGTTTTTAATTTGCATTGTTTGAGATGTGGCGGGAGGTGGCCGCCCTCATATTTATTGATAAAACTTGCCGCATTGCAACCAGCAGACTGAGCACAATTTGTTGCCCTTACTGGGACACCCACAACAATTATGTGGCGAAAAAAAAAAGAAGCAAATTTTACAACCAGAAGCCGGCCCCATAGTGCATAGATATGGTCTGGGCGGTTGTTCCACATAAAGCACAGGAAATTGTGTTTTTATGGCGGCCACAAAAACGGCAAGGCGAGAGGGAGAGAGAGAGAGAGGGAGCGAGAGGGAGCGAGCGCACAGAACGGGCAACGAAATGAAAATCTGTTTATGAAGTCATTGTGCCGCCAATGACGCTATCAAAGCCACGCCGCTGCACCCAGCTGAGAGTCCTCTGCTCCGGCAGTTGTGGCTTTTCTTCCTTCTTTTTTTTTTTTTGGATTTCCGACGACTTCCACTGCATTTGCCATTTAAATGGAAAATTTTCGAGTGGCATTTGCAAACAAAACGTGACCGAAAATGCAGCGCAGAAAAGTGGGTGAAAATAAGCCACGATAACAGCAGCTGCAAATTATAAAACGGTGAGGCGGCAGGGAAAGCTGCTGCAATTTTTGCAATTACCAGCCGGCATTTTCATTGTTATGGCCATAATGAAAATGGTTTAGCTTGGGCATTTTATATTAATTAATGAATAGACACAAAGTGAAATGTGCAATTTGATTGATTAAAAATGTAATACCGAGTCTACACAAAATGCCAAACTTGCCGCAACTCGCAGCTGTTTCGCCTTCTCGAAGGAATCGTCGTTTCAGCTTTATTTTTTGCTCAACTTTTCTTTATCTGTTGACATTGAAGCGCCCAGCAGTTTGCTGCAGCCGCAAATAACAGACAAGAGACCCAGCACAAAGAGTTGCAGTTTTTGTGACCATTTCATTACGCTGCGGTTAATGCGGCAAATGTTGCAAACAATCAAATTGAAGGCAACAAATTAATGTCAAATAAAATTCCGACACCATTTTATACCCTTGCTGAGGATATTTACATTATTGGGAGATGCTTGTTGGTTTTTAAGGGGAAGGGGTATGTTTTAGAGCCACGATTTGTTGTTCATTTTGCGGGCTGGGGCTTTTGAGTCTTAGGAGTGCATACGTGGATAGCTTTGCTTAATTAAAAATTATCTTTTTTGGGTTAACATTTTGTATATAAAGTTACTCCCACTCTGCATCTGATAGTCAGTATACTTAGCTATAGCTAGCATAGTGGTTAGTTTCAATTTGTAATTGCTGCTAAACTAGATAATAATAATAATAATAATACTCAGTATTCTATACTAAACACCATTAACTCGATACTAGGTACTTGATATGCAGTTGCAGTTGGTTGGTTCAAAAAATATCGATTATATCGATTTTTTCTATATTTTGGATAAAATTAACGTTTCTTATTATAATCAGTTCTATAAGAGGTCATTTTGACACACATTATGTTCTCTCTAAGTTCGGAATCCAAGGATCCAAGACCTCTGATATCCTTGAGATATTTCGTTCTGGCGGTTCTGGGTCTGCTTCTAGCCCGAACTGAACAGGTTATCATGGGTCCAGGACCGGTCTGTAGACATTCAAAAGATAGATTATTTTTACAAGTTCACCAAGAGATGTGTATTTATTCTATTTTGGTAACCAAAGAAGTTGAGTTCAAATCTTGTATACAATTTTAAAAGTTTTTGATGATATGTAAGTAGTATTATTTAATAGCCGCCTAAATTGGATGTAGATCAAAAAACCATCATAACATCAATTGTAGCTCAGTTTTTTGAACAAAATGCAGCAGCTTTAAGTATAAAGCATTCAATTAAGTATATCAATAATATTTTTGAATATATTCCAAGCCAAATATTTCAAATATGGAAGAACAATCCATAATAATATTTCATCTTGTTGTACAAAAAAATATAAATACTTCGATAAATCGATATTACTTTCGCCATAAATACATAATACTTACTCAGTACTCAGCTTTACTTATACCTCGTTTATACACTAAAGGATTACCATTATAAATGCGCCTAAAAGTATGACAACTTTATTTCCTTAAATAATTATCATTTTAAATGAAACATTAAGAGTCAGCTATGAAAGCGTAAGGCATAGTCTACACTTTGCATTCACTCAGATTGATGGACTAATTGGAAATATTCAAAATGAATTAATAGTAAGCTGAACTAGTTCTGAACTAGTAATATTTATAGGCATAGCATACTTTAAAGCGCATTTATCATTATAATTTTTTTTGCGTATAAACAGGACAATACAGCTGCTTGATCTGTTCAACCCTAAGAGGCCTGGCAGAGTGCCATAACGATTGGGAATGAGTTTCTGTTATTGAAATGAGAACAAACGTTCTTCAATCAAGCACTTCTTTGGAGCCGTAAATAAAACGCATTCTTAATCAAAAAACATTTTGTTATTAAATCTTAGATTATACCTAATGCCAGCTGAAAAAAGTGGACAATGAAAAATGAGCATAATTTTTAAGTGAATCAGTATCACAAATTCCCAACTAGTTTTAACTCTGTTCCTATCTAATGATGATGCAAGATTTCTGATCTACACTAATACCATCTCTTCTTTGACTTTATATCTCTGCCAATAGCTCTATAGGCTTAGTTCAAGAACATTTTGTTCTTGTTTAATGTGCTTCTATTTTGGTTCAAGAATATATTGAGTTTGTTACTGAGACTTCAAACAAGAATATGGTGTTCATATTTTAAGACTTAAACGGGCTGGATTTAAGAATATTGCAACCTAAAAGTAAATTAAAATAGTTTGAAATGTTCTCGAAATATCTTGAAACAGTTTTATGTCGGGACTGAAGCAATCGTACTTGAATTACGACTTTTGAGACCGCTTGTACTCAACTCTAGTACATTGCTCCTGATTGTAATTTGTGCAAGTGTAAAACCAAATCGGTGTGTCGAAATAAGTTTTCCTTTATTTATTTTGGCTATCGTTGTTGTTGTTGTCGTCGTTGTTGTTGTCAGCAGCCTTTAAGTGCAGTGAGTCGAGCAGAAGAGACGGAGTAAACAAATGCTTTACTTTTTATGCCAAGCTGCCAGTTCAGTTAGTTCGCTCTCTTCTGGTGAATAAACAAGCCAAAATCAGAAGATGACGACAGACACGAATTGCTGCACTGCTAACTTTTTTTCACTTTTCGTTATATTTTCTTTCGTTTTTCTTTTTGCTGGCTCTCTTTGTGCCAATTCATTTTGATAAATTGCGCTCTGCGTTTTGGTAATGCTTTACCCTCAGGGCTGGTTTGCGTAAGAGTTGTGTTGAGTGGGTGTGCCGCTTCAAGTGACAGACCATTTAATGATGCTGCGTCTTTGCAAAAACAAAATACAAAAAAAAAACGCCCCACTTTATTCACGTTTAATTACTGTTTATCCAAAATGATCGTTAGGTTTGCCTAATTAAGCACCACGCACCATCGAATGATAATATTTTCGATACTCTCACCCGCCACCGCCATCAGCTGTCGAGGAGGCTTCACCTCAAAATTGAAATGAAATTGCATTGGCTAGAAATAAATTATGCAAAATGAAGCAATTAGCACGCTGTTAGTTCAGTTTCGGACTGTACGTTCATTTGGCGTCCATTGGACTTTGTCACCTGACAGACCAATGGGTGAAAATATTTTGCAATTTACATAAAATTTGTATGCTCATTTGCTAAATTCACAAATTAATTGTCGACACACACGCACACCATCGCACACACACACACCATCACCATCACACACTCATGCGCAGTGACAAAATTTGCCAGAACCTAATGAGGCAGTAACCATTTTGACCACATTTCAATAGTTATTGAAAGCAATAGAGCATAAGCGGCCACATGCTGGAGGAAGTGGCAAATGCAATTTCATGCGGCCAGAAGAAACTAATTGGGTGAGGGGGAGGGGCGCCCAGAAAGTGTAACTAATGTTAAGCAAAATTTGAGGCAATATGTTATAATTTTTCGAGCCGCATTTATTGAAAGCAAAACATGCATACATACATGTGTGTACAACTGCCAAAGGCTCTTTGATGGAATCTGGTCATGCTGAGTGGAAATTGTTAGACAAAAGTCAGCACCAACTGCTTGAAGAACACACACAAGATTAATATTTTCTGATATTTTTGTTTTACTATGCCAGCATTTCCAGTCATTTTTAATAAAATTCCTGTCTTTTTCGAGTCCTCGCTGTGATTAAAATAGACATAACAGCACTCAGTCTCCGATCGTAAATTATGCTTTTATGGCCCAACTTTTCGTGAAGATTCGTTTTTAGCTCGTTCTATTGAACAATTAGGACTCATTTTCGAGTCATTTGAAATCAAGTTTTTAAACCATTGCAAGTGCTCGCTTAAATATTTTCAAAAAATACTCTTTTTGCCATTTTCCGAGCGTTCGTTCGTAAGGAAGCTATATGATAGTCATCCGACTTGGACAAAAATTTGTATACTTATGTAAAACAATAAAATACAAAATTGCAGGATGCTACCACTAAAAACAAAAAAGTTTTTCTAACTAAAACTGTTTTTCAGACCTATCTTTTGTATGGCAGCTATACCATATAGTTGTCCGATTTTAATAAAACTTAGTAGAATTATAAAAAAAAACATAGAAAACCTACGATTACAAAGTTTGGAGACTTTTTCATTGAAAAGCATACAGTTTTTTTCACTAAAACTAGTTTTTCGACCGATTGTTCCTATGGGATATATGAGATGTAGTCATCCAATACGGTCGGTTTCGACATATCAGTAGTGTGCAGCAAAAAGAAGACTCTGTGCAAAATTTCAGCTCGATAGCTTTAAAACTGAGAGACGAGTTCGCGTAGTAACAGACAGACAAACGGACAGACGGACGGACAAAGCTCGATCGACTCAGCTCGTCACCCTGATCAAGAATTTATATGGTTTTCGGGGTCGAAAACAAATATTTCTATGCGTTGCAAACTTCTGGGCAAAATTGTAAAATCCTTTGCAAGGGTACAAAAAGGCTCGAATGTTAAAAAAAGTTACATTAAATGATTGCTGCGTTAGTACTCGATAGTAAGAACTTGATACTAAGAACTCGTTAATCGATACAAAGTACTTGATCATCAGTTTTCGATGCATAATAATCTACACCAAGTACTCATTGCTGGGAACTCGATACTCATTACTCGAAAGATCCCAATTACCAATTACTCGAAGAGTAAAAAGTAAAAACGTGCAAATGTAAATGGCAAATGCAAATGGCAGCAGCTTCGACCCCATAAAGTATATATATTCTTGATCAGCATCAATTGCCGAGTCGATATAGCCATGTCCGTCTTTCCGTCTGACCGTTCGTCTGTATGAACACCTAGAACTCGGAGACCTGGAGCATTCAAATTTAAGATTTGGGTTCCTTATCTCTGCATGCAGTTGAAGTATGTTTCAAATTTGTGCAACGCTCTGTTAACTAACGAAAGGAAAGGTTATTAATTAACATTGGATTTCAGTTTTTATTTTTTGTTTTTGGTCCGAATATCCCGAAATTTTTTCATTTGGCGGACTAATTTAAATATTGATTATTTTTAGAGATAATCAAATAGGTCCAAATATGTCAAAAAAATGTTTACATTTTTTTAACTAACTTGAAATTGCTTTTCCGATTGAATGATTCGTCAGCATCAGAAAATGGTTATGAAACATTCTGTATGCTCCGGTCTATTTTCTTTACCATCGTACATCCATGCCATTTCATCGCGGTTCAGTAAGTTAACAATCATAATTATGCACGTAATTGAACTTAGGTAAGAATAAAGCCCATTCAATAGATCTAGACTGACTTCGCACTTGATCGACAGAAAAGTTTGACATATTATTATTCTTGTTGTTTTGTGATTCGTCTATGACGATAAAATTCTGTGGAGTACTTGATATTAGGTACCC
This sequence comes from Lordiphosa andalusiaca, assembly GCA_035044965.1. Taxonomy (NCBI): domain Eukaryota; kingdom Metazoa; phylum Arthropoda; class Insecta; order Diptera; family Drosophilidae; genus Lordiphosa; species Lordiphosa andalusiaca. The sequence continues at coordinate 487,679 of JAWNNM010002500.1, read as the reverse complement.
GATATTAATATCTCAATATTCTAAATATTCCATTGGCATATTTGGGTGGAGTTTTCGAAGTCTCTCCACTTTTATCACATAGAAAAACTTCTAAAGTTCTATCTTTTGATATCAATAAACCAGTTCGTTGAGTGAATAAGTGAAGATAAACTTTATTCATATTAAGACACTTCCTTGAGCATTAATTTCATACGATTTTTAACGATATTTTATGAACAAGTGACTGCCCTGCCCTGCCTCGCTTCGGTCATATCTTGAGTTAATCAAAAACCATTTAAACATTGAAGTTTGCGGTTCTGGCACTGGTCTACTTATGTGTGCTCATAGAACTTTCACCAGCAACAGATACTTTATGGTCGTGGGGAGTCGTTTTTTTAAAAGCCTGGCCAAGAAAAATACAAATATCTTAAATTAGAAATGTATATATATTATATAATTTTGGGCCTTATTTCCTGCAATTTATGATTTCCGCAACGAGTGAACAACACCAATGCCATCGAGCAATGCGACAACTTGCTTCGCCACATGCCGCACTTCTTGAAAATGTAATTTCCTGAAATGCGATATTAAATCGGAAAACAGTTGCTTTCCACAGATTTTCCACAATAGTGGACGTGCTGGGTGCCTTATCTGTGCGTACTTACATTTTCAATGCTCGACTGGCCAGGTGAAAGGAAAGACGAGACGAAACGAAAAGCAGCTGTCGGCTGCCATTTGTTTGCCTTCGTTCCGAGAAAATAAAAAATGCGTGAGTTGTATGCAAATGGATTCACTTGGACGTGAATAATACAATTTCAATGGCATTAATAAATATATACGAAAACAATTTTCAGATATAAAACCAACGCAAACACGGAGCACGCGCACTCCGCGGGCCGCATCAAACTTGCCAAGTGTGAAACTGGCTTAATATTTAAAGCAATAAATTTGTATTTATTTGTGTGTTGTTTTGCATTTGCAGACGCCAAAGTTTGGCACTTGAGAAGTTTGCAGACGAAATATCGAGCCGCCAGCTCAATGCTCAATGCTCATGATGCACTCCCTTGGACGCTCTCAAAAAAAAAAAATGAGGGGAAAAAAAAATAAACAATTAAACAACCCGACTGGCTTGCCCATGGGCATGCTGTGAACAAATTGAGGTCAGGCCGAACGGGTAAGGCAACAGCAAAGAGGAAAACCCAAACAACAGTTAAAAGAAAATTGGCTGCTGTTGCTCTACAAGCGAACCGCAAATGAAGTCGGCCGGCAGGAGCAGAGCTCAAGACTGCCAACTGCCAACTGCCAACTGGCAACTGGCAAACTGGCAATTGGGATCTGTGAGCTGGGAGCTGGCCAGACGCTTGTTTTTTGGGGCGGGGGGGCCATAAAAGCAGCACAAAATTGTGCTAATTAACCTTAAAAGCACGTTTGTGTGTGCGCTCACACTCACTCTCTCCCTCTCTCTTTGTCCTAGTGTGCATTTAAAATTATTATGCACATTATGGCTGTTCATTGTTTTTATAACCCAATTATTATATACAACAACCAGGAATCTTGACTAGGCGAAATCTGTTTGTAAATGTTGTTAATGCAAAAATAGTTTTTATTATGCGCCTGTCAAGTGGCCGTATCACGCATACGACACGTTTGCCCCGGCAAAAAAGGTACTCAAGATATATGCGAGTAATTAGCCGTAAAAATGCAAACAAAACAAACAATGAAATGCAAACAGTCAGGTTTGCCGACTACAAAATACACTGCTTCTTGTGCATTTTCCCCCATCTTGAGCCACTTTAGCCCTTAGCCCAGGAAAAGTCACAAAAAAGTAAATAAATAAAACAACGCTTATGGCCCAAAAGTTATGATCAAAAAGGCATTAGGCGGTCACATATGCGCCGATAATAACGCACAAAAACGGGAAGCATAAAGGCAAAATTTGTAGATTGCAGTTGGCAACTAAATTTAAATTTAAGCTCCCTGACAAGCGCTAATGTGTGGGCGGTTGCCAACGAAACAGCAACAACAATCGGGCAAGTGCGTCGTGTGTGTGTGGTACAGGATGTGCGTGCTTAGGCAGGCAGGTTAGAAGACAGACACAAAGTCGTTTCTGTGGCTTACACACACGAAAATAGCAAGCCAACAAACAAACAAACAAACAACATTCAGTTAAGGTGAAAAATATGCAAAAGGCAAACAACTCTGACACACACTCCCCCACACCCGCACACCCCGAGCAAGTTCAATTTGGATCATTTGTAGTGCGTGTGCGTATGAGTGTGGCATGTCAAGAGTTGGGAGTCGCTTTTGGTGTCGTGTGCTGTTGCCATTAGCATTACTTCGTTTAACGCCTGGCTTCAACTGAATGCAAAAAAGAAAAGTTGTCTAACTTTTGGGTTAAATTTGCTTTCAGCATTTCTATAAATCAATCTATGGGTTCGGGTAATTGGTCCACTTTTGGCAACGGGAGAGAGAGAGAGGAAGGTTTATTATTATTGATATTAGGGCATTAATTTGGGCGTAAGGAAGAGCCACTTAAAATGGGGGAAAGAGCGAAGGCTAGGTGGGTCCTAAGCCTAAAACTACCCACCAGACTTGTCACCGGGGCTAAGGTTCCAGCAGCTTCAGCTCAGCTTACGGGCTAGAAATTTATACATCTCATAGAAAAACAGAGGAAACTTAACTTCGGCTCGTTCGAAGTTTGTATATACTTGCAGCACGTTTTCTAACGAATTTCAGGGACATATCCACTGAAAACAAACAAGTTTTTCTCACAAAGACTACTTTTCTAACTCTACTTTTGTTTGACAGCTATACTACATATATAGATGTCCGATTGCGACCAAACTTAGTAGAAGTAAGGGAAAGCATAACAAACTAAGATATGCAAAGTTTGAAGGCGTTTTCTTTGAGATCAAAAAAGTTTTTCTCACTAGAACTAGTTTCTCGACCGATCATTCATATGGCAGCTATAGCCTATAGTCATTCGATTTTGACAAAACTTTAAAGACTTGTGCGAAAGGTTATGAAATAAATACATGCCAGTTTTAAAGAGGTTTTCATTGACAACAAAAAAGTTGTTCTAACTAAGACTATTTATCTAACCTTACTTTTGTATGACAGCTATACTATATAGATGTCCGATTTCTACCAAGTTAAGCAGAATCATGGAGAATCATTGAAAACTAGTAAATACAGAGTTTGAAGACGTTTGCACTAAAAACAAAAAAGTTCTTCTCACTAGAACTAGTTTTTCGACCGCTCATTCATATGGCAGCTATATGTTATAGTCATCCGATGCGGCCGGTTCCGACAAATGTACAGCGAATTTGTACCTGAAGACTACGTGCAAAGTTTGGTGGCGATACCTTTAAAACTGACGGAGGAGATGGCATAGAAACAGACGGGCATGGCTATATCGACTCAGCTCGTCATGCTGATCAAGAACATATATACTTTATGTGGTCGGAAATGCTTCATTCTATGCGTCACAAACATATGGACAATATCCATATACCATCTGCAAGCGTAGAAAAACGATAGCTTCAGCTAAAGCCAACTTCAATATACCAGTTATTTAGGGCAGGAAGTGTTCATCCCTTCTAGCTAATTTACAGAGCATTAACATTCATGTTAGCATTTTAGCATTATGTAACTTTGTACAATTCAGGTTGCTTTCCCGCATGAATCGCCGAAAAAGAATGCAACTTGGTTTTATATTAACGAACGCACAATTAGTTTTGGCTAAATCGGCTCGGCTGTTCCTGAATTTATACACTTAATGACATCAGGAAAGCTTCCTTCTGCCTGTTACTTACATTTCCACGACTTCAGTATACTCTTTTTCTTTTCTGAGAAATGAGTATAAATAACAGCCGAGTTAGCTCGAAAGTTTTTCTGTCAAATACTACCTAATCGGAAGATGGTTCGTTCCTTTTAGGCATATTTAGTAATCAGGATAACTTATCGATCCGCCAAAGTGAATAGTGAAGATCGGATGAAAGGTTATCGAGTTATGAAAACAAGACTGTCCGCTGCTGCAGCGCGTCGGGCTTGACCGACTTTCTTTCTTGTTTTCTCTGTGTATATTTGATCTCAAAAAGAAGCTTACTTTCACTTCTATATCCTCAATCGGGATTAGATTTTGTACCATTTGCCAGGTCAACTCTTAGTGCACACAAGACATGACTTTCTTTGCTGAGTACTTATTAAAAGTTTTGAAAAGTGAAATAAGAAGGAATTGAATATGGAAATAGATGGCTAGATTAAAGCGAAGTGTGACTTCTGAAGCTGTGGATCCTAAATTGTGCAACAAGCTAATGTACTTTAAGCACAACTTTCATCAACAAGCAGTATCATTTATTTCTGCATAATTGTCACAACGATCATTTTATTATCCTCCAGTTCGTAAAGCGAATTCAAACAACATTTAAAGTGCTTCACTCTTTTTATTTGCATGGTTTTAAATTAATTGGATTTTTATTTATAAATCTGAAGGCGTCAACTTTCTCCACGTGTTATTTTTGGTTCATTTTCATTTTGCTTTTTTTTTTTTCGCCCAAACCCTAACAACCCACATGTCTGCCATTTTCTGTCGATGTGTGAAAGCTAATTGATTTTTACGCCCAGACATTTGCTGTCATCGATTGATTGGGAGCAATAAACTGTGCAGATGTTTGCTGGCCTTCATCAATTAGTTCAGGGCCACATGAAGCTGTTGTTAAAGTAAAGTTCTGTGCCCAGTGTGCCGGCTTGTCAATTTCCACTGACAATTTATTATGCGATGTAATGAGCAAAAGTTTATGGGGAATCCCGTGTGTGTTGCTAATTTAAATTTACATGTGCACCGGCTGTGGAAGTGTGTGTGTGTGTGTGGTTGGTCAAGGCAAACAGTTGTCATCATTAAAATAACAACCTGGCCACACAAGCAGCTCACCATTCATAGAAGTTTATGTGCAAAATGTTGCCCACAATAAATGGAGACAATTTGCAGCTGCAATTATGAAGAGAACTGATAAGCTACCTAGGCTGGTTGATAAACATGCATGCTTATTGTTTGAGTCATTGTACACTCGGGAAAAATCTAGCACAAAAGGTGTGAAAGGTACATGCAAGATTCCTTTAATTGATTTTACAAACAGAAAATTGAATATTAGGTTCAATGTTTTCATGATTGAACACCATTCGAACCCTAAACAGCGTTGCTACAATGAATCATCATATCTCTCTACATATATAAGGGTTTGTCCTGACTGACTGATTGGCAATCATCGCACAGCCCAAACGGTAAGAGAAAGAGGGCTTAAATTTGGACAGAAGTCTCCTTATATGGCGAAAGTACGTACTAAGACGAGGTTTTGGAAAATTTCCCCTGGAAAAGCCGTAAAAGCGTCGGGAAAGTTTTTATGGGGAAAATTTTATTTTTCATCCGATTGACTTGAAACTCGGTTTCTTATCAAAGTATGAAAAATAATTGGACACGTGTTTTCCCGATTTCTGAATATCCGCCCATTGACTTGAAATTCGGTTTGGAAGGATAGAAAGTAAAATAAATTGAATTGTCATTTTCCGATGTTGGGAAATTTGACCGTAAGGTCGGAAAATTCCAGGAAATTCTGCATGTTGAATTACCATATTTCATCCGATTGACTTGAAATAACGATAGCGACAACGATAACCATTTTGATAGCGACAACATTGACGATAACCATAAAGATAACGATAACGATAGTGATAACAATAGAGAATATTCTGATGATGACAGAAGTGAAGAGCACTGGGATAAATGCTAAAGGCTATATTGTGTGTATTGTGATATTTATTAGATCTTTTTACTGATTTTATGAGATTTATTATTAATAGGTCTATACTGATCATGACAGCTGTAAAGCGCGCCGGGATATATATATATAAAACAGATCTATGATAAACCAAATCAAACAACATTTAGAGGACTTTTTTGTTTCACTTCCATAATTTCCCACTTTAACACCGACAGCCAATTTTTCTCAGTGATGGGTAATCGCTTTCCAAGCACTTCACAGCTTGTCTTAAGTATGTTTGCCTGCTAAGTAGTTGGGTCAGCGTTCTGGCCACACAACATATTGTTCATTTCACAAATGTTTAAACTCGGCTTAAGAATTGGTGCAAAATTGCAGCCGACAGCTCATTCAAAATCACCAAAAACAAACAATTGTGTGCAATTTGCTTTGACAGTACCCTAAGCAATTGCACAATTATTTAGAAGACTTTTGAGACACAATGTTAAGTGCTTTGCGGTTGAAAAGCAGCTTATACTTAGTGGCCCGAAAGCCTAACAAATTAAGGCCATTTCGGACTGTGTCTGGGCCATTTCAGAATCCAATTTGACCAACACAAAAAAACAAAAAACAAAACTAACCAAATGTCTTCAATATTCGATATGGGAAAAAATAAGGGAAAAATCCAATAAAAGCGAACAGCTGCCACTCTGCTCGACATATGAAAACTTTTCGGTCATTAGTTGGCAGTTTCGTGGCGAAGCAAATGTCACGCCCAGAAAACACAGCCAGTGATAAAATTAGACTAATGAAAACAAATGCATATCTAAATTAATCCAATAATGTCGCATTATTTATAGCGGCAGACGAGAGAAAGGCATGACGAGAGCATTTGCCCACTTCATTAACAAAAGCCAGGCAAAAAACGCAAATCATTGAGTGGAGCTGGGGGGAGGGAAAAAAAAGCTTTTTGCAAATGCGTTGCCTGACAAACGGAATGACGACATGATAAACTGCCGGCAGTTGGGAATGGCTGCTGCTTATGAGCGAACTACAGTTGCCGCGTTCTAATGAGCAAGCCCGTCGCATAATAGTTAATGCAGCTGGCGGGAGCATTTTAAGTTGCTGCCGCTTCATCCCACTCCCAGCTGCCGCAGCACGCGCAGACAAACATTCTGGGATAGCGATTAGGGGTGGGGGGATGGGTGTGGGCGTGGCTTACACACACAGTTTGCATCTCCAGGCCTGAGCTGAGTTTTGCCAGTTTGTAATTGAAATAATAAACACGCACCAAATGCATTAAGAAATCTATGCGAGAGTTCAGCAATAACAAACAACAGCTCTCTGTGTTAGGTGAATCGCGCTAGACAAGGATAAACTGAGTGATATAATGGCAAAACGTAACAAGTTGAAAAATTGCACTAAACGATTCTCACAATGATCTTAAACCGAGCAACTAATGCACGCGCAGTCACTAACACAGGTAAAAAAGTGTGTGCTTGTGGCTGTCTAAGGCACACTACAAAAGCAATATCAACGCTGCATACGCATTGTTGTTGCCTTCAATTTCTTAAGAGGCATAAAAGAGAAAAAGAAGAGACACAAAGACACGAAGTTGTTGCTGCAATTTCATTATGCGTATCAACAACACATGCGGCTAAAGCGTATAGAGCGCGAGCACCCCTGATCTAAAACAAAATTGGACATTCGCGGGTGTGCCAGAAATCTCTAGAGAATTTCGTGCTATGTGAAATGTCTCCAAAATACTGGGCTACTAGATAAGATGACACAAGTTGAGAGATTTGAAACCGACTTTTCAAGGCCAATTAGGTTTGAGGCATACGGTTTCCTTTCTTTATTATCTAGTAGCCTTAGTAACCTTACATCTAAAGTTCTCCTAGTATAGTTCAAAGTTCAATTGTATATACGAAAATTTCTGGAGATTTCTGGGACACCCCCCACTGTTCCATTTTTTGGTGTTTGCATTTGATCTGTGAAATATTCAAAAGTCTCTATTTAACATCTTCTAGATTCTAGATTCTCTATAATTAAATGGTTTATATGACAGATTGCGTTAAGGAGTATCGAAATATCGATATCTTTGTTGAAATAGAGACTTGTCATGTGCGGGACATTATTTTTTGACAGCAAAACTGTTGCAAATCTACCAGCTTGGAGATTTGAGATCCAAATACTTATATGAATAAGCTCATCTGAGAAAGGTGTCTGCTTAGACTATCAGTAGCAAATTGGTATATGTGCAAAAGGCAAGCCCGTCGAGATAAGCACTGTAAAACCCAAAGTTTGAATATAAAACTGTTTGATTTAAATTGGATTTACCTCACAAACTGTTAAGGTGCGTGGAGTGATGCCCATCGCCGTTGATTCCAGTGCTGTCCAGCATAATTAATTGTTTTTCTTATAACTCGAATATGGCTCATCCGATCTTCACCAATCCTTTGGCGGATCAATAGATAATGCTGATTATTGAATATGTGCAGAAGGTACGAAACTTCTGTCTGTAGAGCTGTAAAAGATATGCAAGTTTTTATAAATTGTAGAGGCGTCAGAGGCATGGCAAAAATGAAATATTTGAACATTGATACACTTTTTTCTTAAGCCTGATGTGTTGAGGGGAAAACCGACAAATATATTTGATGTCAGCACCCAAAAAATACTCTTTCTGGTGCCACAATTCACCTCTCCTTTTCAAACAAAAACAATTTAAGCTTTTTTGCTTTCACTTTTTCCCCATTTTGCCCCATTGAGCCTCCAACCAAATGCACATGCTAAGTACATAAGTCATGTTCCACTTTAGTTTCGCTTTTTCTCTTATTTACAAAGCAAATTAACGCATAACTGACTAAGGCAAACACATGAAAGTTTAGTGCCACGCCCTCTGCTCAATCTCTCGCCCGGCTTTTGTGGCTTGGGCATTGGGCTGCAAACAACAACAAATTACATGGCATTTGGGAATTTATCTAGCAAAAATATTTGCGGCAAGCAAAATGGCAACGATAAGGGCTTGTCTAATAAATTAAGCGATATAACAAGCAGCTCTAACAAATATCTTGTCGATTGGCCTTGGCCCACAGATCCCCACCCCCTCGTGCCGCTGTCGCGCAGTGCCACCTCCCCAGCAATTTCGTTGAAATTAAACAGAAACGACAAGTTGAACTGTAAACAAATGCGACAATTTATCTTACTTTCATTTAATTGTCGACGGGCAAAAATGCTAACAAAAGCGAAAGCAAAGACAAGAGCCAAACTGGAGCAATCATGAGAGTGTGTGGTGGTGTGTGTGTGTCCCTGTGTGTGTGGATAATCAACGTGAAATTAGCGATGACAAATTGCCAAAAGGAAAATGTTGGTTCAGCCGCATTTTTAGTTGCGAAAATGAAAACTTGTTTATTTAACCACAGCGAAAAATAATAATAACAATAATGAACGAATGTGTGTGGCCAACGAAAATATTTTCATGGTGAAACAGTTGGAGCCGCCCCAGCCCCTCACCACGCCTCACCCCCCATTGCAATATGATAAATAGAGTGTACAGCTGCTGCTGCTGCTGCTGCTGCTGCTGCGGTGTTCATCACGAAGTGGGTCAGTTGTTTACTGACACAGTGACTCTTAAGTGCACCCACATCCATACAGTGGCTCCTAAAAGTATGCAGCTGATGTGGCGTTGGTTTTGATACACTCAGCCGTCGACAGACGCACTCAACGCCCAAGCAGCTAGCAAGCCCAGCTGCTGACACAGTTGACGTTTACAGTTGTAATGCCAGCGAGCAGGCTACCACTCAGCCAACCTCAGGACACGCCCTCCCTACCCTACCCTGCCTCCCCCCCTCCCCCGCCCCTGTTGCAGTTGCAGTTTTTCTACTTTTCTGTGAGAGAGCGTAAGTGTGGGTGACGGTCGGAAATGCAAAAGTGTCGCATTGTGTTTGCCAGCAAACCATTTTTGCTAAGTACTTGGAAACATTTAAATGCCAAATTGTGGATAACCAAAAGGGGTGCAAAAACTCTCTCAAACCAACATTGCACACTAACTGCACTCGTTCGAATTGAATTCAGTTTGGATTTACAGTCAAGAATCACTAACCGCATCTCAAGCTTGATTTTATCGCATTTCCACCCACCGGCTGTGTGTGTGTGTGTGTGTTGCCATTGTAACCGTTTTGCAGGTCAAGTGTGCGGCGCATGCCACAACAATGGGCAATTCTCCAACAACATTCCAGCATCGCTCACACACACACACACACCCACACACCCATACACACATACACCTGAGGCCAACACAAATAGCACACGCCTGGCGCACAAATAAACAAGAGAGGTGCATAGAGACATTGAGGGCGACGGCTTTGGCAGGCCAAGCAAATGTCAAGCGTTGCGTATACGCAATGTAAGCGATTGCACAGTGGCCAGATTATACATCTTAGGACAGTATGCATAGCCCAGAACCAAAAAGCGGGGCTGCCCAAATGATTCCTTTTTTCTTTAAAGCCCTCAGGCCAGGTTGCTGTGGCTATAGATTTTGCTGTGTTGGCTCAGGAAAACTGGAGGAAGGAATAGTTTTTTGTGTTTGTCCTGGGTTTGATGTTAGGGCTTGGGCATGATCTTACTAATTTATGTATTTATTTTCACTGCTGAAGTACTATCTCTTGTAGAAGTTAAACTATTTAAGGAAAAGGCTGACATGGGTTCCTTTAAACTTGTTGCTTTTTGAAGAAAAAAATCATCGCTGCTTACAATGACAGCAAAAGTAGTAGGTGGGCACCCCCTTAAGAGACTGTGAAAAGCTGGAGAAGACTAAAATAATAAAGTAACAGCTATCCTCTCAAGCTAGGTGCTCACCGTCCTGATTTTGTCATCGACATCACGATTTATCGAAAAGATACGAAAAGGTGTTTGTAATGGCAGTATTTGTGCATCGAATACTTAAAATTGGTTTTGTGCAAAAGAAAACACAGCTAACATTACAATTGAATAAGTTGATATTTCTCTTATTTTCACAGATTTTTCTTTCAGTTTGCTGAGTATATACTTTTCCCATAATATTTCCGTTGATTACGAACACTTTCCAAAAGTAGATAGCGCTTAAAGCAGGCTGGATGAATTCTTAGTTTTATGAAGTTTTATAGCAAATTGGTCTATAATTCATCACAGGACTCCCGCCTGCTCGATTTTGTTCATATTTGCTGCTGTTTCCATATAGAAACAAGAAAGAAAGTCGGCCAAGCCCGACTATAACATACTCTGTACCAAGAACATTTGTCTTTTGATCATAACTCGAAAACCGTTCATCCGATTTTCTTCATTCGTTTAGCGGATCGATAAGTTATCCTAAAAACTAAATATGTCCAGAAGGAACAAGCCATCTATCTTCAAAACTGTGGGAGGGGGCGTGGCCAAAATTGAAAATAAACTTGATCTGCCTGCAGACATAAGAAGCATATGTCCCATACATGTCAAACCTCTATCTCTTACCATCTCTGAGATCTGTGCATTCATACGGACAGACAGACGGACGGACGGACAGACGGACATGGCTATATCGACTCGGCTGTTGATGCTGATCAAGAATATATATACTTTATGGGGTCGGAGATGCTTCCTTCTGGATGTTACATACTTTTGCACAAACTTATAATACTCTATGTACCTTCGGTACAGAGTACAGCAGGAGAGAATATAAATAATCCACCAAAGCTCCAATAGCGGTTATGTAGCTTCCGGTGTCCTCTAAAATTTCCAGTTTTGTATACCTGTTACTTTGTCCAAGACGACTATCTATTGTCTACGTTAGTGCTGGCAATTGTAGCCATACCCCTACTTTAGGCAAAATAATCAATACCTTGTAGAGTTACTACTTGAACAATCGGGGATGCAAGTGTTTTTAAATTGAATGCAACTTTGTTTTAGCACTAGCCTCTATGACTTCTGTATGGCGAACATCGCAGCGACACAAGAATCTTGATCAGCACGAGGAGCTGAGTGGATTTAGCCTGGTTCGTCCGTCTGTTTCTAAGCTATCTGTTCCGGCAGTTTGAAAGCTATCTTCATCAAACTTTGCACATAGTCCTTTTGGTCAAATACGCTGCACATTTATGCGAGCAGGCCGGATCGAATGACTATAGAATATAGCTGTCATAGAAACGATCATTCGAAAAACAAGTTTTAGTGAGAAAGCTTATTTGGTTTCAATGAACACGCCTCCAATCTTCGTATTTCTCAGTTTGGATTTTACTAAATTTGGTCCGAGTCGCACGTCTATTTAAGTAGTATAGCTGTCATAGAAAAGTAGGGTCAAAAACGTAGTCTTAGTGAGAAAAACTTTTTTGTTTTCCATGGAAATCACCTTAAAACTGGCATTTACTTATTTTATATGCTTTCACACAACTCTACAAAGTTTTAGCCGAATCGGATGACTATAGCATATAGCAGCAGTACGAATGATATATCGAGAAAGTAGTTCTATTGAGAAAAACTTGTTTGCTTAATTTTGAATCAATTTCAAATTTCATAAGTGTTCGCTTGTTAAGCTTTTTCCATCAAGCTAGAACGAAGTCGGATATCTATATAGTAGTAGTGGGAGCTTCCCATAGAAAAGTTAAAAAAAACGTGCTGAAAGTGTTTACATACTTGGGCCGAGCTGAAGTTATCTTTTCTTTATATTTCTGATATCTTTCTTAAATTCAGTTCAGATGTACCCTTTGAACTTTGACTTCAATATACCTGTTCCTTAGGGGTATAAGTGTTTAATAATCTTTCCTTATGTTAATTAACAGAGCATTAACATTAATTTGAACATTTCAACAGCGCATGCGGCTCCGATAAGTATGCAACTTTTTTTGTAACTTTTATAAGTCTGCCATTTATTATAAGATATAACACTACACTGCAAAATCTTAGCTCGATGCCTTAAAAATTGTGAAAAATACTCGAACTTTATTATTGTGGGGGCGTGGCCAAATTTTGAAACCAACTTGATCCGCTAATACTTTATCCGTTTATCCGCTTATTGAACTAGGCAACTGATGTTCATGCTTAACACTTGACTTCATTCTTTACTGTGTCGAATGCGGCACGATATCTTGCATGACGATGAATCCCCCGGATGTTCTGAGCTTCCCGACAAGTTCAAGTTAAAAAAGTAAAAGTTACTAATTTGTATTTGCTATTCAGAGACTAAAGTCTGTGGTTGAACCCACGGGGAGAAAATGTACAATGTATATAAAAGGACCATTTCATTTATGAGATGATGAGGTTACTACAAGTCTAGGTGTTGTCCCTTCCCACTCTACTGTCCTCATTTCATTTACTCTCTAATACTTAAGAAATATTTTTGCCCTTCTTAAATCTAAATTAAACTCTACCATCAAGAGTATATATGAGCTGTGTTTCTGGTTGGTGATTTCTGAGGTTAGGTTAGGTTGAGATGGCAGGAGCGGTGATGCTACTTCACTTGGACCAAAAATAGGTCCATTGTGATACCATATAACCCCTAATTCTACTTTTGGACAGTAAAGGGAGGGTCATCCCCTCTAAACCACTTTGAAAGTGGCACAAATTTGAGTAGTAAAGTAATCTCTGTTTCAGAGGTAGGAAATGCTGACCTAGGATTGCAAAGATCGTCTCCTACTGAGCACTGGACAGTGACATAGGAGATGCTGAACGCTCTCTTCTTCATCAACTGAGCAACAGCATCTGCTGTAGTCATTATGGCTGATGCCAAGCCTAGCGGCATGCCTGCCTATAAGGCAGGGTACTGTGAGAATTCCTACAAGTAGGCATACATTCTGTCTGCTTAATATTAGAGAATATTTTTTACCAAAATAAATATAAAGTATATCGAATTTGACCCTTTTTTATGGCGAATCTATTAACTTTAGTGCAATTTCGGCAGCTTATTTGTATTTTAAGTGTATGGCCATTAGCATAATCTTTTGAGTCCACATAAAACACATTAAAAATGTACAGCAGCAGCTTCATAAGTAGGTAAAGCCGTGGCAACATCACCGTTATCCTGCGGCTCATTCGCCTGCCACTATGTGGCTTATGACAATGGCCAAATTCGAGCTTGGAGTTGCATCTGCCCAGCTTCCCAGGCATTAAGACGCGAAAAGAAAAACAAAAGCTTTACCCTACATTCAAATGTACATATGTGCAGCACATTAATGATTGCCAGAGTTAAGTAATTTTGCTTGTAATGCAACTGTGCCTCGCATCCCCGCTGCCGCTCCGCTATCGCCTCAGGCCTAATGTGCTTGTACCTGCCGCAGGTGGAGCTGTCGCACTTTGCACCAGCTGATGCGACTGTCTGCTTGCCCCTTGGTGTCATTTGAGACGCAATTAAGGCGTCTGAAGGGTGGACTTCCCGGGTGCTTTTTGTGTTCCACTTCAGCGAAATGCAAATTTGATAATCGCACAGGCAAATATTTGTCAGCAACTCGGCGGTGGGGAGGGGTTGGGTTCATAGGGGTGTTGTGGAAGGGGGCCCAGGCGAAGAGGTGTTGCCTTGTTGTTGACACACATATTTTTTCTATACGGCTGAGTGCCTTTAAATCAAACAACTTTAAGGTGGCGGCATTTGTCAGTTGGAAAAATATACATATACATAAATAGTATCTCCGTTTACTGATAGTAACAAAACTCATTCGAGAACTCAGATAGATCACAACATCTCTTGACCTGCTCAGGCTCCCCATCTCGTATGGTTCTTTGCTCTTCCTGCTTAATTAAAACTTACTGTTTGCTGCTGCTGCTGTTGCTGTTGCCTCTGGTTCAACTGGCAGTCCGAACATGTTTTGTGTTGTATTTATTTTGTTCTTCTTTTCGCCACGCAGCTTTTAAACAAATTACAACCGCCCTGCGAGCGACATTGTCCCTTCCTGTCAACTGACAACTGAGGCCGCCTACCAACATTTTGGGCTAATGTGTCAGGGCAGTACCAGGGGCCTATGGATGCGACAGATTGGGGGGTTGGAGGCGGATTTGGGACTCATTAGACAGCCTCTCGCGCTGCTTGCTGGTGTGAAAATTGCGCAAATATGTGCAGGGGTGTGTGTGTGAGTGAGCGGGTGTCTATGTGTAAACATGGCGCTTAATGAGAAAAGAACTTACTCTGCTATTTGAGTTTGTTTTTCGGCGATGTCGACGGGGCTTTAGTTTACTTTACCGGAATGGAAATGGAGCTTACTAAGGGCGAGAGCAGGTGGAGAAGCATTGGTTGAGTGACACACAAACAGATAGGAAAAGGCAGCGCCACCAGCTGTTCAGTGGATAGAATATCTCATCCGGCACCAAAGAGGATGCGAATATTGTAATTTCTTTTCAACTTTTCACCAGTCGCGTTCGCTCTCTCCCTCTATCTCCCACTCTCTCTCTCTCGGTGTGCGGTTTTAAATTAAAAACCAATTTATTTAGAATGTAAATAATGAGCGAAAGCGAGAAAAGTGTGAAAGATAATGCAAATTTGGATTAGATATGCTCACAGAAATGAATACTTAACCCGGGTCGCTTATCCATCCAAAATGCATGTACAAAATGTACTTCAAAATAAGGTTGACGGGGGGGTCACTTAGGTGGGTTGGTAAAATGTGTTTAATATCCTTTTTGTTAATATTAAAATATTAATTTTTCATATATTTTTTATGATTTGCTGCTACTTTGGATAAAAATGTAAGATCTATTAAGATCTAAAAATGAATTTTTAAAATACTTCTATTCCAAAAAAATACCGAAATCATCCAATGTTTACTATTTAATATCCCTCATTATTCTGTAAGCAAAAATATTCAAAAAGATTCAATTGAAATTGATAGATCTATAAATTCCTATTAAGTTCAATATCAAATTACCATGCTATAATGCTTAGAAAAAACTTAAAATGATTTATGCTAAATTGCAAATCGTAAATAGAGATCAAAGCGAAACGACTATGACTCCTGGGTACATGGCACACCACCAGTAGAAAGAGAAGCAGCAGCAGCAGTAGCTGTAATAGCAGCGGGACAAGGAGCTAGGGGCAAAGCACAGGACACTGCCAGCGACAACATCGCTAATTACTTTCTCATTATGCAGGCTATTTAGCTTTAATTACGCCACGACAAGGGCGACAACGAAACTCACACACACACGCACAGGCACACTCACACACGCCACACTCCAAGCCATTTTGCAGTAGCAAAAAAAAAAAAAAAGCTTACCATTTACCTAGGCAAAATGGCAACATCATTTGAGCCTTTCACTTTTCACCTGGCGCTATTCGCTGCCAGCTGCCAATTGCAAGGCAAGCCAAAATGTGCAGCGTTTTACTGGGTGGCTAGCCAAAAGGGATACACGGGGGCCGGGGTTGGCTGCAGCTGTGGAAATTCAATGTGTGTGTGTGTGTGGAGTACTCGTATACATATGCTCGTATTTATAAAACGAATGTAAAATGTGTCACCTTTACAAGGCGGAAGGTCACCAAAAAGAAAATATATCAAAATATACTCAAAATGTGCAAAAACACCAAAGCAACCGCTTTTATCTTGAAAAAACACAGACTAGAGGGATTGAAAAACGATGTTAAACAAGCAAATGCAATTCATTTTTTTGACTGCAAAAGAATTGACGAAATAGCAATGGTTTTTGTTAAGAAAATTAAAAACAAGAAATCTATTTGGGAGAGGTAAAAAAAAATGCATTAAGTAAAGCTAGCTAGAAAATCTAAAAGAAACAACTCTGTACTCAGTTGTTATGTTGCGCTTTTTGTGTTCCAGCAGATATTGGGCTAAACAATAAAGAAGGGAAAAATTTAAATTGAAGCCGGATTCAGAATTCATTTATGTGATGTATGTAGACTAATTTGTTTGAGTATTCTACTGTTATATAAGTAACAAAGGAACTACCAAAACAAACATACCAAAAGAGGCAATTCTTTTGTGCCGTCCCAGTGTGGCCAGGTTTAAAAAACCTGCATAAAGTATGGTCACACGGACAAGTTTTTGTTTTGTTTTATAAACTCGCTTAAATATTTTCACCTTTTAAGCTCAGTCTAAAACTCCACGCCAGACGGTACAGACGTGTAAAATACAGTACGTAAATATGTTCAGTTTTTTGTCATTTTCTTGTTTCACATTGATAAAATGTATTACAAAATTGTGATTGGTTAATTGTTTTTGTAGCGTCCCTGATGATGGTTGCCGAAGTTTGCAACCGAAATATATTGGACGAAACGACACACACTTGTGTTCTCTTTCTTGACCTCGAGCCAGCAAAACACAACATTCTATTTTAAAAAATAATTTTTTTAATTTAATTTTTTTTCCACAACAACCCATTTTCCGACCGACCGTTCATATGGGAGCTATATGATATAGTCATCCGATTTGGACAAACATTTTTAGATTTGATTGAAAGCACGTAGACCAAGCAAATACAAAATTGCAGAATGCTACCATTAAAAGCAAAACAGTTTTTCATACTAAAACTAGTTTTCCGACTGAATGTTTCTATGGGAGCTATAAGATATAGTCATTCGATCCGGTCGGTTCCGACATATTAGTAAAATGCAGCAAAAAGAAGACTCTGTGCAAAATTTCAGCTCGTTAGCTTTAAAACTGAGGGACTAGTTCGCGTAGAAACAGACAGACAATCGGACGGACAAAGCTCAATCGACTCAGTTTGTCACCCTGATCAAGAATATATATAGTTTATGTGGTTGGAAATAAATATTTCTATACGTTGAAAACTTCTGGGCAAAAATAGAATACCCTTTGCAAGGGTATACAAATCATAAACGAACTTCTTGGGAAGTCTAATTTGATGTGGCCGCTGTTAAAGAAAGATTTCACAACAATCGCTCACCAATGTTTACAGGATTATTTTCTCCAATCTATTAGAAGTATGAAAATACTGGAAAATGCATTCGAACAAAACAAAAATTCATTCATTCTTGAGCTAACGATAATCAGGCAGAAAACTAACAATCTAATACATATATTTGTGGTCTTTAATTGAACCCTTTTGTGGCAACAGTGTACTGGCAAAAAAGGGAGCAAAACAACGACTTTGGTGTGAAAAGTCTACTGTGTGTTTTTATGGAGTTTTTTGTTTTTGTGAAGTACTTAGCTAACGCATTTAGCGACTACTGTCTATAATGATGTGTCATATTTGTGTTTTAACGTCGACGTCGGGCTGCTTTTTATTCTTAAGAATATGATTCCTGTGAGAGCGTTTATATTCAAGATTCAGGTCTGGAACACCAGCAGGCCAATCAACCGTAGAAATGAATTTCGTTAAGTGATTTCCCAGCCGATCTTTAAAATTGTTAACTTAACAGAATGGGCATTCAGTGGCGGATCTCCGAGTGGGGAAAAAGGGGTTAAAGCACGCCCAAAGAGCCCAAATATCTTAATTAACCAAATGCTTATATACAAATAGCTATGTTCTTATAGTCATGAAAACTTTTAGAAAAAGCTGCAAAATATTTAGAATTAGGCTTTGAGTAGGGCTTCAGTACGCTTAGCCCCCCTCCTAGATCCGCTACTGTGGGCATATTCGCGCACTGGCGATGCAATGCTTTAAATTTTGTCATGCGTTTTTGTTAGATAGCTGTTGTGAGTCCAAGCTCACGTTTAATGATGCGCTCCATGCTGTCCTTTCTAATATCCATCTCCAGAAACATGATTTGATGATTGCGCAGTGGATTTCGACGGAATCGATACACGGCTTTGATGTGCTTGGAGGGCTGTTATCGTCAAATAACTTCACGGTACCATACACAAATATCGGGTGATTTCAACCAGTTGAGTTTATACAATATTTTTTTTTATCAATTTCGAATTCCCCAAGAATATCAATCGCCAATTTCAGTTGAATATTCAGAAATTATTTATAAATATTGAGCTTTCTTAATGCGTTACTAATTCCTCATGCCATTGGCTAGGTGTGTCTTATTTTGTGACTAAAGTGGTAAAGAATCGAGGCATAACTTTCAGTGTTCCAGCTAACATATTTTACTTATTGCATCGTCCTTGTTTACGATTAGCGAAGTCCGTCCAGTCCAAGCAGAGCTTAGCAAGTTTGTGTCTCCACTAAATAGGACATGGAATATACAAAGAATTCAATTGGCAGGAGTTTTGGCTTACAAGCTTTAAAGGATTTAAAAAAAAATACACAGAATGTGAGCTTAAATTTTCAGTTAAATTCGTTGTAATAAGGCCAAATTGATGTTGGTTCGGTGCACAATATTGAAGTTGGGCAACCACCCGCGGGATATTGTGGCTAGTGTGTATGTGTGCTCCTCTTCTTCACTCTCTCTCTCTCTCTCTCTCTTTCCCACTGTATTTGCATTTTAATATGCCTCATATTTTATAGGACTTTCGCAACGTTGTTGTTGCTGTGGTTGTTGTTGATGGTATTTATAATATATTTACCTTTTAAGCCGCATTTGTGTAATGAAACGAAAAGGGATTACCTCTGGCCACAGACTGCTTCACCTCCCCGACCACAGCGACCCCTTTTTGCCTGCGCCTGCGAAACTGAAACACATTTGCTTGACAGTTGCCGTCAGTTGGGCTTCAATTTGATGGCAACATTATTGACTGCTCCTTGATGATCCAGCAGCAGGAGCTGCCTAGGGCAATGTCTGGCAGGCATTTACCCATAAACGAAACACTTCAAGTTGCCAAATTGTATGCAGCAGCCAGCTGGTAGTAGACCCATGGATGTGTCTGTGTGTGTGTTCCAATCATATTTCACATTCGCCACTTGTCGGCCTTTATCCGCCCTTTTCCCTCATAATTTCATTATTTGCTACATCCAGGCATAAAAAACGAGATATTGTGTGTGCGTGTGTCAGCTCACGCATTTATTTTCCCTGCTTCCAAGATGACACAATGTCTATACAAGCAGACACAGACAGCCCTTCAATTCCATACACACTCATACCTCCATCCCGTCGTTGTCTGTCCTGGCCACGTGCCCGCAGCTGTGTGTTCGTCCGGCCCTGTCCCTCCTGTCCGCCATCAGTGGATGAAAATATGAAAACACAAGGCCAGCGAGTGGCGGCAACTTCAGTTTTAATTGGATAATTACTCATCCAATTCCACTTTAATCGATGCAGGATTCTGCAAAAATGAGAGACGGATAATGACATTTAAGCAGAGCCGAGCAAAAGTGCCTTCTTGAGGAATCTGCTGAGGCACCCAAAACAATTTGCCACGCTTTCCAGCCAAATAGCTTCCCCCACTGTCTGGCTCCTTTCACTGTATACAAACTGCACGGCCATAAAACGCTTGCAACTTGTTGGTGGCACGCACAAAAACCCAAGTCCATTCAAAATGCATTTCAAAAAGCTCAAAACAAGCAGCTGTGCTGGGAGGGGGGAAGGGAAGGGAATTGGCTTAGAAATGGAACACCAGCAAATCGGGTAGGGGGATGGCGAACCAATTGCACACGGATTAAACGGCAATTGTCATTGGCATATGAGTCTGGTGGACTGCCACAGAGCGATGAGAGAGTCAATGGCTATTTTGAGAGAGAATTTAATGCTCTTAGTATAGCTAAAGCAGGATTTCATCGATGTGGGTTGCCCTAGAAATGACAATATCTGCTGCTAATGGCGAACAGGAAGTCGTACACTTGGCCAAAATATGTTGAGTTTTGATAAAAAAAAAGATTATAAATAATCTGGCGATATTTTAGCATTTGGTTTGGAGTTCTGCGTAAAATCCAGTACCCTTTCAACCTTGGCAGGCACATATCTCTCCCAATACTGATAGAATTTTATGGTTTCCATAATAGTTAAAAATAAAAAGTGGTGCAGGATTGGCAGTAGATTGCCAGTAGATAGTAGAATTGGGCGCGTGCTATGTTTTTCTTGGTCTTACGGACACGCACGACTTAACACGATGTGTTCGTGCTGAAAGATCAGCTTGCGTGCGTGCATGTGTGTGTCAGTTTTAAGTGACAAGAAAGGACTTTAATCGAACAGAATGCTAAGAATATTTTATGTTCCGATGAAAAATCGACCATAAACATTGCACACCAAAATAGCTGGACTTCCAACATATATCAAAACTCAAATCAAGAACTCTAAAATTTTTGAAAAATTTGCACTTTACCTATCATTTTTGGTTTGAAGCATGGTTATTAGTCCAGAGATAGAAAATGTTGTCTTGATGACATTTTGACAGATTATTCCAAACTTAACTGAAAAAAAACTCAAAGAATTTTATGAATTTATAATCGAAAATCAGGCTAAAGATATGTCATGTCGTGCATTGTTTAGAAAACTTTTGCTTGGAAGTCGAGTAGCGTTAATAATACTCGACACGCGTCCATCTTAAGTAGGAAGACTAAATTTAATACTTCAGCAGGCTATTTAACTTATCTTTAATGGTCGAACAACTGCGAAACTTAACAAATATTTCATATTTCGTATGAGCAAGCTCAAATTGTAATAAGTTGCAAGGAAATCCGCTTCAAGAAACTTCTTCTCAAGCGAAGTTCTGGTGAATGCAAAAGATAAGCCGTCAAGCGGAGTTGATGACGGCAGGCGAGCAATCGAAGGCTGCAATTTGCGAAGCACTTTGCATCTCCAAGTGTTTTTGAAACTCAGTATAAATCGCAAACGTAATTGAGTGTCAGGCCAGATTGAGATCTGCAGATATGCTTGAGCAGGCGAGTAATCGACGCCAGCAATTTAATATGCAATTCCAATCCCAGAGAGCTGCTGAGTCTACACAACAATCTCAATGGCGGTGTGAAAAGCAATTTTAGAAGTAGCTCGAGCTGAGATATTTCTGTTTTCTAATTTCGTTGCGTTTTCGATTTCGATCAGACCAAGCGGAATCGTATTGAAAAGCTGTTACTGTTTCCGTAAAGCTATCAAGTTACTCGGTTTGAAAAGTTGAATGACATATTTGCATACCAGCTCGAAAGAACGAAGCATACTATATGTTGAAGCGATTTATGTTTGGAGCGAACCAGCTGATCCTCAAACAAATAAAAGTGGGGGAGGGGAGGGAATTGTCGGCTATACAGCGGTTGGGGAAGTACTTACCATATCAAGATATGGTTATAGGATTCCAAGACATGGTTTGACCGACTGGGCAACATGTGGCCGAGACGAGGAATGAGCTTCGGAAGCTGAGAGCTAAGATCAGGGCAAGTGTAACATAGCTCTCAGATTTTAGACCCTGGGCTCGCTACGAAGTACTAAGAAGTTTAATGCACTTGAGGTAGAGCCCGCTCTTGAGCTGTCGTTCCCAGCTCAATCTCTACAGAGGCTCTCGATGTGCGGCTTTCGGCTTGAGCCTTGTTCTTAAAATGCATTCGTTAGATCAGCCATTCCAGCAATTTAACTTCCCCAATAAGTTCGATTTGGAGACATTTGGCTGATTCTTGTCATAGTGAAAAGTGGATAGACAATTTCGTTGTCGTTTTCTCTGAGTGTAGTATTCATATGCCAATCCAAAAGATTTTCAATTCGTCTCGGGGCATTCGCAGCAATTGTTTGCTGACAATTGACATGACAACAGGTCAAGTAATGAGGAGTAAGGATTTCAACTTACCCCTGGGTGTGGGTCAGCGATGCATGATTATTTCACATGTCTCCCTCGCTCTCACTCTCTCTCTCACTCTATCTTCTTGGCCAGAATTACCCCAAGTCAAGAGCAGAAACAGACAGAGAGTCAGCCAGTCAGCCAGATTGCCATGACAGCAGACGCTGCGCAAGCCAGTCGCTGTCCTTTGTTGATTAGAATCAACATAAACAAAATTAATTGTTGCCGGGTGGATGGGCTCCGGACCCGAATTGAATGGAGGGTTGCATACAATTTGATTATTAGCCAGAGCCAACCGAGCGAACCGCATAAAGCCACCCAGGAAGCGATGGCAAGTGCAACTGTGTTGTCTGCCAGGGCCTGCTTATTGGCAGTTGTCGTGGGCTAATTTTCCTGTTCAACTCCCCAGAGGCCTTGACGGAGTTGTACAAATAATTATAATTTATATACGGAGACTGCACTAAAAGGGGTGGGTGGGGGTTGGTTTTTTAATTGCCCAAGCGACTGGCAAAAACTTCCATCTGCGCCGCATACATCCCCCACAATGGCTTCCTGAACTTTGTGGAACTTTTGCTCCAGCAAAATGATCATGAAATTAAACATGGCTCCCAGTCATAGGTTTTCGATGCCGCAACAAAACTGACCACCAACCGGGGGAGGGGGGCGGGTGAGGTTGAGGCAGGCAAAGCCCCTGGGGCTTAAGTGTTCAAACTAGAAATGAAAAGCTTAAACATTTTCCAATCAACGCCAGCTTTTTTCACAAAATTTAATGCTTAAATCAGGTGGGTGAAATTATTTTAAAATATCCAACAGCTGCACCGGCTATCCATATTCCCACTTAGTATGAGGCTCAGGACAAAAGCTGCCCTAATGCCCAACCCCCACCCCACAGCCAAACCACTAAGTCCACCTCCCTCCCCGTCGCCTACCCAACAGCAATGCTGAAATAGCCCAATCGTTGGCAATTGAACTGTTGAAATGTTTTCGGTCGGAGGTTTGCAATTGCAATTGCATGCAAGCCGATTTGCCGGGTTGCATGCAACAACCAGTTGAGTTGGCCAAAAACGAGAGCGCATTGAAAGTGCCAGTATTTTTGTGGGGTTTTCTGCATGATTTCTCAATTCAAGTGCCAGAGACAGAGACGGCATCGTGCCTCTGCCTCTGCTTAATGCTTATTACCAACACTTGGACGCTTGGCAATTTATGCACAAGCCGCTTAGCCACAGAGACTGGACTTGGCCAACTGCCCATTTGCATGAGTGGGGGGGGGGGGGGGGAGAGGGTATCGATTTGTTGTTTTTATAATTTTAATTGAAGCCCTTTGGCCCTCCTGAGTCTGACACAGAAACAGGAATGCATTTTTGCCAATTTCCAAAACAAATATTGGTCAAAAAGATCTAAGAGTAAGCCCACACACACTTTGGTATATACACATACTCCCTGCTGGCACCTGGACAGCTGCCGGCCGAACAGCCAACGACTTTTGGGCCTGGCAGCAAATAGTTTTTGGTCTGGGAAATTACTTTCAGCACTGCTGGGACAGAGCTGACTGAGAGTGAGCGCTGCTCAGCAATAATGTTGTGCATGTAATTAAAATGCCTGGTGCAGCACAGTTTCTCCACAGATTTTCTGTGTGCCAAATAGTTTAAGCTGCAGCTGTTTAAATGGTTTACTCGCATTAGCAGGAGATGTACCGAAAAAAAGTAGGTTACTGATAAAGCAGTCAGTCATATGACAAGGTTTGGATGCAGTTCAATCGATTGAAATATGGAAACTGCAAAAAAAGTTGCTTACTTTTTAGGGCAAATCAAAAAATTAAAACTCTTCACTTAATATTCATTCTATTGAGCAACATTTGGTTAGATCTGCCCAGAATTTATATAAATATAGCAGAATCAAAGATATATCCATTCCCCTGATTTTGACATAGTATAGTTTGACCCGGTGGACCCAAATAAGTTCGGATTGCATCCATTCTTTGGAAAATACAATCGAAATATTTTCAAAGCAGCAAAAATATTGTTTCTAAATATACTATGTCCCCTTATTGATTCAGACAGACAGTGTACGTGCTCGAAATTGTTTGAAAATAGTAATCAAAAATGCCAAAAATAAAGCAAAAAGAGATGCGCCCAATTTTTGGGTGGGCGAACTAACCAACCAAGTCATAAAGGTCAAAAATGAATGCATTTACTGCAGTGCATGCCAAAAATGTGTTAGAAAATAATCAATATTGAATAATAATTGCAAACAATTGACAGCAAAAACGAGACCTACATAATTGATGGTGTGTCTGCCGACTTTATTTTAAAGTATAATTATAATAAATTGCAATGTTAAGTGAAGTTTTTGGGTACCTAAAATAATTCTATGTGAAAAGCGCCATATTTTGACAGCACAAAAATTGTAAAACCACAAACATTTAAAACAAAACTAACTAAATATTCTGCATACTTCAACCCAGTTTTTCAAAAATATTCGCATTGCGGAAGTGGGAAGTTGAATAGAATGCTTTATTTATTGCCCAACAACATACAATCATTTAGATCTAGAATCCTTCTTGAATGTACTGAATATTTCCCACATATTTAACATATTTTCACAATTTAGGAACTGAGATATATTGCAAACTGTAGTTTTATAGATTAAGCCCAGAAAATTAACCAGTGATCAGTGCAATGAGATCTCAAGAAACTTCTTGGCAAGCGAAGCTCAGAGGAAAACTATATGTAAACCATCAAACTAATCGAATAGCTGACCAAATGTCCCGTAGCTGCTGAGACTGTGGAACAGTCCCAATCGACTCGCGATGCACAAGTGGAGCAGCAGTACAGCCTAAGATCTGCAGGAGCAGGAGAGCAATCGACGCTACAAATTTACAGAGTGCTGCTTAGTCAGCATTTAAAGCAGAAACTCGTAGACTGGCTATGTCTGAAAGGGCTGCCAAGCTGCGAGGAATAGAACCACACTGACAAAAAAATCACCTAAATTATACTTAATACCATCCAATTGGACCGTACATTTTTCTACATTTTAGAAATAACTTTTAAAATATTTTTCTAAATTAAAGAAATGTGCTTAGCTAAAACAATGACGTTTCAGTTCAATTATGAATTCATCTGTTTGATCACATTTGTGTATATTTACAGTCCTCAGTCTGCTTAAAATGCATTTAAATTGCATTTGTTTTCTGTTTCTTGTTCATTTATGATTTATGATATTTAAATTAGATCAAGGAATCGAAAATGAATTGAATATGATTCAAAATTACATAAAATGTTTGCTGGGTAATATTTTTTATCCAACAAAAGATTCATCAAGATGATTTATTGTTAAAATGATCTTCTACATGTCCAGTGGGTAGCTTAAGGCTAAAGCTGTATATCCTCAAGTCTTTTATATGAGTCGACGCTTTCTTCTGTGGTTTTTTCTATAATTCATTTCAAGCATCTGTTTGAGTCATTTATAAGTCTTCTTATAATCGAACAGGATACCTATCTCATTTTAATCATTAGCAGGTCTCCAAAACGGTTTATCAAGATGATTTATATTAAAACTATTTTCCAATTGTAGGGTAGGTTCGACCTCAAAATAAAGAAAATGTTTAGAAAAACATTTTGAGAACTAAATTTTAGAAAATTTGAACCGAATTTCAAAATTTTGGAACTAATTTTTTGTAAAATTCAATATGGGTTATGATTTATAAGTTCAACTAAAATCTGTATAAAAAACAAGAAGATCTTTGTACTTGAATGAAGTACAATTGGGGGCAATAAAGTCGTGATTCAAGCACAAAATTCGTATTTTAAAATCAATTATTTTAATTCCGAAATATGCAATTTTAGACTGCTGCGAAATGTAAAGCTTACCTTTCGAACTATTTAAAAAAATTAAAACATATTTATGTGTATTTTGTCAAAACTGTTTAACTTTTAAAATAAGTACAAAATATTCCTTCTTGAAGTTAAACTAATTCAAAAGCCCATCACTAAAATCTTGGAACAAAATATGAGTCAAAGCGTTGAAGAAGTACAAAATATTCTTGGCTTAATAATATTAATAATATTCTAGAGCCATTTACCAACTTGTTCTTGAAACTAAAATATATGTTTAACCAAAGAATCTGGGAAATATCTAAGAACCATGAGTTAGTCCAAAGCCAAGCTGGTTTTACTGTGGATCTGAAATCTATCATGACTCTCTAGGAATGTATTAAAATATGTTGCGAACTTAAAGAATTCAATTGCATAAAAATGATAACCATTTTCCGTTGCACACTTTCCACTGAATTCAAGATATCTTATACATTATATAATCTAGAAATTTCAAGTACGAAATGGTTTAAGTTCTATGCCGATCGATTCAAAACACAGCCAGTAGATCTTTCTAGGCCCTTACTTAAATTACGATTAACCAACCTTTAGGTGAATTATGTAGTTAAATATATTATCTAAAAACACAGAACCTCACACATATTTTCTAATGCTTTACATTCAACTACTATTTTCTTGCAGACGTTACAAATCTGGACTATGTTAAGGTTAATGCCGAGGCGGGCAAAAATGTGACCATACCCTGTCCGGGAGTTAACGAACATTCGTTAGTGGATACATTGGTGTGGAAGACGGCATCAACGACAATCGCACAGTTCGCCAATCGGATACCATTGCTGCATAGTCCCAGGGTGAGTATGGGTGCATTAACCGATCCCCTCTCTTTTAAGTTATATGTTCTCTTACTTTTAAAAATTATCCAGTCGAAATTCATGTCCTATTAGAATTCATTTTGGCACTTTATGGCCCTCCCTTGACAGGCACTTGAGTGTGGAGCCTTTAAAACTGTTCTCTGGCTCTTTCTGCACAGGCCAGCCGCCTTCACCCTAAGCAGTCTTGCCAGCGAGAAGCGAAGCTGTTAAAATAATTGATAGCCAGTTGCTTGGCGGCTGTTTGAACTTTGCCACCGCCGCCGCCAAGGCAAGGCAAAGGAAACTGCAGCAAAAGTCACGACGCGCACTAAGTGGCCAGCGGTGGGTGGGGGTGGGGGGGTCAGCAGCGGCAGTCGCCAGACGGTGTGGCTAATATATTTTAAATGTTTGATAGTTGCACTAAAATAAAAACGACAAGGCGCACAAAAAAAAAAAAAGAAGGAAGGAAAGTAAACTGCTCAAGTGCCTGTCGAGGCGGGGAGTGAGTGGCCTTAAACGCACCCCGGGGGCCGTTTGGGGCGGAAACGGAGGCAGGAGCAGAAGGAAAACAGCAGGATGATGAAGCTGCTGTAAGAGATGGTAGCTACACTTGCAAAAAACACTGACTGCGAGAGGTCTCGATCTGGTTACCAAAACAAGGAAAGCCTCTGTTAGTCCCTGGCTGCGATTTTGCTCCTGCTGCCAATCTCGAAAAGATCTTCAAATCAAAACTTTCGAAATTGAATATTTACTATGTGCATCATCAAATTACTTGACTATGTTCTCTCAGTGTACTTTCCCAGCTATGTGTTAAATGGCAAACTGGGACACTTGAGCTGCAGCCGAAGTTGGTCCCGAGCTAGTGTTCCCAGCCTGGGCTAACTCATATTTCTTGGCGCATGTCTTGCATTTTCCAACAGCCCTCCCGGCCCCCACCACCCCACCACTTCAGGACTATTATGTGTATTAAAAGTTTTTCACCTCGGCAATGGAGCTGGAAAATGATTCATGTTTGGAGAAGAGATTTTAAGTCTAAGAAAATGCCTTGCATGTGATTGAAATTTATTTACAAATTGCACAGGCAAATTGAAAATTTCAAATATTTTTGTTGCAACAAAAATGCCATCGAGTCGAGCATCGCTGCATCCTGGCTGCAGTTATGCGGTTGAACAGCTTGCAATTTTGTGGCCAGGCACACAATTATGCACGAAGGGATTTCAATGTAAATAACTTGGTCGGGCATGTCATGTGGATAAGCCAGATACTTGATGAATAAAATCATTTTCAGTTGCCAGTCTGGAATTTCAATTTTCTCCCCCCGGCCCCGAAATCCTTATTAAAATGTATTTCAAATTACAAACTGGACTGTACGGGCATGGCACTTTGCACCGTGTTCGATAAGATAGCAGCAAATGGCTGTACAAGGATTTCGAATTTCATGCAATTAAAATTTTTTGTTGCACTTGCACATAAAATGTGAAATCCATTTACCATCGGTGTCTCACCCCGCCATCCGACCTCACTCCTGAGCAGAGGAAGAAAACAAACAAATTTGCCTGGTCCAGTGAAAAGTTTGGGCAACAAATTTGTTACGAGAGTCAAGTGTGGCCGATGACCTGCCTTCTGATGAAATAAATGTACCATATTTGTGTGGATGTGTGTGTGTGTGTGTGTGTGTGTGTGTGTGTGTGTGTGTGGGAGAAAACTTATTTGTCATTTGTATTAAAAAGTTTGTGCAGCCTTAAGTAGAAACTCGTGTTGTTTAAGAGTTCTGTCTGTCGGATTGGCCTGTCAGTCGGAGAGTTGGTTTAGCGTAAATTCGTAAAATTTACATTAGCTATGAATAACGCAAAGTGTTTGTTAGTTGAGAGTTGGTGTATTGGGAAGAGGTTTGGGACAGCTGAGGTTGCTACATCAAGGTCTGATCAATGGAAATATAAGGTTTTTTTTGGGTCCCACAGATTAATGCCGAATCCGAAGGGCAGAGTTTGAGAAGCACTTCAAAGCTGGCGCCAATTGCTCTTGACCTCACAAGGTTAGTAGTTTATGAGTGGTCAAACTATTGAATCACAAAAATGGCTGCGTCTCACAGACCATTTCGAATTATTTTGGATTGATTTTAGCTGGTAGATATCGCTGGATCAAATCAAAATGGTCCGATTCGTGCTCGATCTGATCTTGAAGTCGGCTTGTTGCAAGCTAAAATAATCGCTAAGTTGATACAGTCCTCACGTATGTGGATTGGGGAGAGATTTTCAATTCGCTCAGACATTGGTAATCAGTATTTACTTCATTCTTCATTTAAACTACGGACTTGAGCTTCAAACTAGACTTTTTCGAATTTGTGCAAAGCTTTTGGTTCAAACCTTGGTTCAGCCCTTGCTTTATACAAGTTCATATTGTAATTGATCTTAGAACCAAACAAGCTATATGGGTGCTGTTACTACATTTATACATACAAAACAAATCATGCTTAAAGCCCTTTAAAGTGGTCAAGTTTGGTCAAGTATATATTTTATATTTGTCTTAACTCAACATTTTGTTGAAAACCCAACCATCTGAATGAATACGCAGTGTGCAATATCTATGACAGTCTCGTAATGGCTTCATTTTAATACATAATTACTTAAGTAAATAAAGTTTGCATACTTTGAAGGGCATTAATCGCGAATAATTTAGTGTGTATAAACAAAATGTGTATCGATTTTAAAAAGTTGATATTTTTTTTATTTACTGTTAAGTTAAATAACATTTCGTAGTCTACAAATGAAAAATATTACCAGAGTAAAATTAAGCTCTGATTTTGTGAAGCATTTAATAAGCTTCTAAAGCTCGGGGATCTTAAAAAACAGAGACTAAAATGGATGGTGATTTTAAAGGTATGGAATTCTGAACATTTTTGTGGTCATTTCCATTGAACTTTTCTGCCAACTGTAAGACTCAGCCGTCCAAAACCGTCAGGATAACAAAAGAAGTCGCTAGGCAGAAGGTACATTTGTATCAAGTCTATAATTTGTTCTTGAAGGAACAGTAACTTTAGGTTTGGAACAGGTGCCGGTTCAGATTGAATACATGTGAGAGGAAAGACGAGTCCAGTTATATTTAGGTTTAGTTTCTTTAGGTTTATTCACTTCTAATCTTCTTGGTTTAGTTTTTACTTCCACTCTCGACAACGACTTATATTCGAATGCCCTCGTCGCGTCTCTTTTAGCATACTCTTTACAGTTCTTTTACAGTGTAGTCTTATATCTAGGTGTATGCGAGAAAGAGACGACTATGTCCACTAATGTTATGACTATGTTAATGTTAAAGGGAATAGCAGTTAGGTTGACCATGAGTCTTTGAATGTATCCTCTCTATCCTACTACAACTCGGCCATCCTGACTGCTGTATCCCCTGATCACAGTATTTTACAAAAATTATCTTAATTTACTTATCATTAATTTCTAGTTTATCAGCTATTTCTGTATCGTATTAATTTTTTCTTATTCCCTTTCCAAATTCTCATATTTTGTGCACTCCAAATACCTTGATAAGGGTTACGGGACAATTGGAATCCTTCTACGTCTTTTAATAAAAATCTATCGTTTCTTAACACTTTCGTTATCATATAAGGTCCCTTATTTTTCGGAATTAGCTTTCTAGATGCCCCTACAGTACTGTCAAAATTCTTGACCATCACATAATCTCCCTTTTTGTACTTTCTAGCTTCTCTTTTTCCTTTGTCATACTTTTCCTTGTTGTAATCTTGTGCTTTCTTTTGAATCTCCGCCGCTTTGTCTCTTATCCCTGATAAACTTTCTGTAACCGGTATATTTAATTTCTCTTCTAATTTTTCCTTTAATTCGTCCATTACTTGTCCTTTTTGTTCTATCCCGAACAACATTTTACTTGGTAACTGTTTAATGCTTCTATGTTGTGTGTTGTTCATCGCGTATTCTACTTTTTCTATCACCATGTCCCAATGCAAACCTATTTCTGGTTCTATCAACTTTGCTATCATTGGGCCAAGGCTTCTGTTAATCCTTTCAACCTGTCCGTTCGCCTGTGGCGAGCCTGTTGCAATCTTAACATGTTTGATATTAGATTCCTCCATAAATAACTCGAATTCGTTTGACGTAAAACAACTTCCGCGATCTGAAATTATACATTTTGGTCTACTGTATGCCCTAAAATAGTCTCTCAATGCTACCATAACCTCTTTCGTATTTGTCGTTTTTGTTGCATACAATCTCACAAACTTTGTAAAACCATCAACCACAACAAACAGATGCTTTTTCGATCTACCAGAATCTACTGGTCCATAATGGTCGATATGAACTACCTCAAATGGCTTGTTGCCTTTTGGAATGCAGTGCAGCAACCCTTCTCCCTTGCCAGTTTTCGGAG
Organism: Lordiphosa andalusiaca; assembly: GCA_035044965.1. NCBI lineage: Eukaryota > Metazoa > Arthropoda > Insecta > Diptera > Drosophilidae > Lordiphosa > Lordiphosa andalusiaca. Next base: position 456,315 of record JAWNNM010002500.1, on the reverse strand, counting down.
AAAAAGCAATACATTTCAAACAGTTTTCAATGTGATGGACACATTTCTCTTTGATGTTCGGGAACCAATAAACTTTTACCTATTATATCCATCATTTTATCTCTACCAATGTGACCAATTTCATCGTGATATTTGTACATCACATGATCCTCCATTTCTTCTGGGACATAAAATAAAATTCTACCATCGTTCGCTTTCCTGTATATAACCCCGTTTCTCATCTCGAATAATTTATGTTCTGTATTCTCCAAAACTTTTTTCAATTTCTGTATTTTCTGATCTTTTGATTGACAAATGACAAGATTATCTTCAAAACTGTTTGTTTCCACAATTAATATGTTTGTACATCTGCTAAGAGCGTCCACATGCTGCATTCTATTCCCAGCTCTATGCACCAGTTCATAGTCATAATTTTGCAGTTCCAATGCCCATCTGGCAATTCGTGGATTAAGCTCTACCTTGTTTAACGTTAGCGTAAGTGAGTTGCAGTCAGTGACAATTTTAAAGCGTTTCCCTTGTAAGTAAATGCGAAATCTGCGTAAAGCATGAATAATAGCTAGCGTTTCTAGCTCGAAACTGTGGTACTTTGACTCAGCCTCTGTCGTTCGCTTTGAAAAATAGAAAATTGGATGAAGTTTCTTGTCTTCTTTTTTCTGTAGCAATACCGCACCAAATCCTAGAGCACTTGCATCACAGTGAAGCTCAATGTCGTCTTTGTAATTATAAATTGATAGCACTGGAGATTGCATCAACTTTTCTTTGAGCGTTGAAAAGCAATTCAACTCATTTTCCCCAAATTGAAACTGTCTATCTTTTTTTAATAAGTCATACAAAGGTTTGGCAATAGTCGAAAAATCTTTTATAAATCTGCGAAAATATGAACACAAACCGAGAAAGCTTTGAACAGCCTGTGCTTTATCTGGAACTGGAAAATTTTGCACTGCTTCCATCCCTTTTTCATCTGCTCTAATTCCTTCACCTGATATCAAGAATCCCAAATATTTAACACTTGATTGCAGAAATTCACACTTATCCATTCGTAACTCCAATTTATTCTGCGATAATCTGATGAAAACCTCTTTTAACCGTTTCCAAATGATCGTTTAAATCTTCACTTGCCACCATAATATCGTCCATGTATACGATTACTTTGTTCTCTCTGATCAGGTCAGCAAATATCTTGTTTACAAAACGTTGAAACACTGCTGGGGCATTTTTCAACCCCATAGGCATTCTGAGAAACTCGAACTGCCCTAATGGTGTTACGAATGACGTATATTTAATCGATTCCTCATTGACAAACACATGGAAATAACCGTTTTTAAGATCTAACTTAGAAAACACTTTTTTGTTAACCAATTTATCCAACAAATCATCTATAAGCGGTAGCGGATAGTTGTCTTTGATCAAATACTTATTAATTTTTCGAAAGTCTATACATAATCTCAAATCAATCAATTCTATCGTCTTCTTCTTCACCAGCACTATGTTTGAAGCATATTCAGACTCACTGGGTCGTATTATTCCTTTCTCTAAATAATCATCTAGTATTTGTTGCAACTTTTCCTTCTCTGTATAAGATAATCTTCTAGGAGCGCGCAGCTAAACGGTTTTGACTTTTCCAAATTTAGTTTGATTTCACATCTGACCAACGGCTCCTGAGGCTTTTCCGCTTTTACATAATTGTCTTCAATTAACTGTTTGAATCGGCATCGTGTTCTATAATCCACATTTTTCCCACAATTGTAATCATTCATTGAATCATCTGTATAATTAATATTAAGCATGTCTTTGTCAAAACTTTCTTCGTTCTCATTTACATTTTCAGTTGATTTACCCAATAACTTTTTCTGTCTGTTAACTGTTTCATTAGCTGTCTTACTAACTGTTTCACTAACCGTTTCATTTGACTCTACCATTGACGATTCATTTTCATTTGACATATGCTTTCTTGTTGTCGGTTCACATAACTGTGGAAAATTTTCATTTCGTAACTTTTCCGGCTTGTTTTCTTTATGTTTCATATCCACATTCTCTATCGTAACCATTTTCAACGTATTTAGATCTAAATTTAAATCGCATGCCTCCATAAAGTTCCTGCCAAGAAACAACATCGTGACTCATAGATTGATCAGCAACAATATATAAATGAAAATAACATTTTATTGATCCTTTCCATATGTAACATAATGATTTTCCAAATATTTCAAGTTGGCTTTTATTTAGCCCAAAATAAGATTTTCGAACTGGTTTCATTGTAACTTCTTTGGGTACTCGATACTTTTTAATAAAAGAAATTGGACTACCGCTGTCTATGAGGCACGCTGCAATAATTGGCAATAATAAAATATTTGAAAACATAATTTTAAAATACCTTACATAATTATTTACTCCAGCACCCTTTCGATTCGCACACTGCCCCACAAAATGACCAAATTCTCCACAGGCGTAGCATGATCCAGGCTCCCTCTTCGGTTTACGGCATTCTTTGGCAAAATGCCCTTTAGAGTTGCAATTTACACAGCGCAGCTCCTTGTTGCCCATAACTCGTGCTGTTGCCATCTGCGATGTGTTGGCTCTTTTCTCCTGTACCGGTAGGCGCACACTAGAGAATGCCCCGTAAAATCTGCTCCGGCTCACTAAAGCACTGTATGCGTGCTTGGTCACGCAACCCTGATGCAGGAATTCCTTCAATGATGCACTCCACTAGTTCATCCACATCGATGTTTACGACATTGGACAGCATCATTTTGTCATCGAAATAGGTCGAAAACATTTCATCGGCACACCACTGACGATCCTGGAATTTGCTTCTGGTTTCCGCTTTGGACAGCTTACCTCCGAACGCCATAATCAACTGCTCGAACAATCGATCAGCTGGTTCCAAAATCCGACTTGGATTGGCACGCAGCCAACGTTGTGCATTTCCTTTTAATTTCGCCACCAATAACATTCGCAATCCATCCGCATCCAGATCGTATACTTTTGAAATGTTTTGTAATTGCGCCACCCAATTTCTGGCGCACGATCCTCCGTCGAAATCCATAGTAATTTCCTTGGCCAGCGCCAGTTTGTTTACATTTGCGGTTTGTTGTTGCCCAGCACTGTTCTCGATGACTCTTCCAACACTGCTGGCGTTGCCACCGCTGTTGTTGTTGCCGATGTCGTCTCCAGTGTTGCCACTGAGGTCGTTGTTGATGACGTCATTCACATCTCTTAATTGCGCGTTTTTAATGGCTTCGGCGCGCAATTGTTGAATCAACATTTTTCCCGCATTTATCTCTGCACGCAACTGCTGCACCACTGCTTCTTCAGCACCCTCTGACATGTCGGATTGTGTATGTGCAGCGATCGCTGCCTGTTTTTGTTGTAAATTTTCAGCTGCGCCAGATGTACCTGTACATGTATGTGTATCGAGCGATGATTTCGGCGAGGCACCGTTGCTTGCCTGAGCGTGGCCAGCAATTTCACCACTCAAAGCGGCGTCGCTCAACTCCAGAACTGGCTGCGGTTGTTGTTGTGCATCTTCGTTGTCCACTTCTGCACCCGGCTGATGCTCTGGAGGAACACCACGGCAATTTGGCGATATTGCATTTAATCGCGCCACTAGTTCTGCTTTTGAGCCCTTAGTCGGCCAACCCAAGGACTGCTAACCAATTTTTTAATTGGATACACGAAAACTGATTAATTTCTACTGCGTTCATTATGAGTTAGGCCCACTTCTGATTTTGTGAGAGGAAAGACGAGTCCAGTTATATTTAGGTTTAGTTTCTTTAGGTTTATTCACTTCTAATCTTCTTGGTTTAGTTTTTACTTCCACTCTCGACAACGACTTATATTCGAATGCCCTCGTCGCGTCTCTTTTAGCATACTCTTTACAGTTCTTTTACAGTGTAGTCTTATATCTAGGTGTATGCGAGAAAGAGACGACTATGTCCACTAATGTTATGACTATGTTAATGTTAAAGGGAATAGCAGTTAGGTTGACCATGAGTCTTTGAATGTATCCTCTCTATCCTACTACATACATTAAGAGGTTCGGTTAAAGGTTCGCTTCTCAGTAATCTGAAACTCGCAGTTCCGGATTGGTTCAAACCAGTTTTCCAGATTTGTTTCAAACCTTTTCCTTGTATAATGTAATTGAATAAGGTAATGAATAATGTCATGTCATGTCGTAATTGGAAAACCTAATTGAATTACGTAATTGAATAACGTGATTTTATAATGAAATTGAATAACGACATTAAATAACGTCAATATCTTTCGTAATTGCATGACGTAATGAAATGTCATACTGATATAAAGTATTTGAATTACGTCACTTTACAACGTCAATATATTTCGTAATTGTATGACGTAATGAAATGACATACTGTTATAGCTTATTGAAATAACGTCATTGTATAATGAAATTGAATAACGTCATTGTATAACGTCATTGTAAAACGGATACTTTGTGACGTAATCGAATAACGTCATTGTATAACGTGTGTAATATATAATGTAGTTCAATGACAATGAAATGACATTTTTATATAACGCAATCAAATAATTTAATTAGATTACGTAACAATATGAGGTAGCAAAATAACGTAATGAAATGATTTCATAAAATGTCGTAGCGACATATATAACCAAACAAAAAGTTAGCAAAACAAAGAAAAGAAATGACAATCAAAGTTAAGAAATAACAGCAAGAGTTCAGCAAGTGCTAGTGCACCAAAACGATTGCTTACGTAAATCACTAAAACACCAAGTAAGTTTTTGTCCTTGCTCTTCTCGTGATCATATCTCAAGACGCTTGCTGAAAACGGCAGTTGAGCCTGAACGCATACAGCAAAATTGACAACTGACATGATTTTACCTGAAACCCTCAAAAATCCACCGTCTCTAACAACTCCCTTCAATTTAACCATCCTTGCAGATACAACTCTTATCGGACAACTTTGGTCTGCAGTTCTCGCCTGCCTATGCCAGCGATACATCTGAATACATTTGCCTGGTCAATGATCGTCACATACCCGAGGCCATAGTGGATTTACTTGTGCAGGGTGAGTGTGCTTACTGCCCCAATTCTTTACTCTCTTATTTGCATTTTCCTTACGTAATGAATCACATAACTATCGTAATGAATTTTTCCTGATTCCTTGAGGTTTTCCATTTCGCAGATGCCTCTTTTCGTTTAACCATTTACTGCCTGTTTTTTTCATGAATTTCTTAAAATATTTTTGCAGATGTGCCAGATCCACCGGAGCGTCCATTGTTGATAAGTTTTACATCACGGTCGGTAAATTTATCCTGGGCGCATTCGCAGCATCCGCGCAATGCACCCGTCACGCATTTCATCATTGAAACGCGGTAAGTGTTGCTCGAAAGAGGGGACCGGTTGGTGGGGGATGGGGGGAGGAACGTTGTTTTAAGCTGATGAAGTGTCTGTGGTCTGATTGACATATGCAAAGCCGCTGGCCGCAAAAGGATGCAGCTGAGCGAAATCTCATTGCTGTAATGAATTAGCATGCAAACACGCTTCGCTGGCTGCACATCGTCCCAGGTCTAAGCCGGCATACTGGCCACGCCCCAATCGCTCGCTTGGCCGAGAGCGTTCAATGAATGTATTCCTCAGTATTTATGGCCTTCTTCGTGTAAATCTGTGCCATGGCAGTCCTTTAATTAATATGTAAAACGATAATGTACAAGGATACGCACTTCACTTGTGCTCCATTTAAATAGAAAAGAAACCCCATACGCACACACACACACACACACGCACCCCTTTTCATATGCAGAGCTGCAGCGCTGGCTATTTTCCGAATAACTTGAACTCAATGCGGGGCATGAAATAAAAAGCGAGCGCCACCAACCCAATACAAAGAGCCGAAACGAAAATGTGGAAAAATACCAAAAAAGCGAAACTTTTTCAATAAATTTCCATCAACTGCAGCAGCAGACGCCGCAGGGTAGGCGGGGAGGACGGGGAGGGCGGTGAGGCGTGTCCTCGACAAGACACTGGGCCCGGCACAATCGATGACAGCCAACTGGAAAGCAGAGCCTGCGGTGCATTTATGCAAAATAAGAAATAACTACACACACACACACACACACAGCGATATGAACACGCGCGAGCGCCTGTCAAGTATGTGTATTCGTTTATGTTGCATACTTTTTGGGGCGAAGCCTCGGCTTGAGTGCTGACTGCATTTTATGTAAATTCCCCATCAATATCGGGAGTAATGTGAAGTGAGGTTGAGTTGTTGCCGCCTCTTATTTACATTTTCGCTTGATTCGGTCTATTTGCACATATGCACAGCACAGCTCAGGGTGGAATATTTGAATCCGAAAGGATATAGGAAAATTGAAAGACCCTAACGACATGACATGCTTAGGCAAGGCGAGAACGGTCTTGCGATTGAAATAACCAAAGGTGGCGTTAAGTTCCGCTCAACTGTTGCGCCCAAACCAAACAATAAGGGATAAACTTTCACGTTTGTTTAAAAAGTTCTCCGTAAAAATGTATGTTTTATTTAACAGAGGCAATAAATAACGCGTACTTGGCAGCCTTCGTTATGCGGCATACTTACAAAAAACACTCTTCATTTCATAGTTAAAGCAGATGCACTGAAAAATTCAGGAATCGAGCAAGGCGAATGTTAAATCGTTTGCAGTTCTGATTTGAAATGACATATTTCACGGCTTTTAGGAGTCCGATAGGAGAAGAAATATGCACGAAACTCATTCCGACAGCATTAAATCATACCTGATAGCAAAAACTGTAAGAATAAATGATTTAGGGCAATATTTTTGCTCGCATCAATTGATTATGTCTAAAATAAAGTTAAATACATTCCTCCGATATGTTTCAAAATATCTCCAGAGATTTTGGGCAAAAGGCAATCCAAATGTCGGTTATTTCGCAAGCTGCATAAATCAAATGGCATGGGTTAACAGCTGACTGGAAGTCATTGCATTGTTGCTGTCAAAGATAATTAAAATAAATGCTGGCTTCCAATTTTATTTGTAGTTTATAACCAAATGCTCGGAGAGTGCATTTGGCTTGCACTGAATTCCAAACTATAAATTAATTTTAATTATTCAAATTCAATTTCAAAGGAAAAAACTTTAACCACAGAATAATAATTTTTCATTACCAATTCTGTTAAAAAAAAAAAAAAATGAAAGTGGAATGAAAAAATATTGTATTAATTTAAAAATTCGATCGGCTGAGGTGCACAGAGGTGGCATTTGAATGGACTGCAAAAAGCCGGTTTAAATTTGGCCAATTGTTTAGTAAAGTTACCCAGATATTCAGAGACGACAGCTCTCAACCAAAAATGCAAGAAGTAAAGCAGAAATATAATTTTGCTGCGTCATTTTGAATTCTGGTGTACCGAAATATGCTGACTACCTGTACCATATTTATTCATGAAATTATTTCACTTAGCTAAAAACTCACGCACAAATCAAATATGTGAATTCAGTTAGTTATACGCTTCAATTCCAAGTCAATTGAATTTTATTTCAGTTTTTGTATTAAAATTTAGAAATAGTTAAATATTCAAGAATTAAGTCAATTATTAATGTAACTTCAACCCAGTCAAGTGCCAGGTGATATTTTTTTGGAATATTTCACTTCCACTAACTTTAGAATTTCAATTTTTCACACCTGCCCATTTTTAATTGAAAATTTTCCTTCAATTAAGTTGTCAATTGTGACTTTTCACATCCAGTCAATATTCAATTGGCATATTTCACTTCAATTAAATTTTTAATTGGGTTTTTCAAACCTTGCACAAAGTCGTCTGTTACAAATTTGCTTTACATTTGTCAAAACCGGCCGGATCAGATGACTATAACATATAGCTGCCATTAGAAAGATTGGTCGAAAAACTAGTTATAGAGTGAACAACTTTTTTGTTTTCCATGCAAACGTCTCCAAACTTCGCATTTACTAGTTTTTTATGCTTCTCCATGATACTGTCAAGTTTTGTCGAATTTGGACATCTATATGGTATAGCTGCCATAGAAAAGTAAGGTTAGATAAGTAGTCTTTGTTAGAAAAACATTTTTGTTTTCAATGCAAATCTCTTTAAAATTGGCATATATTAATTTTATAAGCTTTCACACAATTCTTCAAAGTTTTGTCAAAATCGGATGACTATAGGTTATAGATGCCTCAGGAATGATCGTTTTAGTTAGAAAAACTTTTTTGTTTTCAAAGAAAACGCCTCCAAACTTTGTATTTCGTAGTTTGTTATGCTTTCACAAGATACCACTAAGTTTGGTCCAAATCGGACATTTATATAGTACAGCTGTCATACAAAAGTAGAGTCAGAAAAACGGGTTTGTTTTCAGTGGAAATGTCCTTTAAATTAGTTTAAAAGAACTTTTTTTTAAATGCTGAGCCTCTTGTTTTCATATTTCATTTATATTTCAATTGAAGTTATTCAATACGAAATAATTACAAAGACAGCTTATCGCCATCAAAACCCGTAAAACTACAAGACCTCACGGTACTGGAAACAGTTTGTACAAAGTTGCTTTAGTCTTTTATGAAAAATTTCTCCATTAAATATTGACTGGTGTAGGAATTGAATCCCAATCGAAAATTTAATTGAAGTGAAATATTCCAATTAAATATTGATCAATTGAAAATTGAATGTAAGGAAAATTTCCCAATTAAAAAGAGGTTGGTGTGAAAAGACGAAATTTAAAACTTAATGGAAGTGTATTTTCACAAGCTAAGTTTAAATGGAAAGGAAATAAATATCAGCAGGAACTTAACTGGGTTTCCCTTTAACTTGGAACTTTTAACAATTTCTAAATTTTAATGGAAAAATTCCATAAAAACTCAATTGACATGAAAAAATAGTTGAGCAAAAATGGAAAAAAATTTAAACCAAACAGGATTTACACAGTTTTAGCAAATGCTGAACCTTTTTTTACGATTTATATTTTTGAGTGCAGAAAGTTAACCAATCTTAGGCTTAGACCATGGACCATGGTCCAATAAAGAGGACAGTAATACTACGGCCGATTTCCTTGGTTTTCAGTGCTCACCGATTCATGCAGAAAAACACGCGAGACTGTTTCATCTTACTTCAGTTGAGCTAAGTAATTTAAAAATCATTACACAAATGTATAAGAAACGATTCTTAAGCATGTACCTTAAGTAGTAAAACCATTTTTGGCTTTGTTTTGATCACAAAAAATTTGAATTTAACTCAGACGAAAATTGAATAAAAACTGGCCAGACAAATAGACGCAGAAGAGGCGACATCTATTGTGAAAGCACTTGAACTTCAGAGCGAATATTATATAATTTTTCAAATCATTTTCTAATACCAATTGGCTTTGAGCTACATGCAGAGCAGCGTGTTTTAGTTACATTTCTTACTAATTAGTTTGCTTCCGCGAAACGAACTAATTAATTGTGACGTTTGAACCAATATTGAAATAATCCTTTTAGTTTTCGATAATTGATACATAATTAAACTTTGCCATTGAAGTGAGCTTGTAAAATGAAATGTTTAGCTTCGGGCAAAGCATCAAACATCAATTGGCACTTACTTATGTGGGTGGGCCAAAGTCCATCATTTTGCGCTCAATAATGTACCATGTTAAAGACTTTGGACACAAATAAATTTGAATGGTCAAACAGCTCGTCTGTGAACTTGGTCCACGGCCTGGCAGAGATACAATGAAAACACACACACACACACACACAATTTTAAGCCGCTTACAAAATATGGTGTGTACATTACGCACACACACACACACAGCATCAATAAATGCTGCATGGAAAGGCCGCAAATTTATTTGCCATTGTGGTTACTTTGTTGTTGGAGGGGGATTTTGGGGCCCCACTACATATTTCATATGTTTTTACACGAACCAACTTGCGTGTGTGCATGTTTCATAAAGTCGCCAAATATTTTTTTTAACCCGGCTCACATATTGCCCCATGCTTTACGAATGCAACGTGCCCGGCCGGCCATTATCGTCGAAACAGAAGTTGCAGTCGCACGCATTGATTAATTTTAAGCATTTTTTACACTAGTTTTCATCGGCTATCAAATATGAATAAATTGTTGACGATTTGCACTCGTTTTTTTTGCTGGTCAATTTTTCATAATTTAAGAGCGGACTATTCATAAAGTTCAGCGCTTAAGCTTTTGGGTAGCATTTCACCTCAGTCATAAAAAATGTGACACAAAATCTGCTAAAAATTATGTGACTTTAAACGAAAATTTAGTACACTTTGAAATTTGCCATGAAAAATGTTCATTGTGTTGGGGGCTCTGTATGTAATTTATGCGCCACTCTCGGCAACAATAATAACAGGAGTAACCCCAATTCTTTGTACATGTGTGTGTGTGTGTGTGCGAGTGTAGGGAAAAAAATCGCATAAATATTTTAGTGCCTATGCGCGGCAAACACATCTCGTAAAGAGAAAGCGGAGGAGAGAGAAAGCGTATGATCCCAGAAAAGCTTCCCCTCTCACAAGTGTCATGCAAATTCTGCTTTCATATGACGAGAGTTGCTTCAAAAGTTAACAATTAAATATATCAATGAGTTCAGACTCATAAAAATCTACACAAAGTTATATTCATGTTTGTTTTTGATACGAAATAACATGTAAATAATGTTCTAAGGACTAAACAATTCAGATGATATCCACATATACCTTTAATACATACAGAGAAGCTTTTCGTCTTTCCGTAACTTCAGAAATCGAATTCTTTATATTCAAAAAAGGAAATCATCCTTATTTCTATGATATTAAGGTCATGGTTCGTCGAACCAATGACATAGTATTTGCTCAATTTTTTACATTCTAATTATAATACATTAAGAATTCGCAGCTTTATTGTCTTAGATTCATTTAGCATAACATATATACCCGTTTATACACAAAACGAATATCATGATAAACGCCCCTAAAAGTATGCCATTTTCTTTTTCTTAAATTGTGCCAAATTTGCGGTATACATAATCTACACTTTGCATTCACTAAGATTGACGGACTAATTTAAGTTATTCAAAATGAGTTGGTAGACAGCCAGCCATAAGACAATAAATTTCTGAATTAGTTATATTATTAAGCATAGCATACTTTAAAGAGCATTTATTATGATAATTTTGTTGTGTATGAACAGGGTAATAAATAAGGAAATTTATAAGGCAAAAAAATAAAGGAAAGTTAGCTACGCCCTTGTAACAGGTTTTTCTAACTTATTTTAAGGACATTTTAACTGAAAATAAACAAGTTTTTCTCACTAAGACTACTTTTCTGACTGTACTTTTCTATGACAGTTATACTACATAGATATTCGATTTCCACCAAACTTAGTAAAATCATGGAAATGCATCGCAAACTAAGAAATACAAAGTTCGGAGGCGTTTTCTTCAAAAAAAAAAAAAGTTTTTCTCACTAAAATTAGTTTCTCCAGCGGAATAATCGCATGGCAGCTATAAGTTACAGTCATCCGGTTTTGACAAAACTTTGTTGAATTGTGGGAAAGCTTATAAAATAAATACATGCCAATTTTAAAGAGATTTTCATTGAAAACAAAAAAGTTTTCCCAACTAAGAATATATTTCTATCCTTACTTTTCTATGGCAGCTATACTATATAGATGTTCGATTTCGACCAAACTTGGCAGAATCTTAGAGAGGCATAGAAAACTAGTTAGTACGGAGTTTGGACACGTTTGCATTGAAAACAAAATAGTTTTAATTACTAAAACTAGTTTTTTGACCGATTGTTCCCATGGCAGCTTTATGTTATAGACATCCGATCGGCAGGTTACGACATATGTGCAGCGTATTTGTACTAAAAAAAACTTTTTGCCAAGTTTGGTGAAGATAGCTTTCAAACTGGCGGAGAAGATGGACTAGGCAAAATCAACTCAGCTCTTCATGCTGATCAAGAATATATATACTTTATGTGGTCGGAAATGCTTACTTATATACAAACATCTAGACAATTTTAGGAGGATTCTACCACATTTTTGGCATTTGCCTTCAGAAACTTCATCGATCGTCGAATCGACTACGCTTGTTAACCAAACGAATCCGACAACTGCAACTGACGCTGTACGAAAAATCGGTCCAAAACGAGCATAAATAAGATAACGACGAACGATGAAGTTTCTGAAGGCAAATGCCACAAAAGTGGTAGTATCCTCCTAGAACCCTCCATTCTTAAGCCTGCATAGTCCAACCAATTCCCTCGCAAATTCAATAAGTTCCAGCAACTTTTCGACCAAACCTCGTGCATAAATATTCATTATGTAATGCAAATGCTTTTTACACGCGGATTGCAACCATAAAATATGTTTGCAATATTTGTGTTAGATATTAAATCCAAATCCAAATTTAAATGCCTAATAACAATGCTGTTTGTTATCCATTTCCAATAATAATTCAACCACTCTCTCCCTATATTGCAGTGAGGGCGAGGATGGTGTCTGGGATCAAATTGCTCGCATCTATACGAAAACTAATGCCACATCATATCAGGTGACCGGCCTGACGCCCTTCACCGTCTACAGCTTTCGTTTGCTGGCCGTCAACACACTGGGCATCAGTCCACCGTCCAAGGAGTCCTACTACATTGTGACGCTAAGGGAAGGTGAGTTGAAATAGTTTCACATTTTACTGGCGAAGGAAACCATTAATTTTGGCTTGTGTGGCGACAAGTGACATAACATTTTTAACAATCGCATTAATTTTTCATTTCAATTTCGTCCGGACATGAACTTGCGCCGAGTTTTAAGTTGTCGCAGGCCGTTCAAACAATTATGGCCTCATAAAGTCAGGCCTGCTTGTCGTGGTACACGGTTTAATTATTTTTACTTTGGCTAGGTGTGTGCCTGCGGCAAGGACATTACCCACATCCTGCCATATCGCGCAGGCAACTATATGGGTGCACTAAAATTTTAGAGGCCATTTCGCATTGTCAGTCAGTCGTTCATTTCATTAACACACCGTGACAAAGCTGTATATGGGAACTCAGTTTATGGCGGAATAATAAAAAGAGCAACCTAAAAGCTTAAACAAAAGCGAAAAGTGGAATTTAGTACGAAATTAAATCTAAGTTTTTCAAATGTTCAAATTCAGAGAAAACTATTGTGGGACTTTATTCCAAATTCCGCTGTAATTGACATGAAGGACTTGTTAGGCCTAGAGAACATTAGGAAATCGATAATGAGAAGTAATTAAAGTGGTTAAAGAAATGCGTAAAAGACTACAAATAGAAAGCATTACAGACGACAGCTGCACTGTGCTGGAAGTCCATGACCCATGCTCGAGTCAAACATAAGGGGAACTGATTATCGATCTTTCCTTTGACGAAGTCATTAAATGTGTTTCCTTTAGAGGTGCCACTGTCTCGTAGCTTATAAAACCCTTAACAAGTGAGCTCATCATGTGAAGCATTTGCTCTTTTTCTTTAGCCCTGGCAGAGCTTTACTATTGAAATTCTCAAACACATGTTGTAGTCTTTGATTGTATATTGATCAGTGATAAAGAATTGCATTAAGTTCATTAATAAAAAGATTTTTTATCCTGCGCCAACTTATGAAATGTACACCGATTGGCATGGGGATAAAGTTTTCAAGCCTGGAATTATTCTGTTGATCCCGACTTGAGCTCGGCAGAGCTGTTCCGAACACGATCGGATGCTTTAGTTGAGTCAAAACAAGAGGAGCGGCATAGACTTAAGCTCCACACTCGAACTTTATTTGATTTTGAAATCGGATTAGATATTCAAATTTGATGTAAGCCCAACATAAGTTTCCTACAAGCGCTATGATTTACTTAGCGACCATTTTCGGTTTTAAACCAGCAAGTCCTTCTCTTACCACCTACTCATGCCAGCATTGCTATGACATTGGCTTTGCTCTCGGTCTCTTTCCGCTGTTTCGTTATGTCTTTGGAAATTATTTCGTACTCCATTTCCACCTGGAGTCAGGCTCATTTGATTTACAAGTACCATTCCGAGCTTGTAATATGCCTTTTCGGTTTGATACACGCTTTAAAGGATAGTTTTAAGCCTTTCGAACTTGTTTCAACTTCAATCTAGTAAGACTCGTACTTGAAATTTCAATTCGATGGTCTATATAAGCTGCTCTGTGTCAGATAAGCTTAGATTTTGCTCTATTATGGGTTTATGGGACAGATAGCTCTATCTATCAGGTCCGAAATTGGCTGTATGTGTCAGATTTGAAAACTGTTCAACCCAGTGTCCACCAGGGAGCTTTATGGCAATTGCTACAACTACCTGGACTTTAATATTCTTGATAATGTTTTTACGAAAATGAAGAACCGCTTCCCGAACTACAAAACACTGCGTCAATCGGTAGAATTGACTTAGCTAAGAAGTAAAAAATCTGATAAAAATGATAAAGATACAGGAGAAGCAGTGGCACATCATTATTTTAAGAACACCCTCCCTTAGAACAAATAGTATACTCACTCAGAAACATAGTCCTAATATACAAGGCTATTCTGTGGAGATATGGCCTACGTTATCGCGGCAAAGTCTCACCTGGCAAAGATTAGTGTGGTCCAGGCGAAAACCCTTTGACGCATTACGGGAACTGAATGGTTTCTGAGAGCCAGAGATATTGAAAAGGCTCTTGTCCATTTGGTAAAAGATGTCATCAATAATCAAGCTAGCACACCACCCCAAAAAACTGAAGAAAAAACAGCTTAGAAGACGCAGAATCCATGGAGTACCTCAAAGAAGAAACCTAAAGAGAGTCCACCCTAAGCACCTCTTCAAACGGCGCCTCTAGAAAAACACAATACACTACCTTATTTAGTCCTGCTGTTAATACACCCAAACTACACACTAGTCAAAGCTTCCTTATGAGGGTAGCAGAAAGCTGAAATAGATTTTTCATCCAATTAAGCTGAAAATGTTCTGGAAAAGAGAACAATATTAACTCGAAACCAGTTTTAGGTTCTCAGAATTTGTTCTTGTGATGAGAACGTTGTACTAAAGGTGAGAAAGGCCAATGTTGCGCTGTTTTTGGTAACGTTTGTGGTCATTTCGAGTTCAATGTTTAATCTATTGGCACATCCTAGTACAATCAATCCAACATAATCAATTATGCTGTAGAGGCGCTTTGCTTGTAGCAAGAAAACTGTTCTTCCGGGCTTTTTATACGCATATATAAGCATATAAAATAATAATCTTATAATAATCTTAATAAGCATCAACAGCCGAGTCCACATAGTCCGTATTTCTGTCTGTCCGCATGAACGCACAGATCTTATAGATGGTAAGAGGTAGAGGTTTGAAGTATAAGGCACAAAAACTTCTTATACCTGCAGGCAGTTCAAGTTTAATTTCAATTTTGGCCACGCCCCCTCCCGCCCCTGCAATTTAGAAAAAAAGTCAAATCTCACACAGTTTTAAAGATAAATGTTTCGTACCTTTTAGGCATGTTTAGTAGTCAGGATTACTTATCGATCCGCCAAGGGAACTAGGAAGATTGGATGAACGTTTGTCGAGTTATGATCAAAAGTTTGTTTGCTGCTGCAGCGCAGTAGCAGCGCTGGTTTCAGCTGCTACTGCAGCATCAAAATGTATGCTGAGCTTATAATATAGTTGGTACAGAGTATGTTATAGTCTGTCTTCACCGACTTTCTTTCTTTTTTTATACAATAATTGGTTGGGCTACGATTGCACAATGGGCCATTGTCTGCCCGTCGTTGGCTTATATTTATATTATAATACCGCAACTTTAATTGCTGACTGTTGAGTTCCACCAAGTACTGGAATTCCCTTTGACATAAATAAGTTTGGCAAGGTCGCTGCATTTTCCCCTCCGAATAAAACTTTCATTGACATTTCACCTGCTACTGCTGTCGCTGCCACAGACAATGATTAATCGTGGCATACTTTTGTGCGTGGCCGTAACTAAATTGCCTCCAAAAAGTCACAAACACATTAATCACAGCTCAAGTAGTTACAGTCACGCCCCCCCACCCCTGGCCCACCCCGCTCAGTAGCAGCGACAAGCTATTAGCAACACATTTGTCTTACGAACATCGAAAATGACTTTGCCCAGCGGCTGGCCCCGGCTTTGGGGGTGTGAAATTCCATTTGTGCCACAACAACCTGAATAGAGAATGCGACCCAAGCATCGCCGGCTGCAGCACGTGTGGTCACAAATTAGTCAATAGTATGTGCCTGCTCCACTCGGAGCTCATTATGGCCGCAGCAAGTGGCGGTTGCCTGCCAATTTGGCAATTTGTATAAATTAAGCATGTCGCATGCATAAATTAAGCGACAACGACAGAACCAGAATGGAAATTAATTAAAGAAATTATTCCTATCAGAAATGCAAAATACGAAGGAGGAAGAACTTTTCAATTTTTGCTTCAGCAGGAAAAGTTGGGCCGCATCAATGTCAAACCGAAAGACACAAAATATCTTTTAATTTATTTATAAATTCGCTGAAGTGGGCAAAGTTACACGGGGAGAAATAAATGAGGGGAAATTAGTGATAAAAAAGGATGTGTAGGAATCAAGAATTTTTCTCACTTAGAAAAATCGTATTTGAGTTGAGAATTTGCTAATTGAATTAAGTTTATTTTAGCCTAATATTTTTGTATTTTTTTTTTTTTTTGCCCCCAAGTGTACCCCGTCCGCCCCGTTAGTCCCTTCACACTTAGGCCAACTCGCTAGCTGGCAAACTGCCAGATCAAGTTGCCAGCTTGGCTCACCTGGTAGACGCGGCCCACGCATCATTTAACTTAATTCGCATAGCCAAAGCGGAAATCTCTAGACCAGGCCTAGGCACTGGCACAACTTATGTTGCGTGACAGTGACAACTTGACAATGCCACAGACAACGTTGCGTTTACATGACAGGACAGAGTTGGGACACTGGATGGGCGGGTGGGGGGTTGGTTGGTGGCCTCAAAGTTTTACGCGGCGCTTTTTAATTTGAATTTCTCGAGTTTTTCGGCAACTTTTGCCAGTCAAAGTTTTTGGCTTAACTCATCTCACTCTTGTTCTCTCTCTATTTTTGCAGCTCCCACGGGCAAGCCCATCCCAACCACAGCCCACAACACATCCTCCTCATCGGTGTACATCTCCTGGAAGCCACCGTCGCCCGACACCATACTGGGCGAGTTTCTGGGCTATCGCATTACATATCGACCACGCGATCGCGATCCAAATGATACCAAGGAAATCTATATACGCGACAATACGGTGGAGGTGAGTCTAAGTGCAATTAATTGATTTTGACATTTTCTGACACTATGGCACACCATTTTGCTTAAAGAGGCCTAAAAAACTTGGCCCCACAAAATGTGTTGGTCTGGCTTAAAGCCATATCAGTCGAGTATTAAAAAGTAATTTACACCTGCCGCCAGGCGGAGAGTTTCTCACACACCTGGGGGAGCCCACATTTGCAGTTGAGTTTACTGGCTAGGCCTGGGGCCGGAGTGTGCTGCCTGGAGGGTTCGCTATCACAAGCAATTTGTTAACGATTTGTTCACAACTGTGGCTAGTTTTGCTGGTGTTTTTGCGATTGTATCCTGTTAACAGGTTGGCCGGCAACGTATCACGTAAAGCAAGCAAAAACCGAAGTTGGAGGGATGGTAAAAAACTGGTTTTCAAGAGAGCCCCTGCCAACTTCTATAGAGCTGGGGTTCGGAGGTGCAAACTAGCTTTGGGTCGTGATTTTGGCCAAAACACGAACACGCAAGGGCAAAATATGGAGGAACATTCTTACAGTGACTTCAGTTTGAAGTCAGTGGCGAGTGGTGCACACATACCTAACGAAATACTAGAGAAATTATAGCATATAACAAATTTTTGTGGTTCTTAAGTTGAATTGAGAAAAGCTACTTTGACTAAGATATTTTGATGATTTTGATACTGAGAATAGTTTTACACAATCGTATCAAACTAAATCAATTAAATCAACTTAAGTTATTATCAGTTATCAAAATTACCAAAATATCATTTTTTAATTTCAAGACATCAACTGGAAAATGTAAATAAAAAAGAGAAAATAATGCTTAATAGTTGCAATTTAGTGACTAAAAAGTGTGTAGGCTTAAAAGGTCTATGAACCCTGCCATTTGTGATTCATTGAAGCGAAACCATTCCAAGTGGGGAGAGACAGTTTCGGGCTCATGATCGTGGGATTATAAATTGTGTAGATTTAGCTTTGAGTCAGGTTCAATGCGAGCTGGTTCGACCGGGCTCGATTCAAGAGCGGTTTGCAGGGATTTGGATGAATACACACAACACGAACACAAACCCATGAAATCGAAGAGAAGGTAGGAGTAAGGTAGGGTGTAAAAAGCAGACGGAAGTATCTAAAATATGATAGAATATATATATATTCCGTTCGTATGAACAAACACCTAGCTCTCAGAGAGAAAAACTTTACAAACCATTGAAAAGAATAGTTTGAGAAAATGTTCAAACTAAACTGCTTGCTAAGATATTATCCAAAAACGAAACCGGTTCTGTTTCATGTTTAAAAGACTGGTTTTTATTAATATTTCAGCAGTTCTTCAGGCCATAAATTTGAATTTGGGAGTTAGGCTGGCATGGAAAACAGTTTCTAAGTTTTAAAAGTGGTTCAGAGTAATTTTCTTAGAACTTTATACAAGGAGTTATATATTTTCAGGTGCGGGTGGGACTTTAAAAAACTCCATGGTCTTTCCCACTTGCACGTGTGTGTTTAGCTTTCGCAGCAATCCCTGCACCCAAAGTTTGTGTTGCTAATCTCTTCAGATTTATAGATGCCGAGTGGGGCTTCTATATTAAGCAGACTTGAAATAGTTTTGCAGATTTACCAGCGCTCCACGAACTCAGCATAAACTCAACTTTTAATCAATGCTTTAGCCACATGCTAGCGAACACACAAATTACCTCTTTAAAGCCACTCCCAAATCGAGTCCAGCCTTGGGCCATTTAAGCCAATAATAATCTGCTCACGAAATGCATTTTTAAACTTGCACCATGTCCGGATGCGTAGGAAACGGTTCGGGGCTTAAAATATGCAAAAATGATTAGCGATAATGCTCACGTACGTACGACACTCGGCGCGACGAAGTTGCCCAAAAATAGCTAGCGCTGGGCTGGCCGTCGGGTGGTGGGGCCAGGGTAGCAGTAGCATGTCGCTGGATTGCCACAAGCATGGCACGCTTTTGTGCTCGAGTGCATATTTTGCTCTTATCTAGACGCTTCGTCATCTCCCCCGCCTGCGCATCCCTTCCGCCAGCTCTGGGCAAATGGTTGAGCTCTACTCTCTTTGTCGCTTTTTACATGTCAGTGGCATGTTGAAATATTATCCTTGCAGGCAGAAACGTGTGACTTTATTTTTTATCATTTTCTTTTTTATTCGTTTTTGAAGTCTTTTGCCAGTCGCCCCACGAGCGCAAGGACCCCGGGCCGTGGCTTTTCAAGCCCACGCAGTTGGTGGCCAGCGGCACCATTCAGCATTGAGCTGTCGGGTGTATGCAGGGCCCAGAGGTGCGCTAAATTTGGCAATTTTCTAATTAGAGTTTCTGCACGGTAAAGCATACATTTCTCTTTTTTTACTCGCCTCAAAGTAAGCTTGCGTCGGTGCCGGCACAGTACGCTCACATGTGATACTGTTGAGCAAAAACGAAAAGCGTGAATAAAATCGTATTTTTTTCCTTCAGTTAGAGTTCGACAGATGAAATGGGAGTTGTTGTTTATCTTTTTTTATTTCGCTAGCCCTTTGATGTGCTATACGCTACGAGCATACGTTTCTCACTAAAGAGGAATAATACACTACATTGTGTGTTATTCTTAGAGCTGCACTGCAAATAGTTAACGAAAAGTATAGACTTAAACTTAAGTCCAAGGCCACAGCCTGACCTCTGGTCACAATACTTCAGAATAAGGTGAGACACAAAACACTTTCAGTTGTGTTTCTGTTTCAAGACAACCAAAATACTTTTTCGACTGAAATCAACCTTAAAAGTGTCTACGATCGTCTAGAAACTAATCTGCAAAGTGCGAAACTTGTTTTGCTTCATTTTGTCTGTCTTTGCTGTGTGCTGTTTTGATGGAAAATGTTTGTTGTCGGTTTTTCCAGATTTTCAGCTTTTTCCATTGAATTGAATATATTAAGAAAAATTGGTTTGAAAGCCGCTTTGATTACATGCTATCCGATTCTTTTAAGTAATTCTTAAGCGTTGTTTGGCCAATTCACGGATGGAAAGCTGAAAATAAGAGAGGCCAGTTATTAATGCATTTTTTTCGTGGATTTATTGCCAGTCGATTGGTTGAAAAAAAGCGATACCACATATCGCCACATATCGGCAAAAGCGTTGCCTTATCAATTACATTAAATCAATGAAGTGCCTTAACTTTATTTTTGGCTAACCATAAAACTGTAGGCACAACAGCTGTAAATTTTCTCGCTCAGCTGCTGGCGACTAAATAAAATGTATAAATTATATGGCCGCGCATTAACAAACTAATGCCTGTAGCATGGCAGCAAAGGATATGGGCATTTGAAATGGTAACTGGCGCCGTCTGAAAAGCCCAAATAGCCACTTAAGCTGTTGGCATGGTAGTCAATCCGTTAGCCTAAGCACAGCCTAACAGCCGCCACGTTGCTGTGCGGTGCCACCGCAGAAGCTGGAAGCGCACTAATGTATGCTACATAATTTGTGCTCACGTTGTAGGCGGCCGCAGCAGCAGCAGCAGCAGCAGAAGTCAGCCACAGTGACCAGTGTGTGTGCCTGTGTGTGATGTAGGCACTGCCTGCCTAAGTCTGTGGCTTGTTTTATGGTTTCGCAGTGCTTTTGACCTTTGGGTTAAATTTTAATAAGCCGCACTGGCCGCGGCGGCTTTCGGAGCCTTAATGGTGTGTGAGTCTTAGCAACTCAATTTCCTTGTGCTGCAAATTTCCGCTCGAGGATTGCAGTTTGTTCTGAGTCTACATAAATCTTATGAAATTTCTTCTTCCATTTCTTTCACAGAGCCATGAGATACAAAATCTGCAAACCTACACGCAATACAAAGTTACCGTGCAGGTTTTCAATCCCGAAGGTCTTGGCCCCGAGACTACCATACTGGTGATGACAGACGAAGGAGGTGAGTGGTTACGCTTAGTATTTTTTTTTTCTTTTTTGCATTTCGTTGAGCGGACGAATCGACTGGCGCTTATTGCCCCCCTTTTTAGTCAGATTGCCGGAGTCACGTGAGGAAACTTATACAATCCCAAATTTGTGCCTTTGTGTGCAGTTTTCCCCTTTGAGTCGTTCGACCGCAAAATGCCTCGGCCAAGCAATGAAGCAAACCAAATAAAAGTTGGCAAAAAAAAAAAAAAACAAATATGCTGCAATTTTTCATATTTTTCTCCGGTATGCGAATCGTATTGAAATGGAAAATATTGTGCATAGAAATAGATACAAAACGAAAGAAGAAGGGGGAAAAAAAAACCGACATAACAAGAATATTGCTTGCTTAAACTTTTTGCCATATGCTTGCCTCGTGCTCAGTCAGCACAAAGCAACAAAAACTGCCCAGGCATGTCTTTCGATTTTGTTTTGTTGCCATTGGACTTCCGCTGGAGTTTCAGTTGAGAAGGCACAGACCCAGACACGGAAGTGTTGGCGTCTACGTTACGTGAATTATACGCATAAAAATGTTGCGGCGGCAAAGTCAACGTCTCCGGCTGCTGTTTGTTGATTTTCAGAGATTTTCATTTCCAGCAGGCGGGGTTAATCTGTTTTGAGCAAACATTTTGTTTGGGAAACTCTTTGAAAGTTGGACAGCTTAGCGCATAATTAGCATAAAACTCAGCGGTAAATCCTTTTGCCGGAGTTTTGGGCAAAAATCTTCCACCTGGCATAATTCGGTAATTTCATTTTTGTATGCCTTTCAGTTGTGATTGCTTCGGCCAGGTGCAGACAGGTGAAGCTTGCTGGGGATTTGTAGCGGCTTAGGCAGAAAGTTTAAGCAACATCCAGTCGGTGCTGGCCCAGCTGATGCTTAATAGCTTTTTGCCCATGTGTGTGTGAGTTACCATGGTTGCTGCACATGGCAGCTGATTAATTACCATCGAATTTTGGCCAAAGCAGAAAAGTTGTCAAGAAATTCGCCAAGCAGCTAAGCCACATGCCACCTGTGGTGAAAATTATGAAGCCTTGCAGTGCAGCTTAGCAGCTGGAGTTCCAGCCGGGGGTCACAGGGAGCAGACACTGATAATGTCCTTTGACTCGGTCGACACATCTTAGGTTCGGGCAAGGATAATGTCGTTTACCCAGAGTGAACTTCGAAGCGGGACAGACACGTGCACAAGGCAATTGTAAAACAATTCTAGGGCTTCACTTTGTTTGTTTGCCTCTCGTTGACTGGGCTGTGGCTTGATTAAAAATTTCCTTTTTACTACCCTTCACTTGGTCGTACTTGGTAACTACTGTCATTGGTTTCAGCTTAGAAACTGGATCGCTTTCTATTTTAACTGACACTGGGTAGAATTGCACTTGGACCCCCCCGGTGGGTGCTTGGATTTCGGGTGAAGATGTGTGTTTGTGTGAGAAAGATTACGTGGTAAATGGGGTATATAAGGCTTAAAGCATACACGATGAAATGTCTGATGAAAATATTAAAATGGAAGTTGCTAAAAACAAGACAGAAAAGGATTGGAGCTGGGAAATGATACGTAAGCAGTTGGTTTGTAGCTACACTTCAACAATTCCCGAAAAAGTTTAAAGCGTTAGAGAAATTTAGGACTGAGAAACATGAGAAACATCTACCACAGTTTTGGGGACATATTTAGTAATCAGCAATTCCTTTTCTATTTTCGTTTTATATTTTCTAATTACATCAGTAATTGAGAATAAATATATCCCAAAAAATAAATGTTCAAAGTTTTCTTGATAAGTAGGAACTTCAAAAGGATCTTTAGACACTTTATTTAGATTTGGAAACTGTATACTTCAACATTTTGGTACATCATCTTTATCTGATAATTGTGTAAATCTCTGTGAAACCTAGCCTGATGCTTTAAAAGTGTTTGTTAAATGTACTGAACTATTTGTTTTCCCCTTCCACAAATTCACATTTCAAATTGAACCAAGAACCTTTGTCGTGGGATTGTAAAGATTATTTCACAGCTTTCCTATTCCTTCTATCCCATTTCTGGAGAAAGAGAAGGGCTTGGATAATCGTACAACTACATACAAATAAGTTCCATTTGAAGTTTTTCAACAACTCGACTGACTTGGACATGCCCTTGAAGTTTCGTTAGGATCTTTAAACTTTAAGATGTAGCTCCCATACAAAGTAAATGAACAACTGGAAACTAACTTCAAAAAAAAAAAGTTTTTACTTTGACCCATTTTCGACCGATCGATTCGATGGCCGCCATGAACAAATTGCATAAAAACCTTTAAAAGTAGATAAAACCCTAAACGGCCGAGCGGTAACATTAAAAACCAAGAATTGTTTCTCACTTAGACCCATTTTCCGAAAGATCTTTCGATTAGTGGCTTTATGCTGTGCTCATTCGATTGTAACAAAACAGTGTACAATTAATTGAATGTCTATAAAATGAATAAGTTTCAAGTTTTTGGTAACTTGTAAAACAAAAAAGCGTTTTTTACTACGCCTTTTTTCAGTCACCAATTAGCCGATTTTAATCAAACTTGATGGAGCTTTGAGAAAGTACTAGGAAACCAAGAACAAATTATTATTTTAACCTTAAAGTAGTTTGCGTACGATCATCCCAATGGAAGCTTTATGCTGCAGTCAACTGAACCGAAAGAAACTCTAGAAAGATGTCTCCGCCAAATATTGCCTCGATTGTTTCTAAACTCACAGACTCGTTTCGTTTCAATCGAGACAGCATGTTGCCCTGATCAAGAAACTATAGATTATGGAGTCAGAAATGAATATTTCTTTGCGTTGCAAACTTGCGAGCCAAACGTAAACGTGGGGTATCCGAGTTAATTTCTGATAATATTTTTAGTGTAAGTGAAAAGGGTGTCTTTCAGAGGGAGAAGCGGGTAATGTCTAAAATAAAAATCAAATCAAATCAATGTGATAACCTTATATAAGTTATTGGGTGCTCCGATCTTATTTCTGGGAGTATTTTCAAATTAGGGTATCAGGTAAATCACACTTTTACATGCAATCTCTTGTTAGTTCCATTAACCTATTATACAACGTAAAATACATGAAAAAAACAACAATGTTCAAGTGGAACATCGTTTAAGAAACCTTCAAAGCTGTACAGTTCTGACATCAGACCTTAATTGGCAACTGTTTAAGCCACTTAATGAAATGTGGCTTACAATCTCTAGTTTTACGTTCTCTGTCGCTATATTCCTTCGAAGCTTCATATCCATGGTGTATCTTCAGCACCTTCTAGTTCAAAAAGTAGAGTTGTTTCAGTTATTGCTTCGAACTATCCTGTTCCTTCTACATTTAATTGACTACAGTCGAACCGAACAGCCGAACAGTCTGTCTTCGCCCTCTTTGGCGACTTCATTGATGCAGTAAGTAACAACCGCTTAACAACCTTCACCCTTGACAGAACTGAAACAAAGCTGTCAAACCCTTTTTTGTCAATGATTAAGTTTGTCAATGTTGTTTACCTGCCTAAAAATAAAACCACACTTTAAATTTATTGATTGTCATTTGATATTTACTTGAATTTACAGAAAAAGAGAACAAACGTTAAAATAGGGTCAGCATAAACATTTGCCAGGGTAGAGATACTTCGACACATCTGGGGTTGATCCTTTTTTATTTTGTTTGATGTTTTTGCCCCTTCCACGTTGCAGTTTTGTTGTCGTGAGCTTAAAAGGCGTTGCTGTCTCAGCACCAAAACACTTGTCAACCCGATAGACAGGCAATGGAAATGGTATACTGAGGACTTCGTTTCCTTTTCATTTGACTTGTTTAGTTTTGTCTTTTGGTGTCACAATCTTTGACTTTAAGCTTACGTTTCCCAGGTGAAAAAGACAAAGCTGCTCGCAGTTTATTCAAACAGTTCCAAACACAAAAAAAAAAGAAGCGCTCTACTAGATTTGCAGCATAAATTCCCCTTAAAGCCATTTGTCAACGCCCCACGTGCCACACATCGCAGAGCGAAAGCGAAGGCAAACAAATGGTAAGAAACTTGCGTTAAAAATGTTTCACTTGTAAATGAAAACTAAAGTAAATGGAAAATCCATTTGCACCGTGGACTGTCAAAAGCTTGTGGTGGCATCACCTGGTTCTGGTTCGGGTACTGGTTACGCGGCTTGCTGCCGACCAAGTTTTGCAAAGATACAGTGAGTCCTCAACTTGCAGCTACAAAATTAATTACCTTTTGGCTACTTTCAACTAGTTGCGGTGCACATCTGTGTAGCTGGCAGCGAAGGTGGGGTCACTATCCGCTGCCTGCTTTTAAAACGCCAGCCACAAAAGTGCCTGGATAAAAAACAAAAAAAATAAAATAAAAAACAAACACAAAAAAGTACAAGTTTCAGGCATAGAAAATAGCGGGTTGGAAGTGGCGGAAGTGACAAGAACAACAACAACAACGATGGCGACGCCGACGGCAGATAAAATCTAAGGGAAAAGTTTGGTCCAAGCATCCATGAAGCGGGAATACACTTTGAAATGTTGAAAAAAACTCACCAATATATGCGAAGGTTCAAGTCTCAAATTATGCATTTTGAAAACAGTTTCTTATGTGGGATCAATTTTTCCAAGACACTTTTATGAAATGAAAGGTGTGTAGTGTGACCATATTTTACTAAAGAAGACTACAAACTCGTAAGGTCACACTGTCATTTTTAATGCGGATCATATTTTCCATCATTTGCGACTATTTTTTCTTGTTGAGCATATAATTGTCGAGTCTTCTTTTTCATTTCACATGTAACTCATCTAACACAAAAGTGCTTTGAACATATAAGATGATTTTTGTTCAAATGATATTCCAAATGTTATGTGAGTTTATTTACGAAACGTCATAAAATTGTTCGTGTAATTTTTAGGAAATATAGAGAGAGAGAGAGAGAGCTACAAGCAAGAGATGAACAGAGAGAGAGAGTTATAAGAAAGAGTTGGCTTTCATGGGAACTGCACGAGAGAAGTACAAATATGAAAAGAGTTGCACACTCACGAGCATAAACGAGAAAGAAAGTCGGTAAAGCCCGACTATAACATACTCTGTACCAAGGAAATTATACGCTCAGCATTAATTTTGATGCTGCAGTAGCAGCTGAAAGCAGCGCTGCTACTGCACTGCAGCATCGATCAGTCTTTTGATCATATCTCGAAAACCGTTCATCCAATTTTCACCATTCCTTTGGCTAATCGATAAGTGATCCTTATTACTAAATATATACAGAAGGAACAACCCACCTATCTTTAAAAATGTGGGAGATATGACGATTTTTCTAAAGTGGGGGGGCGGCAGGGGGCGTGGCCAAAATTGAAAACAAACTTGATCTGCCTGCAGACATAAGAAGCATATGTCCCATACATGTCAAACCTCTACCTCTTACCATCTCTGAGATATGCGTTCATACGGACAGACAGACGGACATGACTCGGCTGTTGATGCTGATCAAAAATATATATACTTTATAGGGTCGGAGATGCTTCCTTCTTGATGTTACATACTTTTGCACACATTTATAATACTCTGTGTACCTACGGTATAGACTATAATAATATTAAGTATGGCACATAAACTTCTTAGCTTCTTAGAGCTTACACTTTCGATATTACAGAGCATATTACAGTCGGTATTGTCCGACTTTCTTGCTGGTTTTTTATTTCAACAAAGATCGGAGAGCGCTTCTTGTATTTGTCGCTTTTGTGCTCTCTTGGTTTTAGGCTATGAGCTCTCTCAACTGTATTACCAGCAAGGCTTTCGCCTTGGATCATAAAACGCGTTAATAAAGTTTACAGAGTTTTCGACTATTTATTTGAATTTAACTGGTTGAACGCATTGAATCATGCAGCTTAAAAGCTTTTTATGCTCTGCAGCGGCCAAGTAAACCATAGAAGCTTTTAAAAGCTCTCTGCCTCTTTTCTGTTTGTGTATACGAATAATTTTCTCAGTTGTTATTGGCAAATTCTCTGCTCATATTGCCTACCACTAATGCAATGTTTGTTAAATAGCTGCATAGGATGTAATTGTAACAAGATGAAATAGTTGAGGGTATTCAGTTGCATAGAGCCTTTCAAAAGCATGGCTTGGCATCTCAGAAACAGAACGAATTGGAAATTGATCTTTGTTTATGTTCAATAATATTTAACATTTATTCAACATTTTAAAGTTACCAAATAAAATTCGACTGAAATTACTACTTATTTTGGTTTAAATGGTCTGTAAAATAGGCACAGCAATCCCACAATTTTACTACTAAATACATCCAGCAAACTCCATTTCTGTAATTATAATCAACCAACTCCATTTCCCTTAGTTAGTGTATACAAAGATGCTCGCAGCCAGGCAAAAGATGCGGCGGCAGCGAACAGACGGATGAGGTACAACGTGGAAAGTATGTTTTAATAAAAGCGGAAATGAAGCAGCGCTACCGTTATTTCCTGTTTGCGCACAGTTCTGTTTGACGCAGAGCACGGAAGAGTTTCAGTACCAGAATCTCTTGGCCAGCTGCATTTCCAAAATGATAAACCGCAAACCATTTAAAAAAAAAAAAGAAATCAGAAACAGAAACTTGAGTGCGCGATGGCAAAAACTTTTCGTAAATAGACAAAATTAATGAGCGAAAGCGGCCAAAGTTGCACAGCGAGCGGCAGAGTCTATTGATTTTGCTTTTGCCAACTTTGGTTCAATTTTAAAGCGGCCACATGAGAAGAAATGGAAATTGGATTTCGACTAACAATGGCCACTCGATATATGCAAACTGAAATGATTTGGCGACCCGCCCCCATATGAGAGTTATTGGCTCGCAGCTCACAATCCACTTTGGCCCTCTTTTCTTATCTTGTTGAACATCTTTTGCAGTTTCCCTTTCTGAAAATCAGGCTAATAACACATTTCCAGGCAATCACCAACTTTTGCGCTCCAGTTGGATGACTGTCATTGCATGTCTGTCTGGGCCTGGTTTGGCATGCAAAGGAAACCCGAAATGCAGAGCAGGCTCATGCCAGAAATGAAAACGAAAAGTTGTTGAAAACGGCGTTGACAAATAATTTCATATCATGTCTGTGCACTTGCCATGCCTTTGATATTCTTTTTATTTTGTCGTCTTGGCCCGGGATCAATTTCATTTGGGAGAGCGCACACAGCGGGTAGACCCATTCACAGGTTGTCGTCTGCCGTTCAATCCATTGAGTTGTGTTCATTTTTTTGTTCCATTTTTTTTTTTGCCCCTTTACTTGGATTACGACACACGCTCAATCACTTTGGCCCAAGGCACAAATTTTAAAGACTTTAACTTTTCTTTTGACTTTTTGTATTTTGATGCCGCAAAGAAAACGTCCATAGAAAAGATTCTGCAATCTTTTTGATGGCACCTCATCCATGCCAGCCTCCTGTGAGTGGGGGAGTATCTTCGTTTGGCAGCAGCAGCAGCAGCCAGGCGTGCGTGTCTTCTATCTTCATTTCTCAGCACACGAGTGTGTGGGTGTGAGTGTGGGTGTGTGTGTGTGTGTTCGTGTGTGTGTGACTTGCGGGCTTTTGCCGCTTTTGGTTTGGCAAAAGTGCAGAAAATTTGTGCAAGTTACGTGCTTGATTAGATTTTTTTTTTTGGCCCTCTCAGGTTTGGGTTCACCAAACTTGAATGTCACATCTCTGTCCGCCTTTTTTTGTATTAATACATATTTGACACCTGCAGTGAGCACAGAGAATGCTTTTAACAATTTGTGGTTGCCTGCCTATAATCGGCTTAAATAACACCTACAAATCTAAGCTATTAAGTGACAAGTTGGCAAAAACAAAATGGAAATCAGATGACAAAACAAAGTAATCAACTGCTGGGATGGATTACTTCACCTGCAAATTGTAAGTTGAGTTGAAGACCAAAGCTTAAAAGTGCTTGCCAGAGATGAGGGACAATGCTTCTTTGTCATCACATTGACAAGTGGGAGAAGTAGCAGAAAATACTTGACAAATATTATTCAAAGTTGCACTAGAAATACCTAAAATTCTACAGATTTAAACTAAAATGTCAGCCAAGGAAAACTTTTACTTTTAATACGCTGCACCAAAGGTACATAGAGTATTATTAAGTTTGTGCAAAACGGAATGTAACATCCAGAAGGAAGCATCTCCGGCTCCAAAGAGTATATACATATATTCTTGATCAGCATCAACAGCCGAGTCAATATAGCCATATCCGTCTGTCTGGCATGAAAAAAGCTGAATGAAGAGCGAACGCTCTTAAAAAAGTACTTATACATTCTTGAATTTTCAAAAATTTTGCTCTTGAAATGGAGCAAAGTTTGCTCTTTGGGCAAGTGGACTGAGGTAAAGAAATAGGGTGAAGAGCACAAGCACATTTGAAAGAACACAGCGCTAAACTCGCTCTCTCAGTTTGGGAGAGGGGTGTGGGGGGAAGCTATTGTTGCTTTGTCCCGTTTGCTTACAAATTCCCAACCAGTTATGGCATTGCTGGCTTGGAGCGACGGCTGTTCGACTGCCAGTTGATGGGCAATAACTGATGCGGCTTTGAGGTGCTATGTATTCCTCGAGCCGGCTAGAGCTAACCACACATCTTTACAATTAGTTTTCCATGAAATAAATTCAAATGTAAGAAACAGCTGATCTTAAATTGTTGTATGATTGGAATCGGTGAAGCTCTTGATTTAAGATTCCACAATATTGCTCTTGAATCTGATGAGCTCTTCAAAATAGGAAGAACATTCTACATTTATGACAATGATGTATGCTCTTGTTTCAAGAAAGAGCAATCTTAAATTTGAGTATTTTAAGCAATCGATTCAAGAACTATTCTGTTTGATTTGAGAATGATACGTACATGATAAAACTCTTGGATCGAGAAAAACGGGATTAAAAATGCATACTCGGATAAAGAAGTTTGCTCTTGGATCAAGAGTATTTATTCTTATCGAACATCTGATATCGAAGATTCTTGATTCAAGTATGAAACTATCTTTTTTACAAGCATAAATGGTGGACCTAATGTCAATCTGTTTGCATATTTACTAAATTGAAATAAGTTAAAGCTAATAGTTGGCCGTCTCAAGATGGTTTTCGCTCTTAGATCAAGAGTTTTCATTCTTATCTTCTGACCTCGAACATTCTTGATCCAACTATGAAATTCTTTATTTTTTCTCTGAGTGTATGAACGCACAGATCTCAGAGATGGTAAGAGATAGATGTTTGACATGTATGTTCCACACATGTTCCATGTGCTTCTCATGTCTGCAGTCAGATCAAGTTTATTTTCAATTTTGGCCACGCCCCCTGCCACCCAGCAAAATTGGAAAAAAACGCCATATCTATAACAGTTTTAAATATAGATGGTTTGTGTTTTCAAGACATATTTAGTAATCAGGATTACTTATCGATCGGCAAAATGGAGAAGATCGGATGAGCGGTTGTCGAGTTATGATCAAAAGACTGTTCGCTGCTGCAGCGCTGCTTTCAGCAGCTATTGAAACATCAAAATGTATGCTGAACGTGTAATTTTGTTGGTACAAAGTATGTTATAGTCGAGCTTGACCGACTTTCTTTCTTAATTTTACTTTTCTCCCCTATCTAAGAGCATCAAACTGTGGATGAGTTTAGCTCGATTTGAATTAATGAAAATGCAAGACGTTTTCATACTATTCGTTCTGATTTTTTTCCTGGGTGATAGGGTTTTACCAACTGACTTTCCCTTCCCTTCAGCAACAGCAAAGTTTGCTTAAAGCTAAAGCGATCCCCAACGCATACATCTGATCAATATCTAAGAATCCAAGCACTTCGACTTGTACGGCTTAATCAAAGTAAACAGAATTGTTGTGGCAGCCGTTTCAACAGGCCCACACATGGTGCGAGAAAGAGTGTCACACATGGCCTGCAGTGGGACAACATGGCGTATGATAGATTTCACTTTAAGCCTGTCTCGAGGCATGTTCAGGGCACAGTCATACAACATGTTGCAAGTACGCTGCCCGAGTTGTCTCGGCAGGCTGTTGCTGTTGTTGTTGTTGTTGCTGCTACACTCTGTAAAATTAGTTTTGCACTTTGTACATTGTCAGTGGCATTCTTTACATTTCTTGTTGGCTTCCTATTGCTGTCCCCCCCCTCCTCCGTTTGGGTAGTTGTGTCTATTCCTTGTGTCCTGTTGCCTAACTCAGTTAGGGTCCCCATCCTGGCTGCGGCTAAGGCTGGGTCCGCATGTGTTCGTGTGTGTGTGTGTGTGTGTGTGTGTGCCACTCAACTTCAGCTTGTCATGTTGCACATCTCTGACTCTCTGTCTCATGCTGCCCTGCTCTCTGTATTAGTTACCAGAAAGCGACTTTCATGTGGTTAGTTTGCTGCCGCAGACAAAACTATGTACATTTAACGCTAAATGGGCGTGCCCCTGTACACCGCCCGCCCGCCCACGTAAATCAGCTCAGGGCAAAGCTTTGAAATTTATTTAAATGCCCAAAGCTCGTAATAAAAAGAGCCTCAGACAGGCGTAGATTTATGCAGTCCTCTGTTTGAGTGTGCATGTGTGTGTGTGTGTGGTCTAGGCCTAAGCCGTTCTGCACTTGGCACTGATTGCCATAAACACACACACACACACACACACACACACACGCACACATGCATGGATGCAAGCATGTTCATTCACAGCCCTCGTCCCAGCACACTTAGCCAAATTGCACTTGGGCTTGGTCCATGTCTTATACGCGCAGCGTTAAAACCGCATTTGCAAACTAACACCAACCTCCCACCTCCCCTCCGCTTATCCGCCCACTGCTGTTGTCGCTTTTTGTGCGTTTTTCAAATGTAAATCCTGTAAATTTTATGCACAATGTGCAGACTCTGCCTCTGCGTTGCCGTCTGCTGCATGGCTTATATAATATTTCGTAAAATTGCATTTACACCACAAACACATTTGCATTCGAAATGCGCTGATGTCGCTCCGTTTTACTGAAGATGTCCACCCACCGTGGACAGTGGCAGCAGCACCTTAAAGAATTGCAGCTAAACTAATTCTAGATCAACAACATATTAAAGGCCAATTGACTTACTCACATCCAAAACAATAAAGTGACTTTCAAATAATAATACACAATGCAATCGAAAATCTAATTAAAACTCAAAGATATCTAATTTCATTTGATTGTGTATTTCCAGGTATTTTGTGAAACTAATCCATGTTCAATTGATTCGGCTGCCAATACACCCGAACCCTTCTACCCACCACACACACTCAGTTGTGGGTGGAACTTGTCAAAATATTTGCGTGTCCATTACAAAATATTTGTTCATCTGCCAGTCTCTCAATTGCTGCTGTTTAAATTACATTTACAGAAGCGAAATTGTAGACGTCTCATATTCAGTACTGAGCGAAATTAACAGACAATTGTCTGGAACCAAATGACCCGTGTCATCAGCAGACTTGCATAGCTACCTTTAATCTGTTCGATTTGATATTTTATATGAAAGCTGCAGAAATTTGGTTAGATAAACTAATTTACCTTCGAGATTAAGTAAATAGTAAGAAAGTCGAAGTGACTTTTGGTTTCACATAGAGAAGTTTGGTTTTGACTAATGAAGGGTTGGAACTCCCAGCGCTTTTCTCCAAATTTATCTAAGCTAAGAATCCCTTGCTTTTTTCTTGTTAATCGATTCCATAATACTGAATTCTAATTCTAGCTACAGAAATCTTAAAAGTTTTCTTTCTACCTCTCAGAAAAGATTTTGAGCGGAAAAGCCGAAGGCATTGGTGTGAACAATCACAATTTATACAATTTAATGCGATAAAGAAGAGCAAAGACAGCGCTCGAGAGGCATATTCTTACCTATTATCTATAAGTTTAGATACTACTTTAATTTTTCTTTGTAATTATTACTGAGTTGACCCCTAGACCAAAACATTTGTCTTAGCATAACCCCAAGCAAAACCAAACAGAAGTAATACACCCATTAACTGCAGAACGGCATGCTCAGATAACTTTTTTTTGCTCACAACTTGACAGTCCCTTTTTACAGCTGATTACTAAATATATTTGCCTTGGAAATAATACCGCAAAATATTTGAGAAATTGATATTAAAAAAGTGGAGGAAAGTTAACTTCTGCTTGGCCAAAGTTTGTATACCCTTGCAGCACGCTTTTCTAACTAATTTGAAGGACATTCCTACTTTTCTGACTCTACTTTTGTATGACAGCTACACTATATAGATGTCCGATTTCGCCCAAACTTAGTGGAAACATGGGAAAGCATAGCAAACTAAGAAATACAAAGCTTGGAGGCGTTTTCATTTAAAATAAAAAAGTTTTTCTCACTAAAACTAGTTTCTCGACCGATCATTCCTATGGCAGCTATAACCTATAGTCATCCGATTTTGACAAAACTTTGAAGAATTGTGTGAAAGCTTATAAAATAAATATATACCAATTTTCAAGAGGTTTATGTTGAAAACAAAAAAGTTTGTCTTACTAAGACTATTTTTCTAACCTTACTTTTCTATGGCAGCTATACTATATAGATGTTTGAATTCGACCACACTTGGCAGAATCATGGAAAAGCATTAAAAACAACTTAATGTGGAGTTTGGAGACGCTAGCATTGAAAACAAAAAAGTTTTGCTCACTTTAACTAGTTTTTCGACTTATCGTTCCTATGGCAGCTATTTGTTATAGTCATCCGATCAGGCCGGTTTTCATACTTGTGCAGCGTATTTGTACCAGAAGCCTTCTTGCAAAGTTGGGTGGCGATACCTTTAAAACTGTGGAAGGAGATAGCATAGAAACAGACGGACATGGCTATATCGACTCAACTCAAGAATATATATACTTTATGTAATGCTTCTTTCTATGCGCTAAAAACATCTGGACAATTTCAATATACCCTCTGCAAGGGTATAATGAGCACACATAATCGTTTGCTCTGTGGTGCAGCTGGTAGTGTGTGTGCCTAAAGTGCAAGAGGTCGTGGTTTCGATCTCTTCTCGGACATCTAATGAACTAGATGTTTCTGTAGAATCTTACACAATCGGTCACCTTCATAAGCCGTTGGCGTCAGCTTTGAAGTAATTAGTCATTCACAGTAAGGCTGCCTTGACACAGCTCTACACATGAGACTTATTTGTGCCGCTTTTGCTTTGCTCCATTCCGATGCGGGTCCTTGTGACTCTTAAACTCATAAGACTCTTAAGCTTTCAGCCTCCTAATGTGCCTTTCTTCTTTGGAAAAAACATAATATTTATTAAGAACTTCGATTTAAACAAATTTCATAGTTATCTTGCACCTTGCCTCACTGTTGCATGCCAAAAATCTGTTAAATTGTGGACATTTCTTTTGACAATTATGTGCTATGTAATGCCTGGCAGCCTGTAAATCCTATATTCTCTCTACATCATCTACACAACATGCACCCAATTCCGGATAAGTTCCGAACAGACAGCATTTGGTGCCAGCTTTGCTCCAGCTTTAACCACAAAGGAGTTGAAAGCCGCCATAATTGAAATTAAATTCCCAGCAACACCGACGCCTTTGAAGTATGCAACTCGGGACAGCTCAGCGGAGCCAGGCAACTGTTTGCTGATTAAAGTTCCTTACCGTCAGCAATGATTACAGCTCAAGTCGCCATTTAATTATAAATACCACCAATTGTTCGCATTGTCTCTCTGATTTGCGGCCATTGTAAAATAAATGACCACGCCCAGCATTTTTGCACAGAGTTTGGCTTTTTTGGTAAGCGGGCTGTGTCGTTCATCTCTCTTTGCGTTAATTTGATTTAAGCATTTATGCCATGCGGCGGCCATGGACCAACTGGGGCACGCTTAGCTGCAATGACATGCTCACCGCACCATGTCACTGGTCTGCGCTATGGGCGACGGGATGCCTTTTGTGTATACACAAAACTATGCTTTTGGAGTAGCAGCAAGGAGCGTTCCATAAAACAACAAAATGAAATTGCATATTTTTAGGCAACAATAAACGAACGACAACCATAAAATTGCATTGTTTGTCCGCCATTTTAGTTGGTTGCTAGTGGATGACGCAAGGGCAAGGAATTTATAAGCCACTTTTAGGTTAAAGATTTGGCAATTAGACTGAAAATTCAATAAGAATAATGCGGAAAGATGGGAAGTTGTATTATGGAAATGGAAACAGTTCTAAACTTGATGTTATACTAATTATATCTTGGGGTATTAAACCCGGTAAAAATTTCAAGAGTCGTGAAGAGTCGTTATTAATCTGGTTTTCTAATAACTTCGACTCATGTTAAAGTCACTTTCGAGACTTTTTCGTAATTATTTTATTACAACTCATTTTAAGCCCATGCTTGATTCAGTATTGAGTCCTCATTTTATTGCCCATGATAGTTATATCTTTTTATTCATGGTGATTTTGGTAAATTTGTCACTTTTGGTGGGTATTAACATTTTTTTTTTTGTGTCTTCTAATGAATTTTGTAAATTTGTACTTGGAAAATCTTTAATAACATTATGTCTTACATTAACATGGGGTTCGTGTTTTGTTTGTGCGAGCCGGTTGCATACCCATGCTGTCGACAGGGTGACACCCCAGAGACACAAGATTGTAGTATACATTTCAGGTCAAATTAAGGGTGATGCACTGCATCGGTGATTGGAATTTATCCAGTTAAAAGGTGGTCTCCCTAAAACTGTATTTTTTCTTGACAGGATCTCATATGAGAAGGGTGAAATATCTCTCAGTTAGCCTACATTTCTTTTCATATATTTTAGTGTCATATATATTTGTCTGATATCTAATTTAAAAAACTTTAGTATGTCAACTTCTAAGTAAACTCAACCGTCCCTAAACTTTGTGTAGCTAACAACAATCTGTGGACAATTTTCCCAACTATTATTGATACACAGTCTTATATCTCACAGATCTCAAAACTTTGAAAGCATTTCTGCAAAGTGGCCTGAAACTATTTGACACTTTCTAAATTTCTCAGCTATGGCTTTGAGTCTAGCTAAAACAGTCCTTTTAAACTTACGGCCTTCCGAACCTGAACCCGAAACGGAATCCAATTCATCTGTTTGAAAAATTGGTTTGGTTCAAAAAATTGATAACTTAGGTTAGTCTTATAATAATACTTCCTCATGACTATGTCCAATTTAAACCTAAATCCTTATCATTATCTGTTAGATGGTTTTAGTATTAATTTTAATGTTAGTTTTTTGTAAATTTTGCAACTTTCTTAAGCATCTGTATAATTAGATATAGATAAATATATTATCATTAATATTAGTACATTTTTTGGTCAAATTGCGATCTTACATGTTTTTCTAAATTTGGTATTTCATTAGTTTGAAAACTAAGCCAAAAGTCAAGTTCGTTCGAGTCTAGGATACGAACTCACAACAATTGTCGGCATCTCAGCCCATATGACCAGCTAGCACGCATGTGGCATTCTTGCAAACTAAAGTAATAGACGGAAGCGTAGACAAAACGTTTTGTGTAAATTTTCTAAATGTAGAATTCAGCATTTGAAATCCGTAACATTTTTTTCGAATATCCATAACATGGCAGCGCTGCTTTTAGCTGCTACTGCAGCTTCAAAATTTATGCTGAGCGTATAATTTCCTTAGTACAGACTAGGTTTTAGTCGGGCTTGACCAACTTTCTTTCTTGTGGGCATCTCAGCCCATACGACCAACAACCACTCATGCGGCATTTTGGATATTGCAAAAACAAATTAAAAGTTTATTGAGCCGGGTTGAAACTATTGATTCCGGACCATTTCAAGATCTTTTCACTGTCTAATTTAAATTAAGAAAAAATTCAAAGTTAATGTTCTAAAATTGACACTTTTTTTACTCAAATTTGCTAGTTCTTTGCCGCAGTATGAATCTCTCAACTCTAAAAGATCGAAGAACTGTTATTTCATTACTGGTTCTGAACGACATTGTAGATTGTGCCATCATGTTGGGCAAGACAGACTATTATATGCCAAGTAGAATTCTAGCAAAGCTTCCAACCCTTAACCCATCAAATTTGCTGTTCCCTTAATTGGCCAAGCTAAAGTTTTATTCATGTCACAGCGTTATCATCCAATGCACACCGTTAACTCCAAGCTAATCCTTAAAACCTCCACTCTACCCAGCCTAGCCAATTCTTCTGAATTCAATTAAAAAATGAATAAATTTTCACAGACTTTCCCCCAGTTTTGTGCGCACTTTTGTAGTGTCGTCAAGCCCATGGCCTTTTATAATGTAGCACGCAACGAATTAGTATACGACCTTTCCACATATTTCATAGCCAAAATGTGACAAGCGTCAGGATTCCAAACGCGACCTCGGAAATACAAGCAAAAAATAAAAATAAAAACCGAATTCTTTCTTTTTTCGCTCCGGCTTCCTGTGCGGTTTCGCATGACCCTGCGGAGGTGCTGGAGGCGTGTTGCCAAAAACGCATAAATTTTATTCAATTTCTGTCATTTCCCAAAATATGTATAAACACATCACATCGATGGTGACGGTCAGGCCACGCCTGCTGCCACAACCACAGCCCGCACACCTGAGCTGGAACCTGCCAGCCTGCATTGCACATTTGTGGCTGACTTGCTGTTGTTATTGTTATTTTTGCACTCTGGCTAACGTTTAACCTGCCGCGTATGCCGCATGGCCAGAAAGCACGCGTTCCAAATATTATTTGCAGTTTGGCCCCCACTCGAGCAGCGGAAAAGTATTTTGCGCTTAAAGAGGCGCCCGGAAACGACACCGGATGTGGTTCACAAGGAATGCAAATAAAACAGGGCCTTGAGAAAAGAAACCAAAATAGGATATGTAAAATGTATATACACATGTGTGTGTGTGTGTGTGTGTGTGTGTGTGTGTGTGCCAGCTGTCGAAGCCACAGCCAACGAAGAAAAGACAGGAACTGGGAGGGGAGAAGATGGAGCACCAAGCTAAGTAAATTTTCAAAACATTTTGCTCGTCGTTGCGCTTTTGTCGCATTAGCGTACGTGATAACGTCATGGAACAACGGGCCCAGAGACAGCCAGCACAACAACAAACAAAGCTAAGCTAACCCATGGATATGGCATGAATTTATATGTTAGGATATGCGTTTTTTCCTACTCTGCATATTGAATACATTTTGTGTGGGACTCTCAAGGAGATGCTTGTGCTTTAAACCACATTTTGCACGAATTTAAAAAGTTTTAAATGGCTCAGAAATCAACAACTTTGCTCCACCACAGCGGAATTTTATGACGTTTTGTACTTAATTGTGGTTCTTTCGTGTATTAAAAATTAACAATAGTTCAAGTTTATTTGTTCGAAAATTCTTTCACCGAAGCCCAGTGTTGATCGCAGTCAGAAAAAATACAACTGAGCAGGTTGCAAAATAAAAAAATAGAGCAGCATCCTTTTCCAACTAATTTGAAGGATATTTCCACTGAAATAAACAAGTTTTTCTCAGTAAGAATGCATTTCGGACTCTACTTCTCTATGACAGCTATATTATATAGATGTCCGAATTCCACCAAACTTAATAGAATCATGGGAAAGCATAGCAAACTAAGAAATACCAAGTTTGGAGGCGTTTGCTTTGAAAACAAAAAAGTTTCTCTCACTAAAACTATTTTCTCAACCGATCATTCCTATGTCAGCTATAACCCATAGCCATCCGATTTTGACGGAACCTTAAAGAAATGTGTGAAAAATTATAAAATAAATATATGCCAATTTTAAAGAGGTTTACATTGAAAACAAAAAAGTTTTTCTTACTAAGACTATTTTTCTAACCTTACTTTTCCATGGCATACAAAGATTGGAGGCGGTTCTTTGAAACCAATAAAGATTCTCTCACTAAAACTAGTTCCTCGACCGATCATTCATATGGCAGCTATACCCTATAGTCATCCAATTATGACAAAACTTTGAAGAATTGTGTGAATGCTTATAAAATAAATATAATATAAGCCAACTCTAAAGAGGCTTACATTGACAACAAATAAGTTTTTCGTACTAAAATTTGTATTCTAACCTTACTTTTCTATAGCAGCTATGCTATATAGATTTCCGATTTTGAACGAATTTGGGAGAATCATGGAGAAGCATAGAAAACTATTAAATACGGAGTTTGGAGACGTTTACATTGAAAACAAAAAATTTTTTCTCACCAAATCTAGTTTTTCGAACGATCGTTTCTAAGGCAGCTACATGTTATAGTCATCCGATCCAGCCGGTTCTGACAAATATACAGCGTATTTGTACCAGAAAACTTAGTGCAAAGTTTGGTGGCGATAGCTTTAAAACTGAGGGAGGAGATAGCATAGCAACAGACGGCCGGACAGACGGAAAAAGCTAAATCAATAAATAACTTGAAAAGTTAAATCTTAATGTTCGTGAAGATTCTCCAAGTATTTGAAAATAACTATACGGAGTGTTGCCTTTGATCTAAAGATATAATTGTAGTTAGCGTTGATTTCAAACAAAATATTTGCACACTTTCAAAGCGATTTTTATGATTTTGGTCCAATTTTTAATCTTTATATTGTTCATAGATCTCAGATATCACTCACACAATCTAACATATAACAGAGTAAAATCTGAGTTTATCTTACACTTGGTACACAAAGGGAAAAAATTCAGAAAATTTGAATATTTCGACTCAAAACAAGAACAGAATGTGAGCTCAAATTTTTGAGAACAAGTAGCCATTCAGACGTGCGCCTGCAGAAGTGGGCTATAGCCTAACGAGCTAACACGTCCGCCTTCGTTGCGAGCTGGGCTCTTGGGCTCTACTCCCAGTGAATCTAAAAAATATGAAATCGGCTCCTAAACAATAGTTTGCAAAGTATAAGTTATGATTCGTATAAAAAAAGAGAGAAAGTGAGTTAAGCCCCCCTACCACATGTATAAATTTTGATGTTGCTTTAGCAGCTGTAAGAAACGCTGCTCTGCGCGTTAAGGTTTATGCTCAGAAAAGAAAAATTTTGACACTTTTTTTTTGAAAAATTTTTATTTGAATACTAAGAATATCGTGGGTTTTGACTAAGATATAAAAAAAAATTCAAAAACAGTACAGAAAACCTGATTTTAAGGGGACATTCGACTTGCGCAATCCATAACATATTCAAAAAAATCTAAAAAAAAAATTTTTTAACTATAGTGTATTCTTTATGAGGTCGGGTTGCTTCCCTCTGGCTTTCATATTATTTTTTTTATACTCTGTACCAAAGGTACATAGAGTATAATAATTTTGTGCTAAAGTATGTAACATCCAGAAGAAAGCATCTCCGACCCCATAAAGAATACAAATTCTTGATCAGCATCAACAGCCGAGTCGATATAGCCATGTCCGTCTGTCCGTCCGGCCGTCTGTCTGTCCGTATGAACGCACAGATCTCAGAGATGGTAAGAGATGGGACATATGCTTCTTATGTCTGCAGGCAGATCAAGTTTATTTTCAATTTTGGCCACGCCCCCTGCCGCCCCCGCAATTTAGAAAAAACGTCATATCTCCTACAGTTTTAAAGATAGGTGGGTTGTTTCTTCTAGATATATTTAGTAATATGGATAACTTATCGACTAGATTGGATGAACGGTTTTCGAGTTATGATCAAAAAACTGTTCGCTGCAGCAGCGCAGAAGCAGCGCTGCTTTCAGCTGCTACTGCAGCATCAAAATTTATGCTGAGCGTATAATTTCGTTGACCGACTTTCTTTCTTGTTTTCAATTGCCTTTACTGCCCCAAAAGATCAAAGCAGGACTTTTTGTCTTAACTTCTTGGCTTGTTTGCATCTAATTTTCGCACAAAATAAGAACTTATTACTTTAAAGCTGGCGCAAATAACTAGTAAAGGTGACCGAGTGCTTCCTTTTGGTAAAGAAAAAACTTGTTCGTTAGATGTTACGACATGGGAACGAACCCACGACCTAAACCACACCTGGCCACATACTCTTAAACATACATAATAATGTACTAAGGGCCATTTTCTAATCTATTCCATAGAGCTATCTGTCACATAAGCCTACAAATTACAAAATCTAAGCTTATCGGACACATTGCAGCAATTTAGAAAATAAGAAATCGGCCTTCAATGATACTTTATACTAATACTTTTGCTGTGTGTGCCTTTGGTACGGACATTGTTGTACTAAATACTATAATTGAAATGGGTTTTGGTACTAGGATCAAGTATTCGTATACCTAATTCCAATTTCTCTCCTTTTCGCAAGTGTACCTGTTCCATTTGAAGCAATGAATCTATGCATATATTGTATACATATATATACATTATGTTAATTCTGCTTAAAGTTCCACCACAAATCAATGTAAATGGCATGCATACATTACTCATACGCCCCGATGTCTGGAAGGGATTTGAAAACTTGCAGCTAATGATGCTTCAATTGCTGCTTCTTATGAGTTGCAAAATGTTGAATGAATGAGCACCATTGCATTGAATAGGGGCAATAGTGTGTGTGTGTGTGTTTGTGTGTGTGTGTGTGTGTGTGTGTGTGTGTGTGTGCAGTAGGAGGTGGAGTACGAAACGACTCTCGAGACTGCTGCCTGTTCACTAAGTAAGTGCAGGGAGACGTTGAAGCTGACGCTGACGACGATGTTGATAATGATGCATGCTGCAAATCAATTTTGTTGTATTATGCCAAAAGTGTGCACACGCTGTGGAGTGGAGTGCGGTAAAAGTGCAGCAGCAACTGCGGAGCATTAGCTGTCCTTACCCGCAGGGCACCACCCAAACACTCAGCTTTTATGTTGCTCAGCTCGTTGAATGATTTTCAGCCATTTTTTGTGCCGTTCTACGCTGACGCCCTTGTCGAAATGCTTGCATTACTTTTGCCATTTTATGTCGTAATACTTTGCAGCAGTTGCCAGGGATTTTTACCATGATCTTTGGTTGTCAAGCATTTGGATTGTTGTTGTGTTTGTTCACAAAATAAATGGTTAATTCAATTGCCAAAGTCAAGCCTTAAAACAGCTTTCAGTTAATCAACAATCAAAACAACAATTAAATCAAACTTTCCAGCAAAAACGTTTATGAAACAAATATATATATATAATATATAAAAAAAAAAAGATGTTTATTAATGTATATGCTCTTGGCAAACAATGTTCTTTGCCGTACAAATTTCAATCAAACGTTTCATTTAGTTATTTAAATGAAATTTATTCATGCGTTTGGCAATTTACAACAGCAAATATTTAATAACATTTCTTGCCTTTTGCCATTTAATTTGCAAACACAATGCCAATTTGCAGTAAACTGCAGTCCGAGAGTGATGCGTTAAGTGAATATTTATGGGAGAAATGGTTTCACTACTCCCCAAACAATTGTAATCATAAATTCTTATTAATTGTGTGCTTAATCGTAATTGGAAACCATTGATCTACGTGCACGGTATAATATATATATATAAACGACATGTTGCTGGCCCTGTAATTGAAAATCAAAAGCCAATCGAGCATACTTCAAAAAAATAAACTCCTACGCCTCTGCCTTAAGCTTAGCACAGATTTTCGCACAGTTTTTGCTTTCTTCAGTTTTTTTTTTTTCCTGTGGCCACTGGTAAAAGCCCAGAGAGTAGAGAGAAAACTGTTACAACATTTTCATTTTAATCTTATTAAAACGTTACACGCTTCGTGCTCTCCCTTGCTCTACTTGGGGGCACAGAATTTGATATTGAAATAAGTTTTTAAATTAATTTTTTGTTAGCAAAAGTTGGACAAAGTGAACTGAACTGGGCCTGGCCAAATGGGCGTGTGAATGGACCAATTGTGTGCCATATTGATTGAATCGAGAGTCCGTTGTATATAAACAGCAATTGTTGGCTATTTGTTGCTGCAAAATTGGAAAACTTTCTTAGAACTGCCATTGATTGGGAGAGGAGAAGTAACAAAAACGGCTATAATTAAAATTTTACATACGAGGGCGGTATATGACTTTTGCAGTATTCAGTGCTATTAATACATATTCGAATATGTTTTGTGTTAACTAAGCCTGAAAGTTCAGCAAGTCTTTAGTCTCCTCCTATAAACTACACACAGAATAGCACATCTTACTTGCACCATTCTCTGAGTTGGCGTTGCAGCGTTTCCAATCTGGACGCCACCATTTATAATGGCCTCATAACAGCAGCAGGCGAACAATTTGATACATTGACATCAAATGGCTTTATGAGCTTGTGGTTGCTGCAGCCACAAAAGTCCAGGCCATGCTGTCAGAGTCCGCCAAGGCAACCCAATGAGTGGAGTGGGCTTGTGTTTGTGACGCTTAAGCCCGCTGATATGCAAGGCAGCAGTATCGGTTTTCTCGCACATTCGAGAAGTGGACAGGGATTTGAGGATGAGACGTTTGGCATAAAGCAGAGCAATGATATGTGGCTGTTGAAGCATCTGCTTCTCATCGCTGCTGGTTTTCTTATATTACCTAATTAAACCGATCAGCTGCTGCTGTGTGGGCAATGTCACATTGAAGTTAGCCTCCGCTAGTGAAAGATCTTCCATTTTCAGTTTCTTTACGGGATATTGATGATCGGAACTCGAACGGTGAATCAAACCGGTGCTGTTACGAAAAAGCAAGTCCGAACAATAAACCACACAGGAAACCGAATTGATATCTTAGACAGAGCTTTTAAGCACACTAAGGTCTAACTTGATAAAGTTAACTCTAATAAGGTAGTAAAATTTAACATCTATAGCAGCGATGCCCATCCTTTATACACTTCATGCGCTAATGTTGTTGTAATGCTTGAACGCCTCAGCAATGCGCATAGGGCTGATGCACAACAAAATTGCAACACAAACTGTGTCTCTCTTCTCTTTCTTTCATATGTTCTTGCGGAATTAAGGGCAACAACCATACCTGCAGACAGCCACAAACACACACACACAACCAGCAGTAGTCGGTTTTCTCTTTCGTATTCTTGTGGTAGTTGTTGTTTCTGATTTTGGTTTTTTGTTTGTGTGAGCAAATACACACTCTGAAGAAGCTGTTCGGCAACCCTGCTCTGTATTTTTTAACAAGCCATAAGCATTGATAATTCTCTGCTCTCCCACAAAACATTACATACCAGAATATCTGGCTCGAAGGACCTTCAGCTTCTTCTTCATCTTTTAAAAACCCTTGCAGAGGGTATACTAAAATTGTGCAGATGTTTCTAACGCATATAGTATATATATATTCTTGATCAGCATGACGAGCTGAGTTGATTTAGCCTTATTCGTCTGTTTCCATGCTATCTCCCCCCTCAGTTTTAAAGCTATCGCCACCAGACTTTGCACTAAGTTTTCTGGTACAAATACGCTGCACATTTGTCGGCAACGGCCGGTTCGGATAAATATTACATATAGCTGCCATGTGAATGTTCGGTCGAGAAGCTAGTTTTAGTGAGAAAAACTTTTTTGTTTTCAAAGCAATCGCCTCCAAACTTTGTATATCTTAGTTTGCTAAGCTTTCCCATGATTCTACTAAGTTTGGTCGAAATCGGACATCCGTATAGTATAGCTACCATAGAAAAGTAAGGTTAGAAAAATAGTCTTAGAAAGAACAACTTTTTTGTTTTCAATGTAAGCCTCCTTAAAATTGGCTTATATTTAATTTATAAGCTTTCACACAATTCCTTATAGTTTGCTCAAAATCGGATGACTATAGGTTATAGCTGCCATATGAATATCGGTCAAGAAACTAGTTTTAGTGAGAAAA
This sequence comes from Lordiphosa andalusiaca, assembly GCA_035044965.1. Classification (NCBI taxonomy): domain Eukaryota; kingdom Metazoa; phylum Arthropoda; class Insecta; order Diptera; family Drosophilidae; genus Lordiphosa; species Lordiphosa andalusiaca. The sequence goes on along the minus strand of JAWNNM010002500.1, from coordinate 411,504 downwards.
ACTTTTTTATTTTCAAATAAAGCGCCTCCAAACTTTGTAGTTCTTAGTTTGCTAAGCTTTCCCATGATTCCACTAAGATTGGTCGAAATCCAGCCTGAATGAAGCATCTCCGACCCTATAAAGTATATATATTTTTGATCCGCATCAACAACAAAGTATGAACGCACAGATCTCAAAGATGGTAAGAGCTAGAGGTTTGCATTTATGGGACATATGCTTCTTATGTCTCCTAGCAGATCAAGTTTATTTTCAATTTTGGCCAAGCCCCCTTCCGCCCCTTGCAATTTAAAGAAAATGTCATATCTCCCACAGTTTTAAAGATAGATGATTGGCTCCTTCTAGACATATTTAGTAATCAAGATAACTTATCGATCCGCTGAAAATATGATGAGGATCGGATGAACGGTTCTCGAGCTATGATCAAAAGACTGTTCGCTGCTGCAGCGCTGCTTTCAGCTGCTACTGCAGCATCAAAATTTAAGCTGAACGTATAATTTCATTGGTACAGAGTATATTTTAGTCGGGCTTGACCGACTTTCTTTCTTGTTTCATCTATCTTTCGACAAAATAAAATTTTCAAATATGAATTTGATCTTAAAATATTGATATTATATCAATATCATTAATATATCCCTAAAGAGGCGGGTGTGAAAATTCTCAAAAAACATCATAGCCGTCATCGTCATATTAGAACCAAGAACAAAAAAACAAACAAAAAATAGACAAATTATACTTTCTTCAAACTCCCCTCGCCCACAGTATTGCGGTCCTCTATTTAAATGTGACGTATGCAACATGCAGCAACAACAACTCCCCTGGTCTCAATTTTTATTTGAAACAAGAACTATTCGTCAGTTCACCAGAAACTGTAGCCACAGTTTTGGGTCTGCATGCATTTCGTGTGCACTTTCATTTGCCACATTGTTGAAAACGCTTTTCACATGTTTTATACATACATAAACCCTGGGCGCATAAATCACATAAACAACATTCAGTTTTTTTTGCGTTTGATAGTTTTGGCAGCAAATTGGGAGGGAGGAAGTTTTTTGGTGAAAAACAAACATTGAGACGCCCATAAAATGATAAGCATATAAAAAGCGGAACCCACAACTGAACTGCGCATGATGAGCCATAAAAATCTGAATACAATGAGAAGATTGTAGAGTTATTACTTGAATTTGTTGGCTCTGATTTGTTATGTTTTGTCCCTTATGTTGCAACTTTTTCGCAACAATGCAATAATGTTTGATGTTGCCATTTTTCAAGCAATCAACTGGATGGAAGATAATTTAATCGGTGCTCAAGCTCATTTCTTTTTCATTTCCCAGAAAAATACTGCCTCGACATTTTTCAATTTACTCGAGGACACACACACACATATACACATACACAAATAGAGAAAGCCGGGCGTAAATTTAGCAACATTTTTCTGCCACATTAAGCCCTGAACCGAAGCGAGTTGAGACATTTTGAGTTGGGTTGAGTGTGATATTCCCTAAAGTGCAATAAACATGCGCGGCATACATACATATGTGTGTGTGTGTGTGTGTGTGTGTGCTCCTTTGGCACACTTAAATTTTAGCAAGACAGACGAAAAAAGAAAACTTTCACAAAATACATATATAATGCCAGACTAAAGGAGAAATAAACTTCAAATAAGCAAAGATGGCTTACTACTGTCTGTCCGTTGTATATGTGTGTGTGTCTCTTAGAGGGCTGATTCTGTATATATATAAATACATATATATATATATATATTTTTTTTTTCTCCTGCAACTCATAACTGACTGCCTATCTTCTTACATACTTACATACATAGTCTTCTTGTTGCGCCCAGCCTTAAACACTTGAGGCTTAAGCGCTGCACAAATATTTATTGTGTCATTGATTTCCCCGCTAAGCCAAGCTCCTTGCTCCTCCACTACCTATTTCCGTTTCTTTTGCCTTACTTATTTACCCAGCGCCTTGCTTTTGTAGCATAGTGTAGTGTTGGAGTGGCAGAAAAGTGGAGACACAAATATTAAATTTCACACAAAGAACAAATGTATTCACCGGAATGAAATCTGCGACTCTAGTTGACCCAATGGGAAACGAAATTTGGGACAATTTATATAACTGGCATAATATATTTTCGTTGTAAGAATATAAAACTTACTTGATTAAACATTATAAAGGTCTTTGGTAAAGCAATGTCCCTAAAGGTGGCATTCTCCTTGGGAGTGTTTGGTAATTTGCAATTTATAGTTTTAAGAAAGCATCAATTGTGTGATAAAGCCAAAGACTTTTAAACCTTGCTTTAAGGTTGCTGATGACCTTAACTTTTTGGGTCTTTTTGACCTTGGTAGAAGGCAAAAAAAAGCAGGAATGCAAACCGGTTCTGAACCGAACCGAACCGCTTATTCCAGCCGGTGAACCGAACCGCAAACCGAATCGGCTTCCTTTCAGAATTGCTTAACCGAACCGAAAACCACCCATAAAAACGGTTCGGTTCGGTTCAGTTCTCTAACTGAAATCATGCCTAAAATCAACTAAGGTCATGACGTAGTAGGACATGTCAGAGTTAAATCCATGGCTAAAATTCATAAAAATGATGTCATGAATTCAGGACCAGCCCTTTCATTTCTGAGCTGATTCAGCCATGATTCAGTTCTGAGCCAGAACTTAAGGGATATGATAAATAGAATAATTAAGATGCATAGTACGTATTCTTTTGTAGCAATCATTCTCAATTTTCGAGAGTATTCATCTAGGAACTTATGAACCGAACCGGCGGTTCAGAAACTGTATGAACCACTGAACCGAACCAGTCCTTATTTTCGAGTGGTTTGCCTCCCTGAAAAAAAGTGCACAAAATGTGGTAATTTTCAACACTGATACAAAATTCGCCCTGGAAATGAGAAATTATCCCATAAAAACCTTCCTAAGAAATCGTTTTTCTGGACTATTTATCTAGGGCCACTTATAAAAGTAACTCTTTTTTCTGAAAAACTTTTAAATGTTTTTATTTTGAAATTCACTTTACCTCACTGGGATTCGAGCTCGGACTTCTTTACCTTAATTCAACTTTTGCCAGCAGAATCTTTTTTCATATAATATGATAAATAGGGCGTGTTAGATACATTGTATGTACTCTTTTCTAGCCGACATTCTCTGTTTTCAAAGGGCATTCCTCTAGAAACTTATAGACGAATCCTGCAAATCCATCATACAATTTGAACCATTCTTTTTGGGATTTTAAAGGTATTGAAATGTTTTAAAAGGAATTAAATTCCCAAAGTGTGAGAATCTAAATTTTTTATAATGTGCCTTTATGAACCACTGAACCGAACCGAAACCGCGGCTCAGTGAGCTCTGAAACCATGAAATCAGCTGAACCAGCGGTTCAGAAACTGTGTAAACCACTGAGCCAGTACTTATCTTACCCAGAGCTGCAAACCAAAAAAAAATATTCGGATCTCTCGGGACACTGGCTCGAACCCATATTAACGAATGGTAAAGGATCGGAAATTTAAGGTTCGAGGTTTTTGGGTGAAGGTTTTGGTTTGAACCTTGGTTCAGTCCATGCATTCGACCTAAAAACTCCCCAAGTTGTATGGGAACCGAGTGGTATTTGGGTCGGTATTGGTTAGTAGAAAACATGGATATATTCAATATATAATTTACAGTTTATTGAAATTCCATTTCGTGGATTACATAGAAATATATTACCAAAATAATGTTAGACTCTTGCTTTTGAGAATTATTCAAGATGCTTTAGGGTCGAGGAGTTTTAAAAATAGAGACTGTTATGGATTTTATAAGGAAATCTAATCATTTTGCCAGATTTTTCTATCCACTCTCCTGCCCATTGTAGGAGTCAGTCGCACCAAATAACAGATGAAGTCGGTGGACAGAAGGTCAAATTTTTGTTTCAGTTTTGTTGAACCGAACCGAAATTTTGGTATAATTTCTAAAGAGGTTCGGTTCAAGGTTTGGTTCATAGCAAAAAAAGTCGGAATTCCGGTTTCGAACCGGTTCGGTTCAAAACCGGCTTGCAGTCCTGATCTTACCCCTTTCAAAAGGGGCTCTAAACTATTTTTATAATATTTTTTCCTAAAATTGTGATATAAGATTCGCTGTTCAAGTTTTTAACGCCATGAAAACGGGTTCCACTTTAGAACTCCATTTTGCCAACTTATACATCAAATTTGAAACACAATGCATAGATTCTGAATCCTTTTTGAACCGGTTCCAAGCAGAGCTGCAAACCAAAAAAGATATTCGAATCTCCGGTTAACTGGTTCAAACCAAACTTAACCCATGGTTAAGGTAATCAAAAATTCAAGGTTTGGAAGAAGAATTTAGGTCGAACCTAGGTTCAGTTTATGCTTCTTGCAACATTAATCATATTTGTGTTCAATGTGTTCTTAAAATCGCATTCGACATTAAAAGCTACACAAATCGAATGGGAATCGCTTGGTTTTTGGGTAGGAATCGGTTATTAGTACAAATGGGAATATTCAATATATAATTTTCTGTTTAGTAACATTCAATTTCGAAGTTTTTCTAGAAAAATATAACGAACGTAATGTTAGACTCCTGCTTCTAAGAATTATTTAAAGTGCTATTATGGGTAGTTATAATTATAAGTAATTCTAAACGTTTTTCTAGATTTCTTAGAAGAAGTTCCTGCTTAACTCTACCTAACTGCTTAACTTTACCAAACTTAAATTAGAAATAAAAAATTTAGCTAATTTCAATTTAACCGAATCTCTTTATTTAAAACGAATCCCTTTCTTTTCATTTCAGGTAAGTCGATGATGTGCTGCAGCAAAATTTTGTTCAAATTGTGTATTTTAAAACTTTGCACATCAGTCAATATCTGCTGCATGACTTGTCTGTGGTTTAATTAAAATGAACTGCAGCAGAAATCGTGTACCCCAGCGCGCATGCACGCACCCACACACACACACACACACACACACACGCAATAGTGTGTAAATAAGTAAAACTAATCCCGAGTTGAGCGACCGCATAAATCAGCCGCATTACAACAGTCAGCCAGGCGAGTGTAATTATAAATCATCATGTTCAACGGCACAACATAAAATGCAATATAAAAACCGCTTGCAGATTTAATTGGCTCATAGACAAAGGGGGAAGAGTGGTAGCAGTGCATATGCATCAATGATTCATAAAATTAAATAGCCACCCCCGATAGAATCCGGTGACATGCCCATGTCACGTCACTCATACGCCGTGTGATGTCTGTCACATAAAAACCAGACACACGGGACTCACACAGACACACGGAGACACTCGACTGACAACATCATAATAATAAATTAAAATATTAGCGCTTAATTAAAATTATCAATTGACTCAAACCACCAGCGATTTGTCATTGAGGTGAAAGTCCCATCAGCGTAGACACACACACACACGCATACGCCCCCCTTTGCCCAGTCAATTGTTGCTGTTGTTGCTGTTGTTTGGCTTCAAAATGATAAATATTTTAACTAAATACACATTTACGGACTTTACTTAGTTGTGTGCCATTTTGAGGTCGCCAACGCACACAATTAATTAAGCGTTTATTTAATGTTTTGGTTTTATAGCCCAGTCAGGCCCTGGGCATTTCCCCAACCTAGATGTGGGTTATAAAAATGCTCTGGCATGACACCAACAATGCATTATTTAGCATAATTTATTGTTATGCCTTCGGGGTAATCGATAATATGGATATATTGAAAGAGCAATAGAAAGTTGAAAGAAAAATTTTGTAAAATTTTATACACGTAAATTTTTGTGAGTTCTGTGCATTTGCAACTTGCCTGAGAGATCGATTGGAACTGCATGCGAAAGACGTCGTGACCTTTCCACAGCAGCCAGCAGTTCAAGCCTTTTGAGGAGTTGGCCTGCCAGTCACCTCTCTTACAGTGGGGAAAAGTCTAAGCACTATACTTTTTAATATTGTCTGAGAACAGCGAGTTTGATTGCTTTAAAATCTGATGGCATTCTCAAACTATCAAGCTGAATCTTGACATTCACAACCACGATCATAGAATCTCCTTAAGTGGATATCCGTAAGGGTGTTGGCAGTTGTCGGCGCTTATTTTTATTAAGATAATTGACCAGCTGTTCTCCTTCGCTTTATTTTTAAGGTTGGCTTCAAAAAAGTCAAGTGAAGCAGGTTTCAAGGCTCTGAAGCCATTGCAGCAATCAATTGGTGTAAATTTAAAGAATCATTTACTCAATGCAAGGCCACTTATGACACCAGTGAACTCTTTAGATGCACCGCCTCAAAACTAACTGAGCAGTGAAAACAGCATAATTTCTTGATCTTATATAAGTCTTATAAAAGTTTTCTAATCAATATATACTCGACCAACTTGGAAACCTACTTCTGCGCGTTGGTTCGTAATTGCTAAGCAAAAGTATAGGGAAAGTGTAGAGTAGGTAAATTGTTAACAAATGGCAGTGTAGGCTAACATTTTGATAATCAGTTCAATTAAAATATATTTCAGCAGGTGGCGCAGTAGGCGGTCATTCACAGAAAGGTTCACCGAGACCCAAAAATTAAAAATTCAACGTTTTCAATATTTTTATATGGAATCAGTCAAATAAAGTGATGTAAACGCCTTACAAAAAAAAATCGCGCAACCATAATTTTTCTCAATTTTATTTAGCAGATTTTTTTGAAAAAGGTATTTTAGATTGGAGTAACCTGTGCTCTCTTAAATCGTATAAAGTTTATATCCTGTGAAACAAATAAGCTATAAGAAACAATGTAGTTGCAATTCACTGATACTTTATGCTTTGTATTATAGTAAAAATCACATAAATATATTGATGTTATATAAGTCACGTGCGATATATCTGTTAAATCTGCTTAAAACTAAAACTTGAAAAAAGTATAATTCATTTCTGGGCAATATCGAAAACATTTTTCAAGGATATCAATGCACAACATTTTCCAATTAGTCACAATCAAGTAATGCCTTAGGATTCACAGAAATTGGAATTTATTGGCAAAGTGCAAACACTTTGGTATTTTGCAATGATCATGATAACGCAAAATTGTTACACCAATTGTAGGGCTACTAAATAGTTATAGAATAAGCCTATAGGAAAATAAAAATCCGTTTATTTCTGACTCTTTCTAAATTTTCAATAGTACAACAATCACAATCGACATCATGGAAGCACCTATATGTTCTTTCTGATGTGATATATTTTTAGACAATAAAAGTTCAAGTCAGGCTTCATCTGCAAAATCTCCTTTAATCTTTTAACCCTTTAATATAACAATTAATACTTTGTACCGTAAGTTCATAAAGCATTATAAGTTTGTGCAAAAGTATGTAACAGCCAGAAGGAAGCATCTCCGACCCTATGAAGTTTATATATATTCTTGATCAGCATCAACCGCCGAGTTATGTCTGTCTGTCCGTCCGTATGAACGCACTGATCTCAGAGATGGTAAGACATAGAGGTTTGATTTGTATGGGACATATGCTTCTTATGTCTGCAGGCAGATCAAGTTTGTTTTAAATTTTGGCCACGCCCCCTGCTGCCCCCGCAATTTAGAAAAAAACGTCATATCTCTCACAGTTTTAAAGATATATAATCGTTTTTTCTAGAGTTATTTAGTAATCAAGATAACTTATCGATTTGCCAAAGGAATGGTAAAGATCAGATTAACGGCTGTCGAGTTATGATCAATAGACTGTTCGCTGTTGCAGCGCAGTAGCAGCGCTGCTTTCAGCTGCTACTGCAGCATCCAAATATATGCTGAGCGTATAATTTCGTTTTGTTCCGACTATCTTTTTTGTTTATATATCAAAGGGATACTATTTACTCCTAAAAATATGGACTTGGTCATAACATTCTGATATTTTTTCACATGAAGGCCGATTTGATACTTCAAGTACCTGCATTATACTAGATCTTTTCCATTTTTTATATCCTTTGGATGAATATTTAAGATCCGCTTAACAGTGTCCAATGTACAATTTTTAATATCCTTTTTTCCTTCGTGTCCGGTCGAAGGACCTTACAAGAACCAAGAACTGAAGTTTCTCTGACATTTAATACATATTCATTATAAATCACTTGACTGTACCAAAATGCTTCAATATGCAAATGGCTGCCCCCCCCCCCCCCCCCCCCCCAAAAAGTATGCTACGCTTTCAAAATTTGTGTGCTAAAATTGTTGTTCAGCTTGTGACATTAGAATTTATGCATGGTTTCCCCCAAGGGGCGGGGGGGGGGCAGATGGTTTCCTGCTGTGCCAAAATAAACTTCTTGTCGTTATAATTGATTAATTAAATACATATTTCTTTTATTTTTTTTTGTTTGCCATTTTATTCGGAGCAAGATTGAGCAACTGACTCTCACCCTTGCACATTTGCAGGCAAGAAAAGTTTTTCGTACAAACATTTTTGGCTTTTTTTTTGTTTGTTTTATTTAAAACTTTATATATCTCTGTGTGAGTTTGACGTACGAGTTGAATTCTCATGCTGCTCACTTGTCATATTGTCAATGGGCAACAAGCACAGGCAGTCAGATGCAAAGGAGAGAGTCAGCCTTCAGACTGATATGTCATTACTTATATGGGCGCTTGGAAAAGTTTTCAAGTGGATTCTGCAGTGCCAGCAGATAACGTTAAAGTGTCAGGCATTCTTCTGTGTCTGTCTTTAAATATAATCAGATTAATAACGGTAAACAGTTTTGCCCCAGGCTACAGGAGACGAACTGCCATTCGTTGCACAAACACTCACACACACACACACACACACAGAGGGGGAAACCCGGTAGATTCAATTCCAATGTTGAAGTTGAATTATTGTAAACGGAAATCGATGCTGTCAACTCATTACAACGACACTTGCTCTCTGCTGGTGTGCTCTGCTGTCACTGCTGACGGTGATTAGTTGATGGCAGAATGACTAAGTTGAGGAAGTTGATTGATTTACACACCCACACGAGCTAAAACCTACGGCATGCAGTTAACTAAGCTGAAAAATGAGATGACGATATATCAATTAAATACGAAAATAAGCTAAATAAACTGTATGCGAATGTGGGGAATTAAGTTCGTCTTGTGAGCTGGTACAAGGCAGGATTAAATCAGTTGTAAACGCAAGATCAACTCAAAGTACGGCTTGCTATTAATGCATCTTAATTTTAACTAATTGAACTAGCTGCTGTAAACCTTACCTCAACTGGTTCCCCAGTCAGCTGCTAGGTGTGTGTGTGTGGGTATTGCTGGATTTTGTGGTAAAAGCATGCATAAACTATGCCAATGTATGGGGAGTTTGCTTCCCAGCGGCACCGACAACGCATTCATCTCCATTTGCTGAAAGCAATGAGTCGACACACACACAGGGAAATCTCCTTGCAATTTCAATTCATCCATAGTGCACAGTTTTTAACACTCATATGGCCCTTTGGCTGTGGTTAACGCACAGATATAGACACTTCTCTGTCTCGTCTTCTAACATATTTTGTCATATTTTCTCGTGTATTGTTGTCGTTGCTGTAAAGGTTCATCAAAGCTTCAACATTGTTTGGTCATGCATCCAACCATCCCCCCAACTCTGTCTCTCTGTACGCTTGCACGCTCGCTCTACTTCCGTAGCTTTCTTGTGAAATTTTTCCTGTGGGAGTCTAAAATATGCACAAGCTCCACCCGCCCCACTCATCCTGACTTTTTCGCTTTGTGTGTCGCCATAGTTAGGGCCTGGCATGTCTATGCAACCAGCAGAGTTCTGCTCCAGTGCATGTGCAACTTGTCTGTTGTTTATGACACCCGCCAGCCACCTCCTGCCTCCTGCCCCCTGTGCCAGTGCCTGCCTTTATGCTGTTGTCGTCATCAACATCATCATACGTCTGAAATCACAAGCATATCAGCCACAAGGGCGCGCTTGGAGTATCCTTTCCCTAATCTTATCTGGAATTTTTAACGCATATTTCAGTTTCTAATTATCTTCAATAAATTGAAAGTTATCCCTTAAGCGAAGAATTAGTTTCTAGTTGAACGCCAGGCAATCAATGTAATTAACTTTTGGGCTCTACTTTAATCAAGCACAGACCCTGCGGCCTATTGAATTTGAATTTTGGTTTCTCATCTCAATTTAAATGGATGAATGTTGAGTGTTTTTGATACCCTGTAACTGGGGTTGAAATAGGCGGAATGAGCCTCTTTAAATGAACCTGAATTTGCCAAGAATTAGGCTGGGTTGGAAAGTCGGTCAAGCCTAAGAAGGAAGTATTTTGCTGCCGCAGTAGCAGCTAAAAGCAGTACATCCGGAAGATACGATCCTTCTATCTAAAAAATTGTAAGAGATATGACAGTTTCGAAAAATTGCGGGGGATTGGCAAATTTCCAAAAATAAGCTTGATCTTGTAGGCAGTAAAATGAGCTTTTCTTATATACATTTCGAACATTTATGTCTTACCATCTCTGATATCTGCTTGTGAATATATTGGGGTACAGACGAAAAGATATTAATTTTGTTTGTTATAACCCTCCAGTTCTCAAAGAATTGATTTCTAGCCAACCAATTAATAAGTTCCTTAATAACCCGAATATGCGGACTCCTTTCGTGAATGGTTTGTCCTTTAGCTTCGATTTTTCGTAAGCCCAAACTTTTCAAATAGACTTCTTCTAATGGTGGAATTCTTTACTGCGATTAATTGCACTGATTCGCTTGAGGTCGATAGTCGTCTGCGATAAGATGACAGCTTTCGTGTTACTTTAGGTCGACAGTCGTCTGCGCAAAGATGCCGACTTTAGTATTAGGAACAAGATAATCAGTTGAACTCCTAGAGGAGAAATGAAAAATCTAAATATCCCGAAAGCATAGCTTAATTGAAAAATATATTTTCGTTGGCAGAAAGTACAATTTCCGCTAGATAGCTTCAAACCTGAGGGACGAGATCGGGTAGAAACAGACATACGTATGTTCAAAGCTCAATCGACTCAGCTCGTCGCGCTGATTAAGATATATGTAACCCTTATGTGGTCTGAGATGATTCCTTCTATGCCTTACTTCTTTCGAGTATAAATGGATTTTGTTCCAAAGGTTGTAAAAACAAAAAGATCTAAAGAGTATTTTTGAAATACAGGCCCTAAAGTTTTGCCAAGCCCTTAAAGTAAGGTGATTATCAACTGAGCATGTGGAAAAAGTTAAATAACTAGTTTGAGTTTGTCGTTGGTTTCAGGTGAGCTTAAACATCTAAGGATTTATAAACGATCATAAATTCTCGATTCTTCTTGAATTACCCATGAAACAATCGAAAGTTTTCAAATTTAAGGCTCCATATAAATTCCACATATAACAGAATTATTTATTTGAAGCTTAAGAGATTTCATAGTTGAATTTCTAAGTTGGAATAACATTTTTGTTCACAGATTTGGTAATTGTATACTTTGTAAGATGCACACTACCTTCTACACCACACCCAATCGTTTTGGTGTCCCAAAACATGCTCACAAATCAAGACTGGGTTTCATAAATATTCATTGTTTGAGTTTCGAAAGAATGTACAGTGTTTAAAGGAGTCAAAAAGTATGAAGCTACGTTTCTTATACTTGTTCGACCTATATTAAGATATCTCAACTGATTAAGACCATAAGGCATGCAGCTAATAGTGTTCACACCAAGCTTATCAATGTCTTCCCTTCTTCACTTTTTTCTTTATCTATCCCCTATAATGAATAATACTGAAAAGCTGTGGAAAAAGCTTTACATTTATCTCTTGGGCTTTCCAGTTACAGGGTAAATAACAGTCTCGTACCAGACTTAGCTTGCTTAAAATTTTAATATTCATATATTGCTCTCTCCTTTTGATGGGCCGCAGGTGTGAAACGTTGAAGGTTACAATAACGCTGCAGGAAATTGACTCGTAGCCAGTTTGAAATTTAAAATTATAATTAAATGTGCATGCTATTTGGCATGGATGGGTTGACCCATCCTCTTCTCTCCCGGGTTAAACAATTCGTCTGCTCATTTTGTGCAGTAAATATTTTCGCATAAAAATGCATTTTTCTATGGAATTTATTGAATCTACAGCAATGCGAGTGACTGGCAACTGTGGGTGCTCTACCACCGCCCACATTTCGTGTACAGATTGCCACTGTGAGTAATGGCCCAGACAAATGGCACAGTCACAATCCCAGCTACCATTCGTTCACAGTCACTTCGTCAGCTGCGAGTCATTTTCATAGTCGAGAGGGCGTTGAGGGGAAGTTGCAGTGGGGTGGCTTTGATATGCAGATCATTGCCGGGAACAGAAATATTATTATGTCAGCATTATGTTCACAATGTCGTCTGCCATTAAGTCAACAGCAACAACAACAACAACAGCAGCAGTTACCAACACAATGGCTTTGGAAATGTCATGTGAGGCAGACTGGTGTCGAGTCCTCCACTTGCATAATAGAAAACATAAATTTTACAGCTGCAACATGTGCTCAGTTGGTGGGGTCAGTTAAAATGTGGGCAAACGGCGGGGATATAGCTCAATGAATAAGTTGATCGGTATATAAAGAGTGAACGGATATGTCAAATAAATCAAGGCCTAATATGGTATTATTGAAAAATAACTTTAGCACATGTTTCACTCTTAATTGCTTGATGCTGAAAGTTTTATTTGAGATCATTTGGGATTGAAATACTTTCAATAAGCCTTAATTGTGCCCAAGTACCAATAGAATACAATGTCAGTACACAAAATCTAAAAATAGCTAGATTTGCAACAAAAATAGCTAGAAATAGCTAAATAAATAAATCAAAATTAGCTATATAATAGCTTAATGCAAATAAATATTATATAAAATATGTAATTTTGAGACAAAAATGCAACAATAACTTCAAAAATAAACTTCAACAATTCTTCAAAGAGGCACAGTATGCCGCTATGGATCCGGTTTCTTTAATTCTTGGAGTCCGAAACGAACCTGAAGATAAGTACTTATAGAGCTGACAAAGAATCGGTTCTTACTTAAAATACTTGCCTACATAGACTGAAGACACGCTAAATGCTATCATTGGACCACGATTGCGGTAGAAGAGCCCATATTGTGAGCTTAGTAATTGGTAGAGATGGGCGAGTGACGAATATTTTCAACACAACACGACTCTAACACGAATGGCATTCTTAAAACTCGCACGGTCAAACATTTTCTTATCGCAACACGACTCGACATTCACATCTATATTTCTTTAGCCTAATTTCCGCCCCTATATTCATCAAAATCTTTGCACTTTTTCAGAAAAGTGTATTTGTTAGCTAGCATAATCTGTCAAAATGTCTTTACCTGCTCAAGACTAAATTTAGTGTCTGTGACACGAAGAAAAACACGACACGCGTCCATCTCTAGTACCAGGGATACACTAAAATAAGCACTGGTTCGGTTCAGTCGTTCTTTATTATTAGAGTTCCCAAATTAACAAGTATTATCTGAAAGTGAGAGCTTGACATCTTAAATCGGTTTGCTAAGTGGTAAGAGCCGGTTTGCATTCCTGTTCAATACCGAACAGTGTGCAATCTTTTACGACATTCGCTTTTTATGCAGAAAGAGTCGGAACTAGTGAGACTTTCAAATTCTATGAAAAGCTTCAAGACTCACAACGCATTGGAGAAACTTTTCCTACAACCTGCTAAGAGGCTCTTGCAAACTCAAAGCGAATTGGTGCTACCACCAATAGAGCAGAGCTGCCCTAAAGAACCTAATGCTTGCTTAGTCACTAGGGATGCCGGAAATAATATCGATATATTTGTGCAAAAAAAATACCATTTATCGCTATCGAATATTCTTCCGAGTCAGAATATCGGATATCGAATACTTTTTGGGGATATTTTTCATCGGTATTTTTGATTTACCTAGCTCCAATGTGGAGAAGGATAAAGGCAGTAGTCAAGGATGTCGTAAAGCAAATCCACGTATATAAAGTAAGGCTAGCTTCTATTCAAAGGTCCAGACAATTTTGTAAGCCGTGAAGAGAAGAGATGCTTCCATAGCGGGACCCTTCCTTCTCATCAAATACTATATATGTCTCCACAATCTAAGATTCCGTGAAGCAAGTTTCCAACCAAAAACTTTGTAAAGGAACAGATCTGAGAACTGGGTTCGAACCGAACCTCCTACATCATTTCAGAGGTTTTCCGCCTTAATAATTTGTATTGTTTCAGATCTTTAGATTTTGAACTAAATGTGAAATTAGTTTTAAAACCGTGTCAAATGACATCTTAGACCCAATTATTCAACATAAATTTGTGTTTTTGTTTTAAATATTGATAATATCGATATTATCCATATCTGAAGCAACAACAACCACAAGAAAAGGAATACAAAATCTGGATATTACTGTGTATGTAACACAACACAATCATTCGACGCACAACAACAACTGCAACATAAACAAACACATGATAATTTTTGGTGGTGTTCAATTCACCAAAAGACATGGGAGAGAAAGGGAAGACGGACACATTCAAAGTTATTATTGGAATTCTGCTATGCGCATATCGCTTTGCGCATTGGAATGACCACAGCAAATGCGGCCGATGCGTATAGCCTGCGGGCAACCCTTATGCATCTTACGGGAACGTCTAAAGCAAGCTTAAGCAAGCAACCGACAACCACATCTGTGTGGAAATCTGTTGAGGAATTATTCTTGCAAGCCGATGTTACTACGTACTCAGTAATCAGTTCACTCTCTCTCTCTGTCTGTTCCGAGACAGAACTATTTCATTTAAATATTGACAATCTGAAATCGTACTACCTCTTGGTATTCAGCAACATACTTCGAGATTTATTTCGAAATTCTGTGGTTAATGCATTGTACTCTCCCTGTCTCTCCCGCTGGTTGGGTGCCAGCTTCTGTTTGTGGTAGCAGTGAGAAATTTAATAAATCATTGTGCAAAATGCTCACTTTGAGTACATCACAAATTGAAATATTTTTCACTTATTTTGCGCTGCTTTGAACGCACAATTTCCGTTGCTTTGAACTCCTAACCAAAAAGCAAAAACTTGGAGGTAAATGTCAACAGCATTTCGGAGAACAAAATTAAATTCCATGGCGAAAACAATAACCCAACCAGAAAAGCTTCACCGGGATCCTGATGCAGTTGCAGGCAACAGCAGGAGGTGGCAAATTTATTGAATTGAATTTAATGTCCAAAGTGCAGCATATAATTGGCTCAGGGCTGGGTAGTCGCTTATTGCAGGGACAACGTCTACCGGCAGCATCACACACGCAGCAGCATTACACTTCCGCAAACCAACTTACCCACCCACCCGCTGCTTTCGTTTCACAGTTATTGGCCTTTGTGCGTTTGGCGTTAAAAGCGCAAAATTCAATTTCATTTTATTGTTCGTTAGTTAAACAGCAGTGCGCGCGAGCAGCATATCCCTGGCCAGCCGGAGTGGGCGTGGTAATTGTATTACGCCCACCTGTAACGCTTGGTTACCTTTCACATGACCACCGGCAGCTCAACTTGAATGGCAGCCCGAGATCACGGGTCGTATGAGCGATGTTTGTTCAGTTGCTAAAGCGTGAGGATTGTCGCTGATGCCGCTGATGCCGCTGTTGCTGCAAGGCAGCCAATTCTGTTTTTGGGTTTAGTGTTAAACAAATTTTGTCAAATGAAATGTTTGTTGGGCACCCATCATACGCCGCACTTAACTCAAAATTGACCACATCAAATCATTTTGGCAAAGGAAACTTTGAGTTTCCAACCGAGCTGGTACCGACGCAGGCAATTTCGGTAGCATTGCTGTGGCGCACACAGAATGTTTGACCCCAAATGCAATATAATTGCTTTCGTGCTTAGTGAGTGGTTGAATGCGTGTGTGTGTGTGTGTGTGTGCTTGACATGACTTGAAATTACATGACCAGGGCCCAATCACAACATTACGTTTGATTGGGACAAGGGCTTCCCTGTGGGCATAATACCAAAAACCCAACCAATCAGTGAATTGGCTTCAATGTCAAAAAATACAAAACAATTTTTAAACAATCCATGATTGAATTGAGTGAATGAATTAATGTTTGATTAGCTACTTCACGAACTCAGTTCTTTTGTACATTTTCTTGTCACTTTCCAACTCGTATTTGGAATATTTACTAAACGAGCTTGAAGACGGAACTAGGCGGAACTGGAATCAGGCTGTGAGATGTGAATATTAGCTAAAGTCTCTCTCTCCATTGAAATGTAGGGTGTGGTCTCACATGGGAAAATTGCCATTAATTCAACATTTAAGACTACCTCAACGGACAGACTTTGGCCTAAAAGATACATTTTCGGTCACTGTTTTTGGAGTTATATAAGGTCACTTTTCTTAAACGATTGTAAAGACAGTCGAGTCAGTATTAGCTTAAGCTGGAAAAACGACGCTTGGCTCGGATGTTAGAATGTGAAATGTGTGTGTTAAAGTCCCAATGCTGACATATAGTTTTTTGATATATTTTTTCTAACACCTAAGAGACACAGCTTGTCGACAGCTCAAAGCTTCAACTGACACCACGAACGTTAAGGAAAAGTGACCTTATATGTATGTTGCCTTAAAAATCTGGGATCTTTAGGGTAACTTGACCATTAGTCGCGCATATCGACAATGGCTGTCATGTCATTAGGCGATTAATTACCGCAGCACCCGAGCTCGAATAAGATAAGGTCCATTTCAAAATACAAATTTTTTTTAAATTTTCCAGTAAGAAGAATTTATGCCAAAATATTTGCTTCCTTGGTTTATAATTGTCCTCTATGGGGATACAATTTGTAATATTTTTGAGGAGTATTGGACTTTTCATTTGAGTAAAACATTCCTAACTTTTTAGCAGTTTTTGGCCTTATATCAAGCTCATTATCAAGCTTAGTTTCGGGGCAATATATTGATTAATGGCTACAGATTTCATTGCGCAGGAACATGTGATCCTTACATTACAAAAATGTTTGAGTGGTGTTTAGGTGCATCACCGAAATCACGAACAGTCTAATGTGTATTGACATAAAGACTGTAGCAGATGTCATCGATTCAAGAGATCTGAATATCGGCTGTGTTTATTAACTGGTCATTCAAAAAGCAACTTAAATAAACACAACCATTCAAAACTAACTTTTACTTTAACAAGTTTTTCAGCCGATCGTTCCTAAGGCAGCTGTACGGCTAAAGTCATGCGATTAGAGAAACCACTGCATATCTATTCAAAGTCTCTAATAAGACTAAGAACTCTTGGTTGAGTGATTTGAGCTGAAGGTTGATTTACTTTCAGTCAGTCAATAAACACATTATTTATAAACACATTCTAACTAAAAGCGAGAGCGTAAGTTAAGGTCGTCCATGCCCGACATCCTTATACCCGTTACTCAGTGGAATATTATTTAAAAACCACTCACTATGTTTGTTAACAGAGCATTAACATCAATTTGAATAATTCAACGTGATGTAAGCAAACAGCGGAATGCGGCCCAAATAAGTATGCTACGTTTTTATAACCTTTATAACTCTAACATTTATTACCCGATCTTTCTAAACACATGCACTACAATGCAAAATCTGAGCTCGATATCTTAGGATTTGTAGGAGATGTTCAATTCTTTAAATGATTAGTTTTCGTGGTGTTCTTTTATTCTACCCTTGCAGATGGCATATTGAACTTGTCCAGATGTTTGTAACGCATAGAAAGAATCATTTTCGACCACATAAAGTATATATTATATAATTATTATTATTTGAAAAAATTGATACACAATTGCAAATTGTGTCCAATTGGAAAGCCATAGCAACGTGGGCCTTAGGCTGACATAAAGTATATATATTCTTCGAATATATGGAAAAACTAGTACCCTTAGTAAGAAAAACTTGTTGTTTTCAATGAAAGCTTCTCTTAAATTGGAATTTATTTATTTTATAAGCTTTCACAATATTCTTCAAGGTTTTATCAAAATTAGATGACTATAGATTATAGCTGCCATAGGATTGATCGATCGAGAAACTGGTTTTACTGAGAAAAACTTTTTTGTTTTCGAAAAAAAAGCATCCAAGCTTTTTATTTCTTAGTTTGCTATGCTTTCCCATGATTACACAAAGTTTGGTCGTAATCGGACATCTATATGGTATAGTTGTCATAGAAAAGTAGAGTCAGAAAAGTTGTCTTAGTGAAAAGAAATTGTTTGTTTTCAGTGGAAATGTCCTTCAAATTAGTTTAAACAAATAAAGGCGCTGCAGTCTAGTTTCCCGACCACAAAATACCATGTTCATTTGTTTTCATTTATTTGTTTTTGAATTTTTGAAGATGAATGTAACAAAATTATCATCCCAAATGTAGGCAACACTTTTTTCTAGACCTGACCAGGGTGTGCTCTTATTAGCTCAACTGTTTCGCTTATAACTCCGGTGTTTTTTGTCCGATCTAATTGTACTTTTCAGAATAGATATATATTGGGCCTAGCTTGATTTATTGAGGCTCTAACTTAAAAATTGTCTATCTGATGGTTTTTTAGGTCTAGGATGGCTAGAGGAGGTCTTGGTTTTTTGGGGATAAAATGGGGACGGGGTAGAATTTTTCAAATCTCAAACAAACTTGATCTGCGTACAGCATAAGTCTACCTTCATGCAAAAATTTGTGGCTCTATCTCTTATAGTCTCTGAGATCGACGCGTTCATACAGACAGACAGTCGGACAGACGGACAGGCGGACGGACAGACGGACATGGCTATATCGACTCGGCTGTTTATGCTGATCAAGAATATATATCCTTTATGGGGTCGAAAATGTTTCCTTCTCCCTGTTACATACATTCGCACAACTTCATGATCCCCCTTTTCCCATTTTTAATGGGAACAGGATATATAAACGAGATGCAAGGGTATACAAACTTCGAAGTTAACTTTCCTCTATAATTCAATAAGTTTCCATCGTTTCTCAAAATATAGATAATCGCCTATTTCGGCATAAAAAAATATGATATCGTATCAACCATTACAAAAATATCAACATATTGATCAAATATTGGCAATCGCTACTATCTCTAAGATCTGGGCGTGATGCTGAACCACTGTGCTTTGATGAAAAGACACCAAACTAGAGCTAGACTTGACTATATATTTAGAGTAAAGTTCGATTCATTCAAGAAAATACGAGTACCATTCTTTAAACAGTAATTGCAACTGACTAAGCCAAATCCCATGTTTGTCGATCAATCTTGAATTCATTATGACAAGCTACAAACGACCTAAGCAATAAACTTCGCATGCACAAAAAATTGCAATAAAAGGAAGAGAATTACTCACATTTCTCATATTTTATTAATTTTTGTCCTACTTTTTTTCACACAAATATGTGCATATGCCACTTATAGGAAGATTATCAACATAAAAAAAAAAAAAACAGAACAGAAACTGCCTTCAACATTTACCATTTTTCACATGACAACAAAATTTCTTATTCATGTGCTTGCGCTTACCTTCCAGCATTTTACAACATAAATTTTCCAGCATTTTTGTCACAATTTCTTATCTCATAAGCATAAAATTAACAACCAACAGAAATGGCGCCAAAATCAACGACAAGCCTCGGCACGTAACGGGGCGATGCGAACATTTTTAAGAATCGACGCCTGTGGCGTGGCCATAAAAATTTGTGCGCGATAAAACGGAATTATTAAGACGACAGAACGTCGAAGGCGAAGGCAGCAGCAACAACAACACGTGTTCTTATTAATTTTAATGCATATTAAAAAACGCTGCCTGAGGGGCGCCTAAGAAATCATTCCAGTGGCAGCAGCGGCAGCAGCAGCCAGTATTGTAAATTTTTAGCGACGAATCAATAAACCCAAGTAGATGGTAACAGAGGCTGCCCCCAAAATTATGACTCTTACTTATGTGTTGGCAAAACCACACACCAACACACCAACACACCCACCCCCCACACACACATGGCAGAGACTTATGTTTATTAGATTTTATGGCGCTCATCTGAGCTAAGCTCAATGGGCTTGTGGTTCCTGCACCACAATTCTGGCTGTGCATTAAAATATCTTAATAGAAAAGAGATAAGTCATAAAATATTAAGTAAGTGAAACAGAAACGAATCCCGGCTGCTGGCACTACAACCCTGAAATCGCAGTTTAGAGGTCCATAATCAGTGCGTGCCGGATTTGTGGAGGTGGCGACGACTTGACTTTGAAGCGCAGATTTGGCTTAGATTTATACCCTGGACTTAAAAACTTAACAAAAAGTAACGAAGCATTTTATATTTTTACTAATATAGAAGCATTTGTTGACCTTCTACCGTAGATTGGAACATTAGGTTAAGCCTGTTTTTAGGTTTAAGTACTCTACGAGTCAAGAATCATTACAACTTAGGCATCTTCATTCAATTATTTCTATCTTTCTTGTAAAGGACATTATTGCTACCGAGTATTCGGGAAAAAGAATAGAGTTCTTTAAACTTCAAACTGAAATTTAGAAACATGAAAAAGAACTTGGTCTCTCACAACTATTTCGAAAAGATTTGTAATGTCTGTAGTTCACTTTTCAAAACTCGAAAAACGCCAGC
Organism: Lordiphosa andalusiaca; assembly: GCA_035044965.1. Lineage (NCBI taxonomy): Eukaryota > Metazoa > Arthropoda > Insecta > Diptera > Drosophilidae > Lordiphosa > Lordiphosa andalusiaca. The sequence goes on along the minus strand of JAWNNM010002500.1, from coordinate 390,949 downwards.
TTGATTAAAAAACATGACTAAAAACTTTTTCTATATTTACACCTAAAAAACTAGAAAGAAAGTCCGACTATAATATGCTCAGCCACAGCGGAAGCGTATTCTCAGTAAGAATTTCGTTGCATTGTTATCTATTGCGCTGCTGCAGTGAACATTCTTTTGCTCATAACTCGGCATCAAAACTTAATCATTCTTTTGGAAAATTCGATTAATATTGTTACCTATTTTCTCCAGAAGGTATGAAACTTCTATATATAAAATTGTGGGAGATATAAATTTCTTTCTCCAATGGTAAAAACTTTATCTGCCTGCAGGTATAACAAGATGTTATCCTCCATCTCTAATCATTTCCGAGATCTGTACCTTCAAACGGATGGACGAACAGACGTACTTGACTATATCCACTCGACTTGTGATGCTGATGACTCTTTGGGGTCTGATATGCTTCCTTCTGGCTTTCCTATTACAAACTAAATATCCTATAATATTCAACATAAAAATTCGGAATCTTATTCTGATTCGTTCAAATGAAATAGTCATTCCACTGGGCTGCAGGGCAGTGGGCCAAGTCTTTAAGTGCCAAGGGCAACATTCTTTACTAAGATTTAGCCTGCTACCTCTCGCGAGAGCTTACTGGTCGTGTGAACTAAGATGCAGACGTTCTCGAATATGGGATTCCTAAGACCCAGAGCTCGAATCTTAGACAAAAGATATAGATATGTGTGTGGTCGTGTGTCTTCCTCCCAGCCCTTCACACCTTACCAAACACACCTCTATAAAATTATCTTTGAATTTACCAGAGCGAGCTTTATCGGCTACAAAAGCAAGAACATAGAGTTCTTAAATTAGAAAATCGTACTCAAAAAGAAGAACTCGCTCTCCCTACTATTGAGAACGCAAATACACGTTGTAAGTACATTTAGAACAGATAGCAAAATATGTTTCCATACATCTATCTTTGATTACTTTTAGTGTGACCAGGTCTGATTTAATAGTTTGACATTTTCTAGCACTGTGATGACTCCAACAGCTTCTTCAGGAACAAAAGTCTCCACAAATGTATTGCTGCATGTCGCATAACATTGATGTCATATTACTTATGTTTTAGTTCGATATTTCAGAGGCTTAACATCTCACTTGAATGAGCCGACTTTGAAAGATTGGCATTCCTATTGTCTACAGTTTCGTTTCGTTTCGTCTTCGTTTTTTTTTTTTTGTTTGCTTTACTTTTGTCCCATTTGTGCGACTGAAGGACTATGCGAAATTTATGGCCAACGAGTCCTGTAACATTGAATTGTATTCTTAACTAGATTCGTGCTATTGCCAAGAGCGCTTTCTATTGAGTTCATTATACCAGTTTTCCCTCGTTTTCCTAGTAGAAAGCTTCATCAAAAACAGTCAAAGAAACCCGCGTCGCAAATGGAAATTGTTAGCAATAAAAAGACTGCACAACAAAACGAATTGAAAAGTCAAACTTTTTAATGAACATAACAACTCAAGTAGTAAAATATAGTTATTTATATCGTTTGATTTTTGACCATGAATATACAGTTCAAATTAACCGCAGCCTCACTCTCAGCTAAAATATTAAACTCTTGATGTGTCCCAATATAATTGTCAATTGGAAATGCCTTATTAATTGATGAATAATGATGATTTGTTTAGCGATTCATGCGTACTTTCTTCGCAGCTAGCGGCAATTGCTGGTGAAGGTTACCGAAAATCGAATGCATGACCTCTCTTTTAATGTAATAATATCTTCGAAAAGTGCAATAGTAAACAAAACAATGAATTCATGAACCGTATATAAATTTCCAGTGTTCATTTCATGGTCTGGTTCAACTGACACAACCGACAAAAAACCCAAAGCGAACCGGGCTTAAGGTGTTCGGTTCTGATCCTGTTTGAAGCAGAAATGTTGGCATTCATCTGTTTGTGCGCCTCAGTTCACTGTCGCATTCTCTTTCGCACCTTCTCTTGCTGTTTGCTCTTTGTCACAGTAAGCTGCAAGTGTGTATGCGTGCTCTTTGCTCTTAAAGCAACAACAATAATTCAACACAACCTGTTGTTATTCAGGTATAAGCTCTGCTTTTTAATAGTGATTCAGTGTTGATTTGAAGATCTTGCCAGCTGTTCCTTGAGTTGCATCAGTTCTCCAAAGGGTATCAACAAAGTCATCTCCTTCCCATCGACATTTCCTCTGTGCTTATTGTTCGTGTTTTCACTTGGCAGATAAATAATGCACAAAAGTTGTTCATTTAACTTTGCTTGTTTGTTTTGTTTCATTTTGTTCGGAGGTTGGTTTGGCTCGTTGTCGGCCCTGCCGGCCTGCCATGTGCCAGATATAAATCTTGAGGAAGAACCTGCCTACGTTTTACAGCCAAAAAAGTAACCAAATATAAGAAATAAGTTGAGAAAACTCATTCACATAATTTTCCAGTTTATTGTTAGCCGCATGCTGTTGTTGTTGTTGTTGTTGTTGATGTTACACCTGGCAGACAGCCAGGCATAAACCTGGTCTAATTACCAGGAGCAGGACCACAAGCATCGCCAGCAACAAAAACTCATAAAACATAAATAAAAATCATTCATTTTCTGCACGTTGGCATTGCCTACCCTAAGGCGTGTGGCTGTGTGTGTGTCTGTAAGTTCCGCTATGTTCTGTTTCTGCGTAAAAATTTTTATAGCCTACACTTGGGCGCTCCGTCCAAGTTACGGCCACTTAATGAATTAACATTATTTTGATGGGTTTTATGATTTTTTCATACTTTTCTCCTCGCCTCCTGCGCATACACAAATAGGGCACAGCCGTTGCGGTTACTCTGGCCACACCTTTAGCTCTCGCTTTGCTTTAAACTTTTTTTGGGAAGCCAAACAAAAAATGTTTTGGAAGCATAAGCATAACTCAGATCATTTCATTAACATTTTGGGGGCACCCTTTTCATTAGGATTTTTTTTTTTTATAAGAGGGGGCCATGGAAATTGCTTTTTAAGTACCTAACTTCAAATGCAAGAGGAAAAGTTTTTCGGCTGCAGCTTGATAAAATGAAGAAGAGGAACGTGCGAGCGACGAAGTGAAAGTTTTTATTAAATGCATAAAACGAGTCAAAGTCGGGGCCTGCCAAAGGCTGTATTGCCTGTGGCTGTAGGGCGTGTTTTTCTTTTGTGCTTATGTGTGTGTGTGTGTGTGTGTGTGTGTGTGTGTGTGTGTGTGTGTGCGTGAAGCGCCATAAATCTAAGTGCTTTAACGCCTCTGGGGCGACTTTGCAACGCCTACTTTTGTGGACGTAACTGCCAGTTAGCGAAGCCTCAATGTGTGCGAGTGTGTCTGAGTTATAATGAGTTTTCAAGTGGTTTTATGCATAGGTAGGTAATATCCATAGAATGTCTAATGATCTATATTTTGGTGGGGCGAAATAACCAAATATGTCAACGGCTTTTTTCATGTCATTAAAACCTACTTATTACGGAGCATACTTATATATACTTATGGCTAATTTAAGCACAGGAATGATACTAAGTAACAAGCGTATCCAGCTAACGAGTATACAATTATTTACCTAACACCATTCCTACAACACAAAGTGGGTGACAAATAGGGAAAGAGAGAGCGTCTGTGTGAATATTAATAAAAAAAAAAGAAAACAATATTAGGAGCCTTGCATAGTTCTCCTTTTTTTTGTAGTTTTTGAATCCATAACATTTCGTACTTACAGTAAGCCAATAGTACTAAATAGACTTCCAGTGTAAGGTCTTAAAAGTGTGTAAATTAAAATGCAAATATGCTCTCCAAGTTTCCCACTTGTTCTAAGACTTTTCTTATGGAGTTATGATCGATTTCTGTCCTAAAGTAATAGCATCTTGTTTGTTTTTTGTTTCATCAATTACTCATTCATCTTAGGAACAAATTGTAAATTGAAATTAACATGTTGCACATAAATAAGGTATACAATTGACACCATTTGTTCTTAATACCAGTTATTATTGTTCACATTATTATAACTTATGCACTTTTAAGCAAACTGGTTTAAATTGAAATTAAATTGAATTGATCCTTGAATAGAATTTCAAAGGTTTTCAGTCTAATCATAAAGTATAATCCATTTTGTGCCGCATGGTCTTGATTTTGATCTTATTATCAGTTAGAAATGGTACTTAGACAAGCTAAATCGAATTAGCTGGTTGTCAACTCCATATTAAAAAAAAAGGTTCACTAAAGTTTCTCAAACAAACTAAATGCTCTCGTTCTTACCCACATACCGTGGCGCCGCAACCTTGACTGTCGAAACAGCTGATTGAGTTTAGCTGGGTAAAAGCCAAAAAAGTAACTTCCAATTCTTTCGACACCTACCTAAGCTTAATGGGCTCAATCAGCAGCAAAACAACATCAAAAATCAGATTAGCGCCATTTGAGCCATGCCCTCAACTTGGGCATTGCCCAAGACTTGTGGTTTTCGCATATAAGCCAAATTCTCCTACATTTCCACTTCTATTAGTTCAATCAAATTAATTGTAAACAATACTCCCAATGTAAACAAACGCAATACAGTGTGACCGTTTGACATCTGATGGTATTTTGCTATTGAAGGGTGATATTTTGTCATGGAGCAGTCACACTGTGCCCTTAGCCGACCCCCCGCGGAATAAGCCAAATTTTTAGCCAACTCTAGACTTAGTTTGTCGGAGTACCAAGCTTAATATACACAGAAAATTAAAATCTAAAATCAATCCGAAACGGGATTGAAAACAGGGTGATCCTGTTTTTTGGGACCAAAAAAAAAGTGTGAGGCAAACCAATCTTTTCTTGGATCGGCTCAAAAATATACGGGATTACCCTGTTTTCAATCCCGTTTCGGATTAATAGAACTTTGCTTTCCACTGACTCTAAGGCAATACTTTTAAAACCGATAACTTTGAACGCTTTTCGGAAACGGGATCAGCTGCCAATTTCAATTCTACACGATCTGATCGGAATTGAAAACGGCAACAGGTCTGTATTATTCGTTTTTGTTCCTATCTTAAAGCTTAGTTAACTTATTCATACTTCATAAAAACTATTTCATTTGCAGTATTAACTGAATTTGAAACTGATTTGTAAAAGAGTTAAATTCGAAAAAAGAAAATAAGTGGGTCGATATATCATTTGGAAACATCCTTTTAACTCTCCAGTTGGAGTTCCGCTCTTCGTTTACATAAAATACATTACATTATGAGTGTATTAATTTGCAATAATGCAACTTTTCCCTGAGTGTATCTAAAGTATAAAAGCTCTTGGGCATTCTTAAATTAAGTACAAAACATTGTGAGGTACAAAATCGACCTTGAAATGAGTCAAGGTATACAATTTCTTGGACTGAATCTGAAATATACTTAATACGTTAAACCAAATGGAAATGAAGAGTAAAAAATAAAAATAAAATTAGATATATAATATAATAAAAATAAAAATTATTATAAATATATATTAATTCTTAATTTAAGTATGAAACATTAGGAGGTAAAAAACAGTTCTTTAAATGAGAACCAGTCTACAACTTCTTGGACTGAGGAAGCCAAACCAAAAGGGAATGGAAAGTGCAAGAGATTTTCAAATGAATCTGTTTTAAAGATTCCCAACTGGCTTTGACAATTTGCTTGACGAGTAATCAAAGACTTCTGACTCAAAGATGTACTTTCATGGCTCTGACAATTTGCTTGATGAGTAATCGAAGACTAATGACTCAAAGGAGTACTTTCGTGGCTTTTAGTCTTTTAATAGAAGTCAATTGGATATTTAAAGGGTTTTTTAATTTAATACACAAAACGAATTAGGAAATGCTTTGGTTTTTTTTGAGGAATATTTTGTACACTAAAAGGTACAGCGAAAAAAAAAAACGAATTTCCTAAGTAGCCAAAAAATTAACTGAACGTTTAGGACTTATTTTCTTAAAAGGGTATCAAAGCCATTGGGTCATAGATTTTCGAACAAACAATGCCCCAACATGATGGTAAAAACAATCTAACGTTCTTTGAACATTTCGTGCTCACCTTTTTAAAAAAATAATTCATCGATTTTCGAACAAACAATGCCCCAACATGATGGTAAAAAACAATCCAACGTTCTTTATACATTTCGTGCTCACCTTTTGGAAAAAAAAACTACTTTCATACGGTTTTTTTTTCTACCTATTCATATATCTTATTTTAACTCTGGTCTGTGAATACTTAGCATCCGCAGTTGTTATTTCAGCGCAGACGACTATCCACTATCACGCGTGGGAGTACGACAAAACACTAAAGAATTGAGAAGAAAGCAAACTTTGAATTTTTTATTTCTCTTTTAAATATTTGAATATTTCTCTTTTAAATATTTGAATATTTCTCTTTTAAATATTTGAACTATTTGTAACATTTGCTCATGATTTAGGAATGTTATTTATGTCTCTGGATGTGCACAATCGATAACAAGGCATGGGTTAGGTTAAGTAAGCACAACAAATTCTCCCCTTCAACCAGCTGATAGGCAGCTAAATATTTACATCTGTTAAAGGAATGTCCCACAATTCGAATGCGCGCCAAACTGTTGGTTGGAAAATGTGCCCAAAACTAAAATTTCCCTTTACTCGCTCTTGAATGCTGAGCGAGACACTTACACACACACACACTCACTCTCGCACCCAATTCTCACTCTCTCTCTCTCTCTACGTCTCTCTCCCTGACTGGAGCAGCTGCCGCCGCCGCCGCCGCATCTGACACAGCGACGGCGAATTTGGACCTAAACCAAGCGGCTCAGTTGCGGCGAATGTATCTGACAGTGTGTGTTTGTCTGTCGCTGTCTCTGTCATCATCATCAGCATAGCTGCCGTCGTTGTCGTCGTCGTTTGTCTCGTCGCAGTAGTTTTTCTGATTGTGGCCATGCAAAAAAAGGCAAATTTTCCATAAAAATTCAATAAAACAATTCACAAAATGCATTTCAACTAAAGACAAGGCCCAGAAAAGTGCTGAAAAGTGCTGAAAACTCAGTGACAAAACGTACAAAATGTGTGTAGCTGCTGCAGTGCGTGCGCTTGAATCAAGCAGAAAAAATTCTTTGCGCAGCAGCCGCCTTTTTTCCTTTTGCTCAAATATAGCCAACTGAACACAATATGGAATTCTGCAGATATCTATATATATATATATTTATATATATAGAAATCAAGTGAAAATGTGATACATTTCCCAGTGATAAAACTTTGTGGCATCAATAAATAACAAAATAAAAGAATTTTGGCTCCAAATTTGTGTCAAATGTTGAAAGCATTTTAAAAACAATACAAAAATATGACATAAATATGCATTATGATTTCTAAATAGTGTACAATAGTGCTCCTCAGATTGTTGTTGTTTTTGTTTTTGTTCCCGTCTTTGTTCGCCGTATTAATCTTATTGTTGTTGTTGTTGTTATTCGCATTTTGTGTACCTTTCAAGAAATCAATAAAAAAAAAAGAAAAAAAGCAGAACGCAAACCAAAGGCCAGGCCAGACGACCAAGCAAATTCGCTCAAAACGAGTCATTTCGAGAGCCGCTGCGAGCTCAACAGGGAGAGCGAAAAAGAGAGCTCTCCCGCTCTCTCTCCCTGTGTTTTGTTGACATTTTAGCAGCAAGCTCAGCTTTAAAATAACAGTCATAAATTATGACCATAGTTTTAGAAGCAACCCATTAAATTGGGAGGGGGAGAATAGATCACCTAATGCGCTGACAGTTAAATGACACAATTCCGCTGTCGCATTTGGGTTGGGTCTTGGCCCTCTCACTCTTTCTCGCGCTCTCCGTTACCACGTGCAGTGCCCAGTGCCGCCTCGCTCTATCTATCGATTTTTCGCATATCCTGGGCACCTTTTCCTTCATTTGGTGCATGCGCATCTGGCCCAGTGCACTGACCTTAGCCATGATTGTCATTCCAAATTTGGGTTTTGAGTCATTTATTTTGCTTACAAATTAACGTTAGAAATTCAAACAAACACAGCGATTTTTGTTCGAGCACACAATGTGGGCCATTCATAAAGCGCGGCTGGCTTTCTGGGTAAATAAACAAATGCCATGCCGGGGCCCTCTCTCTCTCCGCATATATGTGGGTTATTATCATACCGTCTCTCACGCCAATTAATGGAAATGTATATATGTATGTACTTTGTTTAGATTGAGGAAGTGCGTGATGTTCGAATACTTCAAAGATTCACAGGTGATTGCCTGTGAAAAGTGAAAATTCGTTTGGTTCACTTAGGCAGTGTAGCATAAACCAAGCAGCGGGTAAGGGTAATCAAAAGTTTTTGTTTATTTTTGTATGCTTTTTTGATACTCCCAGACGTCTACAAATGCTTGACACCAGAACGATCTTTTTAATTACCCAGAGATCGGCGTGAAGTAGTCCCTTTCTTAATGTGTATGCTGACAGTGGCCACAAAAACTGATTGCTCGTCTCGAGCAAAACAAAAGCGGCACAAAAAACAGCTCGGCTGGTAGCTTCCAAGGCGAGATGATATACATATGTATGTAAATGGTGGCCGGGTGTTCTATAGCTGCGGTGCAATATATAGTTGATTCGATCCCACCTTGGGAAAAAAGTTTTTCTTTAATAAAATAACACTCCCGGTCATCTTCTCTGGCTATTGGCGCCAGCTTTGAAGTAACTAGCCCTGCAAATGGTTCTCAAACAACTCAAACTTTCTCTTGTGCAAAAATTAGAAGCAGAGATTGAGAAGAGCTCAGCTTGTCTCTTAGGTATGTGAATAGTCAAGTACATAAAACAGATCTGCAAGATATCCGGATATCCGGTTAGCTAGTTCGAACCAATATTTACAATTGGATAGCTTCGAAAATTTTAGGTTCGACGTTTTTGTGCGGAGGTTTTCATTCGAATCTTGATTTAGCCCATGCTTGATACAATATAAGAAGAAAAAACACAAGCTAGCTTATCATAACTTCGTCTGCGCCGAAGTTTTTATACCCTTTCAAGTGCTCGCTTAAATATTTTCAAAAATATTCTCCCCAAGGACCCATTTTCGGACCGATCGTTCGTATGGGAGCTATTTCATATAGTCATCCGACTTGGACAAAAAATTTTAGAACTAGGTAAAAGCAAGTGAAACAACGAAATACATTTCGTTTCGGATGCTACCATTGAAAACAAAAGAGTTTTGTAACTAAGACTGGGTTTTCAGACCTATCTTTTGTATGACAGCGATACCATATAGTTATCCGATTTTCAGCAAACGTGGCGGAATTATTAAAAAGCATGGAAAACCTATGAAAACAAAGTTTGGACACGTTTCATTGAAAAGAAAAAAGGTTTTCATACTTAATCTAGTTTTCCTACCGAGCTATGAGATATAGTCATCCGATCCGGTCGGTTCCCACATATTATTAGCGTGCAGCAAAGATCGATAGCTTCAAAACTGAGAGACTATTTTGCGTAAAAACAGACAGACAGACGGAGAAAGCTTAATCGGCTCAGCTCGTCACCCTGATCAAGAATATATATGGGTTATTGGGTCTGAAATAAATATTTCTATGCGTTACAAACTTGTGGGAAAAATTATAAGAACCTATGCAAGGATATAAGAAGATAGAAAATCAAATCGGAAATTATACGCTCAGCATAAATTTTGATGTTGCGTTAGCAGCTGAAAGCAGCGCTGCTACTGCGCTGCAGCAGCGAACAGTTTTTTGATCATAACTGGACAACCGTTTATCCGATCTTCAACATTCCATGGGCGGATCGATATAAATCGAATCTTCTAAATATGTCTAGAAGATACGAACCATCTATCTTTAAAACTGTGCGAGATATGACGTTTCTTTCAAATTGCGACGCTGGGAGGGGGCGTGGCTTAAATTGAAAATAAGCTTGAAGTTATTGTTCCATACAAGTCAAACCTCTATCTTTTAATATCTCTGAGATCTGTGCGTTCATACGGACAGACGGGCATGGCTATATCCACTCAGCTAGTCATGCTGATCAAGAATGTGGTCGGAAATACTTCCATCTATGCGGTACAAACATCTGGACTCAAATTTCCTCCGATTTCAGCTCTTTGGACCTTTTCTAATAAAAACTTTTTATATACAAATTCTCACATATCTTTCTCCACTTTTTTATTGGCAATAAGCCATAATTTCACTCTTAGTCATCGCCTCAATACAAAATCGGCTTAAGTTCATTTGCCAAGTCAATGGCCCAGCTAAAAGTCACACAAAACTTCCGTTCTCACTGCGACACCCAAAAAACCCACACACGAAATCCGCTAACCTATCAATTGGGTACAATATTTTCACTTTTTTTTTTATCAATCACAATCCAAATTGAAGCACAGTTGTCACAAACGTGCGCTAGATTAACTAGCCATAGTAACTAAGTCTATTCATAGGTCTCCCATTGCGTTTATCTGCTTGTGGCAGTACATAAGGTTTTTTTTTTCAATTATCTTTCAGTTGCTACGTATTAACATGTCATAGCCAGGTCAAATTGTGTGTACGCTAATCAAAGTGTCCACTTGAATGTCGCTGAACCGCTTTTACATTTATTTATATTAAAGCTTTGCCACAAATGGCCAACAATTGTCGCTTGATTGACCAATTTCCACTGGCGGGTCGCGACGGCAACTCGTTTTCCAATTTCGCTTTTATAGCTGCCCCTCTTCCTGAGTGTCTCGTTTTTATGTGGGATTTTGAAGAATAATCATAATAATAAGAATTTTTTATGTGTCTCTGTTCCGTATGGTCGTCTAACGCCTGCGCATCGATGGTGGCTCAAGTCATGATTCCGTTCCCCAAGTGATGTTGGGTTACTTTCTGCATGCGGCAATTTGATGAGCTGCTAATTAGCTGCGGCTGCTTGATAAACACGAGAAACACTTTACACACACTCAGTGTGTGTGCGTGTGTGGAGGGGCTATAGCGTGCTGGGGCTTATTCTGAATGAATCAGCACGAGCGCACCGTAATTTGCACTTTGTCCGGTATCCACTTCCATGGTAGTTGCGCTGATGCGCTGTAGTTGATGGCTATGGAGTCAATTAGTTTGACGAGAGTTGCTGTATGTTTATTAAAATGTTTCCAAATCAGAGGTCGGCAATGTAAGCAGAAAAGTGGTCAGTGGCAAAGCGGAAATTACTTTAAAAGCGTATGCAAAAAAAGTGCAGAGAGCTTTTAAAAGCTGCTCTTTTGAATGCTTTATTATTTTGTCTCGGCCGCTGCCGACTCAAAAAAAGCACAGGCAAAGAGTACAGAGCTTTAAAGCTCGAAAGAACAGACTTCTCACAAATTACTTGTTTTGTTCATTCTGCGAAAAACAAATGTAGATAGAAAAACTTGTTGCGCTTTTTAACCCCAATACTGATTTCAATTAATATTTGTTCACATCTAATAATCTTTGGACATAGCGACATAATTCCGCCCTAGTATTTCATTCTTGTAAACAAATTCTGCCGGAGATCTGTATCGTTATTTTGTAGGCGATGTTATGTCGATTCAAAACAACAAACTATCACAGTATTATCGTCTCTTAAAACGAAATAATTCCGCCGTTTTACTGGCGACATAGCACCGGGATGTTCTGAACATCATAATCGACTTAGTCTTAAGGTTACCTTTGGCAAAATTGTGTCGTTTTAAAACCACAATCGACTTGCCATTTTTCAAACTTCTTAGCTCTTCGCGAAGCTTAAAACGCTTGCAGTATGTCGGCGGAATTATGTCGTTTATCCATTCTTTACATTCTTTACTGTACAAGCAAGTTTTTTGAGTAAAGGGTTTGGTTTGAACGTTGGTTAAAATATACAAAATCGAAATTTCTTTATATTTGGATAAGAATGTCCAACTTAGACTTGACTCGATTATTATTTAGAAGATTCGCTGAGTCACAGAATATAACTAAGGTAAACGTTGAGAACTTGTTAAAGAAATGTACTACCAATTTGTCCCCTTGCTTCTTGGTCTTACACTAGGAAATCGATAGTCCGAGTATTAGTATTAGCCCGCATCTTGACGCATCTTCCTTCAAAAGATTTTCGACTTAGAGACTTTCCTACGAAAGTAAAAAACAAGTACAAATGTAAAAAAAACAAAATAGTTGAACTTGAATTTACTTTAATGTACCATTTGTATATATTTTCGTCTCTAAAATTAGACCTAATGGTCTTGAGGCTTGAATAGGATTTCAAGAAAAATGAAACCAATTGGACATTTTGCCACTGCTTATTCGCAACGGGCTCTTAAGTTATTCATTTCTTTTCGTAGGATACTTTACTGGGTAGTTTCTGCCAAAGTATCTGCTAAGCATGTATGGTTGATTGTTGCGCGTGCGCCTCAGTAAACTGCAAGTGTGCATGCGTGCTGGTGTGCCTTTAACGCATCAACAATATTTTTACATCTTAAGCTAACACTTGACAGTTTCATATGCCAAGACTCGAACTCAATTCTTCCAGCTGATTTTGTAAAACTTTTATTGAGATTCATGAAACAGAAAAAACACAGAAAAAATGGATATTAAAAAATATCCATTGGATGATTTCGGTATCCATTCGGAATGAAAATTCTGTTGTATACATTTTTGAAACTCCATTTAATTTAATATTATATGGAACTTAAATTTTGATACAACGGATTTGAAAAGTCTCCCTATGTTATATTGTAACATAGAAAAAGATATTTAAAACTATCCATTCCAATGGGATATATTTGGCACGAGAGAAGCAAAGACAAGTGTTCGGTTACAGGGTCTTAAGTTTGTACCTGTCATTATGGGTAGCAGACAGCACATACAAAATTGGTTGACCATATTTTGCAAGCTTTGCTAAGAAGAGACCGGCCAAGTAACAATATTAGTAAATATTGATATGTTTTTAGAATTATGTAAGTAAAGGCTGCAAACCGGTACTGAACCGAAACCCAAAGAACCAAAGCGAATCTTGTACATTTTGGAATTTCCGAAATTAAACATGAACCAAACGCCCCTGTTGTGGAAAAATGTTGTACTTTCGCAACCATATTGTGGTCAGTTTTTCTGGAAGCTATAAATCTTTTACAAATTTTTCAGTTCGTCTTTGAAATTAAACTCAATTTGGGCATATTTTGACTTCAAGAACTAAAAGCATGGGTTAAATAACGAACACAACACAATACTTATTCTTTATTAAGACAGAATGTGTGAATCTTTATTAAGAAATGAAGAAAATAAGCCTGGGAAGTGCAAGAATTTTTAGCTTGCATTACTGTGGAATGATGAATCGAAAGAATTGAACAAGTGTGTAAAAGCGGGACGATGGTAGATTGGGTATTACATTGCCTCCACATCTTTGAAACACCTACAAAACAGGGATTCGATCCGATAAGGGCTCGTCTTAAGACTTTTAGAGCGAGGTTTGAAAGTCTTTCCAGTTTGTTTTTAGACTCATTACCCTTTACATAACGAGGTCAACACTGAAGTGAGTTGCGAGGTCTACTTAGAACCTTAATAGTTACGAGAACCTTATACGGGTACAACAGGTGTGAGACCACGTACCTAACTTCCTGCAGAATTTCAGAACATCAAAGCCTTGGTTCTAAAAAAAGTGTTCATATATGAAGCTTAAAATGTTAGATACATAACTTTGTAAAAGATCTTCTGTCTTGAATGATTATAATTTGACTTAAGATTTGTGATCAGCAGGCCCAAGTACCTTCTCGTACAGAATCTGCTAAGCTTTCTTATATAAAATATACAAGTTCGAAGTTAGACTCCAACTTTCTTAAGATCTGCCAGAACGCCCAATTTAAATCTTAGTGTAGCGCATTAGCCTGGTCGACTCTTACCTAATATGTACACCCAATCGTTGAGTTTGCTTTAGTTGCAGTTTTTTTTTTTCTTTAGTATTTATTTTACTTATTTTTTTGCTGATGCCGCTGAAGACAGAGTAGCAGTCTGCCGATGCGGCCAGCTGGTGCACACATGTCATCGGTAAACCGGCAAACGGGCAACCAAGTTCTGTCGGCGGCAATGCCAATTTGTGGCAAGCTCTTCATATTCTATATGGGCACATTTACTTATTTATATGCACACACTTCTGCCGCTCCAAAGTGTATTTTTATGCTGTTGCATTCACTGGGACCGCCCCTATGCTTCCAATATGAACGAACCCAGTTGAACTCGATCTCTTGAAAAGAAAAGATGAAACAAACAATAAAAGCGCAGAGAAGTGCAAAGAAACGGCGATAAACAAAAAAAAAATAAGGCAATAAATTATCATAAAATGAAACAAAAAAGCAGACAAAGACTGCTTCAGGCGCCAAGAACAACAACAACAACAACAGCAGATCGAATAAACAAATTTGCTAATTTTTATATAAATTTTTATTTAGTGCCAACATGGAAATCATTTAAGCAATTTAATACAAAACTCGACTTACAAACAGCACAAAATGTTGTGAAACATCCCAACCCCTTACCCAGACTCCAGGTCCTACTTAGTGGGACAATAACACAAAAAAAAAAAAAACATAAACAAACGCACAAAACTAATTCTAAAACAAAATATATAAAAAAAACTTTCAACGAGTGAATCAACCGAGTGAGAATCAAACAAATCCTACAACGAATATGTTACGCCCACAGCACGCCCATAACCTCATGCGAGCTCTGCTGAAGCTCTGGCTCTTCATTGGCATTGCACAGCATTGTGCGACTGCTTTGCCCACCAACTCATCATCCTTATCCTTATCATCCTTATCCTCACCGGCACCATTCAGTGGCCCACCAAGCAGCAGCAGCAGCAGCACACCCGGGCCACAGCCCCCACCAGTAGCCACCACATCGATACATGATTTAGTGGATCTAGTCAATGCTGGTCAGGCTGGTGCCGCCGATGCCGGCTCTGGCTGGGAAACTCTTGAGACTGAACTAAACTTAGCCGCCACTCAAAGTCCACCGCAGAAAACTGAACAGTCCACTGCACCCACTTCCATTGAGCAGCAAGATCAGCCACCCGATGTACCGGCCACTACGTTGGCCTTTGCCAATGCTGTGGCAGTGGCTGGTGATACAATTGGATCAGGATCGGGCACTAATTTCAACGATGCCACGCCCCCCTATGCAGCTGTTGATGATAGTTATGGTAAATGGAGATTACAATACTTTTTTTTTAATAATTGCATCAGATGATTGAGTCATTTGACTCTGAATGCATTAGTTTGTTAAGCTTTTATGTGAAATTAATTGAGATTAATGTGGTTTCATTGACAAGTTGAGAAAAGTGAGCATGACTCACTGAAATTGTATGGGTACTACATGCATTGACTGATTGAGGAAGGCCCAGTGAGGTAATGCATTGTAAATTATACAGTATAAAAGCAGTGCAAAAACAAAAGAATCGTGATTAATCTTTCGCTCAGTTTGTGGTTGCAAAAAAAAAGTTATCAACAAATATCATTATGGCCTTATTGTAAGAATTCTGACGAATTTTTAACAAATTATTTTGTTTTTTTGTACCATCTTCGATACACATTTACAAACCTTATGGTGTGCGAAAAACTTCAAACAGAAACGAGCAATTGATTAAATGATTACGGGAAGTCCAAACTCTCGAATATAAGTTGGCCGTTTGAATGTTTTTATTTGAACAACAAGTATTTAAAAGTGAATTTTATATTTTTTGGCTATTCGTAACATGCGGCAACTCCAAAAATGCTCAGTAAGGCTTGCCATTTTACCACAAATAGCCCAAACACAACAAGAGCGATTGCAAATTACTAGATTTTTTTGTTCAATATATTTTGTAAATTACGTCTACTTTGAGGACATCATTATCGATCCTCCAAATATACCTATTGTGACCAAATCTGACACTCATCAGCCAAAGGTGAATTCCAAACTCTTGAATATGAGTTGATTGTTTTTTACCTGTACAACATGTATTTAAGCGAGATATTCATATTAATTGGTTTTTCGTATCACGGGGCAGCGCTAAAAATGCTCAGTAAGGCTTGCCTTTTACCATAAATAGCCCAAACAAATCAACAGCGATGGCAAATAATTACATTTTATTATCCAATGTAATTCGCAAATTACTCAGAATTAATGGCCTTCATAATCGATCCCTCGAAAAGGCTTTTTAGCCTATCTGTGTCTTATCGAGCCTAGAGTATATCAATGTCTTTGAGTTTACGTTCTAAGATTGCTAAGTAGTTGGCTTATTTGTGTTCAGAAGAACTCGTTCATACACAGAGAAAAAGGAAGAATACTAACAAATATCCATTGGATGATTTCCGGTATCCATTTGGAAAGGATATGTCTTAAATATCCTTTTAGTTATCTAACGGAGCTAAAAATCATTCAAAGGTTATAAAAAATGATGATCATTTGGATGATTTTGCAGCTCCACTGGATGGATCTTTTGTTTCTGTGTGTAAATCATCAATTAGTTTTCGAATAAACTTAATTCCTTCTTTGAATTGTGGAAGGTAGCCTCTCCTGTAACGTACTTACACATACGAGATTTGCTTTTCCCTTTTCTAGCTTGACTTAAGTTTATATATGTTTTCAAAACAAACACTGGGCACATTCAGCAGATGAATCCGATTTTATGATTGCTTTTGATTCTCTGCTGAATGCTACTGATTGGTTAGTTTGATCAAAAATGCATTCACACTGTATAAAAGTTGGCACAATTGTTGAGGGCTATGAACGCTGTTAGTTTGTCAATATGTTCAGGTTAACAGTTGGCTGTACAATCGGAAAAACGGTCTCTCTAATCATACAATTTGAATGATCTAATCTCAGAATTGTCCAATTCACGAATCGCACACGATAATCACTGTATTCAGCAGGTAAAACCAGTTATTGGGCTTCGACTCAGTACCGATTCGCAGCCCTTGAATACCATTTTTGATAATCATTTGATTCATATTTTGTGTTGTCTTGGAGCTTTAAACTCTACATTTTGAAAACGATAATAATGTAATTTCGCAAAACTTTAAATAGAGACACACAACACCAAAAAGGAGGCTGGAGGCCAGCGATCAAAGCCTACCAACTGTCAGTCTATGAACCTTCTCTGCCTGCCATGTTATAACTGTTTGGGAATTCCAAATCAGCAAGCGCGCAAAACATCGAAAGACAGGCTTTGTGTCCTTACCTTATTACTGTGGGAGATACACTGTCCGCTGCTTTAAATGAATATTAATATTCATATGCTACATTATTAATTTCGAAAGAAATAATAGATATTTCTTAAATATGCGGCAACCCTACACAGAAGAGAAAAGGATTGATTTCGGTACCCATTAGACGATTTCGCTATAAAATTTGGATGGAAGTTTTGATCAAAGTTTGAATCAAGTTCTGTGTAGTTTTTATTTCATCATACGATTTCAGATTTATTTTTGGCCTCGACGCTATCAACTCTTAAGAGTTCCACTGGGAAATCTGTGAATTATTGATACTAACTATCTTCAGTCGTTGGTGGAACAGTTCGATATTTAAACCAGCGGAATGTCGAGGGCTACATTAAAACAAACAAAACTAGAGTGACATGTGCTCGATGCTCGATGCTCAATAAGCTAAACAGAGCTCTTTATAGTAAAGATTACCTTATAATCATAACAAAACCATGGCCACATTCAGCACAAAAACTTGATCCCCGACCAATTATTTATTTTCAAAGATCTTAAAGGGATCTTAAAGGGATAAAGGAATAGATAGCAAGGTGTTCGGAGATATCAATATGCCCAAAATTCAATACTACAATTTAAAAAGTGATATAGTTTACGGGTTTCTCAATGACTTAATTAGCTTTTTCATGCATTTCCACTTAGTTTCAGTGTTGCTTTCCTATATGCATTATAAATACAACTTGATTAGTGGATGGTGGTTGACCATTTCGATAGCTAGCTTCGATGTTAGTTAGCATTATCCCACAGTTAAAGCATGAAATTGCTGTCGATTACATATCCATATGTTTGCAGTAAAGAATGAAAACAAAAATATTTTCATAAATATGTACTTATAGCTTAGCTTTATCATCATCATAGTTTGTAGCAGTTGTCGAAGTGTTTACCAACTGTTGTTTGTCACAGAACGTCAGCAACATGCCGTCGTCGCCCGTCTGACAGATACTCGTATACGCTTAATTGTAAATTGTCCCCTCTGCCAGGCAGATGCAAGCAAACTAATTTTAATTTCAAGCCACTCGACAAAAGGCACTCAAGTGCCATGGCACTCAGAGATGCTGGCGACAGCTTCTCCTGGGGAGACGAAGCTCACTTGATGAACTGCACTTTTCATCGAAAGTGTTGCGAAATTGTGACAGCTCTGCTGGCTCAGCTGTTTAGCTCTTAAAGGAACATCAAAAAAAAAAAAGGAAAAATATTAAGCCAACATCAGCAGAAACTTTGGGGAAAAGAACAATTAATTAAATTAATGACTTGGTGGAAATCAGCTGCAGCTGCGTGGGAGAAGCTGGGAATGATTTGTGGAAAAGTTGATTGTGTTCAGATTAATTAAAGTTAGGGATGAGTTGCCAATCAGTTGATGTGGCCATAATTCGTAGAACCTAATTCACATTGAATGTTTTGCATGTTAATGAAGTTGCTTATCGCATTTTCACATCGATTGAATGTTAATTGAAGCGCATAAGTTCATTTCATGGCATCAATTATGCAAATATTCTAATCAGAAGTGATGTATCTCATTTCGCTTTTTATATAGAAAACGAAATTGTTTGTCCGCAGTGTTAATCAACAGCCGTTGAGCTAGAAATACATGTTTAATTGCTTAGCCAGTAATCAACTCTTAAAGAACTCAACACTAATGACCCATCCGCTTGAGCTACGCCCACACCTTGGCCCATATTTACTATGTACACTCACTTCCAATCTAAATGCACTTTAATTTCAGTTTTGCGTGTGGTCAGCTCTCCAATTTTCACCCTACAATTTTCCAGCTGTCAGTTTGCTCTAAGAACGCCCTTAACAAGCATGCAAATTGCGCATACGCCACGTGATCTACACTGCACAGTTTGTCAGCGGCTTAAATTTAATGAGCCCGAGCATAAAATTTAGTTGCTGCAGCTTGTTACAATAAATACCAACTAATTGTGGGCCATAAAAGGTTAAGCTGGTGCTGGTGATCCATCGCGTGATGATGTCCTGTCAATGCTCAGGCAACTCTGTTAAATAATTCATACGGCTAGCTAAAAGTTTTGCGTGAGAATTTTGCCATATTACACGATAGTTTTTCCACTGTGTTTTGTTTTTTTTTTCCTTGTTTTCGGCTGCGTGCCAAACCGGAAATGAAAACTCTGTTAATTGCCTTGAAGTATGGAGGCAATTGTCGTTGTTGTTTGCCGTAGATAGTAACTGTGCAACTCGACCCATTAGGGGTGGGGGTGGGGTCTAGGGGAGAGGGCGAGTGGCACTGGGGACCGTGGGTTGCCTTGTGGTAAAGTTTCCGGGATATTTTGTTTGAAAAAGTTTTGCGGTGTCAATGAACTTGATGGCTAAGTCTTGTGCTTTGGTTTTAGTCGGCGAAACTATAATTGGAAAGTCTTGTCAAAGACCATCGAACTTCATTTGTAATTTTAAATGAGTTTCTTTTTAACAAGTTTCTAAGAGCTATTAATTACGAATATCTTGAAGACTTGTCGGTTTGTTTTAGGTTACATGGCTTGAAAGTTGGGACATGTCCTTTGGACATAACGACCCAGGGGTTAATTGAAATGTGATGCACAGCACTTAGGCATTTCGTATGAGAGTATGCAACATAATTTTTCTTCTTCCTTATACGAATTCTTCTTTTAATAGCATAGACCTCTTCTGGGACCAAAAAAAAAGTGTACCTTAATTGAAATGCTGCGTAGTACACCAACATTTTGTATTTCAAATTAAAATTTTGCTAGAAATTAATAGCAAAATAATAAAAAAAAAGTTGAGAAACTGATTTCAAATCAAATCTAGGCAAGGTGCACGTTGTTTAGCTTAATTGGAATGAATTAACTCTAACATGCTTAAGTTTTTGGCTTTCAAAATACGTAAATTGCTAGCTCGGTTGCTTAAAATGGCTACAATATGGTTTTGAAAAGGATCAGAAAGTTCCCTTTTAACATATACAGTAAATTGATTTATAAATAATGGAAATTGCATCAGTACTATGCCTTCTAACATACGTCTAATCAAGTGCTTCCGTGACTTCGAATCGCACATTTTTATAAATGTGTTTCAAATAATGCTGGATCCAGAATCATTAGCATTATTTTTGAATTAGCATCAAATTTTAACTATAGTCCAACAAATTTTTAATTGCGAATATAAATTTCAATTCTGTTTCAAATATTTTGAAATGTTATTGAACTAAAGTGAATCAAATTTAAAATTTTGAATCAACATTGCGATGAAATAATTTCAATTGATAATTTTTAATTGGCATTGAAATGAAATTATTTTAATTAATCATTTTTAATTGTCATTAAAACGAAAGAGTATTAGTTGATAATATTGAATTGTCATTGAGGTAATATAATGTCAATTCGTAATTTAAAAATTTTAAATTGGCATTGAACTAAAATAAAGTTAATTGATCATTTAGAATTGGCATTAAACTGAAATTGTTTCAATTGAACATTTTTAATTGGCATTAAAATGAAATAATTTCAATTGATAATTTTCATACCAATTGAAAATTATGAAATGAAATAATTTCAATTTATAATATTATATTGGCACTAAAATTAAATAATGTTAGTCGATCATTTTGAATTGGCATTGAAGTGATTTAAAAAATGTTGAATTGTCATTGAACTATAAAAAATTTTCTTTCATAATTTTAAATTGGCATTGGCCTAAAATAATTTTCATTAATAATTTTGATTTGGCATTAAACTGACATTTTTCAATTGGCATTAAAACAAAATAATATCAATTGATTAAAAATTAACTTTAAAATTAAATAATTTCAATTCATAATATTGAATTGGCATTAAAAAGAAATAATTTCAATTGATATTAAAAATTAAATTAAATTAAATTTAAAATTCTGAATAAGCATTGAAATTAAAATAGTGCATCTAAATTAGCATAGCATTTTTCTCTGAAATTTGAACAATAATTGCTAATGCCAAGCTTGCCATTGACATTATATTTGCTAACAATATTTCCATTCTTTAGTTCCGGGTAATAATAGGTTTATTCCTTCCTGGTACAAAGTCCGGCCAATGCATTTCTTTTCGATGGGAGGCATCCATAAATGATATTTGGTGGCACTTGGAGGCATTCTGATCCAGCACAGTGGGTGACTTCACAAAGTAGTGGACAAGGGTTTTATTACACATAATCTAAGGCACACTCATAAAATTAACAAACAAGTGTTTCAGGCCCAGCAACAGGGCAAAGCCATGCTAAGACTTTAAACAGTAAGACTAAATAGTATAATAGGATATCGGAGCTAGGAGTTTAGAACTTACAAAGACCTTTATTTTTTTATGAGTGTACTGTGTGTGTGGAAAGTCTACCGAGCAAACTTTGGACGCACAAAGCAGACATTCCACCTTGCAAATTTTCCTTAAACATTCACTAATATAACAGTTATTCATCTTATTGAGCTCTATTGCGTCTAGTAGTGGACTATATTTGGGGTCATACCCTTATTCACTCGAACAGCTGCTTTGTCCATCAGCTTATTGATATTTTGTCTGCATTCGATCTTCCTTACGATTATCTGACCGAGATTATTGCCATTTTTGCATAAGATGAGTGCATCTCCATTGAGTTTTGAAGGCATTCTCTCCATATATATTCCGTTTATAACTTAATTGTGGAGGAGAAATTGTTTTTCTTTCTATGTTTTTAGCTGTGGACCTTACGGCCGCACTTTGATAGAAAATAAGTAAGCACTTAGATAAAATGACATATTTGTGTAAATGTGTAAGTCAAAATGCACTTTAATCCCAATGACAGTTTATTGATTAATATTATTTGGTTCAACAATTTGTCATGACCTGAATGTGTTTCGATAACTAGCTCAACAAATACAAACATTTACAATTCAAAGTGCTTTTAGTCACTTGGATTGACACTTAAAATGTGGTTGCCCTTTTGCACCAACAATTTAATGAAGCCAAATGACCAGACATATTCGGACTTTGTCTAAGTAAATGAAATATTATAATTCAAATCCAGTGTGGTCTGTTTACAGATTTGTGCTTAATAAATGGTCCAAACAAACTCACACCACACACACACAAACTCAGCTGCATTTGGTGTCCTTTGGCTAACAATGAAGCGATAAACCTCACGACGCCGGCTTGTGCAAAAGGTTATCGACAGGAAGTTGCACATGGCTGTACCATGTCGTTGTCGTTGCCATGGCCATCCGGCATGCTTGTTTTTCCCTGCTTGAGACACGGAAACTGTTTTAGGACCTCAACCACCGCCCACCCTTTCCTATCTTAACCATACACAAAAATGGCATCAATGTCACGTTCAAAGTGTCGAGTTGTTCCACTAACAAGGTGTTTATGATTTAAAGCGTTTGCCCCCACCAAAGTCACCTCATTCACATGAATGGAAGGCAGACAAAGAGGCATCCATGACAAGTGACTTCAAGTACCGAGCATAAAAAACAACAACAACAATATAAAAAAAATGGCCAACACATGATGGAGTCGGCTGAAAATTGAGCAGAAGAGTTGAGTTTGTGTGTGGAATAGGCATATTTGGGGGTTGCTGGTAACGAAGCTGCTTGTCATATTTGTAAAAAAAATATGCATAATATAAGATAAATCACAGAGTTTACATACCTGCTGGTCCAGACTCCATTTTTGCTAAATTGGCTCACAACAATGTGCAGCCGATAAGTAGGCAACATTTTTTCAGCTGAACTGGCAAACACACCAAAAGCCAATTCCAATTCAAAATTGACATTTATTATTAATAACTGTTAAGATTTGTGTATGAAAATATCTTGATTCAAGAGTAGAGGAATTTGAAAGTCACAAAATCGTGGAGAAAGTACGAAAGACACTTATAAAGCCATTAAAGTTTAAATTTAGTACGTATCATTCTTAAGTTCAAAAACTATTTGCGAGTTCCCCTATTAAATAAACACAATTTGATTTGCAAGCAAGTAAAATTTATGAGTGCATAACAGCCGTCACTGGGATGCGATTTATATAGCACATTGCTGGCGTCGATTGCTCGCCTGCTCCGGAGCTTCTGCAGATCTTCACTGGGCCATGCGCTTCACTTATTTATGGCGCCACGCTTGCGATTGTTTCGGAGACTCCGATGCGAGCAGGGATGCAATGCGCTTAATAGCTGTCATCGATTGCTCGCCTGTTTTGAAGATTTGGCAGCTCTTCGATCCGCTTGACTTCTGACCTGTTGCATTCTCCTGAGCTCGGCTTGCGAAGAAGTTTCTTGACTTCTCATTTTACTCATGATAAACTAAGCTTGCGTTATCCTGACATATTTTACAAAATCGCCAAAATTACAATTTTAGAATTTCAAATCTATTTCTTGTTAACTTTTTCAAGTTGCATCACTTTCCATTCGATCTACACCTGTTATGATTTTGTGAAAAATTCATTCTATACAAAAAATGTTATATAAAAAGATTTATATACTTACACTTACCTAGAATTTACCGAAAACCCTTTCTAAATTCTTTAACAACATTTATTGGAACTAAATACAAAATATATCAATAGAGTTATGCATCGAAAAATAATAATCATTGTTATACGAAATCTTCACAAAAATTCTCAACTGGATCAATCACATTACTGATTCTCACTTATAGATTTGAATTCAAAAATGCTAGATTTGATCCGCTCTGAGTTATAGATGACATAGCAAGACCAGAAGAAGATCTCAGAGAGCGAAAAACGACAGCGAACAGCTGATTAATTTTTAGATTTTCTTTTCATTGAGTTTCAGTATTTTTTATAGCTTAATTAATGATTATGAATCTTTTTAGGATTACAGTCGAACTTCTGTATTATGAGCTTCTGTACAATAAGGATTTGGATTTGTATTCAGAATACTGCAATTTCATTCAATATTCAAACAATTCTTCATACCGAATTTTCTTTATAAAGCAGTTTATTTCTGTCCTCTTGAGATTCGCTAAAAAAGTTCGAATATAGATGATTTCACATCTCAAGAACTAATCAGTATTAATATATTAGAGGCTTTAAGCTAGAGCATGAAATGTTCACATATTGAATGAAAAATTAATAAGAATTGACTCAAGTATTGTTAAGTCTTAAGTGAGGAACTTTTTGGACTTCAACTTCTACATTGAAGAGTCGGTGTTAAGACTAGACCAGCACTAGAATCAAGTATTTTGTTATACAGAACAAGAACTGTTAACTAAAACAATTGCTAACATTTTTACTTGATTAAATTGTACATTTTGTTGGTTTCTCTGAGTGTAACAGTCAAGTAGCTGTCCAACTTTTTGACTAGCTTATCACTGCCAGACCAAAAGAAAACGCCTTGAACACGTAGTCGAAACGCCTGTTTGATATGCCAAGCTTTTGTTTTTGTTGCAACAATTGTGTCTGTGTGTGTGTGTGTGTGTGTGTGCGTAGGGCATGTTGCAAATTAAAATCCAGACAGCAGCCAGCTAACGAAATGATTGATGGCTGTTTTGTAACCAACAAGCAAACTTTTAAAAGTTCAATGATTTATGCTTTTTTAGTTGTGAAATTTTGCTGTCTACTAAATGATTGTTTTCCTCTGCGTCTTCTTTCACTATTTTGCACTTTTAATGTATTTTTTGACAAGTCATGTTCATAACTCAGGATATTCTCTCTAAAATTTCTCACACACTCTCTCTAAAAGTTTGTGCCACAAAGTTGAAAATCAAAGTTTTCGTTGCTGGTTTTTTTTAGTTATATTTTTGTTTTTGCTTATTGCCAGCTAGAGAGAACCAAAATCATTTGTCAAAAAATGCTGCAAAAATTTTTTTTTTTCTTCTGCTGGCTGTTTTTGCTGTTGACAAGCCAAAAGTTACGCCAATTTGTATTAGAAACTTTGGCTTGGACATGCAAGACGATTTAAGTGAATAGCTGAAGGACTAAAGTCAAGCACCGTGCAGTTCAGTTCATGTTGAGAATTATGAAATATTTAAAGAAATTTTTGGAAATCATATTTGAAAGTCCAGTGTTTAGTTGAGCGAATCATTTTAAAGATTTGTTTGGCATTGTTTATGAAGGCCAAAAAAAAAAGCTGAAAATATTATAAGAATTTCTTCTTCTTCAGCAAGTAATTGAGAACCAGAGTCTTTTGCAAATTTTGCTAAATTAGTTGGGAATTTAAGAATGGTCGAAAATTGTGTATGATATACAAATTATGATTAGAAACTACATTTTCCCATTTTCATACAATTTTCCAGTAGATTTCATGTGTTTGATATAGAAATTAATTTTACATCTTAATCAAATAACAGCATTGTACAGCATGACCCACCCCAACTCTTCCGGGTTAAGCTACAACGAATCTTAAAGTTACAACAAGATGGCAAATTAAAAGAAAACAATGGTATTTGCCCAGAGCCCGGGCTACTAACTACTTACTACGGCAACCATTTCTGCCTCCTTCACTCTCGTATACTCAGTCAACGTCAAGCGGAAGTAACCAAGTGTGAAAAAGCAAAGGAAAAGCCGTGAAAGGAAAAACTCAAAAGCGCGCGTGATTATTTTCACAAAGCAAAGGCAGGAAGCGAAAAAGGAGAGAACGAAGAGTAGAATCGCCCAAAAACCAATATGGACGACGTGCTTAAGTTGTTAAAAACTTCAAGCAAAGGCAGTCAGTCAAGCGTGGGGGTAAGGGCAGGGCGTGACAGGGCGGGGGGTAACAAAAGAAGGTGTGCGCAACAGTAGAATGCTGTATGTGTGTGTGTCTGTGTGTGTAAAGCAAATAGCATTAAGTTGTCTGAGCCTCGAAAAAAAAATAACAACAACTTGAGCTTAAAATAAAATGAAAAAATAAAACACGTTGATTTAGTTGTTGTTGCTGCTGCTGTTGTTGTTGTTGTTGCAGAGTTCCTCTGGGTATTGTTGTTAGGCATATGCCTTATTTAGTTGTTGTTCTTGATGTCCCATTGTTGTTGCTTAACTTTACGAGCTGCTTTTCGAATTTCGCCAGACGTAAAAACTAAACAAAAGGCGACGTGCAGAGAGTAAATACTATAAAGTGAGAGAGACACACACACACACACACACGCACACACACAGGAGGCAAACAAACAAACAAACAAACAATTAGAGTGTGCAGAAAACACACTCGCACACACACACACACGCAACACTCATACACCGACCGGTTGACTGCCTTTGAATGGCGTCAAAGGCACAGAAAGTTATGCGAAATAAAGCCCAAAAAATGCTTCAACAAAAAAATTGCTTTGCTCTACCTTTGATGGCCAAGAGCAAACATTAAATGGTAAAACCAGAGGAAAACAGGAGTGTAGGCTACATTTAGCGGTGCATACCTTTGACAGCTTCTAACGACTTCAAAAGTTGCTTTAAGTTGTCTGCACTTTAAATTTCACTTTATGTTTGGAAATAAAATGTTTAAGATTTTGCTTTTTCCTTTAAATTGGTTTAATGTTTACATTAGGCTTTAGTCCCAGGCGACAATTTGTTTCGGATACTGTACTTACATTTTTTCATCTCCTTACTCGATACTCAGTACTCGGTTATCGATACGCAGTACTTAATGCTCATTACTTGGTACTTAGACCTTTATACTAAGTACTCGAAAATAAGCACTTGATACTAAGTACTCCATACTAAGTACTTTAAACTAAGAACTCGATACAAAGTACTGTATACTAAGTACTCGATACTAAGTATTTGATACTAAGAAATCGATTCTAAGTTTTCAATACTGAGTAATCAGTAAGTATTTATTACTATGTACTTAGTACTAAGTACCTGATACTTAGTAATCGATACTCACAGCTTAATACTAAGTACTTGATACTTATTAACAGATACTGAGTACTCGATATTAAGTACTAAATACTAGGTACTCAATACTCATTAATTAATACTAATTACTCGATACTAAGAATTCGATACTTAGAAATCGATTCTAAGAACTCATTGCTAAATGGTCAATACTAAGTACATGACACTTATTACTCGATAGTTATCACTCGATACTTACCACTTGATACTTATCACTCGATACTTAGAGCCTGATACTAAGAACTCGAAACTCATTATCAGATACTTAGTACTCGTACTACTACTAAGTACTTAATACTAAGTAATTAATACCAATTACTCAATATTAAGTTCTCGATACTAAGACTTCGATACTTAGAAATCGATTGTTAAATAATCAATACTAAGTACATGACACTTATTATTCGATGCTTTTCACGCGATACTTAGTGCTCGATATTCAGAGATTGATACTTGGTACTCGATACACATTATCAGATACTTAGTACTCTATATTAGGTACTCAATACTAAGTACTTCATACAGAGTGATTAATACTAATTATTCGATAATTAGTATTCGATACTCAGTACTTGGTACTTAGTTTCCGATACTCAGTACTCGATACCAAGTACTAGGGCCCTACATGAGTTGAATACTTACAGCTAAGAATTTGATACGTGTACTCGAAACTAATAACTAAAGCTCTGCATGAGTTGAATTAAAGTTGCCCTTGACTTTGCTAGTTATTAGATTTATCTACACAAAGGGAAAAAATAATATGTACTTGATACTACGTACTCGATAATAATAAATCAATTCTAACTAAAGCATATTATGTGTTTAATACTAAGTAATAAAAACTAAGTACTTGGTACTTATAACTCGATACTTAGAGCTCGATACTCCGAGCTTGATACTAAGCTCACGATACTAATTATCACATACTTAGTATTCTATACTAAGTACTCAACACTAGGTAATCAGTACTAAGTAATTAATACTAATTCCTCAATACTCAGTACTCGATTCCCAGTACTCGATACTCAGTATTCGATACTTAGTACTCGATACTAAGTACTAAAACCCAAAGAACACGATAATAAACAAGAAAGAAAGTTGGCCAAGTCCGACTAAAACATATGTTCTCTGTACCAACGAAATGATATGCTCAGCATAAATTGAAAGCAGCGCTGCGACTGCGCTGCAGCAGCGAATAGTCTGTGGTCATAAGTCAATAACCGTTCTTCCGATCTTTTCCAATCTTTTGGCGAATAGATTAGTTATCCTACTCATTACTAAATATGTCTAGAAGGTACGAACCATCTATCTTTAAAACTGTGGTAGATATGACTTTTTAGAAACTTCTTGGGCGGGAAGGGCGTGGTCAAAATTTAAAATAAACTAAACCTGACTGCAAGTATAAAATGTTTTTGTCCCGTACACTTCAAACCTCTATCTCTTACCATCTCTGAGATCTGTGCATTCATACGGATAGACATACAGACATGGCTATATCGACTCAGCTGTTGATGCTGATCAAAAATCTATATACTTTATGGGGTCTGAGATGCTTCCTTCTGGCTGTTATATGCTCTTGCAAAAGCTTATTATACTCTTTATACCTACGGAGAGCATAAAAAGGACCCTTTTTGACTTTAATTTTTCACCATCCCATAACCCTTATTTGAGATCCCCGCTCTAGCCCTGGATTGTAGGATTAGTGACATCGATTGCTCGCCTGCTCTGTCATTTCTGAAGATCTGCCTGCCGTTTCACTTATTCAGTGCGTATTAATGGATTCAGCAAACTTCTGCCGTCGATTGCTCGCCTTCTCTGAAGTTTTGCATTGTAATGAGCTCCGCTTGCGAAGAACTTTTTTGACTTCTTATAACATTCATCTGCATTATTATTAGACTTGAGTTTTCCTGGCATATTAAGCGTTCGCTGTTGTGCTTATTTATAATTACGATCAAGTAAGCCATCTGATATTTCCCGATAACACCGACATCGACTGGCAACATCAGTTTCAGTTGGGAATGAAATAATAAACCAGAAATATCTGTTAACATGATAGAAAAACACTTAAAAGCTCCTTCTTTTTAGAGTTTCTTTGAAAGTGTTCCTCTTTTAAGCATAATACTTGCTTTTTCTATTGTTCAATGGTGAATGTCGCTCTTAACTGTCATTTCATTGCCAATTCTTCAAAACCATAAACAATCTAGCCAACAAAAAAATGGGTATAAAATGTAAATATCATCTCACAAATCCAATTCGAAAGTTTCCAAATGACTTAGAACAACCGCCTAAGTGTTTGTCAATCAATTTATAGCCCGCTAAACAACTACATAAATTGAATGTAAACCATACAACAAGAAAAAAAACCCCCAAGCACAGGCACATGCACTTAGCTGCGAGACCTGCAAAAGGAATGTCTTTGGCAACTGGGAAAACTATTAACTTTTGCAATCGGCGGCCTCTTCCTACCTTGCCAGTGTGCGCGACAACATTTATCGTCGGCGCCTGTGTGTATGCAGCACTTTGTTGCTTAATTGATTTTAATGCCCCTCCAGTGAGGGGTGGACGGATGGTGGAGGGAGAGGTGCGGTGCCTACAATTTGCCAAGAGTCGTTTGGTTCGAGTCTATAAATTGGCTTTTTCCTCTTCCCCTTTGCCCCAGTAGTTGCAGCTGCTCGGTCTGTCATTTCCCATTTCCATTTCCGTTTGCAATTGCAAAGAGCAGAAGAAGGCGCAAGTAAAAGCAAAAGAAACGAGAAATGCCATTTATTGAATTGTATAAATTTCTGTACATTGACAGCGACTGTTTATTTTGCCCAGACACCGAACATGTGTGTGTGGGTGTGTGTTTATGTGTGGAAAGAAAGGGTCTTGGTGCTTTGCTCGGCTTTATCGCATTTGCATGGCACTCAGCATTCTTGGGTCAAGTGCCTGGGCCCGCCCTCGGGTCACTCATTTGTTCTTTTGATTGCAAATCGTTTTCGTTTTTCCGCCTTTGCCGTTGCTTTTGTTGTATTAGTAAAATAAATTACCATTTAGTGCTTTTTGCCACTTGCACATACATCCCACCCACTCGGCTGTCACACATGGTCGAGTGTTGTCCTTTGGCTTGCAAATGAAATTATTTCTAGATCTTTTTGCATTCGTTGGTTTGTTGGATTATAAGCGAACATCTCTCTTATGTGTGTGAGTGTGTGTGTGTGTGTGTGTGTGTTGCCCTACTGCAGCCATAATAAATTGCTCGCAATCGCATTTCCGTTTCTTTATGCGCTTCGATTACGTTGCGCTTTACTTGCTCCACTTCTTGTATTTTTTTTTTCTCTCTTCCTTTTTCTCGTAATTGAATATATAATTTTTTATAGCTCCACACACACACTCACAAGTGAACACACACACACATGTGCTGCCTGCCATTTGAATATAAATTGTTTTATCTTCTTGCAAAATATTCATTTCAATTTATTTTACTTTCTTGTATTTTTTCTTTTTTTGTTTAAATTATTTATGCATTGTCATTGGGGGACATCATGCTTCATCATCATCTTCAGAATTTTTGAAATATTTCCGAGTTGTCTCAACCTTTGATAACACAAAGTTTACTTTCAACTTTCACCCTTAAGAACATAGGCTAAGCCCTTGAGTAAATTGAACTTTTGCGACTTTTTTAATTCATTTCTTGTTTGTTTGTTTCTTTTTTCCAAATCTGTTTTCAGTGCCAAGCAAACCTCAGAATCTCACCGTCCTGGATGTATCGGCGAATAGCATCACCATGTCCTGGCATCCGCCCAAGAATCAAAATGGTGCCATTGCTGGCTATCATGTATTTCATATCCATGACAATCAGACGGGTGTGGAAATTGTCAAGAACTCGAGAAATTCAGCGGAGACATTGATACATTTCGAATTGCAGAGCTTAAGTAAGTATTGAGTAAAATATGAAATGAATTTAAACACTTCACACAAATGGAAACTTGTTCCAAAAACAATTAGGTCCAGAGTGATTATATTTATATGAAGTACTGTAACGAAACTTAATATTTTGTCATAAAACTGATTGTGGATAATTTATTTATATCGAAAGCAGTGTTCGGCAATGCTAGCTGAGAATTTGCCATAGACAACAGAGAACATTTTCTTACTCTTTTAAAGGCGAATTCTTATTGCTCGGACGCTGCCGAAGTGCTTAGTTCTGGATCCAAAAGCCTTTTGAAATATATGCATTTGTTTAGCTCGACTTAATTTTCCATTTTCGACTACATTAAGTCCGTTTATGATAGACAAATAGAGGAAAGTTAACTTCGGCTCCGCCAAAGTTTGTATAACCTTGCAGCACGTTATTCTAAGTAATTTGAAGGAC
Organism: Lordiphosa andalusiaca; assembly: GCA_035044965.1. Classification (NCBI taxonomy): domain Eukaryota; kingdom Metazoa; phylum Arthropoda; class Insecta; order Diptera; family Drosophilidae; genus Lordiphosa; species Lordiphosa andalusiaca. The sequence goes on along the minus strand of JAWNNM010002500.1, from coordinate 359,639 downwards.
ATTTCCACAGAAAACAAACCAGTTTTCCGTACTAAGACTACTTTTCTGACTCTACTTTTCTATGACAGCCATAACATATAGATGTCCGATTTCAACCAAACTTGGTGGAATCATGAAAAAAACTAAGAAATTCAAAGTTTGGAGGCGTTTTATTTGAAAACAATCAAGTTTTTCTCACTAAAACTGGTTCCTCGACCGATCTTTCCTATGGCAGCTATAACCTTTAGTCATTCGATTTGAACAAAACTTTGAGGAATTGTGTGTAAGCTCATAAAATAAATGTAAGTCAATTTTAAAGAGGTTTATATAGAAAAGAAAAAAGTTTTTCTAACTAAGACTAGTTTTCTAACCTTACTTTTCTATGACAGCTATACAAAATAGATGTCCAATTTCGATCAAACTTGACAAAATCATGGAGGAGCATTTAAAACGAGTAAATACGGAGTTTGGAGACGTTTGCATTGAAAACAAACAAAAATGTTTTTCACTAAAACTAGTTTTTCGATCCTTCTAGGCGTTACAAGCATCCGTAAGATTCCAATATATCCTCTGCAAGGGTATAAAAATGCTCATACAAAACAGTTTGAGAACCAAACATTCTGAACTTTGATCTGATACTTAACTTTTTGCTCTGTTCTACTCTCAGATTAGTACCATTTCATTTTTAAATAAATTCCGACTTCTAGTTGTTGTTCTTAACACTAGAAGTCCGTTTATATGAATTGTACGCTCTGAATTTTACTAAGCATAAGAGCTGGTTTTTAGTATAAGAATCAAGACTTAAATAAAAATTACCCAATATATTGTAAGAGATAGGCAATGGGATGGGCTATAAATGTACAAAAACAAACACCAGTCATCTAATTTCACAATAATCTATAAACGTAGCGTAGGGAAATGACATGAAGACGGTCAATATTTTCATGCATCGGAGATGCATTGCATGTTCGATATTATTATTAAGTCCGTCACGCATAAGGTCGACGATTTGCCCACTCGAGAACATGCCACGTATAATTGTCAGTGTTTTTCACACTAATCGTTTGGCCTTGCGACTTGTTGATTGTCATTGCGAATCACAATTTAAGAGAAAATTGAAAGCGTTTGAATTCAATTTGGACGTCTGAGAGATTTATTTGAGTTCGTGGCTTCAAAACGATTTTGTCTCATGATCTATGCATGTATATAGCGGGAAATACGCTGACTGATGGCGCTATGCTTTTTTAATGTTGTTAAAGTAGAAAAATTCTAAAACCGCGATTAAAAAATGAGAAACAGATCGAAAATTTGTGATAATGGGTAATTTTTGATGACGAATGCAATAAATTTGGTCATTTACAACCCTTTCTCATACCTACACCTCATTTGAAGAAGTTCGCCACATTATTTTTATTTACAACAGATATTGGAGTACCTCTTAATGAGCTTGGCTCTTATATACAGCCACCTCCTTTTTTTTCCCCTCAATTCTTTCATATTCAATATCTTTAAGTCCACTTTATATTGCATTTTTTTTGCCAGCGTTTCATTTCACTCGGTTGTTCCGCACTTGACTACATTTTGCTTGTCATTGGCGAGTTTTATTACTCGTAAATGTACAACCTCGAATGTCAACTGCACGCATAACAATCGCTTCCCGTGGCTCCGCTCATTATGAATTCTGTCACCGCATGTCACAACAGGTCCGCGACGGTTTCTGTCCAGTTGTGGCAGCATAAAAGTTGATATATAATTAAATTTTACCCATCGAAAATGAAATTAATCCACAAAAAAATACTGCTTAACCAGCACAATAGTAGCTTCGCCTTGCTGCCAGTTTTAATTTCACGTAATTAACAACAAGTAGAACTGACACTTTCTTAAATGAAATTTCGAATAATTAAAAGCAGCCAAAGACGTCAAAAGGCTCGGGGAGTTCTATCCAAAAACTTGTAAGTGCAAGGGCAACGCCAGCTAAGTGCTGGGAGCACCTGAGGCGCGTAATTAATTAAGCCATGTGGGGAGGTGGGGGGCTAATCCTTATGCGGAACACGTTGCGTATGAGTAATTTAGAATGCGGCGTCTTACTTTGTTGCAACCCAGGAAGTTATTTGTCATGCGCCTTGAACTATGCTAGAGAGTTAAGCATGAGCTAATGATGCTGCGGTAGACAGTGTTTGGTTGCCAACCCAATTTTTGTGTACGACGGGAGGTGGTGGTCTCCCATTTATATAATTATACGCTTAAAAGTTGTTAAATACAAAAAGTGGCTAGCACCGCGTAAGCCACTTGAAACTATTTAATTACAAAGCAGCTGGCAAACAATTGACTTGAGCTCCAATTAGACCCAATAGGAAGGGGCGTGTTAAACCGTGTGGCCAGGTATTGACAGTTTGATGGGTGAAGCAGAAAAGGCAATTAAAATGACGCACCGAACTTGAAAAGCTCTTTGACATGACTGTGGGGATTTTGCCAGCCGAGGGTGTAGACGATAGAGGCCGGTTTAGTGGAGGGTGGTTACTAACAGTCATAAATTATACCTTTCGATTGGAAACTTAGGTACCTTGTAATCTGGTTAGTTTGTTAGCCAAACCTTGACGATAGAAAAATATATGCAAAAGTTATTGCTTGGTAATACTGATAGCAGAGCTGTAGGTTTTTGTGAGTTTTCCAGTAAAGACTGTGTAGTGGGAACCCGTGATACTGAAACTAAACAAGATTTCAAAAGAGATTGCTTCTAAAAACTCTATTGATGCTTAAGAGCGGAGAGAAAAACCAGACCACTATGGTATATTAGGTTACTATACCTCTACATATCTAATCAAGTAAGCAAACATTGAGCTCATCAAAGCGCAGATAATGAGTTCATATATAACTCATCTTCTTCGCCATCCTAATTTATCATAGACATTTATTAGATTCAGCATCATAACATCGATCATTACCATCTAGACATAATACGATAATCGATGGTCGACTTAAAACCAAATCACATAATTACACTGAACTGGTTAAGTTCGAACCTATAGCTTACCTACTTCAAGACTCGCATAAGTCAAACTTAACAGTTTTTTTTAAGATCTCCATGATTTTAATCTAGCGAAAATAGTTTCCATGGTATTGGTTCAAATAAAGTAAAATGTATAAAATATTTAAGTTTCTCATTAGAGAACTTCGAAAAAATAGGCTTTAATTAAAATCAGCAGTATCTTAGCACTTTTGGGAACAGATTGACGGTATCTACCATCATTTTAACAGAGAAACACTCTTAAATTCAGTCCTATTACATCAATAAAAAAGACAGATAGTCATTCGATTTATGTGTATTTTTTGCTTGGAGAATAAGAAAAGTGTGACCGTAACATTTGAAAGGCAAGACGCGGTCGTGTGCCAACCATGGAATGATTTATTATAATGATAAGAAAACATAAGACACTAAGATAAAAAAAGTAAGGCGATAAGATATGGTCATAGACATAGAGATAATAAAGTAAGGCGATAAGATATGGTCACACTGAAGCATCTCCAAAAAAGTTTATTACACTTTAAGAGAGATGGGTCACACCGTATTATAAAAGATGACGGAAAATCTACAGGGAAAATATGATGGTGTGTTTGTTAGCTAACACTTTGTACTCGATACTGAGGAGTCGGTACTTAGCATTCGATAATATGAACTCGATATTTAATGCTTTCTCGATATTGAAAACTCTAAACTTTTTACTCAGTACTACATACTCGTTACTTGATACTTAATTCTCTATAAAAAGTACTCGATACTTAATGCTCCACAATAAGAATTCTATACTAAGAACTCGATACTCAGTACTTGGTATTTAAAACTCATTAATTGGTATACAATAGTCCTCAATATTCAGTACTCGATACTGAGTACTCGATGCTAAATATTTAATACTCGATAGCCCTCAGCCAAATTGCATCAGCTCCGTACTTGTTACTCAGTTCTCGAAACTTGCTACTCAGTGCAAGATACTCGATACACGGTATTGATAGATAGATCGATAGATACCTAATATTTTAAATTCATATTCAGTAACCAATACTCTTTACTCAGTACTAGACTCTCAATATGTACTCGATACTTAAAACTCGATAATGAGAGCTCGATACTCAGTACTCGATACTAATAATACTCGATACCCCTCTTCGACCACAGTCAAACACTCTACATCAGCTGCACAGCTCGATACTAGTTAATCAGTTCTCAAAATTTTTTACTCAGTGCAAGATACTCGATACTGGGTACTATATACTTATTATGGAAAACGATATTCAGTAAGTTCTCTATAATTGGTACTCGATACTTAATACTCGGTAAAAACAACTCAATACTGAGTACTCGATAATAAAAATTCGATGCTCGATACCCCTTCACGACCAGATTCAAACACTTAAAACAGCATATCAACCTCACGGTTCGCTTCGTTGGAAGAGGCCCCCAAAACAATTATAGTCATTCGCCAAAACGTCAAAAATCCTCCTGGACTTCTAAGTCAAACATTCCCAAATAATCACCCGGCCTCATCAAGGACCTTAAGATCTATGTGTGACCCCATCTGGGGTCAGCCCGAACTGCCTAACCTAACATCATATCAGCCAAATTGCGTCAGCTCGGTACTCACTACTCTGTGCAAGATACTCGATACGCGGTACTCGATGCTTTTTATGGTAATCAATATTCAATGCTCAATACTCTTTACTCAGAACTAGACTCTCTATAATTGGTGGTCAATACCTATTAATCGATAATAAGAGCTTGATACTTAGTACTCGATACCTTATATTATCGAGTATCGATATATATGACCACAAACAAACGGTTCTACTGCACATCATCAGCTGGATTTCCCATAAACGAGACACCGATGCTTTGTTGCATTCCACACTAAAACTGTGCTTGGTTCAGAGGTCGGTCAGGGGAGGAAAGAAGATCAAACAGTCAAACTGATCAGGAGGACTGAGCACGAAAGGCTAAAGCTTAGCAAAATGATTAAAATATACTCCGTACGTAAGGAAATTGCAGAAACTGGCTGATAAATGATTGCATCATTCAAAGGAAACATGCTCGAATTTTCTGAAAGCCACAATCTGTCCGTTTATTTTGACCAATACTCTCTTGATCGATTGATCCCGATATAATGCTTAATATTGCTTTGATGAAGTACATATAGTTAATGGACTGAATGATCAGCATGTCCAAGGCGTTAAGCTTCACACAATTGTTATCGAAAGTCTATAATCTGGTTATTGAAAGTATTTTCAAATAAGTTTGCTTGATTTAAAATCAATTTATACATATTCGTGTGTGTCATGCAAAGCCGATGGCAAGCTGAGTTCAATTTAATTAAAAACTTCCAAATGCAGCTCCATTGACAGCTGACCGGCTGGCGAAAAGCCGTTGCTGAAAGGTCCGTGCAGGCTGCCTCAATGGAAATATTTTATGAATTTTTTTGTTTTCCTTCAACCTCACCTTATTCACACATATCACACGCATTGTACGCTTTCTTTTTGCAGGACCCTTTACCGACTACCGGGTGATTGTGAAAGCGTTTACCACCAAAAACGAGGGCGAGCCATCCGATCAGATAGCCCAACGGACCGATGTGGGCGGTCCCAGTTCCCCGGCGATTGTAAATCTGACATGTCACTCACAGGAGTCGATAACGATACGCTGGAGGCGACCCTATGAATTCTACAACACCATTGACTTTTATATCATAAAAACACGACTGGCCGGCCAGGACACGCATCGTGATATCCGCATCAACGCATCCGCCAAGGAGCTGGAAACGGCGGTAAGTCAAACGTGGGGAGAGGGTAGAGGGGTGGAGGCCAGGCCATTGTTTGCAGATTAAAAGTCACCCATGGATTTTAATTTGCGACCGGTTGGAGTAAAATATTTTTTGTTTTATGTGGAATTTTTTGTTGTTTTCGCTCTTCCCTTTTGTTAGCAATGCTGAGTTGGCTTTGTTTTAATTTTCGTTTCGTTTTTTTTTTTGTTTTGTTTTGTTTTGTTGTTTGGCAGTTGCCAGGTTAGTGACAACAATTTGGCAACATGGTTGGCCATTGTTGCGATATGTCAATCGTTTTGGCTTATGCCAAAAAAAGAAACTACAAAAGAAACATGAAACTATTTGATGACAAACTGACTAATACAGATAAAAACGAGTGGAGTTTTGGAGTGAAATTAAAAGAAAGAAATGATTCGAATTGGGAATACACTGTAAGCAGTCTCGAAACTTAAATTCTTTCATTATTCATTAGAATGGAACTGAAATGTCCAGAACGCGTACCCACATATAAAAATTGGCATATTCTTCTTTTTCTGGTATATCTAAAACAAAAAGTGTTGCTCTCTACCCCGTGCCCGCTTATAAAGGGAATGTTTCCAACAATAATTGCTTTTATATGGAACAAACTATGCAGCCGTTTGGCAAAAAGTTTTTCCTTGTCCGGCCTCCATACCTGTACATATTTTGCACAATTTTTATCCCTTCCACACACACACGCACCCACATGTGTGTGGCTGGATGCCATAAAATTGCACCTACCTGTGAAATAAATTAAATTTATGCCGTTTTTCCTGCTGCAAAAACCATACAAAAAAATGCATATATAAAAACTTACCCTTTGTTTTGGTTTTATTTAGTTATGTTTGTGTTTCTCTGGCTCTTTTGTCCACACATGATTCGTTTTTTATTTACCGCCAGAGATAAAAAATAAAACTCTCGGGCAACATTGTTTTGGGCAAACAAAAATATTTGGGGCCACAATAAAATACACTCGTGTTAGTAAAAATATATTTTTTGTTTAATTGTAAGAACTAATTGTGTTATTTTGCTCCTTTTTACTTGCAGATGATTTTACAAAATCTAACAACAAACTCCTACTACGAGGTCAAAGTGGCGGCGGCCACATTCAGCGTTATAAATCCTAAGAAAATTGTCTTGGGTAAATTTTCCGAGTCGAGAATTGTAAGTAAAGACACAAGACACACACACACACACGCACACGAACACATGCACCTGCCACAAGAAGAGACAGAAACTTGGCAGCATTTTTTGGCGTCAGTTTTCATATCTGATTACATGTCCGAATTGTAGCATACTTTTTGGGGGCTGTCTAACTGAAAATTTTGTTTTGCTGTCACCGAAAAAAGCAAAACATTATGTTGTCTACTATTTGATGTTTTGTTGTACCTGCAGAGAAGGGGGAAGGGCGGGGGGAGGTGGTTGGTGGACAGACTCATTTTTCACCTATGCACCATATGTAACAATGCCCCACGGCGTTGGGATAATGAACGCTTTGTGCTTATTTAATGGCCATTTATTGACTTTGAAGCTTTGCCATAACCACATCCCTAATGACATTTCACATGCAGACGAGGGTTGTCTTTTGTATTGTAACAATAGTCTTACATTGTGAAGGGTTTTATAATGCTATCTGGTGGTTACAAGTGTAAGAAGAGCGATAGTGGTTGGAAACAGAATACAAATAGTATTAGTTGTAGTTTTAAATCAATTGTATCAATTCCGAAAAGGAAAGCCAACTGCCAAACTAAAGTCGATAGCGAAGTCTACTCATGATAGAAACCATGAAAACTTTGAAGAAGAAGATAAGCATACCTCAAAGCAGTGGTGGGCAACAAATTGGAGTTTGGTAGCAAGCCAAGAGATTTGTGGTTTTAAGAGCAAGGAAATTTTGAATGCGTCTGCGTGGCGCCAGTTGCTACGGAGCAATGGGAGCAAGGGCTTGCCCATCGCTGCTTTAAAGGGATTAATCACGATCAATTTTGCTTGAGTAAACAAGGCTAATTTGCTGAATCAAGTGCGCCAGGTTCGATTGATAGTTTTAAGTTGAGTTGGTTCTAAGGACCCCGGTTTGGTCTATAGACAAATTTTGAAATTACTCAAAGGAGTTTTTCTTCAGATAGCGTCATCCAGTGCTAAATTTTGTATTTCAAAAAAAATAAAAGCTAGCTCAAACGAGAAAGCTAAGCTAACTTCGTCTGTGCCGAAGTTTTCATACCCTTGGAAATGCTCGATTAAACATTTTCAAAAATAATTTCTTTCCCACAACGCTCCATTTTCCGCCCGATCGTACGTATGGGAGCTATATGATATAATCATTCGATTTGGACAAAAAATCTCATAGTTATGTGAATGCATTTGAAACAAATACCAAATTGCATCATGCTACCATTCAAAACAAAAAAGTTTTTCTAACTAAGACTGTTTTTCATACCAATCTTTTGTATGGCAGCTATACCATATAGTTGTCCGATTTTCATCAAACTTGGCAAAGCTATAAAAAAAACCATTAAAAAACCTATGAATACAAAGTTTGGAGACGTTTCCATTGAAAAGAAAAAAGTTTTTTCTACTAAAATTAGTTTTCTGACTGATTGTTTCTATGGAAGCTATAAGATATAGTCAACCGATCCAGTCGGTTCCGACATATTAGTAGCGTGCAGCAAAAGGAATATTCTGTGCAAAATTTTATCTCAATAGTTTCAAAACTGAGAGACTAGTTTGCGTAGAGACAGACAGACGGACGGACAAAGCTCAATCGACTCAGCTCATTACCCTGATCAAGAATATATATAGTTTATTGGGTCGGAAATTAATATTTCTATGCTTTGCAAACTTCTGAGCAAAATTGTAATACCCTTTGCAAGGGTTTAAAAATATTGAATTGACTGCAAAGGTTCTTGTATCAAGTACTTCTCGCTCTTACAGTAAGATGCGTTGTTAGTTCAAGTATAAAATATCTTGAATCAAGTACAAAATACACTCAAAATGCAAGCTCCAAAGAGAGTGTAACTGAAGATTCAAATTGTTTTTAAGCTAACACTTTTCTTATAAAGATTTTTATTCTACATATTTGCTTTTGGCTTATTTAAAGTCAATCACTCTTTCCAGCCTAAACTTTTATTCTTTAACATTCTTTATCTGACTTCAACAAAAAATATGTTGTACTTTTATAAAAAGTTAGTCGGAGTCGACTTAAGACTATTGAAACTCTAAAAAAGATATAAATGACTTTATTTTAAAATAGTTCAACATGTGCTTCATATATACTGAAAAAGTTTTAGATCAAGTATTTTGGAATTGAATAAACCGTCATTGAAATAAGAATTTTGTACTTGAATCAAATATTTTCATTCTATTGATTCCGCTAGTACTTTATTCAAGCACAAAGTGTTTTAAGTCTTATCTGGATTGAGCTTTGTCGGTCTTCTTTTCGCTGAACAGTGCTTACATGTAGGAACCGAACCGTATCGAACGGATCGGATGACCATTTCTTAGAGCTCCCATAGAACCGATTGATCGGAAAATGGGTTTTAGTAAGAAAAACATTTTGATTTTCAGTATAAGCGTTCCAATGCTCGGACATTCATAATATTCGTTGCATTTAAACAGATTTACAAAAATTGATTGAGAATTGCAGACTACTTATTATTAAACTAAATTTTTATGCTTAGAACCTTTGGAATTTCATGTTAGCCTTCTTAAACTCAGTTATTTCCGAACGGAACTAAGGAGTCATTCTATGTAAAGTGAAAAGCATAACGTCGGCTACCATATTAGATTTTGTCTTCAAAGCTAGTAGCTGACCATATGAGAGAAAAATTACGTATAAAGGCAAAAAGTTTAAGTTCGAAATGAAACCGTTTATCCCTACAGATTTCAGGCTCGGCTCTACAAAGTTCGATGCAAATCGTATGTCAATATTATAAATAAAGCCGAATAATTTTAGTCACTCATTTAGGTGAGTTTTCAAAGAATTGTTAACATATTAAGAAGAGCTAAACTATGACTGAAGGCAACCCTCGTAGCGTATAATCCCTTGTTGTTTCAAAGTATAGCAATTTAGTTGACCTCGACAGTGCTGAGGGTGGGGATATGGCGCTGCGACACGCCCTTATAAGTATGCAAAAATATATCATTTTTTCTCTGTTTCTCTTTTGGTTTGACTCGGTCATTCATAATTCATTGTTGTTGTTGTTGTTTTTGTAAGCCTGAATTTCAAGTGGCTGCACCTTTTGGACCCCTTCCGTTTTCCGCTTAGCGCACACACGTAGCCACCAAATGGCGCTCATTTAAATCCTTTTTCACTGCGGATGTGTGTGTGTGTGTTCGGTGTGAGTGGGGTGTATGGAAATGCAAATAAAAATATGTAATTTTCCCGTACGACAAACAAAAACAAACGAAAAGAATTGAAAGGCAAGAACAATGTTGACATTTGCATAGCGGAGCAACAGCAACAACAACAACAGCGACTACTACATAAACATTGACTGATATAAATCTCACTTTTATTCTTCCCCTTTTTTTAGATCCAACTTCAACCAAATTGCGAAAAACTTCAACCCTCGCAACGTCAATCGCACAACGATTATAACCTAGCCGTTCTAGTGGGCATCATCTTCAGTTGCTTTGGCATCATCCTGATTGTTATGGCCTTTTTCTTGTGGAGGTAAGTGGCGTTCCAAGCAAGTTGTGCAGCTGCTGTGACGCGTGCAGTTCCATAAATAAACCCCTAACCAAAATAGACAAAATGTCAAAGTGTTGAGCATGCCAACCAACCAACCCGTCCAAAAGGGGCTTCCAAAATAAACCAGACAACAAATCAAGTCGGGCTAAGTCTACGCGGGATCCGCACAGCATGTTTCTATTTTTATATGACGATGAAAATTTTTATATATTTGTTTTTTTCTGTGTGTGTCGAATGACAACAGCAGCATGAGTAAAAACAGCACGAGATGTCGATCTGCGGATGAGTAAGGGTTTTCTTGTGCAGTAGAACCTGACAGGTTGGGGATTAACATAGCTGGGGCAGACATAAGCAAAGTTCTTTAGAAGACTTATGTTCGGTTTGAAGGGAACTGCTTAACAGGGATTAAAAGTCATGTCAACCAAATAAAGGAAATATTCGATTGGAATTGAGAGAGAAATTTCAATCCGTGGTATTGAGACACAAGTGGGGGGAAACTAGGGAAGGAGGAAGGAGAAGGAACAATTAAAATGGAAGAATGTAGAAGGGTGAAGGTAGAAGGATGAAGGTAGAAGGTAGAAGAAGGTAGAAGGTAGAAGGTAGAAGGTAGAAGGTAGAAGGTAGAAGGTAGAAGGTAGAAGGTAGAAGGTAGAAGGTAGAAGGTAGAAGGTAGAAGGTAGAAGGTAAAACCAGAAAAAAGTAATTAAAAGGAGTAAGGAAGGAGTTAGGATGAAGGTGTAAGGAAGAAGGAGAAAGGGATAAATAAAGTAGGAAGAACAAAGGAGCAAGGAGAAAGGAAAGAGGAAAATGGAAAAACGAACAAGAAGGACGAAAGAAGAAAGACGGCAGAAGAAATACGAAAGAATAAAAAAGGTAGAAGAATTAAGAAAGGAGTATGAAGTAGGAAGTAGGAAGTAGGAAGTAGGAAGTAGGAAGTAGGAAGTAGGAAGTAGGAAGTAGGAAGTAGGAAGTAGGAAGTAGGAAGTAGGAAGTAGGAAGTAGGAAGTAGGAAGTAGGAAGTAGGAAGTAGGAAGTAGGAAGTAGGAAGTAGGAAGTAGGAAGTAGGAAGTAGGAAGTAGGAAGTAGGAAGTAGGAAGTAGGAAGTAGGAAGTAGGAAGTAGGAAGTAGGAAGTAGGAAGTAGGAAGTAGGAAGTAGGAAGTAGGAAGTAGGAAGTAGGAAGTAGGAAGTAGGAAGTAGGAAGTAGGAAGTAGGAAGTAGGAAGTAGGAAGTAGGAAGTAGGAAGTAGGAAGTAGGAAGTAGGAAGTAGGAAGTAGGAAGTAGGAAGTAGGAAGTAGGAATTAGAGAGTTGAAAGTAGAAAGTAAAAAGTAAAGTAGAAAGTTCGAAGTAGGAAGTAGAAAGTAGGAAGTAGGAAGTAGGAAGTAGGAAGTAGGAAGTAGGAAGTAGGAAGTAGGAAGTAGGAAGTAGGAAGTAGGAAGTAGGAAGTAGGAAGTAGGAAGTAGGAAGTAGGAAGTAGGAAGTAGGAAGTAGGAAGTAGGAAGTAGGAAGTAGGAAGTAGGAAGTAGGAAGTAGGAAGTAGGAAGTAGGAAGTAGGAAGTAGGAAGTAGGAAGTAGGAAGTAGGAAGTAGGAAGTAGGAAGTAGGAAGTAGGAAGTAGGAAGTAGGAAGTAGGAAGTAGGAAGTAGGAAGTAGGAAGTAGGAAGTAGGAAGTAGGAAGTAGGAAGTAGGAAGTAGGAAGTAGGAAGTAGGAAGTAGGAAGTAGGAAGTAGGAAGTAGGAAGTAGGAAGTAGGAAGTAGGAAGTAGGAATTAGGAAGTAGGAAGTAGGAATTAGAGAGTTGAAAGTAGAAAGTAAAAAGTAAAGTAGAAAGTTCGAAGTAGGAAGTAGAAAGTAGGAAGTAGGAAGTAGGAAGTAGGAAGTAGGAAGTAGGAAGTAGGAAGTAGGAAGTAGGAAGTAGGAAGTAGGAAGTAGGAAGTAGGAAGTAGGAAGTAGGAAGTAGGAAGTAGGAAGTAGGAAGTAGGAAGTAGGAAGTAGGAAGTAGGAAGTAGGAAGTAGGAAGTAGGAAGTAGGAAGTAGGAAGTAGGAAGTAGGAAGTAGGAAGTAGGAAGTAGGAAGTAGGAAGTAGGAAGTAGGAAGTAGGAAGTAGGAAGTAGGAAGTAGGAAGTAGGAAGTAGGAAGTAGGAAGTAGGAAGTAGGAAGTAGGAAGTAGGAAGTAGAGAGTTGAAAGTAAAAAGTAAAGTAGAAAGTAAAAAGTAGAAAGCTCGAAGTAGGAAGTAGGAAGTAGGAAAAAAAAGAAGAAAGCAGGAAAAAGAGAGAAAGACAAGGGAAGGTGTTTGGAGTTAGGCTAAAGGAAGAAGGAAGGAGTTTGCAGTTAGGATAAATGAAAAATAAAAAGGTAGAAAGATGAAGGAAGGAAGGATTATAAGATACAAATCGAAAGAAGGAGGAAAGAAGGAAAGGTACAAAAAGGAACGAAACAGGAGAAATGCAGCGTGAAGACAATAAATGACGTATGAAGGCAGCCGGTATAATTTGTGTAACCAACATACATGTGCATTGAGTCATTTGGTGCATTGCTAAAGATCTTGTCTGGACCACTAAACCAAACCCACTGCACCAAATCGTAGTCCTTATATCAACATTGAAAGGGGTTTCAAACAAACACCAATTCTGCCTTTTTTAAAATCCATTACACATAATTTTTCGCCGAAAGCAACCCAAAAAAAAATCCAATTAGCTAAGTCAATATTAATTATCAACTTGTGGAGAAAATTGAATCAAACATCAAAATAGCAAACTCAACTGCATTTCAGCAGAGCAATGAAAAAAAAAAACTTCCTCTCATTTGTCCACTCAATTCAATGATTAAAGCGAATCTGGCGCATCTTTTTCAATTAAATTTCCAACAAGTCATGTTGAAAGCGGGTGGCAAAACAAGGGGGGGTGGTTGTTGGCGGGACCAACTTGTTGTTTTCCTATCTACGCCCGCATATTCATTAGAAATGTTAATTAAAATTCAAATCACAAAAACAAGAGTCTCGGGCACAAAACGGAACGAAGCCAAAGACAAGCAAACAGTTTTAAGTTACTTAAAATCTTTATTAAATGTAAAAGTGGTTAACCCTTTTTTTTTTTTGCTGCCAGCCACCCACATCCCCTAGTCCCAAGTCCATATCCGGCAGCGGTCACAGGCAAACATACCTTCCACGTCCCACCCGCGCCTCCATCACGCTTGACGACGACGACGACGACGACAACGACGAAAAACATATAGAAAATGGGAAGCGTTTTTTAACTTCAATGGAAAATTTTTACATTTTTTCTATGCCATTTTTTATGGTCCCGCGAATATGCCAAATAAAAGTTACTGGGCCCCCGCCCCCTGCACCCCACTCAGACCCTAAAGCTCGTGTTCTCTAACAAATTAATGCCATTTTATTTATTTTATACAAATACCGCGCGGGAAAATGAGGAAATGGAAATTTTTCAAGTTGCCAAGTTTTAGAGCGGAAAAAATTATATTTTATTAAGCAAACAAAGCGAATTTCTACAATTTCCTTTTCAATGCAAACAAATAAAAGAGCCAGTTAAATGAGAACAAAAGTCGAGGCGCTCGGACTAGAAACAAAAAACAACAAAAAAAAAAAACAGTTTCCCCCGCTTAACAAGTACTTGTGGCAGAATGGGAGCGGGTGAAAATCATTTGCAGTGAACTAATCAACGTTTAGGGAAAACATTTTATAAAGAAATTTTAATCGAGGAATGCAAGAAAGACGGAGAAGGTTCTGGGTTTGATGGAAAGAAACGATACAAGGGTGTACATTTGAAGTACAGGTAAAAAGGGCAGTATCAAGCTGTGGTAATTTATGTAAGCAGGAGAGTATATTTCAAACCCTATATAAAGAATATGTGTTCTTTATGAATGCATTGATTTCAACGAATAATACGTATACGTAGCGTTCAACTTACTTGCTTTGAAACAGATATTCGATTTATCAAGGATTCATTTCAAAAATCCACCACAAATGTTGCCACGGCCACACTATCATCGAAATGACACTATTCATCAATTTAATACTTCAAGTATCAAATTGATATCTTATTGAGATGATATTTTCGAGGATACCTAATTGAATCCAACTTGTGTCAAAATATAATGGAATTTTTTTTGTTGGTATCAATTTGATACTAGTTCTTATCATTTTGATATTTCAATTGTCCAATTCTTAGTATCATTTGGATACTAGATTTGGGGTCGTTTTCTAATCTTCGACATAGAGCTATCTGTCACATAAACCTACAAATAACAGAGCAAAATCGAAGCTTATCTGACACATAGCAGCTATTAATAAGATGAGAAATTGGCCCTTAATCAACTTAATATTTTCACTAATCAAGTTTGAATAGAGTCAAAGTGTCACTTAAAGTAAAACGTTGAATTGAAGAAACTATTTTTGTTTTTATGCCTCATGCGAACCTAAGTGAGATAACAGTTTTCAAACAATTATGTTAGACTAATGAGTCAATTTGACTCCACTCGAAAATTATCTTTGGTGATGGTTCTGAAACCACGCCGTATGCGATTAACGCCTCTCTAAAAACCTAAAAATAAAGTAGCTTCTGCTTTATATTGAAATAGAACGTCTGGGGAAGGGTTTTCCATAGCTTTTAATTTTAGTGCGGTACTGAAGTGCTTGCACCTAAATCTGGGGAAGGGTCTTCCATAGCTTTTAATTTAAGTGCGGTACTGAAGTGCTTGCACCTAAATCCAAGAATGAGATGTCAAGCTTCGTTACACTTTTTTTTTAACCTTTAAACCATCACAAGCATTTTTTTGTTTTAAAAGATTATTTTTGCGAAGCCAATAAAGTTTTCAATTTCAGACAACGTTTATACATTTCATATTGATTCAAAATCCTGCAAAGATCAATTTGATACTCTTTAGGATCAAATTAATACCAAAAATACAATATTTTATTAGTTTAAGTTCCAATTTGAGACAGCGTAAATACAGTTCATATTGATACAAAGTCCTCCAAAGATCAATTCAATAACCAAAAGATCAATTTGGTACTCTAGGATCAATTTAATACCAAAAATACAAGAATATTTTAAATATTTTAGAAGATCAATTTGATACTCTTTGGGATCAATTAAATACCAAAGAGACAATATTTTATTAGTTTTATTCCCAATTTGAGACAACGTAAATATGGTTCATATAGATACAAAATCCTTAAAAGAACTATTTAATAACCAAAAGATCAAACTGATACTCTTTAGGATTAAATTGATATCTAAAATGCCATATTTTACGGGTTTCATTATCGAATTAAGAAAACGTAAATACAGTTCATATTGATAAAAAAAAATCCTGCAAAAATCCATTTAATAACAAGAAGATCAATTTGATACTCTTAAGGATTACTTTATTACTATTACTATATAAATTACAATATTTTTATGTTTTAAAATAATATTTTTGCGTATCAAATGAATCCTCCAAGGAGTAATTTAAGAACCAAAAGTTCAATTTGAAACTCAAACTAATACCTAAAATACTATATCCTAAGATCAATTTGATACACTTTAGGATTATAATGATACCCAAAATACTATATCTTGAGGGTTTTATTTTTAATTTGTGACAACAGTTCATAATAATACAATCTTTATTGGATGCAGATCTTCGATTTTATATTTAAATATAAGTATTATGGAGAATGTTTTCACGTTCTTTGTGAATATATTTAATGCAATTAATTTCAAAAGTAAGCTATTTACAGCTTATTTCTGTCGATAATACAGTGATAGCACTTCTTAGACAGTATTTACCGGCAAGTGATAACGACCTCAGTATAAAATGCCTTTTAAAATAAGGAAAATATACAATTTTATACATGTATTCGAATTTTCCCATTTCCCTACCTGCAAATTCATTAAGTAAGGCGTGAGGGTTCAACCCCATGAAATTTTATAAAAGCTACGAAACTTTAATCCGGAATGACTTCTGGTATTCTTAGCTTTCTAACGAGTGTTAAACTTAACCTGCTTTTCTCTGCCAGAAAATAAGCTCTTTAACACTGATAAGATATTTGTATAATGCTCTATAATCTGGTGTAAGAAATTCCTCAAACACTTTAGGAATTTTATTGCAACAATTTGCTGGTTACAATGAAAATATGTCAACGATAAAAGGAATTCTTATTTACATTTTGACACCGAAGTGAAATAGCATCAAAAAAAAAAAGAAAGAACGAAAGTTTTGTTTCTCTTTTGCCATGTCCATATCCTCTTTTCCCTGACTTTGTGTGTGTCTGTGTGTGTGTGTGTGCTAGTATTTCATATTTTATGCAGTTTGGCAACATTGTTCTCTGACGACGGCTTTATTTGTCTGTTCATGTAGGGTGGAAATTGTTCCCTGTTCCAAAAATAAAATACCAAACGTTGACATGAAATTGTTTTGGCTTCTCGTATACGAAACTTTTGCCAAAGTTCTATTGTTGCCTGGCAGCGTCAGAAATATTAGAACACGTGTGTGAGTGTGTGTGTGTGGGAGAGATAGGAAGCGAGTGCGAAAAACTGGCAGCAGTTTTCCATGTTGAAAAGAATCTGCATCTTAGATTTCACTTCAAGTACTTATTTGTTCACTCCAACAACAAGCTGGAAGCTATAAAACTTTTGCCAACTGTATCAAGATGCCCAAAACACAGAGAGCTATATGCAAGTAAAATGTGGAGAGATTTGTGACCTGAAGCCACTCTTGTCTGTCTTTATCTATGGATATACATATTTTGTTGTGCTACTCAATTAAACGCTTAACAACTATTGATTTTTTTCGTAAAAATACGTTCGTTAATTGGTTAATGATGACTGGGCGCGGGGAAATAACAATAACAATTAAACGACTGCAAAACTAATTAAGTAAACTTGCCGGCCATAAAACTTCCGATAATTTACGTAAAAATAAAAATATAATACATTTACAATGTGAAAACTGTTGACCAAGTGAGGTGATAAACCAAGGTTATCTGAAGGTTGTTATCTGTCTGAACAAAGATAAGCTGAATATAATTGAATACAGTAAATCATTTAGTTAATAAAAATAGTTCACCGAAGTGGATATTCCATTAGTTTAGTACTTAGTAGATGGCGTCAGACTGGCATCGAAATGCAATCATACAGTTTTTCAGTTTTCAAATCTTAGATCGACTGGGTTTTAGCTGTTCTTTAGCAATGAATCGAACCGAATCGGGATCCGGTTATCAATTTTGGTTGTTTATCTGTTAAAAACAAGAAAGAAAGTCGGTCAAGCCCGACTATAACATACTCTGTACCAAGAAACTCTTTTGATCATAACTCGAAAACCGTTCATCCGATCTTCTTCATTCCTTTGGCGGATCGATAAGTTATCCTAATAACTAAATATGTCCAGAAGGAACAAGCCATCTATCTTCAAAACTGTGGGAGATATGACGTTTTTTCTAAATTGCGGGGGCGGGAGGGGGCGTGGCCAAAATTGAAAATAAACTTGATCTGCCTGCAGACATTAGAAGCATATGTCCCATACATGTCAAACCTCTATCTCTTACCATCTCTGAGATCTGTGCGTTCATACGGACAGACAGATGGACAGACGGACATGGCTATATCGACTCGGCTGTTGATGCTGATCAAGAATATATATACTTTATGGGGTCGGAGATGCTTCCTTCTGGATGTTACATACTTTTGCACAAACTTATAATACTCTATGTACCTACGGTACAGAGTATAAAAACTAACAGCTGAAACTGTTCCAGCATTATGATTTGCTCTTTTTGGATTCATAAACATCAGTTTTCGATATTTTGTATATATTAAGTGTAATTAAAAAAAAAAAATTCTTTAAAATCCCAACCCATTTTAGCGTCTTTTTTATTAGATCCTGGATAATGGAATTTTATCTAAGAGAAAATTGTAATTTGATTAATCCAATGTAATATGCTCTGCAAAATGATTTTCGACCAAAAAAGTCACAGTTCGCCTACAGTTTGTTTCGTTTTTAGGTCGATGAGTTTGTGAACTTGCATAAATCATAAGCTGAACCAAGGTTCGAAGCAAAATCTTCGCCCCAAAACATTGAATTTACCATTTTTGAACCCAAAAGCAATTGTAAATTTTGGTTCAAGCCCCCCAAAACAGGGTGTCCGAACACCTTTTGGGTTTGCAGCCCTGGCTCAAACTTATGTATATTAGTAACACAGAGAAAAAAGGAATATGCAAAAATATCTATTCGATGATATCCCGTATCAATTCGGAAAGAATGTGTCTTAAATATACTTTTAATCATCCAACGGAGCTAAAAATCATATAAACGGATCATCCTTGGGATGATTTTTCAGCTCCGTTGGATGATTAAAAGGGGAATCAAAACATTTCCTTCCCAATTGGATCTTGTCTTGTTTTCCCTGTCATATATACAACGAAGAGTGTTATTTTAAAATTTTCAGGAAGTTTGCTTTACCATGTTAATCCCGTCTTATGCTTGTGGCTAAGCCAAAGCAATAACAAATTTGTATATGGTGGTCAAATTTGTTCTTGGCGACCAAAGTTTTTTTTTGAAAAAAAAAAACCAACCGCTGAGTTGTTAACCTTTAAGCTGTCTTGCCAAACTCTCTTTCTCTTCTCTCAAGATCAAAGAGAATCAGAGTCAGCAGCTGAAATGCTTTTCTCTTCAATTTTTTCATGTGGAGCGCCAGAACTGTTTTTTGGAGTTAAGTTGGAAGCCCCTTAAAAAGTGCATTTGTTTGTCTCAATGCACCACCACCGCTTTGACACTCACTTAAAGAATTTCTATATTTTTCAAGTATTTTATGTATCTGCCGCAAATTGGTACACATTTTTAGCAGTGTGTGACCAAGTGGTGTGGCTCTTATCAGCCAGCTGATGAATACAACGGCCCCCAAAAGCTTGCTTGCCAAAAGCTCACTCAAACGCAATGGGCCCCCTCTCTCACTCTCGCTCTCTCTGTTTCTCTGAGTGGGTTAACTAGCAAAAGCTTTGGGGCTGAGCGATCAGCAATTGACATGAGCCAACGGTTCAGTTGTTTAAAGCGCGCGTGTGAGCGAACACTTAAGTGTGGAGCTTACCTCAAGAAACCCCCCACCCACCCGCCTAAGCATCATTTAGTGAACCCAACCGCTCTTATCAAAGTAGTGAAAAAGCAAAAGCAACCAAATAGCAAAAGTATCTTGCGTGTACAACCCAGAGGGGCGGCCGCGGCGAGAAGGTGCGTTCGTTGTTGTCGGGCGTCACAACGAAAGCCTCATTAGACGAGGTGTATGTGTGTGTGTCTGTGTGTGTATGTCTGTGCGTTGGATTATTGCGTACTATTTTTTTGCAAGTGCCCTGGCGACAGCTGTTGCCACTTGCATTGCCCCCAGCAATATGACGTAATTTGTGTAAATAGAAAAAATACAATACACCAGCAACAAGTGCAATGCATTTCTAGAGAAGAGCCCCAATAACAGCAGCAGCAGCAGCAACGGCAACGGCAACGGCAGCGGCAGCATGTCAGTTGGTGGCAGCTCCAAAGTGTCAACGGCAACAATGCCGCTGGTGCGCCGTAAATCGCAACGTGGAAATTGGTTTACGTAAGTTTCATACCACCCATTGGGCCGTGTATGTGTGGGGGTGTATATATTTTTGTGTGTGTGTGTGCGTGTAAGAATCTTCCGTTCGAATGCATAGTTAATGAGCTCCAGAGCTCCAAAAAGCGCATAACAAATGAGTAAACAAAACAAAAGTTGACAACAACAAAAACAAAATAAACTGAAACTTTATTTCTTTGGTGCGTAATATCTCCAAATATCAACAAAATTGACAACTTGAAAAAATATATTTGTATATATATACATAAGCAAAGAGTATATAATACCTAGATAAGACATCAAGCTCTTACATTTCCTTTTTTGTCTTGGACATTGAAAGCGGTTAATACTCAACATACTATTTGGAATCGATATTTCCGGTTGTTTTGGGTATCGGTATTTGAGAATCGATGTTTCAAGCCAAATTCTTTTGAACCAAAGGCGTTCATACATTTCCCTTTTTAGAAAAATTCGAATGTTTCATACAAAATAACCTTTCTTACTAGAACTATGGTATCATATGAACAATCGAAAAATGTATTGTGGTTCTAAAATTATAAAAAAATTAAACCAAAATATTTCCAAAACTTTTCAAAATTTTGAAAAAACCATTTTAAAATGGTTCTTAAACTATGTGTTACTTTAACATTAGCAAAATATTTCAAAAAGAAGCCCGAAAGTTCGTAAAATGATCCCCGAATGATCCTCAAATTGAGAACCGTTCGAGCAGATCGGATAAATTTGCGTTCTTGAACTCAAACAACTATTTAGGGAACAAAAAAAATACGGACCAGCCAACTTATTAGAGAATGTACAGGATTTCGCCGTTTTAATGCGAATTAATGCTAAAGAAACACAGAGTACAGCCAGAAGAAAGCATCTCCGAACCCATAAAGCTATGTTCGTATCCATATGTCCAATTATCCATATCTGTATGAACGCACAGATCTTTGATATGCTAACAGAAAGAGGTTCGACTTGTATGGTACAAAAACTTCATATACTTGCAGGCAGGCCAGGTATATTTTCAATTTATGCCACGCCCCCTCCCGCCACTGCAATTTAAAAAAAAAACGTCATATCTCCCACAATTTTAAAGATAGAAGGCACGGACCTTCTGGTCATATTTAGTTTTTAGTATTACTTATCGATCTGATGAAGGAATGATGAAGATCAGAATAACCATTGTCGAGTTATAAGCAAAACAAACAGTTATTCTGGGCAGCACCGGCTGAAGCAGCGATGGGCAGCACTTAAAAACATTGGGAGTTCCAAAGAACGTTATAGTCGGGCTCGACAGACATTCCTTATTCATTTTTTAATGATAATTCTAGTCAACCTTGGAATAGCTTTGAGTCTCAATTTAAATGCCCTTAGTGTTAGCCCACAAAGTATGCAACAATTATTATTCTACGAAATTCTACGAAAGGTAGTCGAATATTTGATCAAAGGGTGTTGATATGAATCAGACTGCATAAGATGTTCTCCGACTTGCACTTACTTGTGTGTGTGTGAGTTTTACTCTTTACTCGATACTTAGAACTGGCTGCTCAATGTTCGATACTCAGTACCCGAAACTCAGTGTTCCCGATTCACAATACTCGAAACTCAGTATTCGTGTATCGAGCGGATCGGTATGGTTTGGTTCATCAACCAAGCATCATTCACACGAATTCTGTATTCATCTTTCAAAGTGTATCAAAATTTGTTTGGGGCACCTCAATAAAACCTCAAATGGAACTCGTTCTACTAAACTCATTCCTTGATTCACCAAATCAAATTCCAATAAAACGTCCAACATGAGATATCGTATCTAGATGTGATATGCTCTTTGCTTCAAGTCAACAAAGATGAGACAAATGCAAAAGTAAATAAACTTTCAAAGAAAATTCCGATTCCGTTAATAAAAAGGCATTAGACTTGAAATTCTTCCAAAGCTAACAAAACGGCACGAAATCATCAATTCCAAGTAAACTGAAGTTTTGCTGTTATCAATCTTAAGTAAACACAGGCGGAATAATTATAAAGAACTTGGCAATTGAACAACTCATATCTTAGCCAAGTTGTGGCGAGGTAAAGAAAATGCAATGGCTCAGCAAGTCAGTTTCTAAGCCTAGTCGGCCACTCAATTCTTAACATTATGTTCAGGCACTTTCACCCAAGGCTACACACACAACTTGTGCAAAACTTTTCGAGTAAACTTGCGGCAAAGTTTTGCTCCAGCAAAAGTTTTGCTGCTCCTTGTAATCGCTTAAGCCAATTACAAAACTTAACCTCAATTTGTATGGGTAGAATGCAACCAGGCAGTCCAAGCAGTCATCCAACTCACCCGCACCCTTCCTCCAACCCCATTCAAATTGCAGTCGCACCTGTTCATCATTGTCACTCATTTAAAGCAGCTTTGCACAAATATTTGCACAAACTTGGCCAATTGCAAAACGAATCTTTTTTTTTGCATTCCCATTCAGAGTCATCAGCATCAATGGCTTGCCATAGAATTACTACTTGACCGACCCACTCCCCCACCGTTCCTCAGACGACTTCTACTTATTTATGCGTTATGATTCTGTTAGAAGTGCGTCACTGAACCCTCGTCTGGTGACACCTTTCGGTTTCGGTATTTGCAGCTGTTATATAATCTCTCGCTACTTTTGTAAATAAAAAAAAAATTGTATTTTAAATACAATTTTATGATGAATGGAAAGTAGCTGCTTTTGTGCTGCTCCTGCTTCTGGTCAGTGTAACTGAATTGCTGCTCTAGTTATTTCTACTTGAAAAATATAAAAATATTTCTAGTAGCAGCTTTGCAAAAGAATGAATCAAGTTAGAGTGAAAGAATGAAGAAAGGTTTTTTCGCTGAGCACTCTTCGACAGACAGATTTTGTTTACCAAGTGGCATATCAAAACCAAATTCTGCTAAAGGGTTTGATCCTTTTTAAGGTTTTAAGGTTTTGGTTTGCGAAACGGTTCCCAAACTTTTCTCTGTGGGGCCAATTTCCAGCATTTTATCCATTTTGGGTATAAATATTGCCAGTTAATGGAAATTGGATCTTAGATTTTCATCCAACAGAGCTGAAAATCATCCAAACGATAAAAAGAATGGTTATTTTAATACCACAAAACAGATATTATCATTCCAATTGGATATTTTTGTAATGAATTCTTGTAAAAACGTTCATCAACATCAATTGTATATCAATGGGGGCGCATAAAAACGTATTAAGTATCGATATTTAGTATCATACGGGTAATTTAAGTATGAAATCGGCCTTCATCTGAATCAGTATCAAGATGATATGATCCTGTCCATGTATTTAGGAGTAAATAATATCCTTTTAATGTGAAAATACTTATATTATAGGGTGAAAATTGTGACATTGGAATAGATATTTTTGCAGATGAAGGCTGATTTGATCTTTTTTCTGTGCGGTACAGAATAATTGAACACACTTGTTAACTGTTTATTCAAAAAATCCTAGAAATATATGTGATAGATCAGCTTAAGAAAAGTTAGTACTTTACGATTATATCAATGTGACAAAATCAAACGAAAATGCTCACCACAAAAAGTGCATAAAAAGGGACATAATGTGATCTTTAAGCAACTGAAATCACAAATTTCGAAAAATCTAGATGTGATGGACCATCTCGGAGAATAAAATCGTGTTTAGCAGACATACAAATCATCCAGAATCACCTCTAACCCTTCAATACACTGAAACTTGTTCAATTAATCGCCTTATATTTTAATTAAAGTAGTCAAAATAAGCTAGTATACGCATATCTGCATCGATATGAAACCTATCGATATACTACTATTATAATCGAATTAATTAAAAATTTAACCGCAAATTGAATTATCGATTAGTTTTAGAATCGTGTTAAGCACCCAAAATCCACTAGAATCTCCGCTTACCCTTTAACATTGCAGTGTATGTGGTCTGTGAAATTTATCGGCCGTAAAAAAATTTAACTTTTAAATAAGTAATCAAAATGAGCTAATTTACGCCTATCGGCATCGATAAGAAACCTATCGATATACAATTATAACTCGTGGTTGCAGCTATTAACCAAAATTAAAATGTTCCCTAACTTTTGTATTCGGTTATCGTTATCGATTCATCGAAAACTGATTATATGACTGATCGATTAATCGATAACAGATTTACTATTTTTTATCTTATGACTCGGTAATAACAAAGACCCGATTCGGTCCATGTTCCGAACTTAACCCGAAACCAAATCCTGCCAAAAATGATCACCATAACTCGAACTCGAACCAAACCCTTTTTCTTTAAGCAAGAACTTGATTGAATTAAGATCGTATGCTTCTGATACAAAATTTAACCAATTTTTACGAGATCTTACAATGGGCAGACTTTTTTTTACCATATTTTCGAGTAGAGCACAAGCGGCACAAAAAATACAGCAATTTGAGCTCAATTCTTCTAGATAGCTGCTATGTGTCAGATTATTTTTGGTTTTCGGCTTAAAAAACGAACTAATTTTAGATTTTCAATATATTTATAAACCTGAAAACCACTTGCCATTAACCACCCCTCCTCTCTCCTCACTTATTTCCAGCAGAAAGTGCTTCCATGCTGCCTACTACTATCTGGATGATCCACCACATCATCCAAATGCCCCACCAGTAGACTGGGAGGTACCGGTCAAAATTGGCGATGAGATACGTGCCGCTGTCCCAGTGAATGAGTTTGGCAAGCATGTGGCCTCTCTGCATGCAGATGGTGATATTGGTTTCAGTCGGGAATACGAGGCCATACAGAATGAATGCATCAGTGATGATCTGCCCTGTGAGCACTCGCAGCATCCCGAGAATAAACGCAAGAATCGCTATTTGAATATCACCGCCTGTAAGTATCTAATCTATTGTTGTTTAACCACAACACACTCACTCTCTACTCTTTTCCACTGTAGATGATCACAGTCGTGTACACCTGCATCCCACTCCTGGACAGAAGAAGAATCTGGACTATATCAATGCCAACTTTATTGATGGATATCAGAAATCGCATGCTTTTATTGGTACCCAGGGTCCATTGCCCGATACCTTTGACTGTTTCTGGCGCATGATCTGGGAGCAGCGGGTGGCCATTATTGTGATGATTACAAATCTAGTGGAGCGCGGCAGACGCAAGTGTGACATGTATTGGCCCAAGGATGGTGTGGAAACCTATGGTGTTATACAAGTAAAATTGATGGAGGAGGAAGTGATGTCCACCTATACGGTGCGCACTTTGCAGATCAAGCATATGAAGGTGGGTTCTAAAGATAAATCCGGGAAAGATTGATTCTAGAGCATTAATTTCTTACAGTTGAAGAAGAAGAAGCAGTGCAATGCGGAAAAAATTGTGTATCAATATCATTATACCAATTGGCCGGATCATGGCACACCAGATCATCCATTGCCCGTATTGAATTTTGTGAAAAAATCTTCAGCTGCCAATCCCGCCGAGGCTGGTCCCATCGTAGTGCACTGCAGGTGAGTGAAGTGACCCAGTTTCCCAACCACTGCGAATTTTAATCTCACTTTTTATCCCTCTTCCTATGTCTGCAGCGCTGGCGTTGGTCGCACTGGCACCTACATCGTCCTGGACGCCATGCTCAAACAGATACAACAGAAATCGATTGTCAATGTCTTTGGCTTTCTACGTCACATTCGCGCTCAACGCAATTTCCTTGTCCAGACCGAGGAGCAATACATATTCCTGCACGATGCTTTAGTCGAAGCCATCGCCTCGGGCGAGACCAATCTACTGACCGAACAGGTGGAAGAGCTAAAGGCCTGCACTCCCTACTTGGAGCAGCAGTACAAGAATGTCATACAATTCCAGCCCAAGGATATACACATTGCCTCGGCCATGAAGCAGGTGAACTCCATTAAGAATCGTGGCGCCATCTTTCCCATTGAGGGTAGCCGGGTGCATTTGACACCCAAACCTGGCGAAGATGGTAGTGATTATATAAATGCCTCTTGGCTGCATGGTTTTCGTCGATTGCGTGACTTTATTGTCACCCAACATCCCATGACGCATACGATAAAGGATTTCTGGCAAATGGTCTGGGATCATAATGCTCAGACAGTGGTGTTGCTGTCCTCGCTTGATGACATTGTAAGCACCAAATGCGGGGAGAATAAAATCCAAGATTTGTAATTTGTTTTTATTTTCAACAGAATTTTGCCAAATTCTGGCCTGATGAGGCCACACCCATCGAAAGTGAACATTATCGTGTGAAATACATGAACAAGGTGAACAAAAGTGACTATGTGAGTCGAGACTTTGTCATACAATCCATACAGGATGATTACGAGCTGACGGTAAAGATGCTGCATTGTCCCAGCTGGCCAGAGATGACCAATCCGAATAGCATCTATGATTTTATAGTGGATGTGCATGAACGTAGCCAGGATTATCGCAATGGGCCAATTGTAATAGTGGACAGGTGAGTGTAGAGATTGGATGCAGTGTACACCACTTGATCAACTATCAATTTAGGGAAATTTCAAAGGCTTTGAAAGAAACTTACTCAAAGTTCAAGGATTAATTTAAAATTTTACTTGACAAAATTTTGAAATATAATAGATTGAATCATTTTTACCTAAACTCCAGCAAAAAATAGTATATTTTTCTTTAAAAACTGTTATAC
Organism: Lordiphosa andalusiaca; assembly: GCA_035044965.1. Lineage (NCBI taxonomy): Eukaryota > Metazoa > Arthropoda > Insecta > Diptera > Drosophilidae > Lordiphosa > Lordiphosa andalusiaca. The sequence goes on along the minus strand of JAWNNM010002500.1, from coordinate 332,883 downwards.
ACACTAGCTGGGTGTCGGATATCAGGTTGTCAGTTGCTTTCATACATGTGTGAACGCTTGACATAGTTGCTTATTAATAATACATCAATATTACTGGCAAGACTGACTTTTGAATATATATCTCAATAACTAACAAGATAGAGGGAAAAATTATCGAACAATCAAATAAACGTTATATGTCTTAAGCTATCTCGTAGTTTATCTATCATGTCGTCCATAGAGTGATTATATTTCGGTACACCACAAGAAAGAAAGGGACATTTTTATTTTTGAAACATTTTGACCATCTGAAATGGAGCTACATTATCTTTTTTAACGATTCCACCAAAGACACTATATCATTTCCCAGCTAGATATGATGTGGTCTCTTGCTTTATATCGATTTCGATTGAAATTGTTTGAAGCAAGAAATGATTCCTCCTCCACATATCGTTTCAGTTACATCTTAGGGTTGCCGCATAATAACAAAATGTCTATATCGATTTTTCTTTCGACTTTTCCAAGTATTAAGGCTATATCAAAGATTTATAGATATTATAGATGACGCATGTGGAGCAAATCTATAATTGGTAGCCAATGTCAGCTACCAGTAATAATCGTTATTTCTTTTACTTGCGTCATCTATAATAAAGGATTGAAATCTAACTTATTTCGGGGAGGGAGAGTCTAAAAATTAAAATCAAATGTGGTATGGTTTTATAGGCTTTTGATTGCTCTGATTTCATTTCTGACATTGTTTTTGTGTCCAGGACCTACTTTTCGTCAAATTTATAACAAAAAATCATTAGGGGTACTTTTTTTATGTTTTTTTGTGCTCCAATTTCATTGCTGTCAATATTTCTCCGTTCGGAAGGTGGATGATTTCGTTGAACTTGTACAGTTGCTGGCAATCGCTAGTCTTATGTGGAGCCTAACATTCTGGCTGAGTTTCATTAAGATAGGTCAACGATTTAGATGTGGCTTCCATTACCAAAAATATATGGGCACACTTAATAGAAATGTTTCACATGACTTCACTGACTTCAGTAAAGATCCAATGAATTACAAAATGACAATTGTAGGACTGAGGTATAAGGTAAAAGTTTCCTTTTTCGCAATCTTATGTAAATTGAACTAACTTTATATACAATTTCCTATCGTTATCGTTTTTTTTATTGGATTTAGTGATCAAGTTGTACTGCTGAACATGCCCTTTTGATTCAAATTGAGTTATACTAAACCAATTCATATTCTTTTCAGATATGGCGGTGCGCAGGCATGCACATTCTGTGCCATTTCCTCGTTGGCCATTGAAATGGAATATTGCAATACGGCAAACATTTATCAATATGCCAAGCTGTATCATAATAAGCGACCCGGAGTTTGGACCTCCAGTGAGGATATACGTGTCATATATAATATCCTATCATTTTTGCCTGGCAATTTGAATTTGTTGAAGCGCACGGCGCTACGAACTGAATTCGAGGATGTGACAACGGCCACGCCGGATCTCTATAGTAAAATATGCAACAATGGTAATGTTCCACAACATTTGATACTACAACAACAACAGCTACAACAGCAACAACAGCTACAACAGCTACAGCTACAACAAGAACAACTACAACAAGCACAGACAGCACTCAATCCCAGCCCAACAACAACAAATTCAAACTCAATCCTATTGCCACCCACAGTTGAAACATCTGTCATTCCATCCACAACCACAACCACACCAACACCACCTACCACAACGACAACAACAACAACAACAACACCAAATCCTACATCAACATCATCCCTAACTAATCTAACTCAAACTAATGAAAATTTCAATACTATTACTAACAATGCTGCCGATGTGCCGCCAACAATTGAACAACATCAACATCAACAACAACAAATGCTGGCCTTGATGCAACAACAAACACAATTGCAACAACAATACAACAATGCCAATGGTGATTTGCTCAATGCTGCAACAACAACAACATCATCAACATTAACGCACAACAACAACATTAACAATAATGCAGCAGCAACAGATGCTCAAAACTTAGATATTGTAGGCTAAAAAACAAAACGAAATACCAAGAAATGAATCATTTTATAAATGTTTAAAATATTTCAAATATTAAACTATATATGTATGTGTATACAACATTAATGTATGTATTTATTAATAATTAAGTTAACATATAAAAACAAAAAACAAAAACAAACATTTCTTCAAACATTTGACTGAGGAAATGTCTTAGTATGTAAGCGCATCATTAAGTAATATATATTTTAATTTATTTATTTTCAACATTTTCGTTAGTTTTTGTGAAACAATTTCTAATTAGTTTAAGTTTCCGCTGTATTTTTTTTTAACAATTACAACAGTCTACAGTATGTTCGATACCAAGAGTACTTTTTTCCAATGTGACCGTGTTTTTTGTATAAAAACGCCCACACTAAAAACATTTCAAATGCTTGGTTTCGAATATGCTTTCAAAAAATTCAACATAAATAGTCAACTCACAAAGTACGTAGCGAAATATATATGCACAAACAAACGAAAAAGAAAAAACACTTCTCTTTTTAATTTTTTTAATATATTTTAAAGTGTGTTTTATAAAACATTGTGCCATGCTCTTTAAGCTTCAATTAAAACTTAAATCCTATTAATGATTAGTTAGTTATTTTGCATACACACACACACACACACAAATTGATTCAATGTCCGTCCTAGCAACTGTTTTCGTTTTTTTTTTCCCCATGGGAGTTGACTTAGGTAAACCCAATTGGCAAAAATATTTGTAATATCTAACCGCCCCGCCCGATCCCCCCCTTCTAGCACTTTGCACACACCCACCCACATCACATTGAACTGTAAATCCTAGCCACACAACAAAATGCACATCACAATTGTAAATAAATAGATTGTAGTTTCAGTCTAAAAACAAAAACCTAAATATTGTAAAAAAAAAAAAACATACAAATAAAATATAAAAACTACACCCTATATATATTATATAATTACGAGAACTAAGAACTATCTAAGTGTAAAGCAAAAAGAAAAAAACGCAAGCAAAGTATTATTAAAATATTTAAACTCATGTGAACACATAAACAAAACCAACAAAATGTGAAAAGAAAATGAAAAAATATTTGAAAACGAATTTGTTTCTATTTTATTTTTTTTTGAATTTTTATTTCTTACACAAAAACAGCTTCACCAAAATGCACAGGATGTTTTATATATGCTAGCTGGAGGCAGCAGCAGCTCAGCACAGAGAGAGAGAGAGAGAGAGAGAGAGAGAGAGAGCTTTATGGGGTTTTTTGGTAAAACATGGCAAAAGAGAGGGTGTTGAGATAATGCTGCTGTATTGCTGCTGCCCTGTTTAAGTAGTCTATTAGCCATACACACACAGTGAGTCAATTATGTTTGAAGATACCAAAAGAACATGTTTCAGGAAATTTACAGATTGGTTGAATATCATTCAATTTTATTCTTCAATAGGTTTTTCTCTAAGCTCAAAAGGCCTTTCTCAAAGCTTTTTAAGTTCCAGAAACAATTTTTTTTTTAATTTCCCTCAAAAATATACATTTTACTTGCTTGCATCTGAACCAGCGATGCCCAAGCTTTATACGCTATATGCGCCAATGTTGTTGTAATACGCAATCGCGTCAGCCATGCGCATAGGGTTGACGAATAAGCATAGGCAAAGGCTGGCTGTTCTTGCAACATCTATAGCAATATCTGTCTCTCTTCTCTTTCTGACCTATGATCTAGCGTAATTAAAGGCAACAACAATACGTGCAGACAAGCAAACACACACAACCAGCAGTAATCGGGTTCTCTTTCGTTTTCTTGTGGTAGTTGTTGTTTCTGACATTGGTTTTTTGTTTGTGTGGGTAAAAACTCACTCATAAGAAGCTGTTGGGCACCCCTGATCGTAGCTGTAAGTGTGCGCATCCTAACATTGTCTTGGCCAAAGATTACCTTTCTACAATGATACCCTTTAGTTCGGTTCAGACCTGAATCATAGCTGTATCCGCCCTGAAATGTTAAGGCTGGTTTTCACGAATTCATGGCATCCTTTTTATGAGTTTCAGCCATGTATTTAACACAGACATGTCCTTCTAAGTCATGATCTCAGCACATTTTAGCTATGATTTTAGCGCTGAACTCATGGGTGAGTTTCATGGGAAGTAGTAAAACATTCCTGAATTCGGGCATGCTATTTAGTTATTCCTACTGCTCAGGTCTGAATCAGCCCTGCAAAATTCAGTGCTGAATCGAGGAACTGCAGGGTAGTGACAACAATCGAGCTAAACCACTATATGTTTTCGAGTTGTCTGCTAAAAAACCAACTGATGGACAAGTGAGTATGGGGATCACATAGAAAACGACCAGTTCTGTTGAGCCCGAGAGAAGTCTAAGTAGTTTCGTTAGCCTTATTCTTGCTTAAACCTCTAGGCACGAAATCTCAGCATATTATTAAATGCTTACGATTAAAATAAGTCTTCATCGCTGAACCACTCCATTTGGCTACTTTATTTTTTGCTTTGCTGCTATTTCGTTAAAAATTGTACATTTTTACAAGATTTTATCAGTGATTTACACTGGTTTGGTTTAGAGTATCGATATTGAAGCTGGGTACAACAAGCTACCCATCTGGCTACTCAGGTTGTCTTCCAAATGGCCAAAGCTCACAAATAGGTGTAAACTCTTCACCAGCCTCAGTGAAAAACAGAATCAAACGCAGCACAAATGGTCTCTCACTGAGCGGAACACTATTTCTCTCACCTCTTGTGTTTTCTGTTACATGTTTTCGGTCCGTAGATTTGTATTCTTTGATATTATAAAACAGGTTTTAACCTTTTCGGTGATTTCTCTTAACTTATTTTAGACTTTTTGATAGGTCAAGCAACTTCACTTGACTTTAGTCGAATGGGCCACACTTGTTATTGGCACTAACATCAATCATAAGAAACATTCTAAAATGCCCTAGCCCTACCGTACCATCGTACTCGTAAAAGCACGAGGGTTGTATTGTCTTGCTACAATTTGACATCTGCATTATATTCTTTGTCAAAATCGTAATATTGACAGATTGGGCATCATATACAAAACGGTTCTTCTGTAGGGAATGCTTTGACCAGAATACAAAGAAATTATGACTTAAATTGAATGGGCATTTTGAAAAATCTGTAATATTTAGTTTAGAAGTTGATACAGAATACAGAAAAATACAAAATATACAGAAAATAAAGTAACCTCTGCTGTACCTCAAAGCTGATTGAGCTAGTTAGGTTGCAGCTGGGAGTTGGCTTTTGAAAACGGTTATACTTTTAAAGGAGAAACAGGAAATTAGCATGATTGCGCAATGATGCTGAATCAAACTATAGCGTTAGTCGGGCAACTTCAATATGCCCGGTTCTTATGGAGAAAAGTTTAATAGCATTCTTTTATGTTAATTAACAGAGCAGTTTCATCAATGCTATGATAGCATTGCTATCATATTAACATGCAACGTTTTTATCGTCCGCATTTGTTGTTGCTAAACCAGCCTACGTAGAGGGAAATTGAAACAAAAAGTTTCAAAGTGTCTCTTCTCTCTTTTTCTCCTTTTCCTCTCTTGCAAAACTAAACACAGCTATGAGTTATCCAGCGGCGTTTTCTATGTGTAACATTTGTTGTTATGCGTCGAATGATTGCGTTTGCATTAGACAGTCACAAGATAAATTAAATTAAAAGTTTTCTGTTTTATTTTCTTGTGGTTATTGTTGCATAAAAATGTTGCTCTAATATGAACGATTATAAAATTTAAAGCCTTATTCAAATCTTTGGCCTTACTGAAGGACCCAAATTTGACATAATTGACCCACTGTGTTTATAGAACTTATTCTGTACAGAATATTTAGAATTGCACTTTGAATTGCATAGCCATGAGTGTGTTAATCAATAGCATAGCATTAATATCGATAAAGTAAGTATTTTCAACATTACCTTTAATTTAGGTTTATTTTTATGTTGGGAACTCAACCACAATTGGTGGTTGGGAAATGAGAAAGAATGTAGAAATCTAAACACAAAAAGAAAATACATGTAAAACAAATATTTATTGCTAATAACAAAATGTTTTAAAGACTGGTTTTTTGTACACTTTTAACTTAAGCATGTATACTGATTATGTATAAATTAATGTATCTAACCAATTAAGCGATTCAGTTTGACATGAGATTTCCAAAAAAAAAAAAAGGTTTTTTTTATCAAAAGAAAGATTTTTCAGTTAAGCGAACACACATCTACATTTAATATATGATTCCGTCACCAGAGATCAAATTATTCTCTATTTGATGATGCAGCAGTAGCATGCTGATATTATTCCATTCTGTTGAACCTCCGTTTCATACTCAAATCAATCTCGATATAATCTCGAATTAAATTTGAGTTGATTTAACTTTTCTGTCTTTTTTAAGAGTGACTTTTTTTTACATATAAGGCTTGAATCAAATATAATTGCGCTGCGATACTTGTGGGTGCGCCTCAGTCCACTTTCTGGTTATTTTTCGCACTAACTAAAAAAAAATCACGGAGTAAATTTTGTTGCTGTTTCGTCTTCATTTCAAATGAATTTAATTTTATAGTCACTTTTTGAAGGGTATCAATATTTTGCCTTAATTCTAAAAAAGGAAGATTTTACATAGGGTATTCATATGCCCATTTAAGTCGGTGCATTCAAAACATGCAAACATTAAGCTTGGCAATTTTTTGTATACATACAAAATGGGAAACTTAAGTCGAACCTTGTGAATACCCTCATCACTTTAATGGCTTTAACTTTAATTTTGAATGTGACTCGAAAAGAGGACGACATGACAAAGTCGTGTCCTAAGCACTTAACAAAACTTCAATCACCTATTCTTAATTCATTTCTCATTCATCAGAAAAGCTCTACATGTTTACAACTAATGACCAATTTTTAAAAATTATGTTTTCTAAGCACTCTTTAGAATAAGTAAATTAAGATTAAATATATAAATATATATATCTTATACCTAGAAAGCTTGTAAATTCCCATACTGAAGGACAAGGTAACGAATGCTTCATCTGTAATATACAAAAAGAAATCATGATAATTTCTAAAAACAAAAAGAAAAACAGTTTAAGACACACCGTAGTTATTAACACTAAACACAAAAACTAAATGAATATCTAATAGAAATAAATGTATGTGTATCTGTATCTGAACAGCGCCAAAAGCCAAACGCTTCAGAAACCCCCTAAGAACTGCACAAAAACACACACACACACACACACACTTCTCGAGCAAAATGGAACCTTTCCAAGACTAACAACTACCTTCACACATTACAAATATATAAGAAGAACTAAACAGAAACAAAAAACTTATCTAATTGATGGTGTTATGCAATTTATAAATGTGATGAATGTGAAAGTTAAGCGTACTTCCCCTAACCAAAAAACCCACTCCCCACAAAACTGAAATGATATACTAAGAAAGCTGAATGTAGCGAAAACTTAAGTAAGCATACCCCCGATTTTAGAGCTAAGCATACAAGACGAAGAAGGCAGACCCATAGTTTTTAAACGAAAGAATTTCAGCGGGGAAAACCACACAAAAAATTGAGTGCTTGTAGATGGCGTGCAAGTATATATATATATATATATATCTATGTAAGTTAAGGAATAAGCCAATGAAAAGTTGACAAACAAAATTATAAATCTAACGAGATAAAGCGTAAAAATAAAGAAACATCCAATTGCAAGAAAAACTTACTCTTAATTTGGCCTACGAATTTCAGCCGTAAATTCGATGTGCATGAGACCAAACTGGCTGCGTTTGAGTACATCTGGGGTCCAGGATAACACCAGTCCCGATTTGGTCTAAAGAAACATCAAAACATTAAACGTGAAAGATTCATTTCAACATCAGAGTACCTTTTGTGTGGCATCGAATAGAATTTTAACTATATAAAGCTTAAGTCGTGCGTAAACTGGACGTTGATTTGGTTTAATGGGTTGCTGACGCACATAGGGCACATATTGACCATCCTGGCATTCAAAACAACGTTCCAACTGCAGGCAGATCTAAAAAATATTATGATTGAGGTATTAAGATAATAAGGTTAAACTATGCTTTATTCTTAACTCACACTTGCTGTGTTAAAGATCCGTCGAACCGTATGACTACTGTCAAAATGCCAAACATATTTGGTCAGACCCTTGTATTTTCCAGATTCAATCACGGTGACCTGAGAAAGTGGACGACGCTTAATGCCAGCACTAAAGCTTTTGCTAAAATGCGAAAAGGTTTCCTTAAAGTATACAAAATAAGTTGGGGTTAAATGGTAGAAAAATGTTAAAATGATTCTTAAAAATAGAAAATAGCTGACTTCGGCTAGACCTGGCAGGAAAAGCTCAATGGCACTAGACAAATGGTGGAACTATTTCTCCAACCTGCTGGGAGCTGATAAAGAAACCCAATGCCGCCTCGGGAGAAGATTGTTATAGAGTAGAGTTACCCCAGAGCACCTAATGTTCACGTAGTCACCAATACAAATGATTAAAAAAATGTCAGGTCAGACATTAAAAAGCGAAGAATTGGTAGGGTGCATGCAACAACTCTGAAGATTGGAGTCTAAGAGTACTAAGGGCCGATTTCTCATTTTCTACATAGCTGCTATTTGTCAGATAAACTGCACTGTTATTTGTAGGTTTATGTGCCAGATAGCTCTATGTAGTAGATTAAAAAAACGACCCTAAAAGTAGCAGTCTCCTACCCATTGCATATAAGGTTCTGTCATGGATCCTATGTGACTGAGAGAACTAATTAGACCATATAAGTGTGGCTATAGATCTGGAAAATCCCCAAAATGTGCTGGAGAAGACACATGAGAGACAGAGATCGACCTTCACCATCTCTTTATTGACCATAAAGCCGACTTTAACAAACCGACAAGGTCAAAGTTTTTTGAAGCCTTTTCTACTTTTGGTATAACAGCAAACTATGTGCGACTTTGCATGATGACGTTGAGAAATACACAAAGCATCATCAAAATAGGAGATAACCTTACCGTGCCTTTCGATACCAAAAGAGGTTTTAGGTAGGGTAACACCTTATTGTGTGATTTCTTTAATCTGCAGATGAAGTTAGTCCTGCTTCAGTGCCCATATGGTAACAGAACGGACACCATATTTACCAGAGATATAATGATGGTTGCATATGCCAATGCTTTTGATAAGACGGTGCCACATGCCACACAGCACGCGAAACAATGGCCCAATTGAGAGGCGAGTTCACGTTTAGGTCCGCTTAATTGGCCGCCTAGATCGTACGATATTTCGCCTTTAGACTATTTTTTGTGGGGCTATGCTATGGCGGATGATAATGGCGACAAGTCAGCAACAGTTGTCACACTTGAAGCCAATATAGAAGAATTTATTCGTAACATACCGGCCAAAATTGGACCCACCATATGAACCATCAATTATTTGATTAAAACTAGCTATGATGAAATTTGTTTAAATTTTATCTCAACTATTTTTATACCCTTGCAAAGAGTATTATAATTTTACCCAGAAGTTAGCAACGCTAAAATAGAAATATTCATTTCCGACCCCATAAACTATATATAATATATATTCTTGAACAGGGTGACGAGCTGAGTCGATTGAGCTTTGTGCGTCCGTCTTTCTCTCTACGCGAACTAGTCTCTCAGTTTTGAAGCATTCGAGCTGAAATTCGAGCTGAAAAACAGCTTTAGTTAGAAAAAGTTTTTGTTTTTAATGGTAGCATCCTGCAATTTTGTATTTATTTGTTTCACGTGCTTTCACATAATTTAACAAATTTTTGGCCAAATCGGATGACTATATCATATAACTCCCATACGAACGATCGGTCAGAAAATGGGAAAGAGTATTTTTTGAAAATATATATAGCTTGGCTTTCTAGTTTTTCATTTACATCAAGTTATCCATTATAAAATTTCGCCATACTATCGCTTTTTGCCATCGAAACCCGGAAAAAGTACAAGATTTCACCCTACTGAAAATTATTTGTACCCAATTGCTTTTGTTTTTTGTGAAAACTTCTTAATTAAATATTAATTGGTATGAAAAATCAATATACAAAATTTAATTAAAGTGAAATTTTGCAATTGAAAATTTAATTGAAGTGAAATTTTCCAATATTGACTGACTGTGAAAAGTATCAAAGGAAAACTGAATGCAAGGGAAACTTCTCAATTATAATAATATATTATAAATATATAAATAAATATCAGCTGGCACTTGACTGGGTTCAAATTTTCAACTACTTGTAAATTTCAATAGAAAAATTCAATTAAAATTCAATTGACTAACAAAATTATTGAGCTAAAATGTAAACAAATTTCATCATGATTTATTGGTAACTGAAAAGTTCTACTATTTAGATCAAGTAATTGTTTCTAGCTTGAAAAACTCTGTTATTTAAAAAAGGTTTGTTTTTTGATTAAGCGACGACTGTTTCAAAAAACTAATCAGCATTTCCAGCACTGATCTGATGCTGCCGATGGATAAGTAAACTAACCCAACCTCCAATTTTAAGACCTCAACTCCAAACTGAATTGATTTGCATTCCAATTCCCTTACCTTATGCACATGAAAGCTTTGCTGCATCGAACGTGTCGAAACGTTAGCCTCTGTGGCGTCCTCTCCCGGCTCTAGGCAATCATTAAGTAACTCTATAACATGATCCAACCAAGCGGAATAGGCTAAGGCCGGCTGCACCTCGGCTCCCATATTGTTGGTATTTATGATCAGCTTACGCTTGGCGGGTAAGGGTGGCTGTTTGCGTGACTTCACTTCATCCACAATTTCCGACGCCTTAATGGAATTCTTCTTGACCACAATGGCTGGTAACTGATGGCTCAGCTCAGGCATTGTCTCTGCATAAATGGACGAACCGGCAAGTATATTAAGCGGTTCACTGCTAATCATGGGCAGCTCAATATCCGCGCTACTCAGATCAATTTGATCGGTCAATTGATATTGATCCATGAGCTCTATATTGCAGTCGGTGAGTTCCAGTAGCTGATCCTCGGGCTTGGCATACAGATTACCGTTGGAAAGTAGCTGGGCATCGTTGGCGTAGTGCACCACAGCACCACCTGGACTGCTGCTGCTGGTAGCCGCTTGCAAACTATCCACATTGAAGGTGGAGTCGGATAGATCAGGTACGGTCAGCTGAACGGATACAAAATGACTTTAACCCAAGGATTTTATATCAAATTTAAGACTCACATCCAAATGATCACCGAAAACCAGTATATCCACTTGCGGATCAATGTCAATATCATCCACCATATTCAAGTTGAAACGCAAATCACTCTGTGCGGCCTCACCCAAAGGTATCTCCAGCTTGGCGGGCATCCAGAAGGATTGCAAACTGCTGGTAAAATTCCCATAAATCTTCTTGCCCTGCGGAGAGCTGAGTATGCCGGCCAGCACCATTAGCAAATGGTCACACATCTCATCCTGCATGACCAGCGAGTTGTCGGGCTCGACAATAATCTTCAGTTTGCGGCAGGCACAGGCATACAGGCCACGTTTTGTGGACAAGCCATTGGCCACGGCGGTGACGTGCAGCCGCGCGGCAGGAAAGGATTCAGAACGTTCACATTTCACCGCAAATGTGGTGGCATTCAGACGCTGTAAGGCCGGCAGCTGCTCCTGTTCCTCGGCCCATTTGTATTGCTGCCAGAGATGTTGTTTCTGCTCGAGTTCTATGTTAAGGTTCCAGAGCACCTCGCGCGACACCTTATACACCTGAGCCATTGGGAGATCGGAGCTCAGTGCACGACAGGCCTTGATATGCCGACAATCGGTGGAATCAACATCCACATGACAGATGGCCTTGCTGGACACCACCGCTGCATTTGGCTGCAGCGAGACCGTCACATCCTGGATGCTGACAAAGTTGCGTGCCTGTTGTGTGTCCGTGGTGCGCAAAGAATAGACAGCTCTGCCTGGACACAGGGAAACCAATTGAACTGCTTCCAGTTTGTTTTGATTTTGTGGGCAGGAGGGATTGCGACACAGCTGGGCACGATTCCCGTTGAGTGTCCCACACTTGGGACACTTTCGCACACCCCTTTGTGTGATGTTTTTATTAAGCGTTTTCATTGTTCTTTTTACCTCAAAACTGTTTGTTCAGGGTACTCGACTGTTTACACTTTTAGTGTGAGTCGCAGCCCTGTGTGCCAGTCAGCTGATTAGAGATGGCAAAAAGTAAAAGTAACTGCTACTAAGCAGTGATTTCATTAATGGTGACTGATATGTGAAATATACTAACTGTTTGTTCATCTGTTTGCTCGTCTTTTTATACTTTGCAATGTGAATCGCAGCTCATTGGGGCAGTCAGCTGATTAGAGATGGCAAAAATTAAAAGTAACTGTTACTTAGCAGAGATTTGGTATATGGTGACTGAAATGTGACTTAGTGGTTTTTTGGCCTCTTTACTGCTTAAAATTGCTAATTCTATTATGATATACAAAATCTCGCATAAGTCCAACAGATTGAAATCGAACTTCCTAGTGGACAAAATTTACAACATATTTAAAATTTTCACTACCACCAAAGAGAGTCGCTTTGTTGATGGAGATAAAACCGAATCAACTATACTAGTCTGTTTTGAGTTCGATCATTTTAGTATCGGTTTTCAGAGTTCAATTCGGTAACTTTCACGTGCTTAACTGTGATCTCTCAATTGCGCATCTCTATGTAAGAGCTTAGCGCGTTAGCCCACACTGGTTTAAAGTTCCACAAAAAAAAAATCCAAATAAAATTTAAACACGATCGAATTCCCACGATGTCCCATCCCGTGGAGACTTCCACTCGTGCCCGCAAGTATCCCTTCGCCCACATGCGCATTGGCGATCACACAGTTCTCGACACCATCGAGGGACGCCACACTTGCCGGAACTGTGGCCGATCCCGAAAGTTCTTTTGCTACAGCAACAACTGCTACAAACCCGTGGGCGAACTGGAGAAGCTGTTGCCCTGCGTGGAGCTGCCTCTGCGCATCGATATCATCAAACACAAGAAGGAAATCGATGGCAAGAGCACGGCAGCGCATGCCGCTGTTCTGGCTCCGGACCATGTGAGAATACACACGTATCCAGACATTCCTGACTACCGAGCCGAGGAGGGAGTGGTGCTGATCTTTCCCAGCGCCAAGAGTCTGACGGTGTCACAGCTGTTTGAACGCAATGTGCAGCTGAAGATTGATGATAACTATGGTTTGCCCAAGGGACATCATATGGGCACAATGCTCAGGCGACGCATGGATGAAGTCGTGATGCCCGAGGAGGAGGAAAGCTCCACTAAGCGCTGCTTTAACTATGATAATCTGCCCATCAAACGTGCCGTCTTCATAGACAGCACCTGGAATCAGAGTCGTGGCATTTATGCGGATGAAAGAGTGCGTGGACTGCGCACGGTGGTGCTGCAGAATCGTCTCTCTCAGTTCTGGCGCCATCAGCGCGGTAGTCCACGTTGGTATCTGGCCACCATTGAGGCCATACATCAATTCCTGCTGGAGGTCCACGTCAATGCCTGGGGGCTGAATGCGGCGTATCGTGGCCTGGATCAACTGGAGATTACCGAGGGCTTCCATCAGCTGGCACAGCCACTGACAGTGACGGCGCCAGCCGAAGATGTAGAGCGGCAGGCGCCCTACAATGGACACTACGACAATCTCTTGTATTTCTTCGCCAATATGTATGACCTCATACACAAGTACTACGATCACAATGAGCTGATCTCCTATCGACGTCCAATTTAACTCCAAGTTGTTTATTTAGTAAATTTAATATAAAAACTACTTCTTCTTCTTCTTGCCCTCATCGCCAGACTCGGAGGGCGACTGCTTGGGTTCAATATTGACCGGCTTTTGCCATTTGAGCGGATTGCGTCTATAGAACGGCCAGGGGGGAATGGTAATCTGGGGGGAATATGGAAAGTTAGACGAAGCTGGGGATTGTGGTTGGTTGCATCTACTCACCAATGAGGACAGCAGAAAGCCCACGCCTAGTATATACACGGTTTGCGAGAACTGCTGCACAATTGCTCCATAGAGAAGACCCACCAGGCCAAACAACGTGATGATGAGACGAGAATAGCGCTCCGCCTTGGCTTGGCCCACAAAGTCCTGGCAAATGGTTGGAATATTAAGCAGGATTAACTGGGAATAAGGGGAACACTTACCATGTGCGTCTGTACATCAAACATGCTGAGATTTTTGATATTTTCTTTCACGTAAACAAATTTCGGTTGCTGCAGGGGCACGTCAGCAATGGGAATGCTTATCGATAACTGCTGGGATTTGTTAGGGCGGAGTAATTGAGTAACAGTTACTAAACAGGTGGATGATGATTTAGAGATGGGATTTTTTTTTTGGCGGCTTATTGAGATAAGTAAATTTGAAATGGGAAATTTTGAGTTGAGTTTGTGAAGAAACATTTTCTATTTATTTTAATAATTAATGAATTAATTAATTAATTTTACTTCTATAATCCCTAATATTGTAGGTATTGGTTTTCCCACATCAAAATTTTGATGGTCGATTCATAATTTCATCAAAAACTGCTCATTTCGACTGTTTTTTGATATCAGCTCAATATATTTTACTTATTCGAGCTTCGAAACCTGGGAAAAAGTCTATTTTTCTCAAAAGACTCCAACGGCATTTTCAAAATTGCATAATTTGCTTAGTACTTCCCCCAAAATCTTACAAAATTTCAATAACAAAACTTTAAATTTGTTATCCTCATTAAAATAAAATCCAACTCTTCTTAAAACCATCGTTCGTTTTTTAATCAATATCGTTGTTCATACATTTATTTGTACAATGTCTTGGGTATGGCTTCATGAACCGTGGACGTTATCGGATACTGTTTGATCATATATATAGATATAATATGTGTGTATGTTTAAGCTAATAAATAGGTGGCGCGTTTAGTAAAACTATGTTTAAAATTAAATGCGATGGGGGGCCTGCTCCTGCTTCTCTTCATTCAAACTCGTGCAGCTCGAGTACGTCGCATGTGCATTATATTGATCACACAAATGGCCAGCCAGGCAAATACTGCCAGCCAAGCAAATACCAGAGTGAAATATAAACAAGCAGCAGTATTAATGCGTCCATAGCGGCGTCTCTCATACGAAATGCTCTCCACCAGATAGTCCATGAAATCAAAAACGGCTGCACAGGACAAACGTTGCTTGATGACAGGCACAATATTACCCACACCTTGAATCTCTTTGAGCAGGGACTCGCGGTACTGTTTGCAGGTAACCTCAAAGCCATCGGTGAATATGGAAGCGTAGATGAGTTGATAAATGGCCATGATTACGGATATAACTGTGGCAGGAAGCCCTGAAAGTGAAGCGAATTGAGTTAATAGCGAGAGAGAATGACTTCTTTTCAGGGAAATAACAATTAGAATATATTATTAAAATAGAATATGATATACCCTAGCCGCGACTCTTCTTAGAAAGTCGTTTTTACCCGTTTTTCTGATCAATTTTGACTCATTTTCGAGTCACGCACGAGTTTATTTTCGAGTCGAATTTCCATAGAGCACATTTTGAGCATATGCATGAGTCATTTTCGAGTCTTCTTTTTATTGGACATGATGGTAATCTATTTGGGCTCGAAAAAGACTCATTAAGTTGATTTATGTAAAAATGATTCTCCGAATGTGATCATTATACCCAACATAGTGCGATTATGTTTCAGTGTTGGTAAGTCTAAAAGCTTAAGTCTGGACATGTAAGGAGGAAGTCTCTATATTGATTCCCTTCCCAGATTGCGAAAATATATATCTCATAGCTCTCATAGAAACAATTAGTCGGAAAACTAATTTTATTAAGAAAACTTATTTATTTTCCATGTAAACGTCTCCAAACTTGGTATTCATATGTTTTCCATGCTTTTTTATAATTCTACCAAGTTTGGCGAAAATCGGACAACAATATGGTATAGCTAGATCTGAAAAACAGTCTCAGTTAGAAAAACTTTTTTGTTTTCAATGGAAGCATCCTGCAATTTGATATTTGACTGATTCACATGCCTTTACCTAACTCTAAAAATTTTTGTTCAAATCGGATGACTATAACATATAGCTCCCATACGATCGGTCGGAAAATGGGAAAAAGAGTATTTTTTGAAAATATTTAAGCGAGCGCTTGCAAGGGTATAAAAAGCTTCGGCGCAGACGAAGTTGGCTTAGCTTTCTCGTTTTTAGCTACTATAGATTTGATTATTTTTAGCTATTTATAGCCTTTTTAGCATCTCTTTTTCTGGCAGCGCAGTCAACCGATGGGGGGAATTATAAATGGAAACCAAATTATTCAGGAATCTCAGGTTCTCCTAGGTTGTTCTAGGTATACGAATAGAAACTGATCAATAAAGGACTCACAGTAATAGGGTGAAAGGCCATCGGGTGTCAGTTCGGATTCGGTGGTCACCACAATCATATCACCAGACCTGTGGGCGAAGAAGGGGGTAGACCAACGGAAGTAATTTGAATAATTGGCGAAACTTTAATTGAATTTGGGTTGTAAAGTAATAAATTTGCTTCCATTAGTCATGTCTATGGCTTCCATTAGCATAAGACCGATCTAATTAGCTGGGAAGTGTGTGACCAGTGGTTAACCCACTTGACCCCCACGAAGCAATTAGATGACACTTACCGCTGTCGAATGGTGGCCGTGCCCGCCTTGCGCTTCCCCTTGCCAATGCACATGCGATAGCCATGATAGACACCAAGGACGACGGCAAAGATCAGCGGCAGGAGCAGGCCATAGGTGGCATAATGGCAGTAGGCAATGTTACCGCCCTCAAAGTTGTTGTACGTGCTGCGACTGTGCAGCAGGCAGCCGCAATTTGTGTCCGGACAAGCGTTAAGCACATAACGCCAATGTGTCCAGGCCACCGCGGAGGTAATGCAGCAGACCAGCGAGGAGACAATAATAAAGGGGTAGAGATAGGACAGCGCACGCTCGGCACCGTAAGACATCTTTGGGCGTGGACTACAACAAAATGAATAACAAATTTCGTATGTTAATTAATTGTTTAGTTTATTAATTGAGAGGCACTTGCAGTAAATGCAATTTCCTCAAATTCAAATTGCAGGCGGCGTCTGCTCAGAGCACACCTGGCGCTCTCTCTTACACACCCGCTCTCTTTCTCTTGGGCGTCACACACACACACACACATGTGAGGAATTGTTTTTGTTGCTTTGCTTACTGTACTCAAAATATAAACAAACAATTTGGAAGCACACTTGTTGCCTTTTCTGTTTTCATTAATTAAACATTTGTTTACACTGCATATTGCATTTCGATTTGAAACACACGAAAATGTATAAACTTATAGCCAAACAGCATTTTGGCCAAGAGCCTCACCTGCTGACACATACACTTACACAAGCGCACTTGGCTGGACACACCTACACGCGTTTATCAATTACTCGGAAACTGGCAGAGCAATCAACAACCAACTGCCTGGACAGCCAAGATACCACTGAAGGTAACTGTTGTGACTGTGTCTGATCAGAATGGAGCCAGAAGAGCCAGTCTCGGAGAGAGAGAGGGAGAGAGCGAGTGAAAGACGGTGCTTGTGCTATTGATGGGCACGTGAGTGTGATTTCACGATCACAATTCACAACTACGGTATTTTCAATGATAATCGACACATCGACAACATCTAACATCTCCAGTCGTAATAAATTGGCAAATTGATAAGAAAAGAATTGATCAATATGAATTTTGATACAAACTTTATGGTGATTTGTATGTTGCTCAAAAACAACAACTTTTTATTCGGTAGCTTGCAGATTTTGTCAATAATGATATTATTGTAGAGTTGGAAGATGAAGAGAGAAGAGATGAAGAGCATATACATGCAGTTCCTTAACAATTTCTAATTCATTTAGAATTATTTTCTAAATCAGCAGCGGTTTGGTATACTTTGGGAGAAGGCCGTTCCAGACAACAATAAGCGCTTCTTAAATGAGAGAGAGAAAATATTATCCAATTCATAAATCAATTAAAACTAAAATTTTATCTTACTGATTACTTTGCCAGACATTTTTGAATTAACAATGATTTTGCTATTCTCTTTCATCGACTTTTTTTTGCTTCTCAATGAATGACAAATTTATATTGGTGGACTAAAAACTATCGTGAAATCACTGATTGAAACGAAATGCAAAAGGAACATTTGTAGAAGATGTTGGAACGATGATCAAACTTTGTCACTGCAAAAGCTTGTGGAACATCTTCAATAATGACTTTAGGTATTTCTCAGTGTGAATAGCCTATTAGAATTGTCCACATGTTTGTAACGCACAAAAGGAAGCAACTCCGAACACATAAAGCATATAAGTATATTCTTGATCAGCATGATGATTTATCCTTGTCCGTCCATCTATCCTTCTGTTTCTATGCTATCTCCTCGGTCAGTTTTAAAGCTACCGCGACCAAACAGTGCATGAAGTCTTCTGGTACAAATACGCTGCACATTTGTCGGAACCGGCCGGATCGGATAATATATAGAAAAAAACGTCTCCAATCTCCGCATTTACTAGTTTTCTATGCATGTCCATGATTCTGCCAAGTTTGGTCGAAACTGGACATATATATAGTACAGCTGTCATAGAAAAGTAAGGTTGTAATGTAAGCCTCTTAAAATTTGCATATATTTATTTTATAGGTTTTCACACAATTCTGAAAAATTTTGTCAAAGTCGGATGGCTATAGGTTATGGCTGCCATATGAATAATCGGTCGAGAAACTAAGTTTAGTGAGACAAACTTTTTTGTTTCCAATGTAAACGACTCCAAACTTTGTATTTCTTAGTTTTCTGTGCTTTCCCATAATTCCACTTAGTTTGGTCGAAATCGGACATCTATATAGTATAGCTGTCTTAGAGAAGTAGAGTCAGAAGAGTAGACTTAGTTAGCAAAGTCAAGAGCCGAAGTTAACTTTCTTCTATTTGTAGATATTAGTTTTGACATTCACGATTCTTATGGGAATCGGAACTGGAAAATTTCCAAAACTGGATCCGGCAAAGTTTCTTCACGCGCACATCTCAATAAGAGCGATGCAAAAAGAGACAGAGAGCGGGCGATAGCAACTACACCTTGGCTTAGCAAGTTGGCAGCCCCCAGCCGTTAAAATTCAAATTAACTTCTCCTTATAATATCTTTTATTTTCATACCTTTAGATGCCTTAGAATACTACATGGTCCCACCTACAGCATTTGCCACGTTGTTGGCCGGACGCCATCTCAATCATCTGCCGGCTGCAGCAAATGACGCGCACGCCACTTTGTCTCGTCATCCTGGCCCCCCATACCAAATCTCTAATTCATTTTGCCAAAATTCATTTTTCTCGGACGCCTGATTTCTCAGTTGCCCCAGAGTTGTGGAGCCGTCCACTACGCGGAACAGAAAATTTTGAATTCAAATAAGGAATAAATAGATGCAGCCAAATTGATTTGAATTCTTGCTACGAATTTCGCCCACCCATCAAGTAAACGAGAGAGAATTCTCAAAGTGAAAGTAAAAGTGCCATTGGACGAGACTCAGGCAAACGTTACGAAATAATTTGTGCAAATTTCAATTACAAATTTCTTGCAATTGCAAAATTGCAGCAGCAAATTTTCAGCGCAGACCCCAAGAAAACTTCCTATAAATAGTTCCCCCCCGTCAAAGGGTGTGTATTCTACCTCGATGAGAAAACAAAATTTTATAATGTGCATAATTTGCGATTTTTAACGAGCAAGTGAACTGAATGTGCATTAACTTTGTGTTGTAATTACTAATCGTTTATAGTAATGGGTAATTACTTTTATGAAGTAGCATCAAGTTGTGTTTAACCTTTTAGATTAGTTAAGCTTAGGCGAAATTGTGATTATCCTAGTGGGTTCTGGTAGACTTGAGAGATGTACAGGGTGTCTGTCTGTAGAGTATCCACTCTATCACAGTGTTTGATCTTTATTACAATTGGCGCCAAATGTCAAATGAGTATTATTAAAGAGAGCATTCTCTTGTCGCCAAATTTTGTCTATTTTCTGGTAATGGCGATTTGCATTTGAAAAATCCAGCAATTTTTTAATGATTGTCATACCCATGCATACGATATATATTGAATTTGTCCAGATGTTTGTACCGCATAGTCTGTGCCTTTGCTATTTCCTTCGTCCGTTTGAAAGCTATCGCCACTAAGCTTCTCGTACAAATACGCTGCACATTTGTCGGAATTGACGGATCGGATGGCTATAACATATAGCTGTCATAGGCACGATCGGTCGAAAAACTAGTTCTAGTGAAAAAAACTTTTTTGTTTTCAATGAAAACGTCTCCAAATTCCGTATTTACTAGTTTCCTATACTTCTCCATGATTCTGACAAGTTTGGTCGAAATCGGGCATTTATATGGTATAGCTGCCATAGAAAAGTAAGGTTAGAAAAATCGTCTTAGTAAGAAAAGCTGTTTTGTTTTCAATGTAAACCATTTTCAGCGGTTTTAGACCTAACTAACGTCAAGCTAAATTGTTTCGCTTATAACTCCATTATTTTTTGTCCGATCTGATTGTATTGCAGAATTTCAGAATTTTCAGAATAGATATATATTGGGCCTAGCTTGATGTATACTAAACCACGAGGCTCTAACTTGAAAATTGTGGATCTGACGGCTGTTTCCTTCTGCTTCTTCCTCTTACATACATTCGCACAACTCCACGATCCCCCTTTTCCCATTTTCATTAGGAACAGGGTATAAAAAGAAGATCTGATTGTGCTAACCTACTGGCTGAATTGTTATCGAGCCCTGGTTTTTTGAAACGTTTTACTTTGATGTGTTCGAAATATAGAGTGATATAGTCCAACATATCATCATCATATTTATAGCCTTGCATAAGAAGTTTGCATCGCATAGAAATATTAATATCCGACCCCATAAACCATATATATTCTTGATCAGTGTGACGAGCTGAGTCGATTGAGCTTCGTCTGTCTGTTTCTACGCGAAGTAGGCTCTCAGTTTTAAAGCTATCGAGCTGAAATAATGCACAGAGTCTTCTTTTTGCTATATCTCATAGCTCTCATAGGAACAATCGGTCGGAAATCTAGTTCTAGTGAAAAAAACTTTTTTTTTTTCAATGAAAACGTCTCCAAATTCCGTATTTACTAGTTTCCTATACTTCTCCATGATTCTGACAAGTTTGGTCGAAATCGGGCATCTATATAGTATAGCTGTCATACAAAAGATAGGTCTGAAAAACAGTCTTAGTTAGAAAAACTTTTTTGTTTTTAATGGTAGCATCCTGCAATTTTGTGTTTGTTTCACATGCTTTCACATAATTTAACAAATTTTTGGCCAAATCGGATAACTATATCATTTAGATAGGTCGGCAAATGGAAAAAAGAGTATTTTTTGAAAATATGTAAGCGAGCACTTGCAAGGGTATAAAAACTTCGGCACAGACGAAGTTAGCTTAGCTTTCTCGTTCTTCATGCGATACTCCTGATTTTGTCATTTCTTTTTCCGGATTTCTGCACCTTTTTAGGGATGTTTGACTGTACCGACTCTTCAGAACCCACTATGAGTAATATCCATTATTGTGTACGAATTTACTTATGAATGAATTGCTTTCGGCTATTTATAGACGCACACACCGCTTCACACACAACCGACACAAGCCAGCGCCAACCTGTAGATAGATCGGTAGAACTAGTAGTACCCACATCAGATCCCAGAACAACTACACCAGTAGATAGGTGAACACACACATTATGGATAATTGGAATGTTTTGGCAGCACAAACCACATCCATCGTTGGACGTGACGATCTCAATGCGGCAGCAAAGACGCGTCTGGTGAGTAGAGAACCCCCCACCCAAGAAGTAAACAAAACAAACCGATGCGTACCGATCGATGGCCGGGGTAGATAAAACTTGGCAAAGCCCAAGAAGATGTACAACAATAATAATAATTAGGGGGAGGCTGCCTAGCACCGGGCAGCCCCAAACAAACAGCTGTTCCGCTCTTTCGCTAGAAATGCTGGTTCTGTTTGTTACTTTGTGCTCAGCTAAAAATAGGAATTCGTCGATTCTCTTGAGCTGTTTCTTTTGGAGATTCCTCACAGTAGCGCACCAAGTAGTAGCCCACTTTTTTGTAGGCTAATTCAGACCAGACGGACGTTGAATGTGCTCAACAACGCGCACGCAGTGATAATCTATTTTATTTTATATAAGCAAGTGATCGAAATCAGTTCAATATAATGGATATATCCACGGATATTTGGGGTCAATTGGCCGTTGAAGCCTCTCAGGTTTATTTATCCGATGGCACGGTTCGCAGTCCCTTTGCCGATACGGTAGGAGGAGGAGGAGGAGGAGAGAAGAGCCCTATGCTTGCTATACCCATACACACACACTATTCTCTGCTGCTCTTCTAGACCATCGAGAAGCTGCCCGACAAGGTGTTGCTGCATATTTTTTCATATCTATCGCATCGTGAGATTTGTCGCCTGGCACGGATCTGTCGTCGCTGGCGATCGATTGCCTACGATACACGCCTATGGAAGAATGTATCGCTCAGGCCGGAGGTGTCTGGTCTTCATGTGGGCTCACTGGAAATGCTGCTCTCACTGATCTCTGTGAGATTTGGACCTACCTTGAGGTATATTGAGCTGCCGATTGAGCTGATCACGCATACGGTGCTGCATGAGCTCTCCGCCAAGTGTCCCAATTTGACGCACATGCTGTTGGACTTCTCAACGGGTGAGTAGAGACGCCAGATAAGACTGTTGCAGCTGTCAGAACCTTCGTTTTAGAGCAGGGTTTGTCAGTAAGAAAATAAAGCGACGCAAACTAGCTCTGACCTGCCCTCACCGAGCGCTGGCCTGCAACTGGGGCCAAGAGCGCTCGGTTTGAGTCTGCTTAAAGTGATCGGTACCTGCGGACCAGGCATGAACATTGCTTTTTCAGCAGAAAACTATAAACATAGTAGAGTAAAATATTCAATTAATACATAAAATCTCCTATGAAAGGCGATTCACCCTAAAATTAAGAAAACTGTTTTCTCATTAATGGAAAATTTTCAAAGTTTCAGAAAATTTTTCCAAAAATGAGAAAAAGTTTTCCTGATTTAGATGCCATAGAAAAGTGAGGTTAAAAAAATAGTCTTAGTAACAAAAACTTTTTTGATTTCAATGTAAACCTCTCGAAAATTGGCATATATTTATTTAATAAGCTTTCACACAATTTTTCAAAGTTTTGTCTAAATCGGATGACTATTGGTTATAGCTGCCATATGAATGAACGGTCTAGAAACTAGTTTTAGTGAGAAAACCTTTTTTGTTTTGAAAGAAAACGCCTCTTAACTTTGTATTTCTTAATTTGCTTCGGTCAACTATATATGTAGAATAGCTGTCATAAAAAAGTAGAGTCAGAAAAGTAGTCTTATTGAAAAAACCTATTTTTTTTTAGTGAAAATGTCTTTCAAATTAGTTAAAAAAACGTGCTGCAAGGGCATACAGACTACGGACGAGAAAAGTAAAATTTCCTCTACCTTTGAAACTGAAATAGCTGAAGTTAATTCTGATATATGGTTCTGTATCAGTTTTCAACCGATTCGATACGTAAAGTTAAACTAAAGATACACTTTTCTAGTAATTTGTGGTCTTTGAAAAAAGTGTTAACTAGTCTGAATAATTGTTGAAACGGTCATATATCCAGTATAGCTAAATCGTGCTGTTGTATTTCGATCAACTTAATTCGAATTCAAAATTCTGAAAATTCCTATATATCATTTTATTTTCTAGCCATGCAACTGCACGATTTCAGCGAGATGCAGGCCTTTCCCACCAAGCTGCGTTACATGTGCATTTGTCTCTCCGAAGTCATCTTCATGGAGGGTTTCATGCGGAAAATCTACAACTTTATCAATGGTCTGGAGGTGCTCCATTTGATTGGTACCTATGAGAAATGCGAGGAGGAGGAGGAAGAAATCTATGAGGTTATCAATGTGCACAAACTGAAGTCAGCCACGCCCAATTTGCGTGTCATTAACTTGTATGGCATTAACTTTATTGATGACTCCCACATTGATGCCTTCAGCTCCAATTGCATTCAATTGGAGTGTCTGGCGGTGAATTTTTGCAACAAGGTGACGGGATCCACATTAAAGACTTTGATACAACGATCCAAGCGTTTGACTTGCCTGCTCATGAACGGCACCAGTTTGAAGTCGGAATTTGTGATGCAAGCGGAATGGGATAAGTGCGCACTGCAGGAGTTGGATATAACGGCCACAGATTTGTCCACCGAGTGCCTGGTGGATATGTTGACGCGTATACCAACCTTGAAGTTCTTGTCGGCGGGGCAAATCAATGGGTTCAATGATGCGGTCCTGAAGCAATGGATGGAATCGGGGACTACCAGGTGAGATTAGTGTAAGGAATATACCTAAAATGATCAGTAAATGTAAACGTAAATGTAAATGTAAATGTAAATGTAAATGTAAATGTAAATGTAAATGTAAATGTAAATGTAAATGTAAATGTAAATGTAAATGTAAATGTAAATGTAAATGTAAATGTAAATGTAAATGTAAATGTAAATGTAAATGTAAATGTAAATGTAAATGTAAATGTAAATGTAAATGTAAATGTAAATGTAAATGTAAATGTAAATGTAAATGTAAATGTAAATGTAAATGTAAATGTAAATGTAAATGTAAATGTAAATGTAAATGTAAATGTAAATGTAAATGTAAATGTAAATGTAAATGTAAATGTAAATGTAAATGTAAATGTAAATGTAAATGTAAATGTAAATGTAAATGTAAATGTAAATGTAAATGTAAATGTAAATGTAAATGTAAATGTAAATGTAAATGTAAATGTAAATGTAAATGTAAATGTAAATGTAAATGTAAATGTAAATGTAAATGTAAATGTAAATGTAAATGTAAATGTAAATGTAAATGTAAATGTAAATGTAAATGTAAATGTAAATGTAAATGTAAATGTAAATGTAAATCTCGATTACATTTGAATTGTTTTCCACCCGCAGACCCCTCATATCTTTGGACTTGGATTCCTCGGACAATATTACGGATGAGGGCTTAACTAAGTTTTTGCAACGCCATGGTCATCAGCTCAGCGCCTGCTGCCTCTCTGGCATGCCACACATCACAGATCAACTGTGGATGAGCATTCTGCCTCTATTGGGAAATTGCAAGTGAGTTCTCATTCGAACACCAAAATCTTCATAACCAACTTAATTCTTCCACAGAATTGTGGTCATGGGCACAGCCGAGAAATTGGGCGTCAATATACACGTGGATCAGCTAATGGATACCATTGCCTCCAATTGTGGCAATTTGGAGCGCCTGGAACTACGTTGGGATCCAGATAATTTGCGTTTCTCCGACAAAAGTCAGAAGGCCATTGATATTTTGCGTGTCAAGTGTCTGAAGTTACGTTGCATGGTATTGAGGTGAGCATTTGAGAGATCGACTCATCCCCGAAGTTATCTTTAATATTTTATCCTGATTCCAATTCACAGCGATGGTCGCTACTATGAGACGGTGAAGGCCAATTTTGAGCGTGCCGATCGCAACACTGTGGTGCGTACCACCACCTGTTGTCGAGTGTCTCCGTATCATCTGTTGCGCAACTATAACGATTTGATTTTCAACTAAAATGTGTAAAAGAGTGTTCATTATTGTGTTTGTTGGCCAACCATTTGTGTGTTTTCCCAGGGTCTGTAAACATTGAAAACTTTTATTACAGAAAATAGATATTTTTATGGTTTTAAAATTGTAAATTCAATTTTTCGAATTAACTGTTACTTATTTTCAAACTATAATAATAAAAGGGAATTTTTAATTGTTAGTCAAAAGTAATTGTGTCCCAGCGATGCAGAATTTTTTCAAGGAAGAGAACAATTTAGTAAATATCAAAAAAAATTTCAAAAACGAGAAAGCTAAGCTAACTTCGTCTGTTATATCCTTGCAAGTGCTCGCTTAAATATTTTCAAAAAATACTCTTTTTCCATTTTCCGACCTATCGTTCGTATGGGAGCTATATGATATAGTCATCCGATTTGGACAAAAATTTGTTAAATTATGTGAAACAAACAAATACAAAATTGCAGGATGCTACCATTAAAAACATAGAAGTTTTTTTTAACTAAGACTGTTTTTCAGACCTATCTTTTCTATGGCAGCTATACCATCCAGTTGTCCGATTTGAATAAAACCTAGTAGAATTATAAAAAAAACATAGAAAACCTAGGATTACTAAGTTTGACATTTCCATTGAAAAGAAAAAAGTTTTTCATACTAGTCATCCCACCTGATCGGTTCCGACATATTAGTAGTGTCCAGCAAAAAGAAGACTCAGTGCAAAATTTCAGCTCGATTGCTTTAAAACTTTTACAAATTTTTGACCAAATCGGATGACTATATCATATAGCTCCCTAAGAAAAAACATTTTTTGGATACAAGAGCTGGATAAGATATGCGTTTCTCTCGCTATCAACTGGAAAGGTGGCCTAAGATCTGTGGAAGAATGGAATACGACGTGAATCACTATTGTGGAAGCCCTTAGACAAAAGGCGCATGCGGAACGGATGACGAGGAAAGGGTCCAGCCAAACAAGAATCTACAGTTACGTCGACCATAAAGCTGCCGTAAAACTGCAACACCTGGCAACCAGCAACATCTCATGGCTGATGCGGCTTGATCTTATTAAGTTGTCATCCAACACGAACAACAGATCGGTACACATGCCTTGTCCACTTTGTAATACTGGAGAAAATGAGGATTTGACTCACTTTTTGGGAAGATCTCCTAGCCTTAAAGATCACCAAATGGGCGACCCTGGGTAAACCATATTTTGCGAATGAGGAACTACATGATATCCTAGACGATAGACACAACGATAACTGGGAGGGACTGGTACTCTTCATAAAAAAAGCTATGTTTTATAGAAAAGAGAATTTGGAAACACTATAGGGTACAGCTATATACAGCTATAACAACAAAATAAAAAACAGCAGTAAATCGCAAGCGCATTAGTCAAAGCCCGTACTGCTGAACGGTCTGATATCTTGGGACGCCCCTGCCGCCCCTGCAATTTAGAAAAAACGTCATATCTCCCACAGTTATGTTTTTGTAGATGGCTTGTTCCTTCTGGACATATTTAGTTATTAGGATAACTTATCGATCCGCCAAAGTAATGAAGAAGATCGGATGAACGGTTTTCGAGTTATGATCAAAAGACAAATTTTCTTGGTACAGAGTATGCTATAGTCGGGCTTGACCGACTTTCTTTCTTGTTATACACATATTTATGTAACATTTAAGCAATTCAAAATGAGATTGTTTCATCTTACACTTAATAATATTTGAGTTTGTAAAGCGTTCATTGAATAAAATTAGCTCCCATACGAACGATCGGTCGGAAAATGGGAAAACGAGCAGCGACTTTGGTGTGAACGCATGCTGCGCGTTTGCGCAGCTTCCACTATGCTGCGTCCAGTGTGAAGTTATAATCTTGAATTGAGATTTTTCTTGCTTTGTGCATTTTTGTTACCGTTTTGTCTTGATTTCGAGACGTTAATCTTGGTTTTTAGATTGAATTTTTTCCACTATTTGCAAAACAAAAATTTTTTAGTCACCGGTTTAGCAGCGGGGAGTGTATGTCTCACACTAGTAAGGCCATTGCCATTGTCTTTCCTTGTTTTGCGTGCATGCTGCTTTGAAATTCCCAAACAGTTATGCCATCGCAGGCTGTTGATGAACTGGTTCCTCTTGAAACTGATGTGCGATCTGTTTGTCTGGTACATGTAACGATTATTTGATTCGGAAGATAATAATTGCCCAACCAAGGGATAACGAAGTAAAGTTTGGGATAACAAATCATAAAATTAATGAATATTTGTTTACTTTGTTACTTGAGAAAGTTAGCTCCGGGGTGGACAGGGTGTCAACCGCTTCTAAGTTTTTTTCGCTCCCCGGTTTTGTTGCCATTGAAAATGCTTTCAAATTGTTTGTTGTTCTGCTTACATTTAAATGGTTTTTTTTTTCTGTATTTTTCCGCTTCTTTTGTTAGGTTTAAATTAAATCTAAATAAACATTTATAGATAATTTTAAAAGAATATAAGCAAAGATTTGCTAATTCATGTTGTTTTTTTTTATATTACAAAATTATATAACATGGGTTTACTGTTACTGTTTACTCTCGTTTTTGTTTTTGTTTTGTTTTTATCTAGTTTTACCTGGTAACTTGATTAAATCATTTTCAGACTTCACCACATACATAATTTTCTTGGTTGATTTTTTTTTATACAGTTTTCTGTTTCCTTTGCAAACTTAGGTCTACTATTTTTCAACATTTTTTTTGGGGGTTCAACTTTTTACCATAAACTTAACGTACCTAGGATCTCTGGTTGAATTCTCGTTTCGTTCAGCGCGCTTTTATATGCATGGTATATAATTTAAATAAGCATGGCTGTGTATGTGTGTGTGTGTGAGGATCAATTGCGTGTGTGTGTGTGATTAGGAAAAGGTGCTCAACAGATTCGCATATTTTTATGATGTACAAGGGTCACCGTTCACTGCTAGTCCTGTGACATCTGAAAGATGTGCGTCGTATTGCTAGCCGCTACCGAAGTGGCTGTGGGTGGCGGCGGTTGTCCGGAAATTGTTAAATTACTGCTACTGCTATCGGATAAAGGGGCAGGGATTGAGGCAGCGGCAGCCATTGCTCTGGCCTCTGCTGCCATGGCTGATGCCTCAGCGATAGCTGCTGCTGTTTCGGCACCAATCACAGCTGCAGCACTGGAGGTGGCCGCGACGGCATCTGAAATCTCCGCCGCAGCTGGGTCAACATGTTCTGGAGAAAGTTCAGGCGGCGCGGCATTGTTGCCATTCTGAGGGGTAGAAGATAGATTGGAATTATTAAAATATTTGCCGAAGAGAAACCTTAAAAACAATTGTCCTAATAAACAATCACAGAGAGATGTTTCCCAAAAAAAAAAAAAAAAAACACCGGATTCTTCCGAGCTACTTACACCGCGTGGATAGAGGCGCAATGGTTGATCAGCTGGCACAGCAGCCGCCGGTTCGGCTTCCTGAGGATTATCCTCTGCCTTATCCGTGTCCGTGAAGATCATTATTCCATG
The DNA here is from genome assembly GCA_035044965.1 of Lordiphosa andalusiaca. NCBI lineage: Eukaryota > Metazoa > Arthropoda > Insecta > Diptera > Drosophilidae > Lordiphosa > Lordiphosa andalusiaca. The sequence goes on along the minus strand of JAWNNM010002500.1, from coordinate 303,640 downwards.
GCACAGGGGACAACGATCCTGTACATAAAGCCATTTACGCAAGCAGACGCCATGGTACAAGTGACGGCATCGCGTTATCTTGGCCGTGTACATTTCCTAAGGGATAAGTTGCTCAAAATAGGGTCAATCCTTTCAATAAATCTTCGTCAGTTTACCTGATAGCAAATGGCACAGACATCATCAAACGCCAGCAATTGGGCGGGAGTTGCCTCGGGTAAAGCTGAGATCTTGTGGACGGCCGAGCGCCGTTTCATGAACACTGTCCAGCCGGCGCGTGCTTCGCACCAGATATTAAAATACGCATGGATGCACATCATCAACGCCCTGATGCCGCCGCCTGTATCATTTCGGGCTGTCAAGTTATAGTTATCGATACACAAAAATTAACCAAACAAAATATTACATGCACACATCGAACAAAACATTTGGGCAACAGGATGATGATGTGCGGATGTAACTTTTGGACAGACGGCGAAACTTACCGGATTCAAAGCGCAATATCCAAGCGCCGTTAATGAAGAGCATGATGCCAAAACAGAATTCCACGGAATTACCAAAGGCACGTACATAGTACAGATAGTCATCGAACTTCTCCCAGAGGGACTGACGACGAGCATCCAGCAGGAAGAGCGCATAAGTGGCCAACGAGACGAACACCTGTGGAGGGAGAGAGGGAGGTTGTCTATAGAACGAATTTCTTTCCAGTAAAGTTGTCTTCTCAAACTCACCTTTACAATAACTTCGATGGAGAAAGCTGTTACAGCCAGCAGCCAAGTCGAGACCGAATGGTGACTCCACAAATAGTAAAGCAAACCGGCGGGCATCAGCACCAAGAAAGCACACACCGACAGGACACGTACATGAAGCTTTCGCGAAGGATGCCTGGCGGCACTCAATGACATCAGTATGGGTGAGACTATATTGTGCAGGAAATGCAGCAGGGCGGTAACCAGAAGGCACAGATTACGACACAAGCGCACAAATCGCTTGTCCGGCGACAACGTGGTAAGACCAGTTTGCATAGCAAGTATATAGAACAGAACAGCCGAGACCGTGCCCAAGGATTTCTCTTCATCATTGTCATAGGTCAGCAGATACCACTGAAAAGCGCGTCCAATGTAATGACATATCATTGAAACGACACCAGTCATGCCCATAACAGCGGTCAGTGTTTCACAGCCATCCACAAGCAGTTTCTCAATGGCAGGCCACAGTTCCAATGGTACATCCGACTCGGTGTGGATCAGTACGTAAGCGCCTCGTATGATTCTGGCAAATGAAAAGAAAATGGAGGGGATTATACATGTTTTACTTTGGTAACTGTTGGTAGTATGTGTTTGTAGATGTCCTTGAGACCGCCGAATTGTCAGCTCTTCTACGGGATTTTGTGTTGGCCGCCTTCCACCACCATACCAAAGCTCCTTAAGTAAGTTGATAACCAATGAATGATGTACAATTGTAGTCCCCACCCTCCTACCGAAAGTCTTTATGCAAGTGTAGTAAGCCTTCTGCATTCTTTCCTCGGAGTTTCCCTTCCAGGAAAGTTTTATATCCAGTTTAACACCTAACATCCCTTAACACCTTCCCTAACCCTGTTAAGCTAGGTTCTCACAATGGATCGGAGTGAGAACTCAGGGATCTTGTATTTCCTTGTGAATAGCAACAGTTCTTCTCTTAAATCTGCTCGGAAAGGATTTCTTTTCGAACTTTTGAAGGTAAGGCTGTCTGAAAAATGTCCAAAACGCATTCTGTTCTCGGATAAGCCGAAATTCTGTCATATCTGAACACTTCAAGCCCGTCCTTATCTAAAACGACCACATTTTATTTCATAAAAAGGTGTGTTTCGGACCTTTAAAGTAACGTCAAGTATAAAAAAGGTCAACAATTCATTTCTGTTCAAGGATGGCCCTTAAAGCTTTCCGATTTCCAACCCTAAAAGCCTGTACTAAAAGGTAATTACCCACATTTTGCTAAAAATCTGTTTGGAAGTTAGTTTTTTTGGAACTTCGGAAGGTAAGGCAGTCCGAAAAGTTGACAAAATCGCAGAAACGTGCCTAATTTCGCAAAGTCTCACCGATTTTAAACCCTTATAGCCTGCACTTAAGGATAACGTCCTAAAATTTGCTTAAATTTGTCAGGTAGTCCGAAAACTTGATAAATTTTTAGTTTTCTTTAAAAATCGTTCCAAATTTCGTAAAATTTAAGCTTTGAAAACTTTTCTGAAATATAAAGTCCCGATTTGCCCTTGAAACTGCGAGAAAATGTGTAATTTTAAAACTTGCGAAGGTCGGCTAAGCGTTGTATAACTAATTTCTATACTTGTATCGCCCTGAAATTTCACCCCATTAACTCTTAAAACCCTTCTCTGAGTCTATGGTGACGTCTTACCCTCAAATCAGCTCAGAAAGTCATATTTTCCGAGTTTTGAAGTTGCAAAGAATTTAAAATTATGCTTAATACTTTTTCTGTTTAAGGATCGCCCTTAATTTCACAGTATTTGAAGCCTGTAGGCTATTTCGCATGTTTACATCTGAATACTCGTCATTGAACTAAACCAAAGCGTTTTGATTTGTGGTTTTCGGTTCGGTTCACCGTTGTCCAAGTGTCGCCGGTTCCCAGGTCTCTCTATATAATACACATTCTCTACATCAACTTAAACTTCATCCCACAAATAGATACACAAACTCACCTTATGGTCCAAAACATACGCAAAACATTGGGCACATTCAGTCGCTGCCATTCGTTCTCGAAAAAGGCCGACAATCCAAAATTGGTCACAAAATTCGTGACATACTGATAGCCATTGTATACCGTTCGGCTGGCGTCCATGGCACTGTTCATCAGCGTTATTTTGGTCAATATGATGGGTGTCAGGCCCGCTATCACTGGCAGATGTTCCACCAAACGCGGTGACACCGGCAGCATGGCTATTAGTATGGGACTAGTAAAGATTATGGGCATGGATTTCTGCAGCCAAGCAAATCGTGGACCCAAATGTATATAGGCGAAGAGCATGCCCATAAACCATTGGGCAATCAGATGCGGAGCCAACGAAATGATGATACCTCCCGAGTCCGCCAGTCGTGTGGGATTTAGCGACATCAATTCTTCCAGTATGCAAGGACTGCGTTGCATAAAAGCCAACGCACTCACATTGGAACAGTAGGAGAAGAAGGTGAGACCGAGGGAGGTAAGAAACATGTACACCATCACCAGATGTCTCGTCCACAGCATAAAAATGCAGGCAGCCGACAGAAAACCTAGCAAATTAGACGGGGTTAAGGTACAAGTTGGTGATAAGATTGGGTTCACTCACTTAGCAGGCAAATCATAGATTTCACGGTGATTATGTGGAGTACATCGGGCAGCCTGTCATCATGGCCCAGTTCCTTCATCAGTGAATTGAAACCGTTGCTAAGCATGCCCCCCGTTTGCGCGGCTTGTGTGGTGACCTCCGCCTCGCCAATGAACCGGCTAAAGAATGACTTGATGGTGGCAAACATACTGTCAGAGGCTTGATCTTCCGCTGTGGTATTTGTTGCCTTTTCGAAACCGGGATACAGCGGTGAGGGCAGGCCCACGCCAATTTTGAACATCTCATCAATGACGATCACGGGTGGCACCCGCATCATGACATCCACCAGTCCCAGCACCTTCGTGCGCATAGACATGGCTCTCCGATTACGTTTTCTGGCTGAGGCGGCGTGACTGTGCACAAAGAATACGAATATTCTTGAGCTGGCGTTCGTTGAATCGAATCGAAGCGGGGGGCAATGGCAATCCAATATCTAATGCATTTGGAGCTGTTGGAGCTTTGCGTTGGCCTTCGTCTTGGATTTCGCAAACAAAAAAACAATACAAAAAAAGAATTGCTTGCAAGACTGTGTTGAGCCTGTTTGTGTGTGTGTGCGTGTAAAAAGTAGGTGAAAAATATGATCTTGGAGAGGGCAGGTGGGTTAACGTTGCTTCTGCTTTTGCTTTGGTTTCCTCGCTGGGTTTTGCACTTGGACTGCCACTTTCAGCTTGATTCTTCGTTGCCTTGCACTCTAATGTGTTGTCCGAACTTTACACTTTTCGAAGTAATGAAAACAAAGTCAAGTGTGGCCGTACTCCACAATGGTTGCGATTAGTGCGACCACGTTCCACTATTTTTGATACTCTCGTTTGATTAGTGCGACCACACTCGTCTGTTTTTGGTATTCTTATCGACTCACGACCCACTCACGAGCAGTGCTGCCAATAGCAGCTAGATGTTGGCGCGCAATTGATTTTAACTTCAAACCTGCCGCCAATGGTAAGCTGGAAATTTCCAAATTTCTTGTTAAGCTGTTTTGAGCAAAAACTATAAATTTTTATAAAAAACAAATATATTTACATATGCTACAAATGTGGCCTGCTACAAATCTCACAGTTTACATGATAAAGTTACTATAATCCCCTTTGGACACTTGAAGACAAGAGCCATGGAATGCCTCATACAAATCAGTTGTCAATTGTCGATGGGCTCTGTTTACTTTTGAGATTCAGACATTGTTTTCGCATGCTTAAAGCGGACGGCAAACTCTTTTGATATTTAAATTAAACAAAAAAAAAATGTTACCACCAAAAAAATGTGAAAAATATTAGTTATATCATTCAAATGCATTGGTAAATGGATAAATATTGGAATTTTATGTGAAAATACATTAACAGAGGGAAAATCTTATATCAGAAAAGATAGGTTTTCAAGTCAAAATAAGAACCACCAAACTTCTATATAGAATTAGAAGTTAGAACTCCTGCACCGCACAAAAAAGTATAAGTTGTCATTTAGACGAGCTTCCACACAAAAAGGCAATGGTGTGGTGAGCTAGCACGTCGTCGTCATTAAGGTTAAAAAGGACTAGGGATCGACACCAGAAAAATCCGAAAGAAAATGTTCTTTCTTTTGAAAATGAACCAAGCAATTTTGGTGGTCTGTTGCTGAAATTGGTGTAGTACGTACAAGCCTAATATCAGCTTTTAAGGTGTAAATGGTGCATTATCTTTGACTTCCGATCCGATTAGTTGAAATCCTCCATATAAAAACCAAACTAAATTAAAAACGCAATATTTCAACTCAAATTAAGTTCTGGCTTTTTTTTTTAAAAAAAACTAACAAATTCTACAAATTCTACGTTTTTGCCAACGATTGTTCTTATATTGAGTGCAATGTTTTCCAGAAAGGAAAAGAAAAACCTGCATTGACCTCGTGCCATATTGCATCGTCTGTATTAGTATGATGTCAGCTATAACCTATAGCCATTCGATTTTGACAAATCTTTAAAGAATTGTGTGAAAGATTATAAAATAAATAAATGCCAATTTTAAAGAGTTTTACATTGAAAACAAAAAAGATTTTTTTACTAACACTATTTTTCAAACCTTACTTTTCTATGGCAGCTATACTATAAAGATGTCCGATTTCGATCAAATTTGGCAGAACTATGAAGAAGCATTGAAAACTAATAAATACTAAGTTTGAAGACGTTTGCATTAAAAACAAAAAAAGTTTTACTCACTAATACTAGTTTTTTGACCGATCGATCCCATGACAGCTATATGCTATAGTCATCCGATCCGGCCGGTTTCGATGCTTGTACAAAGTATTTGTACTACAAGACTTCGTGCAAAGTTTGGTAAAGGTAGCTTTCAAACTGACGGAGAAAATGGCATACGGACTAAATCTGGAAAGAAATCTAGAAAGGCTTTTTAAAATCCAAAAAAATTTGTTTCTACAATTAGTAAAATAATTTCTTGCTTATACATAGTAAATAAATTCTGAATTTCAGAAAGTCTCTGTCCTATTTTTAGAAACTGTTTTTCTCTTATCGCCTTTGACTCCGAATTTCTATATTTTAGGGTGATTTGTCTCTTTTTTTATTTTTAGTGTTGAAAGATATAAAATTAATCTTATTTTAAACATTATTTTGGACGCCACACTGTGCTCTGTGTGGATAATTGTGGGATAGGCCTCCGAGGAAGTAATCAAGAGCAGAAACCACTTTATACGTCCAACTCAAACCATCTTCCAGTGCTTTACAATAATGTTAACCGAAGTGGAATACCTTCTGCAAAAGTTTTTGAAAATTATGATTCCCCCCAACTCAAAATAATGATCCAACAAAAAATGCCTCACTCATTGACATTGCGGATGGGGCAAATACTGGAACTCAAAATCGTCTGCATTCCACGTGCATGGCATTTAATCACCTCCAATTCCGGATGACGTTACGTTGCCGTCTACGTGAATTTCCTCAATTGTGCGGTCATTAACTTTTGCCATTTTGAACTTTAATTGTTGTTCTTTCTTGTTTGTGCCACAAACCAAACGTCCAGCGCACACTCGCCTCACTTCGGGGCCTATGCAAATGCACAAATTGTGTGCATGTAAGCGATGGTAGGAGGAGGGGTAGGGGGGAGTGGTGGTAAGGTCGTAGTGGGGTGCAACGTGCAACGCTCGTAATTATGCGCAATTGTTTAGCGTTTAGCTCAAAAAGTTCAACTAACATAATTGATTTTTCATGCCGCTCCACGAAAATTGTAAACCAAATGCACAAATCCCAGAAGTCATGCACTCAGCGAAATTTGTGACAAGTTCAAAAATCATTCCAAATCTAAAATACAAATTTTTCATGCATGTGAATGCTTAGTCCAAGTACAAATCAAATCCGAATTTATTATGTAAATTTCGGACAATTTTAAGACCCCTTGAAACTAAGAGACTAACATTTTATAATGTTTAATGTTGTCAATTCAAAACCACTCAACTCTCAGTCGCGATTTACACAATGAAGCGAGCTTTATAAAGCTTTCTCAGGGGGCGAGCTAATAAGCATTAATTCTTGACATTTAGTTAATAAGTTCTATACCCAAAAAACTTGGTACTCATATCCAATTGATACACCTTGTCTCAAATTGATATTAAAACCAAAATAATTTTTTTGGTTCAATATAATTCTAAAGGTATCAAAATGATGTTGTTTTTACAAAGAGAAAAAAAATTTCTTAAAACTACACGAAAAATTAGCTTTTCTACACGGGTTTTACAGGGTTTAAGCTTTTCTACATGCCACGTTTAGCTTTCTCTTTTGAACATGCGGCATGTAGCTTTCTACATGACACGATGAGGGCCCAGCCCGAGCCAAAAAAATTTTGTTTTAACTTCAGCTGTTATCACTACACTATTTTCACAAGGGAGCGTCGTGTGTTGGTGGAGGGGGCACGGGAGGGGAAAGTCTTCTTTCTAAAAAGCCTAAGACATAAATTTATTTTTTTTAACTCACCTTTTCTGGGGTTCAAACTCATAGCTCACTTACCTTGTTTTTGCAATTTAAACATTAAATGACGGCATCTCAGCCCATACGACTACCAAGCACTAGCGCGGCTTTGCCACAAATCATAGTAATAAAGTGAAGTGACAAGCGACGATTTGCTAATGGATCAACAAGTCGTTTCGTGTAGATTTTCTATACATGAAGCCTGTGAATAATAACTTTATAGATAAAACACATAGCTATGCTGTTCCGATTTTAAGGGTGGGTTTTCAATATCTAAGTGTCAATGTAGAAAACCCGAATTTTCGTGTGGTATTCCAATTGCTGTATGGAAAATGTAGAAGCTGTTTGAAAGTATGCAAATTTTCTCAAATTGTGATTCCTTTGCATTTATCCACACAGAATTTAACTTTTCAACATGCCTCGTTATTTTTTTTTTTTGAATTTCTAAACGTAGCATTTAGTTTTTTTACATGCTACGTTTATCTCTCAGTTATCTACATTTTTCGTGTGAAATTTTACAGGGTGATCTACGGTTTGTTTAGGATTTCTCTGTGTACTAATTTGATACTAAGAATATTTATTTGATACGCATTTGTTTTAATTTGATACAAACATATTTTTTTGATCGTTCAAAAGCTAGAATGTATCGAGAAGCCTTCCAAGCTGGCAGCTCTAAACGCATTAAGTGTTTTATTTTTAGTGAAAACACATCGGAAATTCGCTGAAAGTAAAGGGATCTTTGAAAAGCCAGTATCAAAATAATACCATACATTTTACAATTGAAATACTAAAATGATAATTGCTAATATCAAATTAATACTAAATTAGAGAATAAAGATTAATTTGCTATCTTCGAAATATCATTCGATACATTCGGAAATATCAACTTTATATTTGGAGTATTAAAAAGAATTTGATACTCAACAGTTTCCTCAAAAGTGGCAATTTGATGACTACTATTTTTTAGAGTGTAGTAACTGTCTTAAGTATTTTCCAAGTATTAAAAAAGAATTCAAAAGTCAGCATAGCATAAGAAGGCGTAGCTATAGATCAGAAATCCTTTTCACCTTTTCGTTATAACAGTGGTCGGCAATGGGAGCAGAGACGTGAGCAGAGTTTCGACGTAGTTGTGAGTCGGCACTCAGTCATAAGCGGCTCGCTCCAAAGCAGCAGAGAAAAGGGACTCCCAAAGCAAAACATGGAAGGAGCGTTTTTCGAGCACTTCGAAGTAAAAGTTCAAATGGACTCCATAATGAATCACTTTGTGTCATTTTATTACCTAGTTGACGTTTCTTCCTTCTTTGCATTTGCTTTTGACGCATCTCCTGTCAGACTTTTGTGCTGGTTGGCTAAAGCATAGACAATTTGTCAGTCATCAACCATAATCCAACAACTAAGACACGGCCCACATTTTTTTTTAATTACTGAGCTTTTGTCAAGAGCCAGAAAAATATAGTTGGAGAGTGAGCGCTAGAGCGAAAGGCTCACAGGGCTGCGAAGAACCTCACGTTCCCTCAGCAAAGCACTTAAAACGTTCAGTGTTTCGCGTACTCTTGATGCTTGAGGTTCGTTGCGCAAAAGCTAAGTACTTCTTCTTTGTTGTATCATGTACAAGCTGAAGAAATCGATGAGCAAAAGCGAGCGATTGTTGTAAAAACTTGCCCACAACAATTTAGTCCTCCCAGAAAGTTAAGTATCAAAACAAGCACTTGGCAGTGTGACCATAATGTTTAAGGGTTTCTTAAAGCTGGCCACACTGTGCAAACATAAGAAAAAAAATGGAAACTTTTGGTATTTTTGTTTTAGTTAGATTAGCTGGTTATAATGCATGAATGAATTTAATTACAAATTGGTCAGAAATTTCTCCTCTCTAACTCTCGATTTTTGTGCTGAGTGTATTTGAGTTTTTGTATCGTTATTCCTCGATTCGCCCAGCTCATTTGCATAGTTTTCATGAGTTGGGACATCGGGGCCAGCAAATTGCACAAATTACATTTTTCTATTCCGTTTAACACTCTCCCATAGCAACTGGACTGTAACCCATATATGGCCCTCATCTATATAATATAATCAGTGTAATTGTCACCGACAATGAGCTGCCGGATCGGGGACCTGCTTATGGAGCAGCCAACTCTCACGCATGGGCAATTGTATAATTTATCGCTCCAGTTCTAATCGGCAGCTGTCAGTGTCCCGGCCAGACAGTTGGCTCAGTTGGCTCGGCTGGTTGGCCGGCCGATCTCGAGGGAACGATTTAATTCGCTGGCCATATAAGTCGGAAATTTGTACATTGATTAACGCGCCAATCGTTTTACACAAGAACGGACAAAGTGTCGATGGTACCGATGCCCCCGCATCCCTCCCTCCGGAGCCTGTCTATGTGTGATTTCATTACACTTAAAGCTATGCGCTACGATCGCTTCTCTGCGCTGCAGCGAATTGGCCAGATCCTGGACCATGTGAACCAGTGCAATGCGTTCCCAGTCTGATTACCAATCAAAGATTGTCTGACAATGACGACAACTGGAAACCGGCTGCGATGCCATATGAAATGCTCGAGATGCTGGTTTTGGCTGCTTGGTTAGAAATTCAAAATTAAGAAGATTAGTAATAAAAAACAGCTTTTAATGAAAATTTGGTTTTGAATTTTGAATTTAGTCGTTTGTACCATGACACAATAACTTTAAGTAGCGCATGCGCATAAAATAATTGAACCCCCAGGGCTGAAAATACAGTGAAACCTAAGCCACACACAGTCGCTGTTTATATTCTTGACCAGGCAATTGAAAACAACCAAATCTATTCGATATAGCGGCCATCGACCCAGAGAATATAGAATGTGTAGCATTCTTTTGTACCTATTATTTCTGGGTTCGAGCACAGAGTTCTTGATTCACACATTCTGATTTCAAATAATTTCGAAAATGCTGAACCGAACCGAAAGCATAAATAAAAACTTATGAATTTGGAAATTTGAATCGTTTCCTTAAGATAAGTTCCAAATTGCACGTCGATATCCGTGTACAAGTTGATTTTAATATCCTTGCAGAGGGTTCTGCCATAAAAAATATACGTTTAAACAAGAAAAAAAGTCGGTCAAGCCCGACTATAACATACTCTGTACCAAGAAAATTTGTCTTTTGATCGTAGCGCGAAAACCGTATATCCGATCTTCTTCATTACTTTGGCGGATCGATAAGTTATTCTAATAACTAAATATGTCCAGAAGGAACAAGCCATCTATCTTCGAAACTGTGGGAGATATGACGTTTTTTCTAAATTGCGGGGGCGGATGGGGGCGTGGCCAAAAATGAAAATAAACTTGATCTGCCTGCAGACATAAGAAGCATATGTTCCATACATGTCAAACCTCTATCTCTTACCATCTCTGAGATCTGTGCGTTCATACGGACAGACAGACGGACGGACGGACAGACGGACATGGCTATATCGGAGGTCGGAGATGCTTCCTTCTGCCTGTTACATACTTTTGCACAAACTTATAATACTCTGTGTACCTACGGTACAGAGTATAAAAATAGTCTTAGTAGGGAAAACTTTTACTAAAATAAGAAAGATCGGTGGAAAAACTAGTTTTAGTGAGACAAATTTTTTTGGGTTTTTTATTTTTGGCGTGCTGAAACTTGCCTGCTATTATTATCTGCTTTGTGATAGTTTTTCCCAATTTTATCTTAATCGAATGAGTATATTATATAGCTGCCATACAATTAACTGGACAGCCACATGATCATAGTAGAGGTGCCCTCTGTTGGTCAGCTTGGGAAACCACTCAACTAGAATATTATCAATTTATGCCACGCCCATGATGCCATATTGGTTAATCCTTCCTTTCCGCTTTTTATGGACTTAATTGGAATTTAGCTGCGTTGATTAAGTGGCCAAACGATGCCACTAACCGAGCCGAGCCAAAGCCACAAACTGCTCCACATCCGATTCAGATTGTTTGTCATAATTGGCCTCCAAAAACTGTCACCGAATCGTATATTATATTGAAATTGATATCCCTGATCGCGGCACCCAAAACGCCAATTATCTTTTGCATTCAAAGAATAATTAGGAGCTTGATTGACATGCGGGATAAGGAGACATACACTTGGAATGCCGTAGCAAATTATCGAACGGCTACTGTGCAAAAGCCTGATCCACAAAAATCAAAGGCCGAGACGACGACGACGACGAGGATGACGACGACGACGACGACGACGACGCCTTCCACTTATTGGCTGCTTGGCTGCTGTGCCTTTGTCTGCACATAGAGTGGTAATCTGATGCTAAGCCCCGATACAGAAGCCAGTCCAAAAACAATGACCAGACAGCCAAAACTCGTTTTTGGGGCAAAACGGCAGCAGCAATTACAATATGTTTAACTACGTCAACGCGTTATCTGTGGCCGAGGCTGAGGCTGGGGTCTGGGACTGGACACTGGGTGCTGGGTCGGGTCCATGTCAGCGATTAATCCAGCCGGCCGCTGCCTCATCATCGAGGCAAACCGCTTGTTAGGCTGGCCGCCTCATCATCGATTGTGTTATCGATGGCGTTGTCCCGGCGAACTAGAGAGGGGCACTTGCCACACGACACGAGGCTAGCACGAATGCTAATTTCGAATATCCTTAATTTATCCTTCTATTAAACTCTACGGTTCTTTTCAATGAAGCTGACACATATGCCAGTTGCGTGTCGATTCGTGCATGTTCGTGTCACGCAGCAACACTCCGCCCTGCCACGCTAGCCGCAAAACTCTCCCGTTCTGAATCTCATTTGCGATTAAGTTCTTATGGCCACTGTGCGCAGAGTTCGTGGAAAGTTGGCCAGCAGATCTTTATTGTTCGATTGGTTTATTTATAATAATTAGGTGCGCTGTCCAGGCGACTTTTGTTCTTTCGTGCCACGTCGGCAGCGTCTGCTCCTCTGCACGGCTTATCGACATTTCAAGCTGGCCCATAAATTCTTTAAGCTCGCACCTTTTTATTGTGCGCACTCACACACTTGGTTCAGGTCCAGGTCCAGGTCCAGGCTTCGCCTTCCTGCTGATTGCAATCGCAAAACGCGCATGCGCGAGGACAACCCGCAGATCGGACCAGTACCAGCACCAGCACCAGCACCAGCTTACCGGTAGCCGTTTGGAGCGCGTTCCTTTGGTAAATTGCTCACATTAGCAGGTTGTACGACTTATTAAGTAAGCACAATTTGCGTGGCCGCCGCCCCAAAAAAAAAGTAATGGTCAGCCGTTAAAGGTGGCGACCGGGAGCCGCCTAGCCGGACAAGTGATTGTTTTATAATTGCAATCGCAATTGCAGTTCGATGCGACTAAATTGGCTCTGGCTATGGCATGGAGAGTAGGAGGAGATGTGCCTCGGTAGGCTGGCCAGCGAAATTGGCAATCCATTTGAATGAATAATTGCTCAATTATTGCCACCGCCAGCGACTAACGAGGCACACTTGCTGGGCGAAAAATTGTTGGAAATTTGTCGGTGAACGAAGCTAAAAGTAATAACTTGGATGTACGGAGTATGTGGTTAAAGTTAATGAAAGGAGGCTACACTCAGACGAGGGTCGCTTGTAGGGTCGGTGGTCTTGTGTAGTACAGAAAGACAGTTCGATTTGGAGTTTGTTTTGAAAACTAACAGAAATTGTATTTACATTTTTGAAAGTTTCAGTAATACATGTCAGGGAGCTGTTGTCGATTGCCTCGACTCCGAAATACCCTGTACCCAAGATGATGTCTGAAGGTGATGCTTATGCTGTGATGTATTGTTTCGAAAGAATTTTGTTTGTCCTCCTCAAGCTGTATTTTCCAGAGACCGTAACTGTTATAAATTAAAACGAGAAGGCTAAGCTAACTTCGTGGGTGCCGAAGTTTTTATACCCTTGGAAGTGCTCTCTTAAATATTTTCAAAAATACGCGTTTTCCCATTTTCCGATCGATCGTTCGTATGGAAGCTATATGATATAGTCATCTGATTTGGCCAAAAATTTGTAAAATTATGTGAAAGCATATGAAACACACAAATACAAAATTGCAAAATGATACCATTAAAAACAAAAAAGTTTTTCTAACTAAGACTGTTTTTCAGACCTATCTTTTGTATGGCAGCTATACCATATAGTTGTCCGATTTTAATAAAACTTTGTTGAGTTATAAAAAAAAACATAGAAAACCTACGATTACAAAGTTAAGAGACGATTCCATTGAGAAGAAAAAAGTTTTTCTCACTAAACTAGTTTTCCGACCGATTGTTCCTATGGGAGCTATGAGATATAGTCATCCGATCCGGTCGGCTCCGACATTTTAGTAGTGTGCTGCAAAAAGAAGACTCTGTGCAAAATTTCAGCTCGATAGCTTTAAATCTCGCGTAGAAAGAGACAGACGGACGGACAAAGCTCAATCGACTCAGCTCGTCACGCTGATCAAGAATAAATATAGTTTATGGGGTCGGAAATTAATATTTCTATGCGTTGCAAACTTCTGGGCAAAATTATAATACCATTTGCAAGGGAATAAAAAAAAATTAGCGAAATTTTTTATTTTAAAATTATACTGTACAAATAATGTTGAATTTATTAATACGATAATTTTGAATAAAATTAATCAAAAGTATTTTTAGATTTAGAATAATTTTTATTAAAAATTTCAAAAAGCTAACAACAATTTTGCATGCATAATTTTGAATTTAGAATATTTAAAAAAATTTATTAAATGTAATTTTTTTGATAAAAATTGGAAACAAATATTTTTCCCGACTTTAAATGCCCGGCAAAAATTGTATTCCACTACCTTTTTTTTTATAGGAACTATGGTTTCTAAAATTTTTTAGAATTTTGTTTTCCATAACTGTTATTTACAGTTTCTGCTATGTTCACTTGTCATATGAGACAACAGTCAAGTACAATAGTCAAAAATATATAAAAAAGAGAATGAGAAGAAGGCTATTTGAGTTTTTTTTGACACCCAACTTACCGTAAACTGAAATATTTGAATATACCTTAGCTTAAGTAAGAGACGCTAAGGGTTCATGCTAAACGAAAAAGCAAAGCTAACTTGAAACGGATTATTCCCATGGATGATGCGAGAAATAGTCATCCGATCCCAATAGTAATCATCCGGTTTCAAAATAAAGGGCAAGTTTTTAGTAACTGTCTGTTTTCTGTAACACTGTTTTTGGCCACTTAGCTCTTACCATCTCTAAGATCTGTGCGTTGTTGGGATCAATAATATATAATATATACTTTAAATAGTCGGAGAAGCTTCTTTCTTAATATACTATACATAATATATAATATAGAGATAATAAACCGTAATATACTTAGTACCGCTTTCTCATCATCTAAATAATGGCTATGTGTCACATAAGCTAAGATTTTACTCTGCTCTATGTTAGGTTATGTGACAGATAGCATTATGTAAAAGATATGAAATCGACCCTTAATATATATCCGGCACATCGAAATTTTTATTTCGTCCCAGTTCTTTATATTAATAGAAACAATGTGTGATTACTGTGATGATCATCAGCTGTATTAAAGGGTTTCAATTTATATAAAGTCTAGTGCCATAATAAAAATTCCGGGGTGCTGGATTCAAACCTGAACCCATCTAAACCCTTCATCGATACAGTTTCCTCACAGTTTATGTTCTTTTTAGTTCGACTTCTACATAAATTTGAAAAAACTACGAGCTGAATCAAGGTACGAACCAAAACCTTGAACCTCAAAATTGTGAACCTTAATCATTGATAAATTTCAGTTCAAGTCCGCGAACCCGAACACCTAAATTTTCTTGGGTTTGCAGCCCTGTTTAATTTATGACTTAAATTCATATAGGGATGCCATGAATTTAGTTCTAGCCCTTCCATATCTGGGCTAGTTCAATTATGATTTAGGTTTGAGTTGAACTAAAGGGAAAGGTCCGAAATTTTATGGAATGTTTGTAAATTGTTATCATTTTATGGGTTCATAAGGAGGTCTATTGGGATATTGTTTTGGAGGTTGTTGAATCGGTCTGGCGTTAAGAATATGAAGTAGGAAACAGAAAGAACACTAATAATACTGTAACATACATTTTTCTTGTATCAAAATAAAGTGACTTTACAATTTGAAACTGAACTTGACATGAATATTTGGATCTCCGATTGGGAACTTTCTAACCTCAGCCAGATTTAAAGGTCCTTCGATAATCAGAATATCCCAATCTCAAGAAATGTAATTCCGATTTTATGATTATTTTGAGAGAATTTTGTTTTAAATTTCTTCCCTTGAACTTTTTTTTTTTAAATAGAGATTAAAATATTTTTTTTTGAACCGAAACCCTTCAATAAAAGACAAGGGATTGGATAGGGACCGCCATTTATCTGGAGTTCGGTTTTCTGTTCTGATCGAATATCTGGAGCGAACGGGTTCTGAAGGGTTTGATATTTGGTATATACTGGCCAAAGTTTTATAGTATTACCAAAATTTTAAAATTTACAGAGAGGAATACCGTTAAACTCAGAAATGTAAAGACCATGTAGACCATTTGTAGAGATAATTAGTTTATTTAGGACTATTCCAAGTTGTTCATTATTCACTATGCAGTTTCTAATTGCATATAGATCTAATTTGAAGAACTATTGTAGAACCGGGAGGATTTTGGGATCTGCTTTTAAGTATTGTTTAAAATTGCTTAGGATCAAATTTCTTTTTTTTACTCTAACTCGATGCTTAACTGTTAGAATTTTAAAGGCTTTGACTTCTATTAAGTTTACGATTTGAATTTAAACAAATATTATCGGACTCGAACCTAGGGGTTCACTTCTTTTATGTTTTAGAAGGCTCTGAAACATTTTGAACTTGACAAAAATAAATGTAAACCGAAAATCAATAATCCATGTCACGAATCAATAGATATTCTCTGATAATTTGGGAAGACAAAACTAAAAATGAATTTCTCTTATAAAAACCATCTTTATAGTAAAATGTAAAGGTGTTCACCCAGCATCTTTCAGCTTTACCATCCAGCATAGCAATCAAAAATTTTAGTTAGCGATTAATCCGCTCAGATTAGACCCAAAGGCCGAAAGCGCCAACCGCAAAGCGCGACAAAAATGGCGCTAAGACTTAAGAGAGAGAGACAATAAAAGGCAACCGTTTGGTATTAGGGTGAAATCGTGAAATGAAACTGGACCAGTTTAAGCGGAAGCCGCAAGACGGCAATGGTTTGAGTTGATCTGGGGAGCTGCTGCTGCTGCTGCTGCTTGGAGCACTGTCTGCAGGCATGTAAGAAATTTCATACTAATTGGCATAAATACCAAGTGTTTGGAGAGCGAAGAGACGCTGCCTTGGCGACACTGACAAACTGACGAACTGACATTCAGAAAAAAAAAAACCACAACAACAAACTGCCTGCCGATGAGATCTTCACCTTGGCAATCATTAATCGTCTGCCAGCGACATAATATCGATGATGGAGCTGTGTCCCAACAATGTCTGGTCTAAGCCAGTTTTTATGGGCCGCTAGTTGGCCGCGTGCAACGCTGGAATGCTCATCGAACCAATTGAAATTGCTGTGACAACAATAAAAATTCAACTTTGGGGCCTTTTTTTTTCGTTGGCAGTTTGTCTGCTTGTTTGTGGTTGGTTGCCCCCGTCCACATCCACATCCACATCCACGTTCACGTCCACGTCTGGTTTGACTGACTGACAATTAGACGTAGCTAAAACGTTGACTGATCAAGCGATTTGTAGCTGTAAATTCATCTCTATTTCGTTTCGAACAAGAGTTCAGGCTGGGGAATGTTGTCTTTGTTCCTGGCCTGATCTGTCCTGTGCCTGGCTCCGCGCACTGGCGCTGGCTCTGGCTCTGGCTCTGGCTACTTGTCGCTGTTAAAATCCAATTAATCGAACAATTTACTTTGCTGCGTTTAGCGATGGTGTTGGACGGGTATGGGTGTGGGTAGCTGATAGCTGCTAGCTTAAGTTTCGGATTTGCATACCGTCACTCGACGAATAATGGGATTCTTATGATACTTTCTACACATTTGTTTGAATTCATTAAGTAAAATATTTTGCTTAAGCTGCTGTGGATTAAACACAAGTCTGACTCGTGCCAAGGCAATACTTGAGTGACGGAAAACAACGGGAAAGCAGTTTGAATCCTTGTCAAAAAACACACTTTCTGTATAGAGGGAAAAAAACGACATAATTGTACTCAACATGAGCACAATGGTTACTAAAACCATTTCATGAACGGATTTTGTCACTTGTAGTACTATGATCTCACTTGAGGAATTTGATTTTAAGATTTTCTTACAAAGAAGGACATTTGCACTGAAAGCAAACAAGTTTTTTCACACTAAGACTTCTTTTCTGACTCTACTTTTTTATGACAGCTATACCATATAGATGTACGATTTCGACCAAACTTAAAGGAATCATGGGAAATCACAGCAAACTAAAAAATACAAAAGTATGGAGGCGTTTTCTTTGAAACTAAAAAAGTTCTTCTTCCTAAAACTAGTTTATCGAGCGATCATTTCTATGGCAGCTATATCCTATGGTCATCCGATTTTGATAAAACTTTGAAAAACTGTGTTAAAGCGTTGAAAATATATGTATGCCAATTTTAAAGAGGCTTACATAAAAAACCAACAAGTTTTTCTTACTAAGACTAGTGTTCTAACCTTACTTTTCTATGACAACTATACTATATATACGTCCGATTTCGACCATGTTAAGTGAATTCATGGAAAAGCATAGCAAACTAAGAAATACAAAGTTTGGAGGCGTTTTCTTTAAAAACAAGAAAGTTTTCTCACTAAAGCAATTTTTTCGACCGATCATTCCTATGGCAGCTATAACCTATGGCCATCCGATTTTAACAAAACTTTGAAGAACTGTGTTAAAGCGTTGAAAATAAATGTATGCCAATTTTAAAGAGGCTTACATAAAAAACCAACAAGTTTTTCTTACTAAGACTAGTGTTCTAACCTCAGTTTTCTATGGCAACTATACTATATATACATCCGATTTCGACCAAGTTAAGTGAATTCATGGAAAAGCATAGCAAACTAAGAAATACAAAGTTTGGAGGCGTTTTCTTTAAAAACAAGAAAGTGTTTCTCACTGAAACAATTTTTTCGACCGATCATTCCTATGGCAGCTATAACCTATGTATAGTCATCCGATTTAGACAAAACTTTGAAGAGCTGTGTGAAAGCGCTAAAAATAAATATTTAACAATTTTAAAGAGGTTTACATTGAAAACAAATAAGTTTTTCTTACTAAGACTAGTGTTCTAACCTTAGTTTTCTATGGCAGCTATGCTATATAGATGTTCGATTGCGACCAAACTTGACAAAATCATGGAGAAGCATTAAAAACTAGTAAATACGGAGTTTGGAGACGTTTGCTTGGAAAATAAAAAAGTTTTTCTCACCAGAACAAGTTATTCCAGCGAGCGTTCCTATGGCAGCTGTATGTTATAGTCATCCGATCCTGCCGGTTTCTTAAAAATGAGCTGCTTTTTTGTGCCAGAAGACTTCGTGCAAAGTTTGGTGGCGATTGCTTTAAGACAGGCATATAAACTGACGAATGGAAGGACAGACTGCTGATCAAGAATATATATACTTTATATGTTCGGAAATGCTTCCTTCTATGCGTTAAAATCATTTGCACAATTTCAATAGACCCTCTGCAAGGGTATAAAAATGACGGCAACGTGTTAGCTCACTGCGCCATTGCACACATTTGACACACATCCACATGGCCACTCATAGTTTTCTATGCGATTGTTGAGTTGTTGAAGGTGTTTCTTTGGATTCTTCGATGGTACTTAGCTTGTATGATTGCTTGAGCACCGTTTTATTATCCAAACATGTTCCTTGTGGTCGGGTGTGGTGCAGCGGGTAGAGTGTGCGCCTGCTGTGCTTGGAAACCATTCCACAAACACGCGAAACCTTGATCGAAGCTGGTCTGATTGGCGACTACAACACATAAGAACACAACGAACATATAGCTGGATGACCACACGAAGGCGGAGGAGAAGGCACTCATCGTCACCTACCAGGGACCCAATCCGCTAGTAACCAAATTTCTTTTTCTACAAAAAATTGGATCTAAAATGAATTTGTGCTGGCTGCCTTGGCAGACAGACAGATTGTGTTCGATGTCGATGTCGAGCAGAACAGAAAGAGGTCGGGTGATTGATCCCGCCTTGGGACACCAAATGAAAGGGTTTTTTTTTTTCTTAAAAACTTATACACACGGTCAGCTTCACCAGCTACTAGAGGTCAGCTTTGAAGCCACGAAAAGTTTTTCAAATTTCACCGTTCGAATTCGGCGTTAAGCTGAAGGTACCTTTTAATTTTAGTGAAAAAAACTGATTGTAAAGCCAAGCAACCACCAAAATCGGCAACTGCGAAGAGTTCTAAATAAATTTCACCATTAATCTATGTGTCTTTAATCAATTCCTAGCTCCCGCTGAGAGCCAATTAAGATTTCAGATTGAACAACATAATAAAAATAGGCGTGGCATGAGATAATAAACATTTTCAAACGTGCTGTTATTCCTAAAACTGTAAAGCAAGTTAAAAGTGATTTTAATAAATCGAAATTGTTTATTCTTATTGACTTGCAGACCCGCTTAGGTTCGTTTTGTGTGGAGCCATTAAATTGCTAGTAATAATGCAAATACTTTTTGGGGCGCGGTGATTTTTTCCTGCGTCTTTACCAAAAACAAATGACACATAAATTATTAACTGTCTTGAACATGACAGCGCTACAAAATGCCAGCCACCGCCAGCCCCACTCCCCCCACCCCCACAAAATGGCCCGCCCGTCGGCCACCCTTTTCTTTTTTTTTTGTTGCCTTTCATTCCAAGCATGATTAGTGTCAATTTCTGTCACTTTAATAGCATCGCTCCGCAGTCAAGACGTTCGCGAGTGCATTAAAAAAGGAAGTGTGCCCTATAAAATAGGCCAAAAAAAGGCCGCCCCAAACCGTGCAGCAAGACGTTTTCATTAATAGACGCTCGAATATCAAAGTGAAACTTCATAGTCATGCCGCTCCACTGCCGCCTGCTGACGTCGACAAACGCCCGCCCCATTAAACCACAAAATTTATTACACCAACTAAAAGCGAAATCTCAGCGAGGCGCAGTCTGGTGCCGCCAATGGCATGGTAGTGACATCTGAAAGACGACGATCAGCAAGCGGGAGGGAGAGAGAGAGAGAGAGAGAGCCAGCTCCAGGCTCGAGTGGGAACAACTTAATTCAAGTGTTGTCACTTTGTCGTGTGTTCCAAAAATGCTGGGCCTTAAAATGCTGCTCATTAATTTTCAAGTGTAACTTTTATTAGGTATTTAAAATGCGTGCGAGAACTTGCCACCAAGCGGCAAGCCAATGGCAACATGCCGCTGCACATAAATTCGAGGGTGCATCTCTTTTTATTTTTCTGTTAAGCCACATGTTGAAGTTGCCTCCCTCTCTCCCACGATTTGTACCCTCACCCTAGGCACCGGGTCGCACATACTTGAGATTGCATTAGTCAGTTTTTGGCTGCCCCCATTCCATGCACCAACTTCTCGTGGGGAGCATGATCAATGCTGCATCATATGCCCGTTCACAACCCATTGCATTAATAATCTATAACGCCAGGAACATTTAGCTAGGGATGGGCTCGTGAGGGGAAATTGAGCAAAAAAAGTTGAGAGTTTGCTGAGAAGGATACGTTTTCAATGGGAGTTGCTAAGACTCGATAATATCGGATGGTTTAAAAATATCCATAAAAATCAGGGATGCAAACCGGTTTTGAACCAAACCAAACCGAACCGGCTTCCTTTCAGAATTGCTGAACCGAACCGAAAACCACAAATAAAAACGGTTCGGATCGGTTCAGTTCTCTAACTAAAATCTTGCCTAAAATCAACTAAGGTCATGACTTAGTAGGACGTGTCAGAGTAAAATCCATTGCTAAAATTCATAAAAATGATGTCATGAATTCAGGACCAGCCCTTTCATTTCAGAGCTGATTCAGCTATGATTCAGTTCAGAGCCTAAATTAAGGGATATGATAAATATAATAATTAAGATGCATATTACATATTCTTTTCTAGCAGACATTCTCAATTTTCGAGAGTATTCATCTAGACGACTCCTGGAAATCCGACATAATTAGCATTGGACATTCTTCTAAGGATTTTAAAGATATTTAAATGGATTATAAGAATCAAATTTCAAAAGTGTTCGACAAGTCACATTACTACAACAATCATAATATTTCGTTATGTGCCTTTGTGAACCACTGAACCGAACCGAAACCGCGGTTCAGTTAGCTTCAAAAACCATGTAATGAACCGAACCGGCGGTTCAGAAACTGTATGAACCACTGAACCGAACCAGTCCTTATTGTCCTGATAAAAATGGACTTTAAGATATGTTTTAAGGCACACACCATTTGCTCTTGTAACAGAAAGTTAAATGAAGTATAAGATTTTTCTTTAATAAACTTTAGATAACCAGATGACAAAGTAAATTAGTAACACACTTCATAATGCTCATTCCAACCAATCTTTGTGGAATGTGTTTCAAGTTAACGTAACAAAATATATATTACAATGAATATAATATTTCAGGAAACCGATTTTGAACCAAACCGGTTCGAACCTGGAATTCCGAATTTTAATTTCCAAACCTAAACTATCGGTTCGGTTCAACAAATATAGTAGACATTAGAAAATTTAACCATCTGTATGGCGATTCCATCTGTTATCTAGTTGGTTTTGAGCGGGCGGAGATCATTGACTCCAATTTATTTTCAATGATTCAAAAAAGCTTAACATAACATTGGAAATAACAAAAACTAAGAAATGCTATTTTACTTAATAATAAATTATATTTTGAATTTTCAATACATCAATGGGTGCCGTTTTCAACCCAAGAATAACCAGATTCCCATTCCAAAATGTTATTTTTTCAAATTCAAGTATTATTTAAAGACTTTATATTTATTCTAAACCGTTTCTGAATATATACTTTTCGAGCTAATCAAAGATCTTTTTCATAGAGTACCGAGTAGAAAGGTCGTTCCAGCAACTTAGCCAAAGTTTCTATTAAGGTGTGTAAAGTGCTGCCCAACGTCGATGCTTTCGGTGCTACCCAGCATAATTATTAGTTTTCCTTATAACATTCGATCTATGCCATACCCGATATTTGCAGCTAATGATTGACGCAACGCAATAGTACTGCCTAACTTGGGGGAGAGAAGACTAAGAGAAGTCCACGGGATCTCGAAGTAAGGACAGTTGCTGTACTTGGATCAAGTATTAAGCTCTTGGATCAAGAAAAACGAGGGATCAAAAATTCATACTTGAATTAAGAATTTCACTCTTAAATCAAGAATTTACATTCTTATCGAACTTCTGACCTTGAACATTCTTGATATGAAATTCCCAATTTTTATACCCGTTACTCGTAGAGTAAAAAGGGTATACTAAAGTCGTGCAAATGTATGTAACAGGCAGAAGGAAGCATCTCCGATATCATAAAGTATATATATTCTTCATCAGCATCAATAGCCGAGTCGATATAGCCACGTCCCTCTGTCTGTTCGTCCGTCCGTCCGTCAGTATGAACACCTAGATCTCAGAGACTAGAAGAGCTAGAGCAACCAAACTTTAGATGTAAGCTAGTATTGTCTGTAGGCAGATCAAGCTCCCGCCCCCGCAATAAAAATTGTTGAATAGCTCCTACAATTCGTAAGCTATCGAGCTCAAATTTTGCAGTATGCACTATGTGGCCAATATATACAATCTCACAAATTTTAATAGAGATCGGATAATAAATGGCAAAGTTAAAAAAACGTTGCATACTTATCTGAGCCGCATGAGGTTATTAAACACTAATTGCCTTGAGTAACGGGTATTTCGAAGTCGGGCAGGGCCGACTTTAACTTACGCTCTCGTTTCTTTCAGTGTAGAAGATTGGCAACATGCCCCTAGATATCTTTATTCGGCTGGGACCAGGCAAATGCTTTCCTCTACCAGGTATAACAGATCTAAAATGATCATCTCTAGCTGCCCACCCACCCACAAAAATGACAAGAAAAAACCAAAACAACAAACAAAACATTTGAGCGATCTACTAATGTCAATAAATCAAGAGCAAAGAGCACCTCCTGCACTTCAAACTGCAGCGGCATTGTGTCTTCTCCTTCGGATCCGAGTGAAATATTATCGCTGCTAA
Source organism: Lordiphosa andalusiaca (assembly GCA_035044965.1). NCBI lineage: Eukaryota > Metazoa > Arthropoda > Insecta > Diptera > Drosophilidae > Lordiphosa > Lordiphosa andalusiaca. Next base: position 280,106 of record JAWNNM010002500.1, on the reverse strand, counting down.
TGCTGTTAATGAAACACAACGTAATTATGTTGTATTAGAAGGGGACGCACCCTACTTAAGGAATTTGGTGGCCCTCACATTAATTATGCGCCCCGAGTGGAGTGGCATTTAGTGGATCTGGATGTGGATTTGTGCGGTAAAAAAAAAGCAACAGGCAAAAGAGCAAACAAACTGGGAAAAGGCCGGGGTGAATAATGTTCATATGACATTCGGTGTTTAAGAGAATATGGTGTGTGTTTATTGAAATCATAACTTGAGAACGCCCAATTGCAAATCGCTCATCTTTTTGGGGGGTGGGGGCGCTACGCTCGAACTCATCTGAACTCGGGCGCGTCCCCCCCCGCTGTGTTTGTCATGCGCTTAGATAACAACATTGGTCATTAATCGTTGGCAATTAATTATCATGCCTCGCGAGTCGGGCTTTATTTTAAAGTAGTTATTATTATAACGAACTGTCAACACCTACCTGTAAACGTTGTCGGACCGAATCGGGCTCGGAATATGTCTGTGGGGGCTACGGCAGCTGGGTGGTCGATGGCTTGGCTGCTGCTGGAAACTCGTTTTAGCCTGTCGCCCCGGCTGGGGCATGTGTAAATGTATGTTAATTTGCTGATCGTTAAATACAACAAAAATTTGTTGATTTTATTGTCAGTTGATTATTGGTTTTGTTCGGCTAACCCACAATTTAAACTATAGTTTCCTTTTTTTTTATTTTTGCTTAATTGGCGGCGGCCACAGGTTGGAAATAAATGAGTTTGTTTATGTTTTATTTGACTTTCGATATGCATAAGCAATAAGTGTTAATTGATTTTGTTTCTTGCATAATGGAATAGCTTTCAACTGGGTCACATAGGAGTTACCAATAGGAGATCACGCCGAACATTGGACAATTGGAATTTAATGGAGTCAATTTGATGTTTGGCCTTTTTGGTGTTAGTTCTGTTTAAATGCAAAAGGCACCCAAAACAAAACTGCTAACAATGCAGATCAAGAGATGAGCGCGTCCATTTCGTTTCAAGGATCGGCAAACGGCCATTGTTCGATTTGGCATGTTGTTTCTTAGGAGTTCACTAAAAAGACAAATGTGGTGGCGGTGGAGGTGGAGGTGGAAAGTGGCTGGTTGGGTTGCAGGAGCCAGCGCGTGTTAGCTCCACTCGTTAAGGATTTACGAGCAATTTTTATCACTTTGAGGATCGCTGACAAATCCGGCAACAACAAGAACAACAACAAACACAACAACAACAATGCCAGAGCAATGCAATGCAACATGCGCATAATAATGGCAAGTTGTCCAAGGCAACACACACACACACATATAAACATGCATACACTTGGAAAAAAAAACAGTTTATTCATCATAAAATATCATAATTATATTTTCGAATGATTTTTTTAAGGTTGAAAGCCAAACCGGTTCCATAACCGGCACTGGTAACATATTTATTGAATATGCCTTCCATTTCACTTTCAGAAAGTTTTATAGAGCACATTTATGCTTTGTTTCAGTCTTTCAATCTTCTAAATGAACATTGTCCTTGTTGAAAAGGCTTTCCAAGTATACAAAAAGAATTTACCATATGTACGAATTTATTAATCTTCCATTTAAATTGAGTAAATCATGAGCCGAACCAAGTTTCGAGCGCACTAACCCAGTTACCTCAAACCTCACCTTTTCGAACAGTAACCATTGGTACATGTTTAGTTCGAGGTACGAACCCTCGAGCCGGAGGTCCACAAAGAGCTTTAAAGTTTCGCAGACTTATTATAAACAATTACACAAAAAAAAAAAAAACAATTCGAAACGGGGTAATCCCGGATATTCTTGAGCTGATCCCGGAAATAGATTGATTTTACTTCCACAGGATCACTTCAATCATGCCCCGGGATCACCTCGTTTTCAATCCCGAATTCGGATTTTTATACTCTGTACCGTGGGTACATAGAGTATTATAAGTTTGTGCAAAAGTATGTAACAGCCAGAAGGAAGCATCTCCGACCCCATAAAGTATATATATTCTTGATAAGCAACAACAGCCGAGTCGATATAGCCATGTCCGTCTGTCCGTCCGTATGAACGCACAGATCTCAGAGATGGTAAGAGATAGAGATTTGACATGTATGGGACATATGCTTATTATGTCTGCAGGCAGATCAAGTTCAATTTTGGCCACGCCCCCTCCCGCCCCCGCAATTTGGAAAAAACGTCATATCTCCCACAGTTTTAAAGATAGACGGTTCGTTCTTTCTGGACATATTTAGTAATAAGGATAACTTATCGATCAGCCAAAGGAATTGTGAAGATGGGATGAACTGTTGTCGAGTTATGATCAAAAGACTGTTCGCTGCTGCAGCGCAGTAGCAGTAGCTACTGCAGCATCAAAATTTATGCTGAGCGTATAATTTCGTTGGTACAGAGTATGTTATAGTCGGGCTTGACCGACTTTCTTTCTTGTTTTTATATTTAGTTCTGAAATAATCTATACATTTAGTATTATATATAAAAACAAGAAAGAAAGTCGGTCAAGCCCGACTATAGCATACTCTGTACCAACGAAATTATACGCTCAGCATACATTTTGATGCTGCAGTAGTAGCTGAAAGCAGCGCTGCTTCTGCGCTGCTGCAGCGAACAGTTTTTTGATCATAACTCGAAAACCGTTCATCCGATCTTCTTCATTCCTTTGGCGGATCGATAAGTTATCCTAATAACTAAATATGTCCAGAACAAGCCATCTATCTTCAAAACTGTGGGAGATATGACGTTTTTTCCAAATTGCGGGGGCGGGAGGGGGCGTGGCCGAAATTGAAAATAAACTTGATCTGCCTGCAGACATAAGAAGCATATGTCCCATACATGTCAAGCCTCTATCTCTTACCATCTCTGAGATCTGTGCGTTCATACGGACAGACAGACGGACAGACGGACATGGCTATATCGACTCGGCTGTTGATGCTGATCAAGAATATATATACTTTATGGGGTCGGAGATGCTTCCTTCTGGATGTTACATACTTTTGCACAAACTTATAATACTCTATGTACCTACGGTACAGAGTATAATTATTTTTAACGGATGCTGCAAATAATATCGATATATCGTTATTTTTGTCCAAAAATTCCATATATCGTTATCGAATATTTTTGCATATTTTGCAGGGCTTCAGTCTGGGCCCGAGAACCGTTTCGATATTTGGGTCCACTAAACCGGACCCAGAATCGGACCATTAAAATTGCTAACATCCCGAAACGGACCTTCCGGCTCGATTCGAAGAATCACTTAAGTCGCTTTGTTTTTAGGAAATTATAAAACTATCTCAAAAGATTTTATAGTGCCGAATTGAGGCACTATCATTTAAAACCATATCCCTAAGCTCGGTATTATTCAATTTTGAATAGAACGAAAGCTGAGTCTATACAAATCCACGAATTCAAGATTAAAGGTCTAGGCAATGGTTGCGATGCTTTTTCAATAAACCCATAATAAATGAGGTCCATTCGGGTATTCGGTAATGATTTGATAGCTTCTTTATCTAGACGCTTCCTTCTCATCAAATATATGTCTTATTTTTATCTAAGTGAACAAAAACTTTCCCGTGGGTTCGGACCCCCGGACTGAACTTTCTCCAGAAAGGTTTCTCCAAAGGATGCGGCCTTGATATTTTATAAAGTTTTGATCTCTAGATTTTGAACTCAGTTAAAATGTAGTTTTTAAAAAGTGTCAAATGAAGTCGTAAAAAAAAATGAGTCATACACCCATTTATCCTAAGGAAATGGCTGTTTTTTGAATACATCGAAAACATCGATATTACCGATATTTTTTTACCTAAAATATTTATATCGAATTGATACTTTTTCAAAATCGTCAAAAATATCGATTTAGTTATTTTTGAAATATCCAAGATGTAACATAATAATTTTAAATTAACTTTGAGTGTTTTTTTTGATTTTAATGAAAAAAATTAGTTAACAATGCTAAATTAGTCTTTTTTTTTTGTCAATTTTAATCGTTATTAGCCCTGATAAATATGTGTAGAAGGTACCACACTTCTATCTACCAAACTGTGGGAAGCATAACGTTTTAACAGGATTTCAAAGGTGGAAAGGGCGAGGCAAAAATATGATCTTCCTGTGAGTATAAGAACTTTAAGTGTCGTGCATGTCGAACCGCTAACTTAGTGAAAAAATTCTTCAGTGGGACTGTAACTGGTAGCAATGTGTAATTGGATGTCAATGGAGGTAAGATCAGTAAATAACCCTTGCTTGAGGTACACCAGCTCGGTCATAACAAGGACTTCGCCATTAGCACTTCCCTCGGAGAAAGCTCTATAGTACAGAAGAATCTCTGAATATGAGATTGGAGGCTTGAAAATATTCTACAAATTCTGACGTGTCAGGAGGTGCAGATTCAAAAGAGGTTTTGATCAGCATTAAGTTGTATTTTTATGTTTTTTTTTCCAGTGTAAATTGTACACTGCACATACTAACTCTCACATATCCTACATTCAACTATGGAGGCAGGCAGGAAGCGCGCTTGTCTCATCGTTGTCGCTGATGTGGCCAAAAGTGGCCAATAAAACCCCAGCGACTACAACTACTACAATGACGGCGACGACGACGACGACGTCGACGACGAATTATAGCAAAGTAATCGCACTGCGAGTTGTCTCCGCGGCTGGCTGACCATTTTCTTGGCCATATTTCCTCCAGGCGGCTTTTGGCGTTGATTTCCCTTCCAATTTATGTGACATATTGATTTGAAATTGATGATAGTCCATTTTGCATTGACCCAGCGCACACATCCAATTTATTTTACCCATTTTAAATTGGCCATTGCGTGGCCATATGACTTCATCAGCGGTGTGGATCCGGATCGACGATCCATTCATACAGGACGACGAGTAGTTGCCCATTGAAATGCAAATTTAATTCAATTAATGATGCAGCCAAATGCCTAATTGCTATGCGCTGATCATCGTCGTTTGTTGTCTGTCTATTGCTCTCATCCTGGCAGGACTCCACCGGGTGCTCTGCCGTTGCCTGCTGTAGTGCAGCTGCCAAGCAGCTTGACAATACATAAATTGATGATTTAGTGGAGTCGTCGTAGTCGTCGTTGTCGTCGTCGTCGTCGTCTGCTGGCACACCATAGGCGTAATTAGACAAGCATTGTGCAAAAGCGTTAATTAAAACCGCAAAAAATAAATAAAAGAATTGCAGTTGCCGTTTGGTAGTTGCCTGCTGGCTGTGCCAGCTGCGTCACTGCGTCGTCGTCTTCTTAATGAGTCCCCGTCGATTGCGTAAGCTTCCATGTTGCATTGAACAGTCAGGAGAGCGGGACACATTTGAGCTAATAATTTCCTTTTAAATGGTTATGGATGTTGGATGAATGGAGATGCAGCTTCATGCGTATTTATGAGCCATCGGTGGCTGCGTGTTGGCTTAAGTGCATTTCATTTCATTTGGGTTCATGAAATGGGCTTCAACTCTTCACGTCATCGTGATGGGCTCAAGAAGGGGTAAGCAACGTTAAGAAAAGCCTAATTTTACAATTTTTACAATTTGTATGTAATTCTTTTTGCTGCACTTTATTAACATGTCGCAACCGACCTTATCGGATGACTATATCTCATGGCTCCCATAGGAAAAATCGGTCATTAACCTAGGTTTAGTGAGAAAAACTTTTTTCTTTTCAATGGAAACGTCTGCAGACTTTGTATTTATAGGTTTTCTAAGCTTTTTTATAATTCTGCAAAGTTTGATCAAAATCGGACTACTATATGGTATAGCTGTCATGCAAAAGATAAGTCTGAAAAACAGTCTTAGCTAGAAATACTTTTAGGTTTTTAGTGGTAGCAATCCGAAAATTTGTATTTAGATGTTTCACGTGCTTTCACCAAGTTTTTTTTTTGTCCAAATCAGATGACTATACGAACAACGGGTCGGATAATGCGTCGTTGTGGAAAAATGATTTTTTGAAAATATTTAAGCAATCACTTGCTAGGGTATAAAAACTTCGCCACAGACTATGTTAACTTAGCTCTCTTGTTGTTTATCAAGTCTGCAAAATAATCTAAGCTAATATGAAAAATTGCCAAATTGAAGCAGGTTTAAAAACATACCAAATATTTCGAGTGCCCACTGGCCCACACTTTCAGCATTAACCTGTCTTTAAGTTACTACCTTTACTGTTGTCTCAGCAGCACTCTGGGATTCGATGTGTTCAGTAAATTGCTGTCGTCGATTGCTTGTATGCAAATCTTAACCTGGACTACAGCTTCACTTATTTACCAATCCATGACTGAGATTGTTGCGCAGTCTCAGCAGCGCTTTGCATAGCAAATTCCTGGCGTCGATTGCTGGCCTACTCGGGTGCTACTGCAGATGTCAACTGTAATATATGTGGAATCTGGTGTCCTCTAAAGTCTCCAGATATGGCTACCTCCAACTTTTTCCAAGACGATTAGCAATGATACAACAATGAATGTAGGGAGCTCGCAGCAAAGTACTTAAAACGTTCAGTGTTTCGCGTAATCTAAAATCGTGAGGTTTGTCGCTCAAAAGCGCAGTACTTTAAAAATAATGGGCCCCTTACCTTCTTTGTTGTATCATGTGACTGACTATTCATGCTTTTCGCGCTTCAACATTAAAAACTGTTTATTGTTTTTGTAAGTGCTGGCAACGATTGACAAAATAATCGATATCTTCTCAAGTCGCAACTCGGAAAATCACGGTTGCAAGTTCATTCAAATTGGATGCAACTTGTTTGCTAGCAGCATTCAACACAATAATGCAGGAATGCAAAAATGTGCTGCAGTGAGAACCAGGCATTAATAATGCAGAACATACTAAAGTTGACTATTACCTCTATGATAGCTTATACTGATTTTATTTTGTACCGGTCTGGCAACACTGCTATAACAAATATGTTATTTGACTGTCCAATGTGAAGTATTTAATTGATTAAATATCCTAATTAATAGACTGAAGTTTATAAGAATTTCAACTTACCTCTTCATAAAGCTAAATATGCATAATTTCCAACAATCGGGTATGCATCCTTATATATTTGTTTATATGGCAACTCCTTTACACAGAATTGCTTTTAAGTTACACGTATAAACATAGGTAATTTTTGGAAATACTTGTACTCTGCATATAAGCGGAGTATATGAATTCGATTTCATTTCAGGAAGTGCTGTGGCACAGCTAACTTATCAATTCTAATGGTGCTGCCAGATCTTTTTATTTTGTGATGTCACAGAACCTGCAATAAAAATCGTAAATTTCATATTATAAACGTATAAACGAGCAAAGCAAGTTGTCACTTTGGAAGAAAATTCACCTTGTTTAAAACTGTCAACTGAAATTCATAGACTGAAAGTTCTCGATTGAAAAAAAGTAAGCATATTTAGCATTTTATTAAACACCGAATAATTTAATATATATCCAGAAAATCTGCAGAATGCTGCGCTTGGCGAAATTGTGGCAAAGCCCAACCAACTATGCCAAGATTTTACCCTTTTCGGTGAATAGACGTCAACAGAAGACCATGCCGGTCTATGATTCTTCATGCCCCAATCCACCCAAGTGGGGTTACTCGCCGTTTGGTCGGGAGCAAGCTACCTGGTCCGAATGGACAATGGCCAGACTGGACGATTTGTTGAATTGGGGTCGCAAGGGCTCTTTGTGGCCCATGACATTTGGCCTGGCTTGTTGTGCGGTAGAAATGATGCATATTGCTGCACCACGTTACGATATGGATCGCTTTGGTGTGGTCTTTCGTGCCTCGCCCCGACAAACGGATGTGATAATTGTTGCTGGGACATTGACAAACAAAATGGCACCGGCATTGCGTAAGATCTATGATCAAATGCCCGAACCACGTTGGGTCATCTCAATGGGTAGCTGTGCCAATGGCGGTGGCTACTATCATTACTCGTATTCGGTGGTACGTGGATGTGATCGTATAATACCAGTTGATATCTATGTACCCGGTTGTCCACCCACGGCAGAGGCACTGATGTATGGCATATTGCAGCTACAGAAGAAGGTGAAGCGGATGAAGACACTGCAGATGTGGTATAGAAAGTAAAAAGAAACGTTAAGAAACATGCATAGCCCGGTTATACACTTTCTGAAGGTGCTTTAAATGTCTAAAAGGTTGACTACAATAAATGTTATGAGAAATCAGTTTTACAGATGTTCTTCTAACTTCTTATAAAAATAGAGTAAATCGAACTTCCGCTACGCCGAAGTTTGTATACCCTTACAGTACGTATTTCTAACTAATTTGTTGGACTTTTCCATTGAAAACAAACAAGTTGTTCTCACTAAGACTATTTTTATAACCTAGTTTTTTTTTATGGCAGCTGTACTATTTAGGTGTCCGATTTCGACAAAACTTAGCAGAATCATGGAAAAGCGTAGAAAACAAGTAAATACCGAGTTTGGAAACGTTTGCATTGAAAACAAAAAAGTTTTTCCTACTAAAACTAGTTTCTTGACCGATCGTTCGTATGGGAGCTATAACCTATAGTCATCCGATTTTGACAAAACTTTAGAGAACTGTGTGAAAGCTTACAAATTAAATATATGCCAATATTAAAGAGGATTTCATCGAAAACAAAAAAGTTTTTCCTACTAAGACTATGTTTCTCACCTTTCTTTTCTATGGCAGCTATTCTATATAGATGTCCGATGTCGACCAATCTTAGTGGAATTATGGAAAAGCATAGAAAACAAGTAAATACTGAGTTTGGAAGCGTTTTCATTGAAAACAAAAAAGATTTTCTCACTAAAACTAGTTTCTCGAACGATCATTCCTATGGCAGCTATAACCTATAGTCAACCGATTTTGACAAAACTTTGACGAATTGTGTGAAAGCTTATAAAGTAAATATATGCAAATTTTAAAGAGGTTTACATTGAAAACAAAAAAGTTTGTTCTACTAAGACTATTTTTCGAACCTTACTTTTCTATGGCAGCTATACTATATGGATGTACGATTTCGACCAAACTTGTCAGTATCATGAAGAAGCATAGAAAACTAGTAAATACGGAGTTTGGAGACGTTTGCATTGAAAACAAAAAGGTTTTTTTTTCACTAGGGCTAGTTTTTCGACCGATCATTCCTAAGGCAGCTATACGTTAAAGCCATCCGATCCTGGCGGTTCCGACAAATGTGCAGAGTATTTGTGCCAAAAGACTTGGTGCAATGTTTGGTCCCGATAGCTTTAAAGCTGGCGGAGGACATAGCAGTGAAGCAGACGGACATGGCTATATCGACTCAGCTCGTAATGCTGATCATGAATATACATACTTTATGTGGTCGGAAATGCTTCCTTTTATGCGTTACAAACATCTGGACAATTTCTAGATACTCTCTGCAAGGGTGTAAAAACTTCAACTAATTGTTTAACTAAATGTATGCTCTTAGGGCAGTTAATTTGTGCAGGAGGTGGGCTGCCGATAGATCTCCCTCAGACCCACTTTCACACCAATTAATTAACATTCCCATCTCCATCAAACTCACGAACAAATTTCTAGACTGTAAATAAATCATGATAGCTATCTTGGATACACAAAACCCATTTTCACTTTAGTTCATTGTGTTATAGTTATCAAATTGGCAGTATCCCAGGGCCAAGTAACAATTTATGATTCCCACAAATGACACCAAAAGACACACCCGAACAAAGATTAGCGATCAGCAGTAGTAAACAACAAATCGTCAATAAATTTCAATCAAATCCGAGCGACACAAAACAACATTTTGGAGCCCTTGCATAATTAGAAAACATCTTAATTTAATTTACGATTGCCGATCAATGGAACGCATGGAGCGGCGCAATTAAAATCAGCTTAATAATTTTCCACAGTTCGAGGAGAAAGCGTGCGATAAATAAAGTGTGATAATAATTTTATGAAAGACCCCAAACAGGGTAACAAATCAATGCAACATAATACGCAGCAAGCCAATAAAAAAGATTTGAAGAAGGCATTTACATTCATGAACATAAATCTTGCAGAGCACAATGCTAGAGAAAAAAAGAAACAGAACGAAGAAATCCAAAATCAAAAAAAAAAAAAGGAATAGTCGACAGCCAACATTTTCATTATGAGGCTGGAGCGCGCATTGGTCCATGAATGGGAATGGGATGAATCTTCATACATCTTTTGGGTATTTGGAGGACCTCACAATTGGATGAGCGCATTACGGGCGATTAGGTGTTAAACACACAATTCGACATAATTTATGGCCTTCAGAGCAAAGAATTAAAGACAAAAAGTCCAGGGATCAGGTAATATCCAACTCTGGTGGTCAGTTGAACCATGGTTAACTTGGCAATGAAGTGCAATTCCTGCGCATGCGCACCGTGCCAGTCGAGTGCAACTGGGCCAGCGCAGCTTTTTGGCGCCGCAATTAAGCCGAAATCATAAAAAAGAATTAAGGTTAATGGAAGGTACCGGTCTGCTAATTAAGTTATGGATGTCTGGGTCTGTACGCTTCACTGCACCCCCTCCCTCTCCCACTCTTTCTCCCTTTTCAGTTCACCTTTCGACAAGTCATTGAGCTGTTAAATTTATTAAATGTTCCACCAGGCACTTGCTTTATTCATATTAATTTTTATTACCGAGCAATTGAAACAAGTTGATTCTTACTAAAGAATTCCCATGATCCCCAGATCGTTGCAACCTGCTGTGCTTTTGTTCGCCAGCCCCTCAAAACTAGCAGCAAGGACTCTTCAATGAATGCCTGGCTGACAGTTCATTCATCGAGCGTTTCCATTCACCGAGGATAGATATACTGTTGTGGGTGTGTCCACAAGGATTACACTAATGCGTAATAATGTTTTGAAAAATGCTTGAGAGGATTTAATGATGTTGTTTCCAATATCCAGGTTCAAGTGTTTTGGTGTCGGCAAATTCGCAAAAAGGATTTTGGGTTTTTGTGTGTGTGTGTGTTGAAATCCTTTCTTGGGTTTCAAGAACCCTTCATATTTCATAGGGACATTAGACAAAAGGCACTTGAGTGTTGTCAACTGAAGTGCATGTTGAATGTCTGGAAATGGTTTGCGGGTCAAGTGCAGGTGCCCACGAGCCGATTGCGCTGACTTGGCGGTTTTTTTTTTTTGTGCCTTTCAGAGGATAAAGAGATTTGTAAGTGATGCGCTCAGGCGAAAACGCCCTAACTCTTTGACTTTGGAACCAGGTAAACGAGGTAAAATGAAGCCTCTAAAAATGCCAAAAAAAAATGTCTAGAAAGGAAGTTTAAGATAAGATTAACTTAACATTCATTAACATATTAAAATGAACACGGAACCCAAGGACTGGGTAACTGTATTTCGCACATGCCAGAAATTGTGATCAAACCCATCAAGCCCCAAAGATGAATTACCCAGTTACTTAAAACTTATACCACATTTTCACATACCTGCCGAATGGTTATCCGATCAAATTGCACCCAGCTTTGTTGATTTTTACGCTATCAAACTTGGATTGGATTGAGATCGTATTTGTATTCCTTCACAAAGTAAGAAAAAAGGTCCTTTTGGACTAAAAATGTTTTTTGTATCCTTTGAATCATTCAATGCAACTAGAAATAATCCAAATGATGATTAATTTTCATTTCCATTGCATGATTTTCAGCTCCGTTGGATGAGTAAAAGGATATTTAAAGCATATCCAGTCAAAATATATACGGGAAATCATCCAATGGATATTTTTAAGAATCCGTTATTTCTCTGTGTTCTGGGAAAAAATAAGCGAAGAATTTTGTACATCATTCAAGTATTATCGGTGACAACTGTAAGGTTGAGTAAGAAAGTGTTCCTGCTGTGAAAGAGGTCGTGGGTTCGATCCCGCCTGAAGACATCTAATGAAAAAAAGATTTTTCTTTAAAAACTTACACACCCGGTCACCTTCACAAGCTATTGGGACAGCTTTAAAGTTAGTACCAATAGAAAAGACTCTTAAGCTTTGCCGTTTGATACGCTTCTGTTGTGCAAAAGTATGAAGCACACACGCCAAGAGATTGGGTGAAGCTCGGCTTAGCTTTTTGGAGCTCGATTCAATCACAAAATGCTCGTATTAAATACTTTTTATACCCTTGTAGAGGGTATATTGAAATTGTCCAGATGTTTGTAGCGCATAGAAGGAAGCATTTCCGATCACGTAAAGTATATATATTCCTGATTAGCATGACGGGCTGAGTCGATATGGCCATGTCCGTCTGTCCGTCTGTTTCTATGCTATATCCCTCGTCAATTTTAAAGGTATCGCCACCAAACTTTGCACGAAGTTTTCTGGTCCAAATACGCTGCACATTTGTCGGAACCGGCCTCGAATGACTATAACATCTATCTGGCATAGGAACAATCGGTCGAAAAACTAGTGTTCTAGTGGTTTTTGTTGCAAACGTCTCCAAACTGCGTATTTACCTGTTTTCAATGCTTCTCCATAATTCTGCCAAGTTTAGTCGAAATCAGACATCTATATAGTATAGCTGCCATAGAAAATAAAGGTTAAAAAAATAGCCTTAGTAAGAAACACTTCTTTGTAAACCCCTTTAAAATTGGCATGTATTGATTTTATAAGCTTTCACACAGTTCTTTAAAGTTTTGTCAAAATCGGATGACTATAGGTTATGGCTGCCATATGAATGATCGGTCGAGAAACTAGATTTAGTAAGAAAAACTTTTTTTTTCAAAGAAAACGCCTCCAAACTTTGTATTTCTTAGTTTGCTATGCTTTTCCATAGTTCCACTAGGTTTGGTCGAAATCGGACATATATATAGTATAGCTGTTCTACAAACGTAGAGTCAGAAAAGTAGGCTTATTGAAAAAAACTTGTTTTGTTTGTTTTCAGTGGATATGACTTTCAAATTAGTTAAAAATCGTGCTGCAAGGGTATACAAACTTATCTCTATTTTTTTATTATGATATAGAAAAAGAAAATGGCAATGTATTTTTTAAAGTGAATCACTTTAAAATCAACAGTGGAAACATTTGGTAATTAAGAGCGGGAAACTTTATAATCAAAAGTGCCGACCTTTAAGATTTAAATGGAAAAGCTTAAGGATCAAAATTAACTACTTACATTGGTGATTCTACCGGTGAAAAATGTTACATTTACCAACCATTTTTTTTTATTGTGTGTTTAGAAGGTATTTAAGGTACGCAGCACTTGTCATTTGCACTCACAGCAGCAGCTCTGTGAGTGGCTCATAATGAAAACCTGCTTCAATAAATGCTTTACCTATCTTCAATTCTGACAAGATGATTACCACAATATATCCATAATCCGCTCGCCCCATGTGGTTATCCCATGAAATCAACATATCAAAACAGTCAATTATACGTTTCTACATATCTACCCGGGCACATCTTTATCACACACACACACACACACACACACAGAGGCCCACCAACTACCCGGCCAGCGATTGATCGATCATGAGACAGACGAGACAACATTGGGTGAGTCCCAGACTCAAAGACAGTTGAAATAATTATGAAATGTCAAACTTGTGTTCGCGCTCGATTACGCCACTTGACATGGCCAATTAATCTCGGCTTAATTGGTTTGTGCCACAACACACAGACATGGACATGGGACACAGAGGATCGTATCCGATGTTGATGTGTGCGCAACAGCTTCTGATTTTGTCGTGTAAGTTTTTTATTTTATATACATTTTTTTTTTGTCTCCATCGAAATTTGTCATATCGATCGATTTGAGGAGGCTCCGCGGCTGGCTCAACTCCTGCGTCGCTTGTGGACATTTTATCAGATTCTTTAATTGCGTAAAACATTTTTGGATTCTTCACGTACGAAATTCCAAAACACCGTAGCTTGTTAAAATTCTTCCATCATTGAGGAGACACACAAAGACAAAGACAGCCCGGACGATGTGCGACGAGCGACGACAAAAATTGGAAATCACAAAGCTCGCGAGCGAGTGAGATGCGAGATGGTGGAACGTACGAAACGCCAATTAAGAAATTGACAAATTAAAGCTGAATGCTTTTTATAATCAAAACAGACAAAGCAAATAAGCAACTGGGCGGCCAAAAACAACTGGTTGTCATTGTTGTTGGTGTTGTTGGAGGTTGTTATGAAAATTTATGAATTTTGTATGGATGACAAGTGTCTGGTTTGGTTATACTGTGCATTTGTTTTTGTAGATTTATTTTGATAATTTTTTTTATTTTTAAAAAGAAAACTCACTTAATACTGAAACCAAAATGTATATATTTCATTTTGCAATAAGCTTTATTTAAAATAAATGATATAGGTTACAAATTGACTGTTTGGCGAAGCTTTTAAGGGGGGACGCTGGTCTAGAATTTTGAAAAAACCGAAATATTTTTGTTTTCTTAAAAGCTACTTTAAGCCGGGTATCCAGCACAGCGGAAATTAAAAATTCCTGCCAAACTTCATATAAAAAAAACTGTGCCAGGAATTTTTAGTTTGCTTTTTCGTTTGTTCTGTATGCAGCAACACGAACGAAATTCACACTTGCATAGATAGCGGCGTATCAATAGCGGCGTTTCGGAAGCGTGTGTGGAACGAGAAGCAGCTGACATTCAGGTTTACAATTATTTCGGAAGTGATTTGTCACAAGATGGAGGCAAAAACTGTGAGAAGAAGATTGATTTAATATAAGCAGTTGAGGCAAGACCATGTCTTTGACGAGCCACAGAGAAAATTTGACAAATTTGGCAATTTGATAACATTTCTGTGAAAAGTGCTTGAGAAAGTGTTGCAGCACAAATTAATGAAGAAGGTGGAATACAAGTAATTGTGTTTAAATTTCATAAATTCATTAATGTTATATTTGCTTGCCAGCGAATGACAGTAAGAACGCTTGGAGAGCGGGAGACAGAGACTAGAGAGAGAGAGACAGACAGAGAACGCTCTGAACGACAGTTTGTTTTAGTTGGGTTCCACACACTCAAAATAAATAGCAAATTCCAGGGAGGAATTTTCCGCAGTGCTGGATACAGGCCTTTAGGGTCTTAAAAATAACATACCAAAGGATGGATGACGGTAAACATGTCTAAATGTCTTAGGTATGCTTTAAAAGAGTCTCAACTTTAAAAGCGTTTTCTCGAAATCACTTTTTTTTAACTGGCCGAAGACATAACTCGAGCAAATCTTCACAGATCTATACGAAATTTTGACAGTACATTCAAAATACGTACCTCCGGAGACGTACGTTGGATTTTGTTCTTTTAATTTAATTGACACGAAAAATTTGGAATTTGTATAGTAAAACCTAAATTATAAAACCTCTTTCACAGATTTTCGATTGATCTTTTTGTTGAGTCACAAAAGATTCATAAATTATACCCATTTTTTCACCCTCTATACCAGCTTCCCCCCTTAAGGGACGTTTTCTCATATTTAGAATCATAATAGCTGCTATGTAACAGTTCCCCCGTAAAAGTTGTCCATAAGAGCATATATATGTATATTTATAGCTGAAATGTTTAATCAATAACCTTCCAGGGTTATTCCATGTCTTTGATTTTCTTCAAAACTAACTAATATTTATTCCGACGATCGCCTTGAGCTTACAAAGTTTAATTACTTTTACAATTACTTGAATAATTGCGCATGCAATGGTGAAGACGGTTGAATATATTCATGTATTTCTAGGTGAAAACTAAAACTATTTACGATTTCGAGTGCTCGAAATAAATATTACATAAATAATTCACTTACAAATCTGGTACAAATACTCAAGTAATTTTAAATATAATTACAATTTGAAATAATTATTGAATAATCGTTATTTCAAGCTACAATTACGATTACTAAAAAAACCGCCTTCAGGTATTATTTTGTCATTGTCTAGAGAAAGGAATAGAAATGAAAGTCTGGAAGTAATGATTACATTACAGCTCTGAGTTGCGTCACTACCACAAACGTTACTTAAGTGGAGAACAAATCTTGACTAAATCAAATTTTTTGTCAGTTTGTTTCAAAATGGGTTCAAGCGATTCAAATACTACGTTCAAACACACGAAATTATTTGTGATGAATGCCCTTCAAAGTATGCAAAACTTTATTTCCCTAAGTAGCTATCTTTTAGAACAAAGCCATTGCTAGTCAGTTATGGCTGCATCATAGATAATCGACACTGTATATTCACCCCAGATTGTAGGGTATGCAAGAAAATGTTGAGTTAAGGACATATATAAAATAAATGCTTGACTAAAACATTATTTTGTATACCTTAAAGGGCATCATGATATATTTTGTGGGTATCAAGGTAGAATGATTCATGATTATTTTTAAAACTGTTGACAAATACATTTTCAACATATAAATAACAAATTCAATTGAGGTCAGGCCATCTTATTTTAAAAAAATAATTAATTGTACTCAATCAAGGACATTTAACTTATTGGAACATTCGATTTAGGTTTAAAATATTGGTTTGAGCAGGCAGCGATAGCAGAAGGCTTTGTCAAGCTCCTCTCAATCTCTTAGATTTTCGCGCAAGAAAAAGGATTAAATTTTTGAATATCTACACCACATATTTAATCTGGATCAACATCGCACTACTGATAACTTGTTGTAAACTTTTTTGATTTCAATGGAAACTTCTTCAAGTTTTCTCAAGATGTCTTAATTAGTTTTCTATGTTTCTATGTTTTCCAGCTGCATAGAAAAGTTAGGTTTAAAAAATTATGTTGGTAAGAAACCCTTTTTTTTTGGTTTTCAAGGGAATCGTCCTTACACTTGGCTTGTATTAGTTGATTAACCTTTCACAGAATTCTTTGAAATTTTATTAAAATCGGGTGACTGTAGCATATAGGAATAGCATATGGGAAAAATTGATTCGAAAACAGATTTCAACTTTGAAAATATTTTTTCCTCCAATTTTATTGAAAATAAAGTCATAATTATTTATCAGGAATATAATGTTCATAATCTAGCCAAATTTGATAAGAACTAAGAATAGTTATCATTTAGCTTCCCATGTGAAATTTAAGGATAACATTTATTTATTTAAACATTTATTTGTTTGTTAACAACTAAACATAAATCACTATTCCTAGCAATAAGATGACCATTTCTGTTAAAGTCTGCTAATGAAATTGTTCGTTTGCTTGGAAATATCACGAGTCTCAGTACTTAAATCGTAATTGTCGATGATATTAGCTAAAAGATTTCACGATTGCACAGGACTCACATTCAGAGACTCAAAATCCAACTAACTTGAATCAAGATACTTTCTTTCCACAATAAACTACTGTAGGTAAATAAATAAGCGTTAATTAAAAGCTTTTATTAGACAAGGTCTTGCCATTAAAACATATAAGCACGGGACGTAAGCACTTAATTTACTATAAAAATCGTCAATAAACTTTTTAGGTAAAGTAATTTTGTTTTTCTTGTCTAGGCAAATAAACGCATCCAACAAAACGGGGGGAAACATTTTAACGCTCGCACTAAATCAATTGGGGAACATTGGAAAGCGGATGAAATTGTTATCGTAACGGTAAAATCGATAGAACTAGTTGGAGTCCTTCCTATCGCAATCAAATGTCATTTTGGTGCATGTTACAAGTTTGAGTTTTGAAATAATTGTAAAGATAAAGATAACATGATCCTTACACTAAATAGAACCTTCTTAAAAACCTGAATGGCTTACAGATAGCCGTCAAGTTCCACTGTTCTTCAATCTGACCCTGGCCTGGTTTTTCTGCAGTGGCCAACTCCCGCTGGTCATGTGAAAGCTCATCATCAACCTGGCCCAAATTAGTCGCCAAGCTGCCAAAACGTTTAGTACCAAGCTCTCACCCAGTTGCCGGGCCCCAAAAGATAATCAAGCAAAAAAACCAGAAACGCCTCGGACAAACATTTGTTCATTTGTCATGCAGGACTGCATTGCCGTTGACATACATTCATGATCTTCTGCTGTAAGCCAGCCAACTTCATGATGATCAACATGCTCCTTGGACATTGCACATTGAGCAATAAAACAGAAAGCGCAGAAAAGAAAATATACTAAAAAAAAAACCGTCGCAACAATTGAGGAGAATCCATCATTAATAAGCCCTAAAGTGGCTGCGCGGCAGCCCTCTCCAGGCGGGCAATAAAAACAAAGGCCAAAAACGGGCAATGAGACAGAACAACATGTGCACTTGTTGCTCTTGCCGCTGCAGCGGCTGGCCAGGGACAGTCGCAAGCAAAACACAAAACAAAAAACGCCAAACCGCTTTAGGCCATTTAAGGCAACGCAATTAATTATTTTTTAACTGTTTTGTCATTTCGGAATGCAACCAGCAGCCATCGTTGGCCATCGATTGGTCGTCCTCTCCGCCCTCCCGTCCTGCTGGCCGCCTGCTGTGCTTTAAGGACTTTGACATGGCCGAAGCAGCTTTCGCTCGTTTTGATCGCTTGATCGGTTGATCGATTGATTGCTGCCACAGCAACAAAAAAAGAGAAAAAGCAAGAAAACACAGCCGAGATTGTAAAACTTGGCTGTAACAAGCCGTTGCGTTAATTTGCCGCCGATTGGCTACCGAAATTGCCAAGTGACAGTTCCGTGTGACAAGCAAAATGGAAAGTCGTGGCTAAAGTTTAGATGCTTTATGCAAATACAATAACTATCCAAATATACCCAGGAATCAATAGAACAGTTTTGCATACCATGTTTAACCCAAGTTTTAGCAGGAACATCAAATTGGAACTCGCATCCCTAAGAGCCGAACAGCAAATCAACAAAAGTTGGCAGCTTTATCCTGGATTCAGAATATAGATAAAACAGCTGAACCCCCCTGCAGTTCTTAATTTCAATAATGCATATTCTAGGTCTGAATTCAGACAGCACTTCCCATGAAACGCAACAATGATTACTAAAGTCATGCCTCAAATCAACTTGGGTCATGGCGTAGTAAAACTTGTCTGGATTAAATTCGTGGATGAAACTCAAAAACCAACTGCCATGAACTCAATATCAGCCCTTTCATTTCAGTGTTGATTCAGCTATGATTCCTTACTGAACCGAAGATTGACTCGGAGGATTTTTCATAAACAACTTTACATATTAAACTTTGAATCGGAGTTTCAAGTCAATCAGATGATCAATAGATTTCACCTAACTGTATTTTCTGGGATTCTTCATATAGATATATTCTTGATCAGCATGGACAGTCGAGCCGATTTATCGATCCACCAAAGCACTGGCAAAGATCGGGGAGACGGTTGTCGAGTTGAGAGCAAAAGAATGTTCGCTGCAGCAGTGCTGCATAAAAATTCCTTCTTGGCATACACTTTCTTTCTAAGTAAATTACAGTCGGGCTCGACCGACTTTCTTACATGTTTTGAATGCTTTCTTTAGAGCCCGAGATTCAAATAAATCGGATGATAAATAGTTTTTATCTAACAAACTTTCAGTGAATTATTCTTCGGGTTGGATTCTTCCAATATTTCCTATATTTCACAGAGCTGGAAACTACAATTACCATTACCAATACCATTACAATTTTTAAGATAATTTATACAATTCTCGATTCTGATTGTTTAGTAATCGTAATTGTAACTTAAAACTACGATTATTTGTGATTATTCAGAGTTTATTAGAAAATGTAATTACTTTCACGATTACTTGAATAATTGTGCCTGTGAAGGGGGATTGTTGAGTTGAGTTTTTGTTCTGTATATAAAATAAATTGTTGGAATATTCCAAAATTAAATTAGAAAACGTATCTTATTAGTTTGATTGCCATGATCACCAAACCATTATATTAGCGGTTTTCCAAACTTGTTTAGTAAAAACTCATATTTTTCACCTACAATTACATAAGTAATTCAACTTTTTAAGCACAATTATTCATTAATTAAAGTAATTGTAATAGTAATTACAATTGGAAATAATCATTAAATCATTGTAATTGAAGTTACAACTACGATTACTAAAAGAATTGTGTTCATAAACTTTTCTGAATAATCGACATTATTATACTGAAAAGTAATTAAAAATGGGAAAAATAATCGAGATTATTGTACTGAAAAGTCATTAAATAGGGGAAGTAAGTACATTACAACTCTGCAATCCTCACAAATTGAGTTACAAGTCAACATGAAACCAAAATTTCGAAGTTCGAGATATTTGATTCGAACCTTAGTTTAGCGCATGCTTGAACCAATATTAATAAAAAATATGGGAATACACTTAAAATTATTAAATTGTAGTAGTAGTTTATTGCCATCGGTCAAAAAACTACTCAAATCGTGTAGAAATCGGGTCGTTTTTGGGTCGGAGGCGGTTTGTGAAAGACATGGAAATATTTCAAATTTAATTTAAGCTCTTGCTTTTGTGAATCATTGAACAAATTTTGAAGTCGACGATCTTAAAAACAGAGCCTTTTATGGGAGCGGATCTCTTAAGTAGTTCTAAATGTTATTCGGGGTTTTTAATAACAGTTTTCTGGCCACTTTTAAGACTCATTAGCTCAAAACTAACCAGAAAACAATTGAACTCTCTTGCACTTTCTGTTGTTTACCATTTTTGCTGAACATAACCGAAATTTCAGGCTTAGAACTGGTTTGGTTTCAGCTTTTACTTCCTAAAAGGTTTGGTTCAAGGTTCGGTTCACAGTGTGTAAAATAAAAGTCCGAGTTCCGGGTCCAAAATCGACTGCAGACTAACTTTTAAAAGTGTTGATTTTCCAATTTTTTTTTCAAAATTCATGTCATGACATGACAACTTTTCAAACTTTTCCGGTCATTTTGATCCACTTCGGAAAAGAATTTTCATTCATAGCGCACGCCTACATGATGAACGAACTTCTATGGCAAATTTAAGATCAGTCAGTCAGTTGGTCTAAGAGATTTATTTACAAAGATGTGGGACTGTATTTTGTGGGCTTAAACATTCCAGAAAGGATTACCTTTTATAAGTATTTCCAGGAAACAATAAAAGACTTCAGAAATAAGATCTTTAATAAAAACAAATTAAATCCAAACGTGAAATTAAAAAGTGGAGTATAAAACTTTTGGAGAAAGTCTTAGGAAAGAATCAGCAATCGCCATTGACTCGTAATTGTCCCAGTTCCATTAACTATTGCCGCCTGCAGTTTAAGATTTCTCTGTCTCTCCAATTCATTTCGTGATCTGACTTGAGCTTATCTCAGCCACTCTCCAATGATACAAACTGGCGTCCCAGTGATCTGTTGAGTTGCATCTGTAAAGATCAACTTTCTCTCCAGCCATTCTCCAACCAATAAAAATTTAATCATACCAACCACTCTCGTCCATCGCTCATCCTATCTGGCATCCACACCCACCCACTCAAGCCTACATTCACCTCAACTCGGCTCCCAGCTTCGCTCGCAAGTCGCTCATTTTGCAGCTAATTTGACAACAATTTACTGTAATCACAATCGATTCGTGTTTGCCAATTTTTTAATTGTTTTCAATCCTCTTTTCTGCCAGGGCCAGAGGACGGGCCCTGCCTCTTCGACTCCAAAACGAGACACACGATCGAGTAATTTACGATGGCCTCATGGTGATTGGGTCCGGGTTGGCGCAGAGCGCATGACACCCAGACAAACGAACTCCATTAGCCGGAGCGCTGGCTCTCCCCGGTTCGTGCGAACTTCTAGGAATTATGTTGTTCCAATTAAAATAAAAATTAAAACAAAAAGGCCAAAAAGCAGAGTCAACACTCGGTGGTTGTATCGATTTGTGAAATGGCTCCCATTGATTTCGGAGGCGCTGATTTCCATTTAACCTGCTGCACCGCTCCGCTCGGGGACCGGGACCGGACCGACTGCAGCTGCACCCTGCGGATCGCGCCTGATTCCTCGATACCGAAACGACTTTAATATGCAAATTCGGTTTCGGAAGCCAAAGTAATTAATACTAGAATGCAGCCTGGTGCAGCGGGCATGAATCCGAAATGAATCCAGCCAAAGGCAACAGCAACAGAAATGTTAATTTGGCTCTCGGCGCAGGAAGCTGTTTGGACAGCGAAGGTGAGAAGATTTTCAGTGCCCCCCAATTTATGGGTAGGAGGGCCGGTCGAGTCGATTGAAATAAAAATTATGCTTGACATATTGGTATAACTTTGGTTTTTAATTATGAATGACATTCGTGTGGGTCTTCCCAGCGCTCCCACTCTCTCTCCCCCTCTCCCCGTCAGTGCGCCTGCTGTGAAATCAGAGCTGGCCAGCGATAAAGATCTACCGGGCACTCCGGGTCCATCGTGTGTTGTGTTGGTGCCATAATGAAACTCATTGATGTAGGTAAATTATCGCTCTGTTCTTAACGTCGTGTTTTCGTGTTTTTTAATTGGACTTTGGGAATTTAGTGAAAAATGCTAATTAGTTAAAGGGTTCGTCTCGTCTGGGATTGCATTTCATTGATAATATGGCCTGTTTGGCTTCAACCACTGAGATTTACGTTATGTTCTGGGTTCTCCTCTTGTCTCTGCCTCTTTTACTATTTATCTACAAAATTAGATTAGCAGTTAATTGGTTAATGTGCAGCCAGCAACATTTGTTAATTGATTCTTGGAAAACTTTGAGGAGACGGAAAAAAAAAAATCTTGTTTTAATTAACAACTATTTGGGTGCTGGGTCGGCTACCGACTGACTCTGTGCCGTGTGTTTGTCTGTTTAATTTGGCAGCATAAAATTATCGTTTGACTTCTGTCTCCTGATATAAGTCAACAGTTTGCTGTGCATACCCAGTAGCCATTATTTTTCAACATGATTTGTTGCCCACTAATTGGTTTTATGGTTTCGCTACGACTTTGTCACTCACTCTCTCTCTCTCACTCTGGGCTCATTTGTCGAAAACTGATGCAAAGATTTCCAGTCTCCAATAATTTTATGCTGGCTTGTGTTATCACAAAAGGTTGATCCAGCTGATAAGCTGAAAGACACACAAAGCGTATTTCGTATATCTGACCATAAATAGCTACGCCAATTGGGTCAAACCAACACACATGCACACGTCGAACAATAAATTCTCCACTTGCCACAGCAACTTGCCACAAATTCAACATAATCAACATATGGACAACCATCTTCGTCTCTAGCTAGATATACAAACATGTTGTAGGCTGTCTGGTTGGCTTGTAACCCGATAGTTTTGTAGTTTTGTGGTAGCGCACTCATAAATTTTACCCCCAGAGACGATTACATGGCACGGCATCAGGTGTTAAGCGGGCACAATACCCTAGCAGGCATAAAAGGCAGGGAAGTTGGACTTGTTGGGCAGGTTTATACAGTGAAGATGATTCAATGTTGTAGGAGTGACAAATTTGTTATGCACAACCGAAAATGAGTAATATAATATTTGGTAAACAAAATTTGTTCTACAAAACGGTCAGCAATAAGGAGCTAGTTTAACTTACTACAAGAGAGCGTGGTGTATACTCTTTCCCAAGTTGAAGATCATCAAAGTTGTAGTTAAATTGAACCGAACTGTTTTCTTGTGGTGTTTCCGGTTTGATTTAGCATTTTCGACAAAGCATTGGTTTGGCTTTGGGTTCGTTTTAAGAGCACAGTAAAACTAGTGAGAAAGTCAGTCAAGCCTGACTGTACGAAACGAAAGTGTATGCTTAGTATACATGTTAAGGCTGCTGCGAACATTCTATTGCGCATAACTCAACTACCGTTCATCCTTTGTCGAATCGTTAAATAATTTTGATTACTACACAGAAAAAAGAAATCAATCCGAAACGGGATTAAAACAGGGTAGTCCCGGATATTCATGAGTCGACCGCGGACAAGATTGATTTCGTTCCCTCTTTTTTTTTTAATCCCAAAAAACAGGATCAATTGAAGCCTGTTTTCAATTCCGATTCGGATTGATTTAAGATTTTGTCATATTTTCTCAGAAGGTACGAACCTTCCATCTAGGTGGAAGATATGACTGTTATCAATTTTCTTTTATTTGAAAAACACATTAGCTTTACTTTCGAAATTGACAAATTAAGGTACGAAAAAGATGGATTTGGAATTGAAAACGGTGAAAGAATTGGCTGTCAAATTGAATAACCGCCTACTGCGCCACTTCTTGAACTGTTATTGTATTGAACATTGCGCAAGCAATCGCATCTACCGGTATTGCTGCAACTCTGTTGGGAGGTGTACGGCACATTCAGCTCTGAAGTTTACGTTTAGCCTGAAAGTCAACGAAATTCATAATTTTTATATATTTCAAAGCAATCAGTCTTGGCTAAAGTGTGGAGAGTTGTAAATTGATCAAAATATTCAGGTGTGGTGCAGCGGGTAGTGTGTGTGCCTGCTGTGCAAGAGGTAGGGGAATCGATCTAGCCTCGGGACATTTAATAAAAAAGTTATTTCTTTAGAAACTAATAACCTTATTCCAATGGAACATATTTTGTACATTTTGAATTGTGTGATTCGCTAAAAAAATGAACATTCTAAGCCGATAAGAAATGGGAGGAATAGCAGGCGCTTGCTGACGTCTTTCCTATAAGGACAGAATTCAAGTTTTAAAAAATTGATCTGAGAGGTATGATATAAAAAAAAAGTTCATTCGCAAATATTATATATATATGTACATTAGAGCGCACTTTTTTTGTACGGAAAACTTAAGGTCATACTGGCGCCCTTTGATGCGCTAGTTTCTGGTGTATATTCAATAAGAATAAGACGCGACGGGGAACTAGGCTATAACACACCCGGTCACCTTCACAAGCTTTGAATTATTAATCCATGAAAAAGCTTCTCAAACTGTGCCATCTGGATTCGGCGTTGAACTGTACAACCCTGCGAAGAAATCAACGAAATTTGCCGAGAAATCCATCTTTTTATACTCTGTACCGTAGGTACATAGAGTATTATAAGTTTGTGCAAAAGTATGTAACATCCAGAAGGAAGCATCTCCGACCCCATAAAGTATATATATTCTTGATCAGCATCAACAGCCGAGTCGATATAGCCATGTCCGTCTGTCCGTCTGTCTGTCCGTATGAACGCACAGATCTCAGAGATGGTAACGAGATAGAGGCTTGCACATGTATGGGACATATGCTTCTTATGTCTTCAGGCAGATCGAAGTTTATTTTCAATTTTGGCCACGCCCCCTGCCGCCCCCGCAATTTAGAAAAAACGTCATATGCTCCCCACAGGTTCTTGAAGATAGATGGCTTGTTCCTTCTGAAACATATTTAGTTATTAGGCATCAACTTAGTCGATCCGCCAAAGAAATGAAGAAGATCGGATGAACGGTTTTCGAGTTATGATCAAAATGACAGATTTTCTTGGTACAGAGTATGTTATAGTCATGGGGGCTTGACCGACTTTCTTTCTTGGTTTATCATGATGATTTGATAGATGGCAAATGGAAACGGGTAAATAGAAGCGTTAAATCGGGCGTAGAAAATCTCAGCAATATGAAATCTTTGATTACACTCAAGTCCTCGGTCTGATTTAAATAGACACAAGAGCGGTCGCTAGGTATTGTGGGAAGCACAACAAGCTAAACCCAATCCCACGTGGGATAATGTCTGCATCAAGACAGGAATTCCACGATTGTAAAATCCGAGTTCAGGACAATCTTGCTTCCACTTGGAATGAATAAATCCGGAACGGACCGATTTCTGACATCGTTTGAATCTCGAATTTTCTTTTCTGTGAGAGCGCTCTCCTATTGAGATCCAAAATGATCAATTTGGTTGTCTTCAAATCCAGAAAAAGAGTATTTGAGTTTCGTACTACTCAAAGCAGACTATTTCAATGTATTTGAAAATTTGTATATTTTTTTTTTGTGTTTGTGTACAATTTGGCCGCTCGTTTCACTTGCTAGCTGTTGGCTGTCGATTTTGTTGTTGTAATAATTGTTTGTTATTTATTGCACGAAAGTCATTCCTTTTTTAATAGTCATGCAAATTAATTTTGCTCATTTGTACAACAATAAAAATGTTAACTAATTAATTTTGATTGAAATTTGCATGCAAAAAGCGAAAATCAATTTGCTGGCGCGCTGTTCTGTTTTGTTCGCGGGCTTTTGGCCTAGCGTGTTTTGTTTAAAACTTAATAATTCAATAAATCTGTTTGCATAAGTTTGCCGCCACAGCGGCACGCCATTTGCCAACACACAAGCCAAAGTCCGCCCAAGGGTGGGTGAGCCCGGGCACAGAGATCTCCTGGAGTTTTCTTTAAGACCAATAACAAATGCCCAATTAGCAGAAACAATAATCAACTTTTTGCCAAAACGGAAGTTATGTTAATTAATTTCAACTATAAAATCCGAACGGTAAAATGTTGGGTATGGATAGAGATAACCATCGCCAGCGAAACTGAGAACAAATGGAATTTCAAAATATTAACGATAGAGAATTAAGCAGCATTTTGTCAGCGCATTTTTTGGCTCGGCCCCGTCCCAGCAGCCGCTGAGTGTCTGGTATCGGTTCCCTTGGACTTTCTTGGGTTGTGTCTGTCCGACCCTGCCAATTATAAGCTAAAGACATTGAATTTCGCTTTATCGCGCATTTCGTTTGCCCCCCCAAAAATGAAAATAAAACAACACACAGCGGACTAACAAGAGGAAGCCGCATCAGGCTGGAATATATATCTCAAATTAGCAAACATTTTATATCTGTCAGCTACTGTTCTCCCTAATTAATAACAAGATGCCATTTTAATTCCATTTCGTGCGTTTTGCGCGCTGTTGCGCGTTTTAATTGCCCCTGAGGAACTTCTTTCTGTTTGCCTTTTGAGACCTCGACGAGGCAAAGACGACTGCACCTCAAGGAGAAGGTTTGCTGATGTCCAGCAAAAAGGCGCCTTCGTGCCATGGTGCAGTTAATCGCAACAGTTTGTAATTATAGCTAATTTTCGATCTATAAGGGTGGATTTTTTATTTTTATTTCAAAAAATTATGAAGCAGAAGACAAGGCCATAGATGGGTGGGAATAACTCTAGTTTATAGTCTGTAAACAAGTTATGATAATAGTTCGGTTTGCCAAATGGCATTTTATTGCACCTAGTTGTGTGGTAAGTATGCAGTTGAATGCGAAATAATAAAGCTAGAACTAAACTTGCTCAAACATTTGAATTATGCCATATAGAAGTGGAGGCTGCTGGTGCTAAAAACAAGTTTATTACGCACGAAAACACTGGCAAAGATGTGATGAAGTTACATTTTGTTGGTGGGGAGTCGCTATGCTAGAACCAGCCGTGGTCCGTTGTTCATTTTCATCAGCACAAAAAGGCTATTTAGTATTCGTTAATAGATTATAAAGTAGGAAAAACGCCATGTCAATCTGACTGTCTGTCTGTCCGTTTGAGAGCACAGATCTCAGAGATGGTGAGAGAGATTGAGGTTTGCTTCGTATACTTGCAGGTAGATAAAGCTTGCATTCAATTTTTTCGAAATTTATAGGAAAAACGCATATTTATGCTGGGCAGCACCGACTAAAACAGCGATGGGCAGCACTTGGCACTGCTCAACGTTTTTGTGTGATAAATATATAATTTTAGAGGAACTGCGTTTGATATAGACAGGCATGACCGACTTTCTTGCTTGCCTTTATTTGCGGTTGAGTTAATCCTAATCGGTCCTTGTCCGATTCTCCCGATTACCGAATATCCGGCATTAATAAAAATGGCAGGAAGAATTCACCATGCAAAAACCTCTAAGCAATGGGCTGGAAACTCAGTTTGTGCGTATAGAATGCAAAATAATTTGATTTGGGATTTTCCCATACTGGAAAATCACCCCCTAAATGCTAGTAGCACACCAGATTTCATACTTCGTCACTTTACTTTATATGAATATAGAAACTAAGGCTGCAATCCCCTGCGAACCAAAATTATCCAATGGTTAAGGTACAACATTTTGAGGTTATTGGGCGAAGGTTTTGGTTCGAGCCTTGGTTAAGTCTATGCTTTATACAAGCTTAAACAGCAATCGTCTTCAAAGCGACATAAGCTGCAAGGGAATTGTGTCCGTTTTGGGTTGGAACTTGGGGTTTTTTAGAAAGTAGGAACCGAACCCGAAACGGAGCAAAAATAATTTAAAAAGGATTCTGCTCAAAAATCTATTTCTTTCACATTCTTCCCAGCGATTTCTAATTAACTTTTTGCACACATGTTCTGAAGTCTTCTGCATAATACTGTAATATCTTATGAAAGTGCTAAGATAATCGCTCTCATCTGAACCACGGTTCGAACCAGCTTGGTTGAGCGCCCTTCCGAACCCGCTCCGTGAACCCGAACCCACCATTTTTCGCCGGTTCGAACTCCGGAGTGAATCTTTCCTGATATTTTTGAGGCTTGCAGCACGGTTTAAAATATAACTTACTGTTCAAGTCAGTATTCAACATCCTGGAACTTTTATATCGTACCAATACTTCATACAAATATAATCTTTTTCATACAGCTCATGACCATCAAAGCAATGACAAAGTGTTTCTTTTTATATAAAATGTTGAACAATGTAAAAATTTGACCCCCTTATGAAAACGTAAATTTCCTAGACTGCGAAACGTTTCCACAGTAATGTTAAGCTCCTATTTTAAGAATAATTCAATAAGCGTTGGAGTCGAGGATCTTTAAAAACCGTGGCTAATATGGTGGGGATGCTGCTAATGGTAATTCGAAACATTTGTATACTCTGTACCAGACCAGATAATAAGTAGACACCGGATTTTGCATAATCTGAAACCGATTTTAATCCTTGTAAACTCGGAACAATGTGTACTTAACAAATTGTTACACATCATTTTGTCTTTTGCTGACCTTCCTATATATTTAATAATTATTTAAGTCATCTTGGAATTGAGTGCAGAATTTTTGGAATTTTCATTATATAGTGTTGTGCACATATACTCTGCTTTACTTGGATGAAAATTGGTTTGAAAATATGCAAAATCCGCTGTCTAATAATAGGTTTGTGCAAAAATATGTTACAGCCAGAAGGAAGACCCTGCGACACCAAATCTGCATCAACAGATGAGTAGATATAGCGTCTGTCCGTCTTTCCGTTTGAACTCACATGTCTCAAAAATGGTACCAGATATAGGTTTGACGTATTTGGAATAATAACTTCTTATACTTGCAGACAGATCTAGTTTATTTACAATTTTGGCCCTGCAATTTCTAAAAAACTTTATATCTCCCACAATTTTAAAGACAGATGGTTCCTACCTGCTAGACATACTTAGTAATTAGGATTACTTATCGATCCTTTAAAGGATTGGTAAAGGTCGTATGAAAGGTTTTCGAGTTAAGGGCAAAAGACTGTTCGCCGCTGCCGCTGCTTTGAGCTTCAACTGCAACATCAAAGTTTATGCCGAAAGTATAATTTAGTTGGTACACGCAGGATACAACAATAAAGGTAAGGCGGCGTCAGTGCGATGAGTACTTTTGCCAAAAGCTTACGCTTCAAGAGTACGCGCAGCACTGAGCGTGAAGGTACTTTGCAGAGAACACACACTGCCTTACCTTTATTGCTGTATCATGGTACAGAGTATGTTGTAGTCGGGCTTGACCAACTTTCTTACTTGCTATAGATGTATACTTTAAAATTTGCTGCCGATTGTCATACTCAGTTTTCCTAAAACAAAAGTATAATAGAGGAAAAATAGGTTTAATTTTTATATGTTGAACCGAGTCGAAATTTGTGTTTGTGTTCGGAACAGGATTAGGTTCAGCTTTAAAAACTTAGGAGGTTCGAAAGAGACAGCTAATCTGAAAGAATGAATTCCGTTTCGGTTCAAAACCGTTTGCAGCCCTAAAACAAACACTCTGTCTTTGCTTTAACGCTCACGAACTGCTCGAAAAAGTTTTTTTATTTATTTAAACAGTTGGGACGAACGAAACAATTTCGGGATGATGGATACAGATCTTTTAGTACCGAAATTTTCAAACGAATGACTTCAAAGTCGGCTTGTAAGCAAAGTATGAAACTATGGTGGTCTTTCTGCAAACGATTTAAATTTAATTAAGATTAAGTGAAAGCAAATCAGAATATAATGGCAAGGCGACCCTTTTTTGCGTACTGATTGATCTCACAAAAAAGTGAGAAAATATGTAATTATTTTAGTAATTTATTTATTATGTACTAGAGCCCTGCATGAGTGGAAGCAAAGTGCTCTTTGATTCATGTTTAGTTCAAGTATTAGCCTTTTTCCACCAAAGAAATGAAACATCATTTCTTAAAATGACAAGAAATGAAGGAAATTATATCATTTCTGCCATACGTTTCTTCATTTTCATTTCCATTCATTTCGTGTCATTTCTTAAAAATAATTAAATTCGCCCCGAATGGATTTGGAATTTTTCCAACATTCTCTCAGTGCCATTAGTGTCATCAGAAAAACCAAAATAGAGAGGTAAGTAATTTGTTTCTTTACAGATGAGCCCCCGGGAAACCCTAAGAACCTGGAAGAAGATTCAGCTGAATGAGAGCATTAAGCGAGCAGCCATCTGGGTCGCTCCCTTAACTATCCAGCTTGGGAAAATCGAGCAACTTTCGTTGGATAAGGAACCGACATCGTGGCAGCCAAGAATTTAGCGTAGAAAAACTACCCAACAGCTTTTAACTTTCCAGGAAGATGTAGTGGCAGCTTTATAGAAGAGGACCGAGGAGCCTTAAGCGCATTGGTGCCGAGCGGCTTGAGGTCGTGGATACACCGTAGATTTATTTTGTGCATTTTATGTGGGGTTATTAAAAATTAAGTAAAATAAACATATTTTAGCCTTATTTGAATTGTGTTGTTGGGTATTGAGGTACAATGTATGGCGCGACTTATTAATTCTGGTGAGTTATCAAAATTATTGGCGACATTGTTGGCCTCGGGTTGTGGACCTTATTTTTCTACTCTGCGATGGTCCAATCCCTTGCTTGTTCTGCGAAGCCGGTTCTTTAATTATCTAAAAGCAGTTTTCACTACTCTTCTTGCCTTGGACAGGGCGTGGTTAAGTGTTTTTAAAATCTTTATTGAATTGAATGCATTCCAGCATTTATTTTAAGATAGCCAACACAATAACAAATCCTTTGGCCAAATTAAAATCAACAAAATCATAGCATCGGATGTTTTTATCCACGTATCGTTGTGAATGTCAGCAAAATGATGTTTTGTCAATGAAAACGGCAAAATTTTCCAGAAACGAAATGATAGAAATGATGCCCAATGGAAAGAGGCTATAAATCAAGTCTGAAAATATGTTGATTCAAGTTAGTAAGTTCATATAAATAACTCCAAATAGATGAAGCTCCAAACAGATCAAGGGGAACTTTGATTCATCTCATGTAGGGCACGCATAATAGAGTACACAGTTTAACATAGATAAATTCTATTATATATGTATTTATTTCTAGTAATTTGGAGTCACATAAGCAATTTGGCAGATTTTAAGTAAGCAAGGCAGGACGTAAAGCATTCTAAGAGAATTGTACAGATATGGAAACGAAAACATAACAAACCAAGTTAATAGAAGGCTCTAAGAACTGTAACACTTGCGATTGCTGACGAGTTTCTGCCGACTGAGGGAAACGGAAAAGTTTCAGTAACTGAGAACTAAGGTTCACAAAACTTCAGGTTCGAAACGAACCTCAGACTCCTCCTTGGGTTCGAAACTATGTCTATGATTGATGATTCTCCGCTATTTACTCTGCTATATGTATTTGGGTTTTAAACTGCAGATACAACCAAAAACCCAAACTATAATTGAAACTTTGTCTGTGCATTTTGAAGGTTTGCTAAGTATGGCGTAATTGTTCGAAATAAGTTTAGCCCTTAAGCCTTAACGATTCGTCAAAGCGCATCTACACATTCCCAAAACTGTTATCAAACTTCAGGTGTCTTTACCCAGCACCCACCGCCCACAACGCACACAACTCGCAATACAACTTTTCCCACAATTCACACACTAAAAAACACACACACTTTTGTGGCCATGAACAAACAGCAATAAGCCAGACATTTTGTGGCCATTGTCTGCATAGATAAACACTCCAATTGTATGACACTAAATTGACGTAAATGAGATCAAATGGCCCCCGACTCCCATCTGTATCATGTAACTGCCGACGGCAGCGACATATTGGGCCAGAGTTGTCTCCGTCGTCGTAGAAAAAACCCCATTCAGACCTTCAGCTCGAGTGTTACTGACCATAAATCGCAACGGTTCAGGCATTTTAGTCAATATTTTGTGAGCAGCGAACGCCATAGACTGGCCAAGTTTACAGTTTCCCCCCCCCTTCCCACCCCTTCAGTACTGACCACCTTTTCAGGCCGTGTTGAGTTTCCCCTGCCAAGAAACCGGTTCCGTTTTGGTCAACAAGTTTTTAACCACGAAAACTTGTTTTCATTTCAGCGATCAAGCTTGGGCAACGCCTACCTTGAAGCAGAAGACGGTAGGAGGAGCTTTCCAGTGGTGGCCAAAGATGGTGACTGGACAAAAATGGTGGCTCAACGCTAATAGCGATCGAATTTATGGAATTATTTCATTGTTCTAGGAATTTGAATGCCGCCGGACGCAAAAAAAAGGCACTCAAAATGGCCGCGGGCCAGGAGATGTTGGCAGGCTTGATGGCTTCATTATGCAGCTGCCGGCCAGTTGGCGTTTTTCGTACAAATTGGCTGATTTAATATTTTTGCCAATTAAGTTTGGCCAGCCGTCCAACAGATCCCGCGATCCCACGTCCCAAAAGGCAGCCCATAATTGGTTTGGCAGCATAAAAATCACATGAATACATTTCCTCTGCATGGCAATTAACTGGCCGAGTACTCCGGCTATCCTTCCATCGGCAAGTGCAACTAAATTGACTGGTGCGGCCGCAGTTTGGTGCCTCGTCGTGTCATTAAATGCTTGAACAAAATTATCTTGTTAAAATTACAAATAACACGAACAAGAAGTAATAAAAACGTACGGAATGAATAATGTGCGCCACGTTAAATCGCCGCTGACTGACAATCCCAGCCAAGTTGGCCTGACGACTGGCAAAACTGACGACCAGTCGCCGAACGGGTTTCAGCCTCATCCAGCATCCAGCATCGAGCATCCAGCATCCAGCATCGAGCATCCTTCATCTGCTGTGCCACTCAGCGTTCTTATAACTTTATTTTATGTGTCGATTTTTACTGCTCACTGCGCGGTTGCAGTTTCGTGAACTTTCCAAGTTAATTGGTTAGCGATTTGAGAGCGCTTGTAACGACCAAAAACTGTGTGTTTGGCTGTGGTTTTTCTTAGCGACAGCAGCAAGTGGCGATTACTGAGCTGTTAGTAAGCCGACTGCTTCAGATTGGTCACATACTTAGATGGGGGAGGGGGGCCACGAGGACGACTGAAGTGAACCAAGGTGCTCTTTTGATGGTTCATTTTAACGGTTTTCTGATTAGTTGATCAAAGAGAAAGTTCTGGGTGAACACATACATAAATGTGCTGTTTAATTGAGATGAATTATATTTGTGCATAAAAAAAGTTACTCCCAATAATAAATCACTGAAATGGCAAATGACAATTTTATAGCTTAAATCAAGTTCCATTCTTGCAAACTAATATGCACGACACAGCAACAGCAGAGCTGGCTATAAGAATTATTATAATTATGCCTAAACAACGATCCAGCTTAATTTGGAGAATTTAGAAGACTTTGCAATCAGTCTTAGATTGGTGACTTATGTCTCTTAATAAGTCTGTCCACACTTTCTATGGGTAGCACTTTTCTTAGTTTTTCCTTGTACTCGCCATGGTTTTGGTATACGGTTTGGTTGGTTATAAACTCATAAAAAAATTCGCCCTGGATATTAAAAATTCTCCTATAAAATCCATCCTAAGGCGATTCACCCTAAATTTAAGAAAACTTTTTGAAAATTTTCCATTAATGAGAAAATATTTTTCTTAATTTTAGGGTGAATCGCCTTAGGACGGATTTCATAGAAGAATTTCTAGTTTTCGGGGCGAATGTTTTCTGAGTGTATAAATGAAATCGAATGACTATTTTGTACAACCTTTTTCATCTTTGTATTCAATCAATCGTGGCACAACTTATTCAAAATGGTTGCCTTCCTTCAACAGGCCAATCATCCATAGAAATGAAGTTCGGTTAATGGGATTTTAGCCATGTTGGAGTAGCATTTGCTGGAGCGGAGTCTTGTTGAAAGTTTGAAAGGAAATAGTGTCCTACTGAGAAGCTTCACAACTGATACACTTTCGCCGAGGTTTCGACTACTTTTTTACAAAAATTGTAGCCTGAAACCACCACCATTACATCACACCATTACATAAGCCGGATCTGACCTCTCTGAATAAGTGCGGAGGGTTGTTTTGATGACAAGACCTGCACTCCATCGTTCTGTTTGTCAAATAATTCTTCTATGGTCAAAACTTTCTCTTCAGCAATCAGAATTAGTCTGTGGGCATTGTTCACGCACTGTCGGCGCGCTGCTTTTGATTATATCTGGCGTTTTCGTGTTCATGATGTTGTGAGCAAGTCGCCGGTGTGCCCTGGCTGTTATTCCTCTCACGAGACATGAGTTTCTGCTTGCGCAGTGGATTTCGACGAAGTTGATCTTTCACGGTTTTGATGGCTTGTGGCGTTTGAACAGTGCAAGGAAGGCCGGACTTGGCGCGGTCTTTTATTTCCTCAATTTTCTTAAAGTACTAAAGTACGTTACATAAAGTTTCGGGTGATTTCCAATGGGCGCCACATCAGAAAGACTTTACCTTTTTTGCAGGTCAATTAAGCCAACACCATTTCCAATCGAGCCTTATTCCATAATTGCAAACAACTGAAGCCAAAATCTTTTGATGCATCAATATATCATAAATGTCATTTGTCAAATAGCCGACAAGTTGGAGTGGATGGGTTCAGTGGATCTTGAAAACTAGTGTGTTCAACCAGAATAAAGTCCTTTAAAAATCTACCGAAATCAAGACCATTCGGTCATTTTGGCTGTTAGAAGAAAGTTAAATAGTTTACAAATAATTCTGGGCTATCAAGACTATGAGTGTACCTTATGATATTCGTACATAATGTTCATGACGGTGGGTTCTAAAGAAATTACAAAAATGTTGACAAAATTTTCAGAGCTTTACCTTAGAAATTATTTTCGGACTGGACTGGATCGGTTTTTTAATCCAATTGAATCAGCATAAAAATGGGACTTCTTCTGAATGACAAATTATGTCGAGAAGATGTCCATATTAGACGACTTGCTAAGTTACATTAAGATTCAAAGCAATTCAAACTACAACTTTTGGTGAGAAAATGAATTTTGTGAAAAGTTGTATTGCGAACTAAATATGTTTAGTGATTCCTGGACCGAAATCGTAAATTTAATCTTCTTATTCTACGATTAAACTTTAAAAACTAATTTTCCCTCCTTCTACAACAACTCAATTCCAAATTTCTTGCCATAACATTGCCAATTTCAGTCGAGTACAGCCAAAGTTGATGCAAATGATTTACATTCTCATGTCAGTCCTCACAAATCCCATATATCTTTCCATTTAGCACAAGGCAACACCTCCCTATTGCCTTTCTCATTATTCACATATTTTTGTTCCTTACTTTTTTAATGCTCTTCACGTAGCGCGCTAAAACTTCTTCAACGCCCTAGTACATTGGCCTTCTTTCACTTTGCCTTTTAGGTGCGTTTAGTGCATAGTAAAAACTACTTTATGTCTTAATTAAAGTTTAAAGCGCGTTTTTTAGGCGTTAAGAGAACATTTTTATTTTTTTTTTTTGTACCGCATTGTTGGTGCGGGCTAAACCACCCGTCGGACGGTCAGATCATCGGCAATCAGACCCAAATGAGTTTTGTGTCTGTGTATAAGTGTGGGGCATGTACAAATCGCTTGATTGGCTTGCACTTAATTGCCAATGGCTGCAAACTCCCACTTGAGCGGAGCTCTGGGCCAGCCATGCTGCTTTTTTCTTTTTCTTTCCGTTTTTTATTTATTTTTTTTTTACTGACTTCGTGTCTGAGTTTTGCTGCAGCTCCTGCTAATAGGCAATTAAGTCTCAAGTGCTACCTGCCATTTTTGTGCTGATGTGGAAGGCTTTTAGCCCATAGCCAAATGGCTTACCACAAGCAGGTTAGGGTTCAAAGCAAGTCATTAGTTGAATGAATATGTTGGAGCAAGCATAACCGAGCTCTAATATCTGCATCGAATAATATGTGAAAATTAATTGCTTAATATAGAAGGAAAAGGAGTTAGGCCAAGTTGACCGCTCGAACCAAATTTTGGGTTAAAGTTATTGTTCGTTCAAATGCCATTGGTCAAAACGATTTAGGGAGAATTCTTTGACCAAATAATATGCTTAATGATTCCGACCAAACTTAATAGAACTATGAAAAATCATAAAAAAGTTGTAAAAACAAAGTTTTGAGACCTTTACACTCGCAAACAAACAGAAGACTCTCCAAGGGTATAAAGATTGAAGTTATTGATAAAGGTAGGAAGATATTAAGGTAAAGCCCCTTTAAATTATATGGTATCCAAATTTCTAGGTAAAGATGGGAATCTCTGTCATCTCACGTGTTGAATATTCCCAGCAAACATTTAATATAATTTTTCATTAAAACAGTCATAAATGCGCTCGTTTCTTGATAATAAAAGATACTTTTGTGGGGAAAAATGGTACCCTAGCCGAAAATCTTCTTGAAGATTCGTTTCAACCTGTTGTTCTAATCAGTTTCCAATCAGTTTCGAGTCCTTTGAGAGTCTTTTTTTTCGTATGGCACTAAATTACATTTTGACCATATATATGAGTTATTTTCGAGTCTCAATTTATCGCACATAATAGGCATCTCATTTGAATTATCTAAAGAAGTCGGAAAAAATTCATGAAGGTAATACTTAGAAAAAAGTGATCTTCAAAATGTTGGGTGGGTTAGCAGGGCTCATGAATCGTTGTTATTATTTTATTGTATTCAGCCTCCAATGACCGACCCAAATGTCACTTACTTATTGCTTCGCTCACTAAACATTACATACATTTTTCGAGATTTCGAAAGTAAAATAGCTAAATAGCTAATATGCTGAAACTTATTTGTTTTGGTAGCTACCAATGCAATTTTTTGACAATAAGTAGACAGCTTGGACTTTAAACTTTTATGCGAGCTGCATTAAAGTTTTTTTTTTATATTTTTGGAAGTGTAAAAATTTGTCTCACCTCGGTAAGGTACATGTTAGTAAAGGTACTTAAAAGGAACACGAACATTTTCAAGTCACTAACAATCTTACCGAAACTTTGAGGCTATCTAGGACTTTAAGAAAAACTTGCAAAATTCCATATCGTCCGGGATAGCATTTGCTTAAATTTTAAATAAGTTTTATTCTTAAAAAAAAATTTATACAAAACATTCTAAACTCGAAAAAGACCGTCGGTATTATTAAAATAAAGACAAACGTATCTCAATCAAGTACTTTTGGTACTATTACTATTCAGGCAAAATTCAAGAATAGCACGATTTTCGCTTGTCTACCAAATTACTAAGATTGAGAACAAAATGGGCTTATTATAATTCTTAAACTTAGTTGTAGTTCCCAACTGGTTCTAACTCTTTTCTTATGTAGTGATGGTTGATCTCTGACTGATATTTGGTTTCTTTAATTCATGGCTTATTTCTAGCCTTCATCGGATCAATAT
Organism: Lordiphosa andalusiaca; assembly: GCA_035044965.1. Classification (NCBI taxonomy): domain Eukaryota; kingdom Metazoa; phylum Arthropoda; class Insecta; order Diptera; family Drosophilidae; genus Lordiphosa; species Lordiphosa andalusiaca. Next base: position 242,499 of record JAWNNM010002500.1, on the reverse strand, counting down.
TGCCAGCCCGAAAAGATTTTAGGAAGAATATAAGAGTATATTTAAACAAGTACAAAATGTTCTTGGTTTGCGCCCATACAGAAGCTAATCCCACTATCCAAAGAAATATCCAAGTCCCATAACCAAAGAGCAAGTTAGAGCTACTGTAGCTCAGAAATTTACCATTACTCTATTACAAAAGTGCTATAGCCAGTTGGGAATTTTAAGAACAGACTGGCTAAAAATTTTTTTCTGTTGTGCACTTTGTGGAGCTAGGATAATGAGTCTATTTTGTACTCAATCTAACATATTTTGTACTTGAACTAAGAACTCGCTTTTCGAGAATCTTTCAACTTACTGTGAGTTCAAAATGTTCTCGAGTCAAGATGTTCTTATTTCAATTCAAATTTTAAGTTTAGAACGTTTTGTACTTAATTTAAGTACACTCTAGAACGAATCATACTTGAAATTTCAAGTACAAAACTACTTAAATTCTATCCCGTTTGGTCTAGAACGCCGGCAGCCTTTTTTTCTGAGTGTATAAGTTGGCTAGAACGGCTATACAGCAGATGGTAATATATAATAGATGGTAATATATAATAAGTGTACAAACCAAATTGTGGACATATATCTTAAGAATTGGAGTTCATGCCAAAAAAGAGAATCTGCCACAATGTTAAGTAAATATTCCTAAATTAGGTAGATGGTTCTTCAACACGTACTAAGTTGCATTTATCTAGGTGCTCCCTAACACTAGATTTCATGATTTTCAGGAATAGTTACTGGAGACTCTGATGGTGTCTGATCCATTATTTGACAAGTACTTCGCTTCTTTCATGAAATAACCCAGTAGATGCAGTTGAACTTTATAAAAATCCAGTGGATGATGCTGGGCTAGATCATCTCAACCACACGACTAGATGCTCCAGCTAATTATCAGGCTTGCAGAGAAGGAAATAAATGGCACTGTGGTACAGTGCTTCCTGAAGAAAAGCCAAGATGTCCGAGCAGAAAATCAACCTGGGGACTATTGGACAACAATTGCGATTAAGTAACTCTGCAAATTATTTAATTTTGTATGGCCATCGTTTATCATTTGGCTTTACTCCGCTTCATGTTTCGCCGCACGCATTGTGCAATTAAGCAAACTTCCGCTGTGAGTGTCGCCGCTTCCGAGGAGGCAGCTTTCTTCATATTTTGAATGCTTTGTGACTTCTTAATTGCGTATACGCCACTTGCAACGGTCGTTGGGCAAAACGTCTTAATTAACTCGTTGGTTATGAGTGTTTTTTTTTTTGTGTTTTGTTTTTTTTTTTATTGCTGCGCCTCTTGCTGTAATTATTATGATTACTTATTATTGCTGCCTTTCGTTTCGTTTCGCTTTGTTTGCGGGTTCTGTTGCGTTTTTTTTTTCGGAGCCGGAGGAGCTTGGACCGGCAATTTAATGGCCGCGCAACCAATTGCGAATATTTTCCAAATTGTTTTGTGCATTTCATAATTTTTTTTTTCCCTCCACAATTTTCCAACAACTTGAGTTTCTTTTTGAAAGCTGCCGATTGCTTAGCTTATTGTCACAAATTAAGCAGGGAGCTCGACCCAGCAGCAGAGGGGAGCAAATTGGCGGGTTGATCGGGAAGACCTGTTATTTGGATCAATAAAATTACAAGGCTGCTTTCAAGTGGTTACTAAAAGCATATAATTTTGATGGCCTCCAGTGCCGCGTGGCGACTTATCAAGTTGTGGTTGTAGGAGAAACTTTTTTGTTTTTGTTTTTGGTAACCTGGAAATGCGAATTCATAAATCTTGGCCAATGGGCAAAAATTCCATCAATATGCAAAATTTTTCAATTAAAATTGGTCGCACACAATAGCTAAAGATAACTTCAGCATATGCACATCAACGCAGCAACAATAAGGATAACAACAACAACAACACCAATCGGCGGCAATTTATGTGCTGGCAGCGCCATTTTCACTTCATTGTATCGCGACCAACGTCAGACAGCAGAAAAAAAGAGAGAAAAAAACAACAAAAATTAATAAAAAAAAGAGCCAAAGTAAAAAATGGAGCAACAATAAAACAGAAATGGCATCAAAAAGGCACAGCAAAAAATAAACGAAGAAGGCGTAAGGCATTGTGAGCGACAGCCACAACAACAGCAACAGCGACTGACAGGAAATTAGTTTCCATTTTTTGATGAATGCTTCGACAGGATTGCTGTGATGATGCTCTTCTGTTCTGTCGCTTTTTTTTCCCCCCCAGTTGCCAGTTGCTTTCCTGTTGGGGAGCGGAGGGTGGACTGAAATCCTGGGATCGTTCAGCCAGCGCATAAATTGCCAGACAACGTGACAACCGCTAGCCACGCTTCAGCCCGGTTGACTACGCAGGGAAAAAAAATAAAAAAAAATAAAATAAAAAAAAATAAAAGGAAAGGAAAGGAAAGAAACGGCATTGCTGCCACTTCCTTTCATTCGCTCGCTTAACAATAAAATATTAACAAACAGGTACATAAAATAACAAGCTAAACCAAAATCAGCACTCAATTGAGACCATTTGGTTACTCTATAATATGCACATTATCCACATTCATTAGAAGATCTAAGTGGGAAAATGGAAGAACTCTGTTAATGAGAGAAGCTTTACATATCTTTGGAAACATCCAGCTTATCGGCTTAAAACAGAGGTGGTAAAGTTCTCAACAACGCAGCTAAAAATCATCCAAAGATTATGATAATCTACAACTTAAACTTATAACAACTACAACTTATAACTTAAAAGATATTTAAGACATATCCTTTCCAAATGGATCGATTTAGGATCTTTATTTCTTTGCATCATCTTAAGTTAGATTCTCAAAATTTAACAGGAATTCCCACGGGTAATAATCTGTCCCCTGTCGATTTCTGTTTGATCTGGCAACCCTTTAAGGTAATCTAAACCTAAGAAAAAGAAGCGCAAATTCTTCTAAAAGCGCTTTCCATATTGCATGATCAGCATTAAGCAGCTGCAAGGTTCAAAGGCTCTACCCAGAATTACTTGCCCTATCAACTAGGAATTGATTGAAATGAAATCATCTCAAGACGATACTATAATAGATTTTTGGAGAAATGTATGCTTACATTTCAACTTTAGCCTTTTCATTCAATATAACTTTAATTCTAATTCATGACCGTAAACAGTAAAAATGCTGTAATGGACCAAAAACATTTGATGCCTCTTTTTAATCGACCAGCTTGATAATATAAAGAGTGACTTTTCAGTATAAATGTTTTGACATCTCACTTGTGATTCGAAACATGTGGCAACGCCATAAATGCTCAGTAAGGTTTGTCATTTCACCTTGAATAGCTTAACTAATTTGTATTTTATGCATTGCATTTTATTATCAAAATTCGTGGTCTATGGGAAATGTGTTTCACAAACAAAGTTAATTGGATGGTCGTCGTAGTCGATAAAATACAGCTGATGCAAGAACTGAAGACCTTTCATAATGTCCTTTGTTTGGGCCTTAGAAAAGTTTAATTTAGATTAATTTAATTTAGCCCAAGTTAAAGAATTGAACTTGATTGACATGTGGTTTCTTTAAGTCGGTACCACACGGCACACGAAACCATTGACAAATTAAGATTCGAGTTGGGTGAGTAATTAGGCAGTTAAATTATCCCCCTTGTATCATATATATTTACATTTTATGAATTTATATCAGAAAATAGCTCAAATATAATAAATTATATCGTTTTGCGTGGTCAATGATAAAAAGAAGTTCGAAGTTCTATGGAGTAAAAGGTTTCGCCACATTTTCGAAGTGCCTATTGCATTACACTTAGCCAAAACAATGCATATTCTACAGGGCGGCTCAAATTTTGAATCGACCAAGCCAATATAACACGTAATTTTGATTCGGGTCGATTTCCTTCGACTGGTTGCGACATTTCGGTATCGCGTTGCGTCCTGAGAACGCCACGCAATGTTACCATACCGCCCCTTTGGCATCGTTACAAATATGAAACTGTAAGCGATCATCACTTTGCATTAATTTGTGAAATAGTCGACATAAAAGCGAACGAAGAAGATAAAATTGAAATTTTAGAAACGATTGGGAAAATTAAATATATCAGAATGCACTTTCCTGTAGTTCAGCTGCACCGGTGTGGCACTAACGAATTCCCTAACCCTTCGTAGGGAGTACTTCACACCAGACTAACCACCAGATATGTATTTGCCTAACAAATTTTGTATGGGAGTGACCCGAAAACGTACCGATCACTACCGGTCGTTAGTGTGGTGATGGGTACACTCTATAGTTCATGTATAGGACTAGCTCTGTAATGCATAAAATGTGGTTGACGATGGACCAGCGCTCAATAATGCAACATGTCGTTATGCCAGGTGGTGTCTGGACACCATTAGAACTACAAGGATAAGCTAAGATTCAAAATTCAATGGCCGCCTACTGCACCACTTCTTGAGCGGTAGTTGAAATGTTCTAAAACACAATATTGCTAAACCTTCGCCTAGCAATTACGTACATAGAGGAAGGAAGGATTCTACAGTTTTATTTCGGGTTTTTAAAACACTCTGTTCAACTTATGCTCTGAAGCTCATTTTTCTGCTCATTTCATTTGGTTAGTAGGCTTAAATCAGTGATGTGATTATATTCCCTACTAGGGAATCAGAAAATGAATGACCGAAAAACCAAGCCGAATACTTATACTTCTCGGTCCAACAAGGTTAAACAATCTCCGGAATTTTTTGGGAAATGCTGGCATGACTTTGACAAAAGTTGTGAATTCTTGATTCTATTTGTATTCAGTGATTTAAGCACCAAGTTCCCACCAAGATATGGCTTTTTGCAACTAAAATAAATTTCGAAAATCTCATTGTATGGCTTCTGCAACAAATTTCATTAGAACCTTTTTCTTTAATGGCGTCACAAATTTCTAACAAAATGAGTATGCTGCTTACTAGCAGGATATCACAAGGTAGGCTTCATTCAAACGCGAACAGACAATATCAGAAATACCAATTGGCAGCTTCATATACCAATTCGACATTGATATTTATAATCCTTCCCTCAGAGTCAGTTATTTCTATCGTTTCCTGGAAATGTTGTCAAAGCTGTGAAGGACCATTCAAAACACATAAAGCTTTCCGCTTGTCAATTATTTTCGCTCATCATCAGGAGGCATAAATCGCGCCATGTGTTGTGCGGTAAAAAGGAAAAAGTAGAAGCAAATTAACAAATTAAAGAAGCGGGTGTCATAAAATCATTCCCAGTTTCAACGCCGCCCTTCCCCCCGCCCCTCGCGGCCCATTAAATTACTCTCGAATTTCATGTCACAAAACTTTGATTTATCTTTGCTGAGGCATTTAAATGCGCTTTTGATTTACAAATAACAAATAAATGTTATGATGAGTGGGATCTTTGGTATGCCGCCTGCAGCTGAGCTGGCAATTTGGGATACCCAAATAAGAAATGGGCAGTAGTGGTAAAAAGGGATTGGTTGGACTGAGGGCGGCCTTGTTGGTCACGCTCGTAAAACGTCAAACTAAGCGTTGAGAGCACAGAATGTTGAACGTTGATTAAAACATCTTCTTGGCCATAGAGTTATGAGCGCGAGCTGCCTGCGTCCACTTAATAGCCCATTAAGTTCTTAGGCAGCTGTAAATTTTGGATACCAGTGCCTGGCGGGAGGCTTTGCCATCTAGCGAGAGACAATAAATCCTTATTAAATGCACAGCGAGCCAAACTATTAACTGATTTTTCTTTTGAATATGAGCACAGAGCATAAATCAATTTTACAGTCATCGGATTTCTTCTTGTTTGGTTGCTGTATGAGGAGGACCACCAAATGGATTTGTGACATTTTAATTACTGCTTAGAGATTTTGATTTACAGTGCCTGAGTGTTATGATCTGTTCAAAAATGTATTTGAATCATGTGAAAATGAACACATTTCAAAAAGGGATTTGGAATCAGCTTTATTTGTTAATTAATTAGCTTTTCAGTTTGGTAAGGCATCAGCATTGAATGTGGGCAGATTGATATGGAATGTCAGAATCTAGGCATATTGACTATAAGATCTTATCAGATTTAATGATTTCATTCTTCATTAATCCTACCTCATTTGAATTAGCCTTAAGGCGCTGGCACTTAACGTTGCAAGCCTTCGGGGTATATTGACGAGTGTGTTAGGCCCCCAGGTGTTATGGCTGGGTAACACTGACGTGATGTAACAACTTCAGTCTAGTTCAGAGCTCTCAAAAAGTGGACTCTCTGAAAAGTCTGGCAAATAACAATAACCCTGTGGCGCAAATGCTCATTATTACGTCCATTATTAATGCATTACCTCTCGCCTGCATGCATTCAAAAACCCAATACAACCTGCCTTACTTTCTTAAGAAATGGCCAAATTTTCGGCGCGGTACATGAGTTTATTGAATTTTGTAATGCAGAAAGTAATGAGGTGCCGAAGTTTCTTTCGGGTCCCCATTACACAAGCGTATTCTTTTACCATATTGTAATGCAGAAATTATCGAGTCATTACAAATGCGCTGAAAAAAATCTCATAGGTAATGCATTACATTGTGGCTCGTACGTAATGCATTATTTCGACCGACCGACATTCAGCCCAGCGCCACTGGGAAGTTATTCTAAAACCAAAATTACATTTCACTTCTCTCTTTTCAAAATTACCCGTTTTGCTTAATCAACGAGAGGCTTCGACGCTTGTGCAGAAGCGGCCTTAAGTGTATTTTGCAAAGGTAATTAAATTGGTGAGAGGAGAACGAAATAATCATCTTGAAGCTGTTATCGTAAGACAGCTCAACGATAACTATAAAGCAGATATCACGAGATAATCAATTACAAGTATTCTGTAGCGACTATGTTTATTTTTTGTCTGTCATTACGGTGAGCAGACAGCTTATAATACCCCTGTTCTTTTGGCAATCACTTAAAATCCCCCAAAAAATGTGATGTTTATTCTTGATCAGCATCAACTGCCGAGTCGATATAGCCATGTCTGTCTGTCTGTCTGTCTGTCCGTATGAACGCGCAGATCTCAGAGATGGTACGAGATAGAGGTTTGACATGTATGGGACATATGCTTCTTATGTGTGCAGGCAGATCAAGTTTACTTTCAATTTTGGCCACGCCACCTTCCAGCCCCACAATTTAGACAAGAAAGAAAGTCGGTCAAGCCCGACTATAACATACTCTGTACCAAGAAAATTTTTCTTTTGATCATAACTCGAAAACCGTTCATCCGATCTTCTTCATTCCTTTGGCGGATCGATAAGTTATCCTAATAACTAAATATGACCAGAAGGAACAAGCCATCTATCTTCAAAACTGTGGGAGATATGACGTTTTTTCTAAATTGCGGGGGCGGGAGGGGGCGTGGCCAAAATTGAAAATAAACTTGATCTGCCTGCAGACATAAGAAGCATATGTCCCATACATGTCAAACCTCTATCTCTTACCATCTCTGAGATCTGTGCGTTCATACGGACAGACAGACGGACAGACGGACATGACGGACATGACTCGGCTGTTGATGCTGATCAAGAATATATATACTTTATGGGGTCGGAGATGCTTCCTTCCGGATGTTACATACTTTTGCACAAACTTATAATACTCTATGTACCTACGGTACAGAGTATAAAAATACGTTATATCTTCCACAGTTTTAGAGATAGAGGGTTTGTTTTTGACACCAGAGATGTCACCTGCAGTGGTAAGGTAGTTTCTACCTATGTAACAACGCAGCGCTACCAATGGCTAGCTCCCTGATGTCGTACATTTTGATTTGTTAACTTTAATCTTTATACCAATTTGAGATAACGTTCGGAGATGCATCAGGCTTGATAGTCTCTTGAGACCAGCAGCATTACAAAGTATTTTTTTGATGCTTTGCATTTTCCAACTCCATTTTCATTGGAGGTGGAAAATGTTGTTTTTTTCTTAAACATTTAATAAAATAGACAAAGCTTGTGTTGGAGCCCGCTGCTTGTCTATCGATAAAAATATCGATAATTCCTTCGGGACTGATCTAGCGGTTAAAGTTGGCCAGAGTTTCATCAAACACAGCATGTGACTCTTCAATTCTGTTTGACTAACTATTCAGAAAATGAGCCTTACAACCTAAAAGTGGATAAAAAATAAGTTTTTAAAATAGTTACAAATGTACTTAATATACCCTGAAACAGTCTTAGATTAGGTACTTCAGGACTAATGAAATCTTACTTTTACTTGAATCAAGTATTTTTTTACATAACATACTAATGACGCCATTGATACTTAAATTATGTACAATGTTCTATAATTGTTCCCTGAGTTTGCTTTTTTTAACGAATGGACTTGATTTCGGTAGGTTTAGAACGATTTCGTTTCAAGTGTGCAATACTTTATGGACCTCAAAGGTAAATGTTCAAGTAAAATCGTAAGCTTGTTGTTTTCCGATTTAGTTGAACGAAATGTGCACTTAAACTTTTTGCTTACAAATATGTAAATAAGAAAGTCGAAAGTCTCAATGATACTAAAACTTTTCGGAACCAATAAAAACAAAACCCAACACTTTTTGATACCCGGCCTCATTAAGGATCTTAAGGTCTAAGTGTTACCCCATCTGAGGTCAGCCGGAACTACCAAAACTTATGTGTGAAAACATAATAAAACCTAAACCTCCTCCGAACCCAAGATTTCGGTTCTGTTCAACAAAACATAATACATTTCGTTTATGGATCTTTGGCAAATATGTTTGATGTAGTGCGACATATTATTAAAACCGTCGGCAATACGATGTAGTCTAATTAACCTATATTTTTAGAACCAGAGAGCTTAACTGCCTTGAGAGAAGGTTTTCAAAAAACCAAGAAAAGACGAGTCAAATGGTTTCTAATGCTCAGCTTTCAATCTTGTGACTGTTGTGGTATTGAATAATTTTTGACCGTCAAGACTGGCAGGTCCACGTCGGCTTACTACCGTGCTATAATGTCCATATAACAAAGCAAACACAAACAGTTTGCTTGTTCCCTGCTTAGCTCTAAAGTACTTTCAATACATCTCGAACCGATTAATTTTTAAACAAAACTCAACAACACCCCAGCTTATTCATATTAATTGCAATTTCCTATACGCATCACTCATGGATTAGTTCAAATTATCCTTGAACAACTCAACCACATGTTAAGCCTCTCGTCCGGATTGCTAACGAACCCATTTAATGCAGAAACACTTTACGGTCTTTAAGTCTCCGGTCATAATATTTCAAGCTTTTTGTCGCTATGAAAATTAATTCAGTTGTCTAATTTTTGCAACATTTACTAAATAAATTGCCAGCTGGCCTAAACGACAGTCCGCCATTCGCAATGGCCATCGCCGTCACACAAAATGCCCGGTAGAGCTCCACATTGCGCTCCGCCGTGGCACACAAAATCCCTTTCGCGGCCGCGGAGCACAAAGGATGGGCGGGCGAGCGAGGCGTGCATATAAAATATTTTGATATTCGAGCTGCATTCATGTTAAGTTAAGCCTGGTTTATGAGTGTTGAAAATGCCAGGGCACAGTCCGTGATTGCAACTATTGTTGCGACCGCAACCAAATGTGGCATGAAGTTTAAGGCTGCCATCAAATTTGGTAAAGACAATTTTAAATGCATGGCAGCGGCAGCCGGCGGGGGCAAATTCCTCGTAAGAGCCCACTCCGGGCATTGTAATGCGCCTTTGTGTTAAACAAATCATAAATCAATAAAAAGAAAAACTAAGCCCAGGCATTCCGCATGCCCCCAGACTCTGTGGCTGCTCGTCGACGACTCTGACTCCGGCCTGTCCACGATAATTGCGCATACACCTCGCTGGGCCTGTGCCCCAGTCCAAGACAAAACATCTTAACTTAGTGGTAAGTGCAGTCAACTAACTGCTACCACTAACAAAGACAACAAAACCCGTCCGCGTCCAGAACGCAGCATGTGCTGGGGAAAATCGTGCCGCCAGCTCACGACTCTCCCCCAAACGGAACGGAACGGCTTGGAGAGGCAAGTGCCGCTGGCTGTAAAACACTCAGCGCCCCAGCTGAGTGGGTGGACGGTGGGAGGATTGGATCGGCTGGCTGGCTGGCTGGCTGTGGAAAATTGTCGCGTTGCTTAATCGACAGCAGCCTCGTCGAGGAAAATTATTATCATAGTCCCCCGGTCTCGGTGCCCATAGGGAAAGGTTTTTGTGTCAACAAAAATGCTCAAGGTGTTGGCGAGTTCACGCTTTCTGGCAACAACAATGACTGCAGCGGCAATGGCAACAACAACAACTACTTACCAGACCTTCAACAAGCATATTAAGCCACAAAATGAAGTTATCGGCTAAAGCCTTTGCACTATGAAAAACTGATTCATGACTTTGGCACAGCTCCGGCATCTCGGGAAGATCGTCGTGCAGCCGAGGCACGGCATAGTTGTTGTAAATTTGTTGCCGCCGCCGCCGCCGCCGCCGCCGCCGCCGCTGCTGCTGCTGCTTGGAGCTGGAGCTGGAGTGGTGATTTACGGCATGCGTTGGTTGAGCCTGGGCCGGGGCTACCATTGGAAATTTGCATGCCCAGCGAACGATCCTGCCGATAATAAAACCCCAGTCAAAAGGCAAAGGCAGGCCAGGCAAACTACTGTACTCGCTCTCGTGGTCGTTGCTGGCGATCCTTATCGCCACTTGGACCAAAGTGCCATTTGGACGCAGAGACCAATGAGCAACAGCAACAACAACACGTTCGGTGTGTGCATTTTATGATTATGTTGTTTTGATTTCCACGATCATTTAGCTCGGGATTGGCTTAAGTAAAGACAGGCTAAAGGCTTGGCCTTTGATCGTGTTACTGATCGTGGCATAATAATTGTGCAGGAATATAAAAAAACTAAACGCGCTGTTCTTAGGCAACATAATTAACAAATGAATTTGTTATTCGTTGTTTGAACAAGTAATGGCAATTGGGAAGTGTGTGTGTGTGTGTGGGATCAGCAGGGAAGAAAACTATGAAGGAGCTTAGTGATTGATGATTGCAGCACAGGAATGGAAGGGAAGAAACTGCTGCCGTAATGCGAAAGCCGCAGTACTAATCACACAAATAACCCTATTTAAGTCTACACAATTCGCAAAAAACTACAGTTATGTTTTTCAAACCAGAAAGGAAACAACAGGTTATGGACCCAGATCGATATTCTCTTTAACACTTCGACTTTGGATAACAACTCAATATACCATTTGAGTAGTTCAGTTCAGTTCACAAGGCTTTACACCATCTGAAAATTTGTGTGTGGACTTGTGGACTAACAGTGCACGCATCCACACACTTGAGGTCTGAAGTTGTATACCAAATATTGTACAATCTAGGACACTGCTGGGTGCTAGATGAATGAATTATAAATCTCCACACACAGCTTTCACGTATCCATTTAAACAGAAATAAGCTTCGTCGCTGAACACAATTTTTCAATAAAAAAGTGGAGTTTTGATAATATAAATTAAATAATCTGCAAGCGATGTTCGTTTGTAAGTCGATTCATGGGTAAATTACAATCCCAACTGAACATGATTGTCCAAAAACAGCCAAAAACAGTGTTGTTAAAGTGAAAGTTGTTATAAAATCACCCGAAGAAAGAATTAAAATATGTAGGTGTCATATATGTATGACCAGAAGCTAAACTTTAATACTCATATGAAGCATTATCTTCAAAGAGCGGGGTGTGGGGAAGCTATTGAGCGGAAAGCGTAATCGATTTATGCACTCATGTTGCCTTGGAATTCCCAAACAGTTATGGCATTGCTGGCATAGAGAGACAGCTGTGCGACTGCCAGTTGACAGGCAAAGACAAATGCTGCTTTGAGGTGTTATGTATTCCTCGAGCTGGCTAAAACTTGCAACATGGCTAAACAATTAATTTTCCATGAAATAAATTTAAACAAAATGCGAAAAAAATAAACTGACTTTGAATTGTTGTATGGTTGGAATCTGTGAAGCTCTTGATTTAAGAGTAAGCGATCTTACTCTTGAAATTGATGAGCTCTTAATAATAGGAAAAACATTCTTGGTTTTTGTCAATGCTGTATTCCCTTGATTCAAAAATGAGCAATCTTGAATTTGAGTATGTTTAGCAGTTGATTCAAGAACTATTCTGTTTGATTTGAGAATGATTCGCACTTGGATCATGTCTTAAAGCTCTTAGATTAAGAAAATCGGGATCAATAACTCGTACTTTGATCAAGAATTTCGCTCTTTTATCGAGAATTTTCACTCTTATCGAACTATTAATCTCGAAAACTCTTGATCCAAGTATGAAATTCTCTATTTATTTTTTGAGTGTAACAATAGAAAAATCCCAAACCAGCTAGTCGATGGCTCAAAGAAGGCTGCCGGCCAAATACTCTGTCTATCATCTGACGAGCAACTACATATATAAGCCTTAAAGAACTAGGAATTATCCCCAATTCGGAGGGCAATCTCATCTTCCATCATAGCAGGAAAGTGACCCTTGATCACTTAATGAGTTTGTATATATTCAGCCCCATATGTGTTGGCTTAACTTGCCCGTCTGTTCCTTTCCTTGTATATATCATCCGATCTCTCTACTTTTCTTTCTCAATCGGTTATAAGGGTTTTGTATGTTGTTTTCGGAGTTTTAGTTAAAAACCTGAAAAAACTTTTTGTAATGCCGGTTTTTACCTGGATTGTAGGTTTTTCTGTAACGTAAGATTACATTTGACTCGAGTACTTGATCCTGAGTACTCAATACTAAGTAATCGATGCAGTACTCCATAAACAGAATTCGCTAATCAGTACTTAGTGATCATTACTTTATACTCAATACTCAGTAGTCTATCCTTAATTGTCAATACTCAGTATTCGATACGCAGTAATCGTTACTCAGCAGTTAATTTCAGAACTCGATTCTTGATACTTAGTTGTCAGTACTTAGTATTCAACGCTAAGAACAAGATACTTATTATTTCATACTCTTAAAGAATTGCTTACAAATGAGCTCCCAATTTATGGTTGGGGGAAGTATTCAATTTTCAATCTCTAGTATATTCCAACGTTTACCCAATTGTTGTCTTATATAGTATATAGTATCAAAATTTAATTAATCAGCCATTAAAGAGAAAGCCAAGCAATTTTCGTCTGTGCCGAACTTTGAGAAGTTCCAACCGGTCGTTCCAATGGCGGACATAAGATACGGTCATCCGATAGAACACCTTGATATATCGATTACTTTCAGGCAATTCTATTGATGCACTTCAGTGCGGTCTCGCCCCATCATCATCTTTCACCCCGATCACGATCATTAAGCATGTCAAATTCCCACTTCAAAATGCGCTGCTGAAGAAGTTCTATTGACATAAGCCCACATCTTCCACTGTTGTGCTCCCTGTCCCCCACCCCCCTCACTGTTTGAAGATCAACCAAAAAAGTGCCAACTAAGCATGAATTGTGATAAGTCAAATTGTAAACAAATCAACGCCGCGCTGCGGCTCCAGACTGTCTGGCATATTAGCCATATAGTCCCTAACCATGACTTGGCCCAGACGCGGTGTCTGCACTGCGTTAGCCTACCTCTGCCGTGGCATTGTTGATTGATTTATTGAAGAAATTGTAATGATGAAAAATTAATACTCGTCAATGGGAATGGAAACCGTGGGGAGGAGGATATATTCAATTTGAAGTGACTTTCAATTGGAGTTAACCCGAAAAGCCTTCTTCTGACCCTCTGCAGTGTGGATGGTTAACAATTATCATAAGTAAATTCTGGCCGTCTTACTTTCTTCACTTTGAGCCAATCATCGCTTATTGAATAGATCTCCTCTAGCCTGGGAAAGCGAAGTCCGCCTTTGACAATCGCCGCCTCCACCCCCCAAAAGCGTCCATCATTTATTAACTGATTAGGCATTCAGACGTGCAATGATTAATAACAATTGCGACCAAACATTGTTAACCTCAGGTTAATTTACGCTTTAATCAATTGGGTTCATTTGCACCCCCCGCCATTCGTGAGGTGCCCCGGGGCCGCTCATTTGTTCTGCTTGATGACGCGATCGGCCGGCCCGGCCAATGATCCAAGGCGTACCAAGACTCTCGGCCGAGAGTCTGAAGTCAAAACACTTGAGATAATTGCAAATTGAATTATTGCTGGAAATATTTATACATATATTGAAAATTACTATATTTTGTGCTACAACACATTCAAATTGATGACTTGATTGATCGGCCCGGACCGGAGCGGGCCCCGAACCTCTTGATTAAAGGAGAAGCGGCGCTCGCTGAAATTAAGTTAAACAAATTTTATAACACCTTTGCTCCGGCACACTCGCCACTTGGCGGCGGCACACATGCAGCGCGATCGGAATGCAATCAGTTTTTTTTTTCTCCTTTTTTTTTTTTTTTTGCTTTTTACAAATGATGATGATGCCGCGAAGGAGGTGCCGAAGGAGGCGACTGGCGAGTGAAACTCGTAGATTACTCTCGTACTTAACCTCACTCACTTATAACAATAAACTAAATTGCAGTCGCTGGCCCCGATCGGCGCGATCAGAAACAAAGCGTGGAGTACCGCGTAGTTACATCTGTGCAGTTGTTAACGTCGCTTGCTCCGCCTGCCGCCGCCGCCGCCTGGATGGGATGCGACTTCGGGAACGGCTTGCGTACGGAACCGAACAATGAGCGTTGTGATTAAGTTGAATGGCCGTTGAAAGATCACAAAACATAGGACCGATCAGGTTGATCATGGGGCGGCTAAATAAGCAAAAGGGGGCTGCTTGAAGGGTTTCGAAAAATAAACCAAGTGCGGTTTATTCGGGAGAACAGTTTAATCAGTGAGCGATAATCAAATGGATAATTAAGCTGGCTTAGTTTTACAATCCGGTTTAAGTATATTTTGTACTTTTTTGAGGCATTTGTTTTACTAGATAAAATACAATAAATTTAGTAAGATTCCAAAATCAAATTAAACAGTTTTTAGTATTTTGGATTTCATTTTAGGAGTGGTTTGCAAAGAACTAAATTGATTCTTTAAAAATTGACAATTGAATTATAAAATTGATAAGAGCACTTCATGCACTTAGAGAAAAGTATCAGATCAGACTTCATATGCATAAAGATCAATTAAAATACAAAATTTCACCCTATAATAAATCTAATTTCATTTCAAAATTATACTTTAGTCCTAAATATATGTACTCGATCATATCATCTTGATATTTCCGCAGAAGAAGGCCGATTTGATAATAAAAATACACATATGTTACTGAATATCGTGATATCGTGTTAAAAAAATGTTTTTAAAAATTATTAAATTTAGTTATCAGTGGTTAGTTTTTTTCGGGATTTCAGCCGTGTCACGGATGAGCACGATTTATAATTTAATTTAACTTAATATTATATGTTATAATATATTATAATAATGTTGTAAGGTAATGTATTATAATGTTAAATTTATTAGATACATAAAATAGATATATTTAATTTTTTAATATTACAATTTACACTAAGCAAATAAAGTCGTGCTTGTTTGTGTCACTGCCGATAGTCCATTCCACGCCCAACTCTAGTCCGAGCAGTACTTAGTATTTCACCAACCAAATTCCTTTGGTGTTGAATGCATTTTTGTGCTCGTACATGTATAAGTAAACAAGAGTTATCAATAGACAGCCGATTGTACAGATTTTCAAAACGATTTTAATCCTGTCAACTTGAAGAAGACTTATGTTATTATTCAACAAGTGGAACCATCTCTTAAACTTAAATCGTGGTGAGCAAAAGACGTATTTCAAAACGTATTTTCCCTGTCTACTAAGATTAAAATCAGTTTGATTTAATCTAGCTATCAATATCATATCGCTAAATCGATATAAGATATGGAATTTCTCTTGGCCAAATAGTTAATTATGCCGTGTGCTAAGTACAGCCACAAGCACACACACACTCATCATAAAGCTGCCTTTACACTTATCATATATATCTAAATAGTCGGTTGTCAAAATTCTCTAAAAAGAAAATCTTCGGAGAAACTATAATGAGCTATTGCACCTTCAATGACAGACACTCTTCAACTAGTTGTTCATGGCTAGTTCATCGGATTCAGTACTGATTCAAGAATTGTTGACTGACAACCCAACAAAAAACGGGAAGAATAGAATAAACGCTGCTTGGCTTGGAGAGACTCATACTCATAAAGCTCAAGAAGTGCCATTACTTCACGTTTTGAGCATTCAGAAATCTGGAATTATGGGAAATGGCAACGCCATTAGCTTTACAGCTGCGGTTCAGCAGAGTTACTTTTATCAAATAGAACCAGTTCTATTTCATCATATTTATCTAAATAGATGTCAAAAGCATCTCGTCAGAGATATATGTTTGGCTATTACACTATAATATCGTGTCTTTAGAGAGACTGTTTAGAGATATATGACAAGTGTATAGGCAGCTAGCGGGTTTCTCTTCCGGTTTCTTGTGGTTCCTGTTGTTTAACAATCTTGGTTTTTTTGTGTTAGTGCATGCGCGATCATTAGGTGCTGTTAGGCGGCACCACTGTTTTAAAGACTTGCTTGCCGAATTTCGAATTACATTTTTTTATCCGCATCAGCTCCGATTTTGGGGTAGCTAATAATACATTTACTACGGCGTTGGTTCGAAAATGCTTAGCACAGTAAAGTTGTAAATTCGCCACTCTTGAGAACTCCCAATACCACCCTCGTGCCATACATTGTGCACGTCTTCACATAATGATCGGCAATTTCAAAAACACCTCAAAACTCAGCTAACGATGATCGGGCCCGTCAACAAGAGAGAGAGAGAGAGGGGTGCGGGCGGGAGACACCCTCGCTGGCCATTGCCCACAGTAGGTTATTTATCGTGAATTGAGTAGTTCAATTACTCAATTTTGAGGACCGGCTGGCCTGAAGCCTCCAGCGTTAAGCATCATCATCATCGTCCAATCTTTGGTCAACATGCCAGATAAACTACTCAATTATTTTGCCAGATCTAATCGAGGTGGAGCGGAAATGCATCCACGGCCGATCACTATGCAGATCACGGCGCGGCGGCCGCATCTGCTCTCATTGAATTGCAATTAGCCCTTCTCTTTCTGGCCTGACACAGCACCGGGTCGCCTGCACTTTAATTAAAAGACGATAAATTTGCCAATCTCAATGCCGGGCAACCAGCTTCGCATCTTGACAGGCCGCGCCGCGTGGAGTGATATTTATTTATTGTTTGTACCCAAAGTGGCAACACAAAAGCCAAGGTGTTAATTTGTTGCCGGCTGGGAGGATGGGAGGATGGGAGCAGTGACGATTGAAGTGGCAGCAGCCCTGGCTTGGACCTGGGAGTCGCTGGGCCCATTCATGCCCTGTTTTGGTGCGCTTTTGGCCTTTTCATTGACGCTAACGAACATTTTTGTCCGATTTAATCCCATTTCATGGTGATCCTGCACAATTGCCGACCGAGTTTGCGCCTCGACCTGGGCCCAGACCCAGGGCAATTTATTTGGCGCGCATGCAGACGACGACAACAAATTCGAGTGCCAAATGATGCCAAGCGGCTGCTGCACTGCAGCACTCGTGGTCTCCCACCTTAGCTTGACGTGATTTATTGGCTCGCTGGCAGTACCTGAGGGCGTTTTGTCGCAAATTAGTTGCATTCGGCTTCTGTTAATTTAGCGGCTGCTGCTGCCGCTGCCGCTGCAGCGGCAAATGCAACGCAAATTGTGATAATTTATCGAAGGCTGCGCTCGCGCAAAGTTAAACAGAAATTACGGCTTTTTGACAGGCAGAGCACATCCACAGCTGGGGCCGCCCGAAACCGAGAACCGAAGCCGACCCCCGTTCACAGGCGGCCACCACAAATCAACGCCTCGAATTGCACAATTTATGCACCTTAACCTCGAGCTCGAGCTAAAGCAGCACACCAGGGCCAGTCTCAAATTTATATTTTATTAATTTGACATATAAACTCGATTGTGGCTAATTGCGCTAAACGAGCGACAACCAGCGTCTTCCTCTCGCTTTCAATTTGCAATCGTTTAATAACAAAAAAAAATATATAAAAAAGAAGTAAGCGACGAGGCCGTTCTGACACAATTGTGAAAAATTAACAACTTAACGAGCAAAGGACCATTGCACAGTTGAACAGATGGTCGTATATGCTCTGTAGTGAAATCAAGAACTTTGTAGTTGAATTAAGCACAAAGGGTGTTATATTAAGTGCCAAAATACTTGATTCAAGTACGCAATTCTTGTAATAAGTACGATTCTTTCAGTTTTGTTAGTAATTGATTGAGATTGGAAGTCAATTTTCAATACTTTAAGATTGTAATGGTCTTGAATCAAACCAAATGAAGTCTCAAAATAAGTATAAAATACTTTTGCTAAAGTCTAATATAACTTAAACCAACTCCTAAGTCAATACAATAACTTAAAACCAGTATAAGTAACTCCCAGCCCAGCCCTCTTTTAGGGAGTCCTCCTGTAAGTACCTTCATTAAGCTCATAAAATGCTAAAGCGATTCCCAATTGCCACTAAATCCATGCGGAAGAGAATATTCTACCACAACAGCGATATTAGTCAGTAATTTTTCTGGCTACAGCAGTTTGGTATATGAACAAAGTGCTTAATTGCCCACTCCTACTTAAAGACCTGGAAATCAACACCTCAAAGAGGGACGAAAACAGACAGGAGTAGAGAAACGACGCCTTAGAAGAGTTTGGCTTAATAGGTGCGACAAAACTGCGCAAAACAGGGCAGCTAATAAGCTGAAGTCTTTAAAGGCAGACTCAGGGCAGTTTTATTTAGGATATCTTTAATTTTATAGCGTCATAGAAAACGAAGACATCATGAAATTGCATGGCATCCCTTTACTCAGAGAAAAAATGGAGAATATAATACTTTGATCAAAAATGTTTACTGTCAGAAGCTCGAAAAAAAATGAAAACTCTTAATCCTAGTATGAATTTTTGATCTCTTTTTACTGGATCCAAGAGCTTCAATACTTGAACCAAAAACAAAACATTTTACAATCAAGAAAATTTCCTGCATCCAGGAATAAACGTACTCAAATCCAAGACTGCCCATTCTTGAATTAACTACATAGAGCATTGTTGCAATCGAAGTATGTTTGTTTTTGTATCATGTGATCGTCAGGTTAAGCATTTAGATATTTGACTCTTGAATCAAGAGCTTCACAGATTAAAGCCAACCAAACGACAATTAAAACTCAGTTTTTTCATCTTTTTTAATTTTATTCCAAAGAAAATAGCATACTCCAAAGCAGCATTAGTCCTTGTTTAAACCAGCAGATGGCCCCTATTAAACAATCAACAAAGCTTAAGCTCAGGTTTCTATGGGCTTCCAAGGCAATTAACACAGGCAGAACCTATCAGACCACCCCTCTAGCCAGGCCATTAAGCTGCTAGATAATAGTGTCACCAATAGGCGTCTGAAGAGCTCCCACCCACTGAACCATCCATTCTGAGATCCATGTTAATCTATGACTTACAGAGCTCGCTCACTTACTACTCTTGCTCCGCAACAAAAGTTTGGGAGCCAGTTGGGAGTTTTAAGAACAAAAAAAAGGACCTCTGTAAAATTGATAAATGTGCAAAAGAGTTTTTTTTGTAACCAATAACGGTACATCTGTTTAGAGCTTACACTTTCATTCTTCGCATCCTCATTTCGCTTTACCAAATCCTTACTTATCATCTCCTCCGAGTCTTTCGCATGAAAGTAGCGAGTCAGTCGTGCATCCAATAGAAAATTGATATTTGTGCAATTTGAGCTGTATTTTGAAGTGCCAAAATATTGAAGAGGCGTGTAAGCAATTATATAAATATAATATAATATATCAGTCTGGGGTGTTTCAGGTGTAAAACTTTTAGTTAGAAAGCAGAGCAGATAAAAATGCAAGCCATACGTAAAGCTGGTGTAAAACTAAGATGAACAATCTTTTAAAAAGTCTGATAAAATGAAGAGAACATAATCGCAGGGCTGCAATACCCAAGGTGCAAGAGGCACTTAAGTTCGGATCTATATGCAATTTAGAATTTGACACATTCTATGCCGTAATTAGAAGACTTGGGCAACCCAATTACAAATTAAAGTTATCTGCAGTCTACATAATAGTTAAGTTCCCACTTAAAACAAAAATATATTCAAACTTTTTGAAAATTGCACATAAAGCATTTTTCTTTTTTGATACTGGATTGTAAAAAAATATTATTCGCTTCTGTTCTTATTAAGTTTTAAAATCAAATAACTTGGATTTAATTGTCTAAACGGACAGCCAGGCGAAATTGGCTATATCGACTCCACAGTGTTTGCTGATCAAGAGTAAATGTACTTCATTGGAATACATATCGTCTGCACAAACCTAAAATACTCTTTGTACCTTTGGCACAGAGTATAATGGCATTATAAGTCTATTTTGTACTCAATTCGAGATAACTAAACCGATTCTGCATCTGCATCGCATGGCTTTTGATCGCACCATTACAAATTTGTATTATGACCCAAGCATAATTGACATTTTTTTCTTGTGCATTTCAATAAACGTGAATTGAATTTTCGAACTGAAAGGAAAAGTGTCAATGAAGATGAGCAGCAAATAAAATGCCAGACGCGTTGTCATTATGAATTGGTTTTGGAGTGCCAATGAATGGCCTAAAAAATGGTGGTGTAGTTTTCATTATAGGCGAACCATTGAACAAATTTACTCTCTCGGGCATTTTGAGATGTTATTGTTTGTTTTCACTGGGTTGAGCGAGCGACTCTGGCTGTGGCACCGGCACCAACGACATCGACTAATACGATTATAAATATGCGATTATTAACACACGATTGCCTTCTGACATAATTAAGACATAAGGATCGGATGCCGGGGCAAATAAACGAATGGGAATGGAGGGTTATGGGATGAGCAAACAATGGTGGCGGCGAAATGTCACACGGCACATGCAGCTCGGCTGATGCGATGCTCAAAGCTGATAGCCGACATGCGCTGGGTGGTGCACTCGACTCAGCATAATGGCCTGCTAATAGATGAACAACATTTGAAATTAAAAGTAAGCCGCAAACAGGCCGTAGATAAATGGCTAACGAGATGGATTCATGGGTCATATCTAGCTGGAATGGAAAAGTGGTTAAATGGCAGTGATTAATGGGGAACAGCAGCGGATCAAGCGATTTGGTATTTGGTGGGGTGAAGGTTAGCTAAAGCAGTTAGCTCAAATTCGATATTCATGATAAAGATTTAATATTTTTAAATTATTAGTTGTTTCGCTCCGGGTAAAGCTTTTTCCTGCATATTCCCGAAGTCAATATAGACGACCGTTTCTTTCTAATCAAAAAAGGCGCTACCTGTCAAAGATTTCCTACTAGAGATTTGCTAGATTCACACTCGCTTATCTTCTTTTCTGGCAATTTAACACCGCTCGATTCGTTGGGTGCCTTTAAAGAGAATTTTCATGGTAATATTGCTAGCATATCAGCTGAAATATGGCTCGTGGTATTAAAAAATGTGAAGGACAGAACAACCCAAAACAAAATACTGAAAAGCCACAGAGTTTACATATATTATACAATATCATGTTTTAATCTTAATTGTAGTCATACATATTTTTATGCAGTTTTGGTTTTACAGATAGTATCGCTACCCCAGAAATATTCTAATATTTTCCCTCTAGTTAGAAAGTACACTCAGAACAAACGACCCTGACAGTTCTAGATCAATCGGGTATAAATTCACTTCCGATTTTTACCTAAAAATTCATGTTCCTACTTTCCTTTTTCTTTCATTAATACATTTGAAGTGAATCAGGTATAATACTTTTAAGAAACTACAATCTATTCTTGAAATTCCCAACTGGTTCTAACACTTTTGTTATGAAGCGCTGGTAAGTTTGTTACCTACACTAATTGGTTAAACCAAAGCCCTTGGATCTTTCAGCATTGTGCGATTCAATCAGGGGCTTCATTTCAGTAAAAATTTTGGAATATCATTTTTATGCAAACATTTTGTGCTTGCTAAATTAACAATTTTTTTGTGTCAAGAATGTATTGGACATGATGGGAGCATGTACTTGATTCAAGTTTATTCATACTTACTATTGACACAGAGAAGGTGCTCTGGCTAGGCGCAGATTCAACAGATTTGGGGAACACAGCTTAAACCCCAACAAGATTAGTGGCCTAAAACTCACGAAAATCCAGGTATTCGCGCAGCAAATTGGACCGCTAAGAGAGTTGTAACCAAGTAGGGGGCACAATAGACCAAGACTAGTCACGGTACGATATATTCCCAACAACAAATAGTACTATTGACACATTTTGTACTCATTTCAAAAGCAAAATTTCTCAACAGCATTATTAAATGTTAAGAACTTGTAAGCCTGTTTCTGTTCTAATCGGATTGTCTTAGGTGCGAATTGTGTATTCTAATGTTGTTAAGGGCCAAATCGATTTAAGGACCATTGTGCTCATGTATAATTATATAGGACTCTGCTCAAAACGTCTTTGATAGAATGAAAACATAGCTTGAGCCCACGACCTCTACGTTCTTATACACTGGTCTGGTCCCACTGCTCCACAGGGCTTTTAGATCAGTTATTGCCTTGGTTATGGCTACATTTCTTACGATGCTTGTCGCTATAGCTTGATGGTCTTGTGCGCTAAGATGCAACCAACTTATTAAATAAATTAAATTTTTATTTAATATTTTTTGCCGTTTCTGTTTCATTCTTAAAATGAAACTAGTCCATTTTTATCTAAGATTGTCAAATGAAGGTATAAATTGAGATTGAGATAAGAATCAGCGATTGAGACTTTCCCGGATCTGTGCATTTTGGTTACCGTTTCGCGTTGGTTTCGAGGCTATAATCTTGGTGTTTAATGAATTTTTTCTCAGTGCATTACTGAAATTTCTCTTCATCGCCATTTGGCAGGGACAGGAATAATTTATTTAATTTTTTTTTTAAAGCCTGCGCAGGTTTTCCATATCAACTGCGTCAAACTGCTTTTTATTGATGAAGTCCCAAAATATTAGCTTAACGTCTTTTATCAGCGTAATGTTTGTTTCTGTTTTGGCTTGATCTCCAATGCCTTGATGTGCAGGTTCAGATTGAAACAGAAGAAAGGAATTTCATAGAAACTAAACATATTTTCTGAAGTCTACTTTTAGGTACCTCTATAGCACACTTCCCTCATAACACGTGCAGTCCTTACTTTTTCCACTTACCATACAAAAAACACCTACATAAAAGAGTAGCCGATCAATGAATTTCATTTTAAACAAAATTCTCCCAAAAAAAAAGAAAAATAACAACCAGGCGTCAGAAATCTTGGAAATTATTTGACACCAAACAATAACCTGGCTCGGCACCGGCAGAACAACTTTCATCTGTGTTATCCTCATTTTTTACGAGTCCTGCAACACGACTCCAAATTTATAAGCAATCATATTTACCAGCAGCTATGCGCTGTTCATGCTTTCAGGGTCATTAGATTCCATTTCATAAACTGCAATTGGTTATCCCCCGTTAAGGACTTCACATCGGCAGCCATCTAATTGTCCTTGGCTGGGTGACCTGGGCATGTGAAAGTGAAATCACGCGCTAACAATTGAAAGGATTCATTAATAAAATGTTTAATAGCATATATCCATATCTCTGTCGAGTAGCAGCAGCAGCCGCCGTATGTCCTTTTGTGCTGCTCCTGTTTGCCTAACCCAACCCCAACCCTAAGCGAAAAGCGGCGTAAAATGTTTTACGCTTCGTTGCATTGAAATTCATTTGAAAACGATTTTTCTTTCAGGCCACTTACACAAAACACAACACACACACAACACACAGTCACAGTGAAGTGAAGTTAATTTATTAGACATTTTGTACGCATTAAATGCCAGAAGGACATCATCATCATCGAGGCAGTCTATTAAATGCGTGTTCGGCCCATTGTCTGGCTCGAGTGCCTGGCTCATGAAGTGGTTGTTATTTGTTTGTCTGACTGACTGACTCTGGATCAGGCACAGCATCGGCATCAGCGTCGCAGGATCGGCAGATTGCCGGCAGATCCCAATGCGGCTGCCGCTTTTTACCGCTGCCATCCATCCATGCATCTTTGTCACATTTAATTTCTGGTTAATTGTGAAAATATTTATACTCATTTGTGCATTTTGCACCTTTTGCCGTCCAACCCCTCGCTGCTCCGACCGGGGGGTTGGCCAGGGGACTTGATTGCCTGAAAAGCAATTTCTACATAGAAGTCATTAGGGGTTACTAAAGTGGCGATGAATTTCCAAATTTCAACTTGATTTATAACAGACTGCCGAGGCCAGCCAGCAAGAATGGCGTTTTTATAATGAATTCCATTTAAATTAACATTGAAATTTATTGGGCATTTAAACTGAGGGTAGTTGGGTGCTCCTTGCCGTTTTTGTCCGTTGCCATCTTCCAGATTGTCTAGTGCAGATAAGTAAGGAGGCTGGATTCGTGGCTTGAGCTGCTGCTGGTCAGGCATGAAATAAAGTGAAAATTATGGAAAATAAATGAAATGACAATCAAACAATTGAAGAGACAAGCGGAAGAGGTTGTGGGAAAACAATAAGGACAATCAGTTATAATCGGCAAGCATCAGCATAGTTTTTGGAATCCAATTGCTGCCACATTTCGAAAAGCATCCAATGGAAAGTTGAACGTTTGCCGGGGATAAACTCAACAACAGTCTGGCGACTGATTAACTGACTTGGACTTAGAGCACTAATCCTGGTTTTTTGATAACATTCGAAGTTAAGAAAGGATGGAAGGAGATTCCTAAAGGTAAAACTTGAAAATTATGCATACATTAAATGATGCCTTATTTACAATCAATCTATAAAAAAAGAGACAACACAATATGTAAAATTTTCATGAAAATGTATGTACATGAAAATATAGTGTATGGTGATGCAGGTTGCTTAGACGAGGTTGAGCGAACAGTTAATTTAGGTTATTCATTTGACAATACACTCACATGGGACAATCATTTAATCAAGGATATTGGTAAAACATACTCCTAAATCAGACAAAAAGTTACATATTCAACTATTATACACAAAAAATATATCATGCTTAATGCCCTTTAAAGTATGCTACGTTTTTTGCAAATTTTAATTTTAGTTAAGTATTCATTATACCCTTGCAAAGGGTATTATAACTTTGCACAGAAGTTTGCAACGCATAGAAATATTCATTTCCGACCCCATAAACTATATACATTCTTGATAGGGGTGACGAGCTGAGTCGATAGAGCTGTGTCCGTCCGTCCGTGCGTCTGTCCGTGTGTCTGTCTGTTTCTACGCGAACTAGTCTCTCAGTTTTTAAAGCTATCAAGCTGAAATTTTGCATAGAGTCTTTTTATACTCTGTACCGTAGGTACATAGAGTATTATAAGTTTGTGCAAAAGTATGTAACATCCAGAAGGAAGCATCTCCGACCCCATAAAGTATATATATTCTTGATCAGCATCAACAGCCGAGTCGATATAGCCATGTCCGTCTGTCCGTCTGTCTGTCCGTATGAACGCACAGATCTCAGAGATGGTAAGAGATAGAGGCTTGACATGTATGGGACATATGCTTCTTATGTCTGCATGCAGATCAAGTTTATTTTCAATTTTGGCCACGCCCCCTGCCGCCCCCGCAATTTAGAAAAAACGTCATATCTCCTACAGTTTTAAAGATAGGTGGGTTGTTCCTTCTAGATATATTTAGTAATAAGGATAACTTATCGATCAGCCAAAGGAATGGTGAAGATTGGATGAACGGTTTTCGAGTTATGATCAAAAGACTGTTCGCTGCAGCAGCGCAGAAGCAGAGCTGCTTTCAGCTACTACTGCAGCATCAAAATTTATGCTGAGCGTAGAATTTCGTTGGTACAGAGTATGCTATAGTCGGGCTTGACCGACTTTCTTTCTTGTTTTTGCTGCACACTACTAATATGTCGGAATCGACCGGAACGGACAACTATATCTCATAGATCCCATAGGAACAATCAGTCGGAAAACTAGTTTTAGTGAGAAAAACTTTTTTCTTTTCAATGGAAACGTCTCCAAACTTTGTAATCGTAGGTTTTCTATGTTTTGTTATAATTCTACCAAGTTTAATCAAAATCGGACAAATATATGGCATAGCTGCCATACAAAAGATAGGTCTGAAAAGCAGTCTTAGTTAGAAAAACTTTTTGTTTTTAATTTTAGCACCCTGCAATTTTGTATTTGTTTGTTGTACATGCTCTCACAAAATTTTACAAATTTTTGGCCATACAGCTCCCATACAAACGATCGATCTAAAAATGGGAAATAAGTATTTTTTGGAAAATATTTGAGCGAGCACTTGCAAGTGTATAAAAATTTCAGCACAGACGAAGTTAGCTTAGCTTTCTCGTTCAATACCCATTACTCGTAGACTGAAATGGGTATATTAAAGAGGTGCATAGGGAATATGTATTCTTGATCAGCATCAACACCTGAGTTGATATAGCCATGTCCCTCAGAGAGCTAGAGCAATCAAATTATAGATGTAGGTTTGTATGTATTGTCTGCAGGCAGCTCAAGCTTTCAGATATCAAGCTTATATACATTATGCAATATCTATAACTTTAGACATTTTCATATAAATCGAAAAAAACGTGGCTAAATCCAATACACTTACTAGAATGCCAGTTGATGCAAAGGCCAACGCGATGCCTTAATTTGATAACATTACCCAATTGCATTATCTCGCATTTCTTAGAAAGGAGCCATGCCTAGACATCCCAGGCAACTCTTACTGCATATGTATTGGTGAGCTTTGAAAGCTCTTGCACTCTACATGCCACAGAGCTTACACATCAATGCATACGTGTGGCTTGTCTGTGTGAAAGTTCACCGGCCTTGCTGCCGTATTATTATCAACAACGGCTCATTCGTTGACATTTTGTGTGGAGATCGCAAATGTAATTAAATCAAACTGCCAACACATAAGGCATGAAATGCTATGAAATGCAATTTTCATCAAATTTATTGTTATTGTTGTGCATGCAAATGGCAATCCAGGCAATTGCATTAACGTCCCATTATACAATCAGGGACGGGGACGGGGATAGAGACGGCCGCTCGGCTCGACTGGGCACATTCATGCTGGTCAATTGCCAAAATGCCATTATTAACATCCACATTCAGTCAGGCGGGCAACGCAGATTGGGTGTGCGCTTGTGCCACTATTATTGTTATCCTTTCAACACAAAATGGCTGACATGCCGGAGTTTGACATTCAAATGCGCTGTCCGCCATTGTTTGCCGGGAGCAGCCAACGCAGCGCAGCGGGCAGCAGATGACGAGCGATTAAAATCGCAGCCGGAGTCGAGAGCAAAATGCGCTGGGAACAATCTGCGCATGCAAAGTGGTTGGAAAATGGTGTGAAATTTTCGACATTCGCATAAATTTGATTACAATTCAGTTGGGATGTTTTAATTTGATAGTTGGACATGGGAGAGAGAGAGGCCAACACTAGAAAGTAATTAAACGCGATATTTGGCCGAATGTTGAAGATTTTGGCTAATGAGATCGTTTGTTCTGTTGAGCCCACGTCTAAGCGCCAATCGATTATCAATGGCATCCATCGTTTGCAGCTGCTTCCGCTGCAAATCGTTAATGATTATAAATGTTTATTAATTGTTTGAAAATAATTGATAATTATAGATCCAAAGGGAGTGGCGGCGGCATGAGCAAACGACTTCGGCGCTTAGCTCAAACAAACCTGCTCCAATTACAGCGCGGAAATTCTCACACGAGGGCGGAAATACGAGATCCAGGCGCTGGGGGAGAAACGGGAACGGCATCAGACTGATTGCCGCTGCAAGGATCGTTAGTGGCAGACAAGTTGGGCGCAACCGCAACAACACAATTCCCGTGAAAACTGGCGAACACACGCGGCGTCGGCGGTGGCATCGGAGGCGTTGGCGGCGTTACAGATGCCGCAAGTAGCTGTCACTTCCAACACATGTTTTGACCGCATCAATAAATCATCGCATGTCAGGGAGAAGCGCGACGAAATGCTTCAGAAAACGGTGTCAAAGTGCTATCATTGCTGGAAAGCAACTTGGTTGATCTTTAATTGGGTGAACTAGTACATGAAGTGAGTGATAAGTGAGAACGTTTATGGAAACATTTGCTAACTAAATTAATGGAATTAGCAAGAAATATGGCAAGGCTAGATCTTTTTCGCAGAATTCGAATTCTGAAGATTTTTGATAAAGCTTTCTTAGTCTTTGCCTTTGTAGGAGGGGCATTTATGGGTCAATATTTTGCTCCTAAGTTTTCTAACTAAAAGTTTGGGATTAGAAATGCTGAATGCTAGGTATAGAAAGTCATTCATTCGCTCATCGTCGTTTGTCGCTTCACTTTATAACTATGATTTGCGACAATGCCGCGCGAGTACTTGGAAGTCATATGGGCTGAGAAGCTGGCACTTGTATTTTTAATTGCAAAGACAAAGTGGGTGAGTTCGATCTTCGAACTGCAGAAAAGGTGAGTCAACAAAATAATTTCTGAAGGTAGACTTCCCCTTTCTGTGACCTATCCTCACACCTATGGCAGCTACAAGATGTAGTCACCCGATCTGGTCGGTTCCGATGTATAAGCAATGCGCAGTCAAACCAAAGGGACTCGATCGCACAGAAACAGATAATGAACATTTTTTTGCTCATAGCTCGACTACTGCTACCCTCAATAGAATCAAGTTTTTGATGTTTAAGAGGAAGACTACAAAAAATATTCTGAAATTTCCTGAACTAAAAGTACATTCCGCACCTTACTTTTCTATGTGAGCTATACCATATAGCTGTCCGATTTCGATCAAACTTGGTAAAATAGTGCAAAATCTTAAAAAACGAACATGGAAGCAATTGAAGTCATTCCATTTAAAATAAAAAATTTTTTCTCAATAAAACTTCTTTTTTGACCGATCATTCGTACTGCAGCTATATGCTATAGTCATCCGATTTTGACAAAACTGAGTAAAATTGTGTGAAAACATATGAAATAAATAAATGGAAATTTTAAGCGTATTTACATTGAAAACAAAAAAGTTTTTCCCACTAAGACTACTTTTCTGACTCTAGTTTTCTATGATAGCTATACCATATAGATGTCCGATTTAGACCAAACTTAGTGAAATCATGGAAAAGCATAGCAAACTAAGAAATACATAGTTTGGAGGCGTTTTCATTGAAAACAAAAATGTTTTTCTTACTCAAACTTATTTTTCGACCGATCATTCGTACTGCAGCTATATGCTATAGTCATCCGATTTTGACAAAACTTTGCAGAATTGTGTGAAAACATATTAAATACATAAATAGCAATTTTAAGCACTTTTCCATTAAAAACTAAAAAGTTTTTCTCACTAAGACTACTTTTCGGACTCTACTGTTATATGGGAGCTATTGTATATAGATGTCCGATTTCTGCCAAACTTAGTTAAATCATGGGAAAGCATGGCAAACTAAGAAATACAAAGTTTGGAGGTGTTTCATTTGAAAACAAAAAAGGTTCTTACACTACAACTAGTTTTTCGATCGATCGTGACTGTGACAGCTATATGCTATATAGTCAACCGATCCGGCCGCTTCAGACAAATGTGCAGCGTATTTGTACTAAAAGACTAAAAGACTGCAAAGTTTGGTGAAGATAGCTTTCAAACTGACCGAGGCGATGGCATAGAAACAGATGTACGGAAGGCCGGACTCCATCATCAAGAATGTATATACTTTATGTGGCTTCCTTCTTTGCCTTGCAAACATGCGAACAATTTATTAATACCCTCTTTAATGGTACATCAATAGAGTAAAGTTGTTTTTAGTTTAACATAATTTCTGTTAAAAAAAATTAATTTTGTACATTTTCCCATAATTAATTCTCTCTCTTTGCCTTCCATCGAAATCGGTAGACATGATTTTGACACCAGCTCATTAGGCAGCCAGAACCCTTTTCCAATGGCGTGAAAAATATGAGCCACATTAATGAGCCGTATAAGAGAAAGGACTCTTTTGTGTCTGCTACTCCTGCTCCTCCTCCTCCTCTCTGTAATGTGAGGCACAAAGAAAGCGACCGTAGCGGAATGTGCTACAAGTGTCCAACTCTGGCGCCAGTTCTGGGCACGCTTCATGGAGAAAGTAGAGCTGGCTGTGCATAATATTTACCAGAGTCGAGCATTTCTTTCTCTAATCAGACTAACTACCGTTTAATGTTTGGGCAGCCGCACGGCTGCGCCTGCAACGTGCCTGCAGCTGCCAACTCATATTTTAGTCGCTGGCATAATTTCAACAATTTCAATAACAAGTGATAATTATGGAGCCCGGCTCCGAACTTTCGACAATAACTTACCAAATTAGACGGGGCAATTTCAATTTGGAAACAAAACCCAAGAGCTGAGCGCTATCAGGGCTAATTGTCAGGCGCGCAGAGACTATAAATCTTTTGGCTTCCAAGTATTGGGGGGGATGCTTAAGGGTTATCGCTGGCGCGTAATTACATGGCTGTGTCCCCCGATAAGCGCCTAGTCAAGCGTTATGCCTGCTGATTAGGCGATGCCGCAGAAGAGGAGTCCGAGCGACTCGATAAGGCAGACGCGGCTGCTGTCAGCGATGTTATCCTTTTGTAATTACCCTAGGGCTATGTTTTAATTTGAGCTGATAAAGCTGAGGCTGGGTCCCGCGGGTCTAATGGAAATATGCTTGATAATTTTCATAGTTTGTTAAGTTGGTAAGTGATTTTGTTGAAGGGTTTATTGAACTTGCGCCACAACAAATATGATTTGATAAGCCCCGTCAGTGGGAGCGAGACGGCTGGCTGGCATTGTTTTAGGGCAGGTTTGTTGTCCGCTTTCGAATTGCAAAAACTATGGCAAACCATGGCCATTGTCTGATCCTCCTTGCCTGCCATTGTTCCTATCAGTGGTCGGGCTTTGTTGCCCGTTGCGGAATACAAAATTTTACACCTCTTTTGTATTGTATTTTAAATAGGTTCAAGTGAAGCGCATCTAATTGCCAGCCAGCCAAGTGTTTTGTTTGGAATTGTCTTAACGCCTCCGGCCCCGACGGAGTTTTCCCGGAAATCAGGACAAGGTGTGCTCGCTCTGCTCTCCCGGCTGATATATGAAGCGTGTCAACGGTATCTTTAGTGGTTTTTAATTTGGAAATTGTTTTGGGTCACCCGGAGGCGTTTACACTTATGTCCAACAACTGGCCATAGGAAACCTGGACTTGGTTTGTTTGCCCGCATAAATTGTCAGATCCTGTGCCAAACAAGCTGCAATTGAACCATATGCTCATCAGTCGATCTGTTTGCTCATTACGGAGATGCTTATCGTTGTCGTTTGTCTGTGCGGGAAATATGAAAATCCCTCACCCTCCCGCCCCTCCCCCGCAACAACATAATACCGTTCGGTTTTGCACCCTCATTATTTTGGGCTTTTGTGTCAGCGCAACAAGCCAATTATGTTTAGATTAAACCAAAGGAGAACATCATCGTTGGTACATTTCCATTTCCATAATTGGCAGCTGGTGTCCCTTGTTCAAATCTGCATATGAAACTCCAGTCATGTCCAGCTGGCAAACGAGTGTGTGCCCCTGTGTGTGTGTGTGTGTGTGGGTGGCCAGCTCACGTGTCAAATGTCTTGGAAGAAAAGGACAAAAAAAAATGATTTAATAATGAACTCGTTGACAATGCGCTGCGAATGCCAGCCACTTTATGAACTGCACTTCGCTCTAATCGCTGCTCCCCTGACATCCCATCCCATCCCACTCTGCTGACAGGCCAATTGTTTGCCAGTTTCGCCAGAATTTGCTGTGCGTGTGTGAAATTTGGGAAACAATCCATAACTACACCTACATGTATGCAAAAGACAACACAACACTTGAGTGGCCGAAGTTGTTGAGCCGTTTGAT
Organism: Lordiphosa andalusiaca; assembly: GCA_035044965.1. Taxonomy (NCBI): domain Eukaryota; kingdom Metazoa; phylum Arthropoda; class Insecta; order Diptera; family Drosophilidae; genus Lordiphosa; species Lordiphosa andalusiaca. The sequence goes on along the minus strand of JAWNNM010002500.1, from coordinate 210,531 downwards.
GAGTGTCAAAAAGGCAAACCTGGCCTACAAGCGGATTAGCAGGATTTGAGCTCTTTGTTGCTCAGGGCTCAGCCAATTTGGAAGTCAAAGTGCAAATAGCATTATACGCTTATAGGCCTATATGCACGTTGCACATTTTGATTGATATCCCAGGTAGGGATCAAGTAGGGTAACCAAACAGCTGGCTGAGTTCTGCTTAAATGTCGGGAGCATTGTTACTGAGGAGAATGGAAAGCGTAATTAAAAGATATTTTTCAATTGATTTCATATTGTTGAAAGTCAAAACTAATGCGATTGGGACTTGGAGAATCCCAAAAATAGCTGAAATTCAGCTGTGGGAAGAGATGGAAATAACTAAGCTGTTGATTTGAGAATATTTATGGTATTAACAAGTGCTGTTATAATTATTAACTATTTCCCAAAGGAAGTCAAGTATTTTGTATTGGAATCAAGTTTAAAAATGAAGAAAAGTTAACTTCGTATCTGCCGAAGTTTGCATACCCTTGCAGCACGCCAATTTGAAGGACATTTCCACTGAAAACAAACAAGTTTTTCTCTTTAACACTACTTTTTATACCCTGTTCCCATTGAAAATGGGAAATGGGGGATCATGAAGTTGTGCGAATGTATGTAGCAGGGAGAAGGAAACATTTCCGAGCCCATAAAGTATATATATTCTTGATAAGCATGAACAGCCGAGTCGATATAGCCATGTCCGTCGGTCCGTCTGTATGAACGCGTCGATCTCAGAGACTGTAAGAGATAGAGCCACAAATTTTGGCATGAAGGTAGAGTTATGCTGTACGCTGATCAAGTTTATTTCAGATTTGGGAAATTCCACCCCGTCCCCCTTTTATCCCCAAAAAACCTAGACCTCCTCTAGAAATCCTAGACCTAAAAAACCGTCAGATCCACAGTTTTTAAGTTAGAGCCTCGTGGTTTAGTAAACATCAAGCTAGGCCCAATATCTATCTATTCGGAAAAGTACAATCAGATCGGACAAAAAACACCGGAGTTATCAGCAGTTGAGCTAATTTCAAGCATAAACAATTTATAATTTAAGATCAAATTGATATTTTATAATGTCATTTTGTTACAAAACGCACAGTTAAGTTAAGAGATAAAGGTTGGACTTTTATATTAGTAGGCAGATCAAATTTATTTTCAGAATAATGTCATGCTCCACCGCAGATTAGAAAAATTCTTGTATTCATGTTTAGCAATCAAGTTTATTTATCGAACCTGAGAAAGTCGGTTAAGACCGACAGCTATTTACTCTCTATCAACTAGCGGGGAAAGGAGTGGTATGACTCTGTATGGTGACGCTGAGAAGCACACAAAGCTCCATCTAAATAGAAAATATCCTTTTTAAGCCATTTGACATCAAACGAGTTCTTAGGCAGAATGACACCTTATCATGTGATTTCTTTAATATACTGATGGAGTATGTACTGAAACTATGACAGATCGGTCATCATCTCTTTAAAAGAAATAATGCTACAGAGTTTACAAGCTAAGAGAGTCTTGGAGAATCTAGTCTTAGGTCTATTTAGCATTGGTGTCTGCCTCGGAACAACGATAACCAGCACCAACAACATCAGTCGGGAAATGCGAAAAGGAATAACTCTCGATATCGCAATGGTTTTTCTGAGGATTTTTGGACCTTTAAAAGTTGGTGATATATTCAGCACTACATTTAACTGTGTGAGTTTAAGGGGACACTGATCTGGTCATGCTCATAAACCACAACAGCGGCTGCGCTGGATAGGACATGGATGATCAAGCTTCAGTAAAAGTGTTTACAAACGGAATACAAAACACTCCGAGAAAAGAGCCAGCAAAGGGCTACCGTAACAAAGATGGAAAGACCAGCTGCCGGGTTATTAAGGTGATTGGTGTGAGACCAACTGGCGTCAGCTCGCACAAGACAGAAGCGAGTGACGAGCATTAAATGCGGCTCCCGAGATTGTTATGCGGTTGTGATAGAAAGCATTTATGTATGAAACAGCTGCTTCTTAGTAATTAGCATTAATGCATTACATCAGCCAGGTTTTAGTATGAATATATCTCCAAGAAATACTTTTGCAGTAGCCGAGATTTTCAATTTGAATCAGAACTTTGCGGCTTGTGATCTATGATAAGACCATTTTGAACACCAGAAAGCTCATAAACTACTAGAATTTTTACAGAATCAAGTAATTTGACATATCTTCTTCGAAAAGCTTCACTTTGCTAACATTTCTACATGGAAACCAACTTTGATTTCATTAACTGAAAGGACTTAATCTTGTGTTGCCGTGTGTTAAATACTCAGTAAGCTAGAACATTGATGATCTACATTCTGGAACCATGAGTAGCAAAGCATGCTATCAAAGGCGACCCTAGCTTCAATATCAACTTTGATCCTTTATAAAATGTTTCGAGAAACGAGTTCTTTCACAACTTTCTCGCCTGGGCCCTTTCAATTCTCCTTCATTTGTGCCTTCTCTATTAATTAGCGAACCATAAAGCCAACTAGCTCACAAATTCCAATCAACCAAGGGCTCTGGTTTTTGGTCTGCTCTCCACCAAAGTGTCGGCTATTGATATAGTAAACTCAATTCCAATGAAAAATCCTCTAGATGCGTGGCAGTTGATAAGCGTGCAGCGTCAGTGGCAGATGCAACTGCCTTGTTGCTGTTGTTGTTGTTGTTGTTTCTATATTGTGTCAGAGCATTTTCGGTTTCTAGGATGTTGATGGCATTGGGAGCGTGTTCATTAGCCGCCATAATTTATATGAGCCAACATATTTACCGAATGTTTTGGCAGTCGTTTTAACGGCTAACCGTTGCCTGGTGTCGCCTATTGGACCGGGGCACCGCACAGCTGCCAGTTGCCGGCAGCGAGCATCATAAACTTGGACAGACACGAGGTCTGGCCTGGTCTTAGCCTAGGACGGGGTGTGGTGCCTGAGCGTCTGCTCAGGGAGCACGCCGGGGGCATGGGCTAAGCTCACAGCGTGCAATTATTTTCGAGTGTGAAAATCATAAAACTGCCAATAGTGTGCCAGAAAGTGTCCTGCGGTTCCTGTCGCAAACAATTGCCGAAAAAGTGCGCCGCACTTGAGTGGCCGGGAGGCCTACCTGCTCCGGGTACTCGAGACGCTGTGGGTGATGGATGAGCCCCTCAAGTGCTTGTGGTGTCCTTTTGTTTGAGCCAACATTATTCTTTACTTTAAATACCAATTAATAACTGCAGCTGAAACTGGAAACTGGAACACACAAGTGGACCGCCGAGTTCACTGCAAATATGCCATCGTCCTGCCCCGCTCAACTGGCGTGAATGCGTCATAATCTTGCCACTTGGAAATGGTCGCAAATATTTGCAGAGCAACCGACGTCGTCGTCAACTTGAAACAATTAATGTGGCATTTGTGTTCCGCCGTATGACTTTCGGCTTCTGCGGCGGCCCGCACCTTCACAAACAAATGCTAATGGGTATGACAAGTCGCCGCCGTAGCCGCCGCCGCCGCCGCCACCACTTACTCAATTACTTTGCCAAACACGGAGATGGAGCCGCTCTCGGGGTACGTACTCGTATTCAGTATTCAGTATTTATGATTTGTTTGCTCCGCCGTCGTCGTCGTCGTCGTCGTCATCCTCATCCGACGACCGGGCCGTTCCAACTACTAAGCGTCAATATTTGCCATGCAAATAACAACACAAGCGACTCGGCCATAGTAGGATCGCATTGTCAGGTGTCGTCTGCTCAAACGAAAGTCGGCATTTCTATGGCTCGCCAGTGACCAGCACTCTTCTGGCCAGGCCCCGAATTCTCTCCACCGGTCCCAGCATCATCTATTATGACTTCAAAGCGGCAGCGCGCCAATTGTTGTGGCAGATTTCTATAAACTTTGACTCACATTTGCCAATTAACTGCGACACTTTGAGTGTGTGACACAGCTACCGGAGCTCTATAAATAAACGGAATCTGAAACTGAATGGGCATAGCTATCTGCTGGGTAGACCCGAAGTTTGCACACACTTGCCCCGTTGGACGTTGGTGCAGTGTGATTTGAGTGTGGGGAAATGCCATGGCGGGAATACAAATTTCGAGTGGGCTACGCTCAATGGAGGTCACGCAGGTTAGATGACATATTTTTAACTGATTCTGGTGTATTATTTGTTGACGAAGTTTCAGTTACCTGGAAATATGTATTTTGATTTAAAGCTTCGCTTTGAGAACCGGTTCGGTTCGGCATTTTTGGGGTTCGCGAACCGGACCATGAACAAGGCGTCTTACATTTTTGACTCCTCGCACCTGATCCCGAACCGGACCACTTTTTCGAAAAATGAGGTTCGGTTCACCAATTTAATATGCTTAATAAGAGTTTTCAAAATTCGACACAACAATGACTCAAAGTCTGATTGCGAAGTCGAGAAGTTTATGAAAGCTATAAACAAATATCAAATATAAAATCTGTGAATGATTTAAAAAATTGTCAAATATTACATCCATCGACAAATGTTTCAACATTTTGGTAAGGTCATAATTACAAAGTCTTATATTCCTTTTACCATACTAGCTGTACCAGCAACTCAGGTATCAGTTTAACGAGCAGTTAAGAGCTAGTATAGATGAACAGCTCCTGGAAGATATAGTGCCAATTAACCTAAACTAAGTCGATTCTAAAAGCTGATATAAAATTCTAAAAAAGCTGAAATATGTTTCATTTTAAACGTATTTATGATTCAAAACTCAAACTATTCTTCTTGAACCTTGGGTTCAGGGGTTCCAAGAACCGGTCCGCGATCCGAACCATGGATTTTACAATGGGTTCGAACCCCCGGACCGAACCTCATGGATAATTTTTAAGGTTTGCAGCCTTGGATTAAGCATCTCAAATCATTTTTAAGCTTTAAGACACACAGAAATAAAACCTTCCCAAAAGATCCAATCGGAATGTATAGTATTTAGTATCCTTTTGTTGAAATCAAAATATCAATTTTTCACAGGGCTGCAAACCGGTTTGGAACCGAACCGTTTCGTACCCGAAAATCCGACTTTAAGATTGCTGTAAACCAAACCTTGAACCGTATCTTTGATGGTAATAAAGCTAAGCCTGAACCTGTTTCGAACTGAAAATTTAGTTTCTGTTCAACAAAAATTGTAAGCATGAAAAACGTTGACCCTTTTCCTTTGGAACTGGAAGATTGAGTCTTACAATCGACAGGAAAGTTTAATGTAAACAGCTATAAAATTGATTCAAATTACTAATAAAATCTCCACCCCACCATATTAGCATTGTTTTTTAAGATCCTCAACTCCAAAGCTTCTAGGAAGATTCTCAAAACCAGAGCTTAACACGGTGGAAATATTTTTCGTAGAGAGACAACGGAATTGAATTTTACTTAAAGATCTTTAACATCTATCTCTTGCCATCTCTGAGATCTGTGCGTTCATACGGACAGACAGACGGACAGAGGGACATGACTCGGCTTTTGTTGCTGATCAAGCATATATATACTCTAAAGGGTCGGAGATGCTACCTTCTTGCTGTTACATTCTTTTGCACAAACTTATAATACTCTGTGTACCCACGGTTTATAGTATAACAAGCATGCTATAGCCCCTTTCCACTGGAATAATTTCTATCATTTTCATTTCTCAAATATGTTGTCGTTTCCATTGAAAAAACATCATTTACAAGGTTTGACTGAAGGTTTTGTAATTGTGTGGAAGTGTACAATCCGATGGAAGAGCTGAACTTGGCTGACATGTGGTTTCAACAAGACGGTTCCATATGCCATTCAGCAAGCTTTGTTAATGCTCATGTCTATAGCGACAAGCCGGCAACAGTTGACGCACTGGAAGCCAATATTGAACAGAGAATAGGCCGAAATTGGACCCAACGAATGAAACATTTGAGGCGCAGACTTCATGCATTTTCTCAATTTTATGTTTTTTTTTTTGGTTTTAATGAAATCCAAAAGCTGCTAAAAAATCACAGTTGACAATGCAGCACTGAATACTTGGAAGCAATCTCACAACTCAAGCTTTGACATTCAGGGAATTCGCCAAAATCGTCAAAGGACTCCACCTCCAGTTAACCTTTGTCATTCCAGGAACAAGCCAAAATCGTCAAAGGTCTGAAAATCTCCATAGCCCCAGGTGAGGAATTGCTAAGTAACAAAAATTTGAAGATTTTGCCAAACATGACGATGTTTATGACTCTAGAGTCTAATTGCTGAATCAAGTAATCTAAAGGGGTCTGTGGGAGGTGCCTAGTTGACAGTTTGGTCGTGGTGGTGGGTTAAATAGCCTGTTTCCTGCATTAATAAGGCAGTCCCATTTGGTGCTTGTGAGTTCTTTGGTAACTTAAAGGCAAGTTCTACTTTCTCTAAAGTAGAAGATCATAACTGGGCTTAGATGATCCGTAAGTACATGTAGACTTGACAAGAGAGCGTAAGTTTAGGGAGGATGTTTAGACTAATTCGGCATCAAATCGAAAAAGGCAGCTACCTCGACTGAATAAGTCCACAGACTGTGGGTATTAGTATAACACCATACTGAGAATTGGATGTTAAGCATTGAGTTGGAAGCAGTATAAAAATTCAAATAAACCTATCCAGCCTCGATTTCGAAGGAGACTTTAAGGCCCGAGGCAATTCAAAGGAGTTGTAATCTTTATACCCGAATGATTCGAAGCAAACAAGTATACAGTCTCTGAGCTTTGATGACCTGCTGTACAAAACTAAGTCACGGCTCTCACCTTCAAGGTAATCCAAGAGGGAGAAGTATAAGACACATGGCCAATTAGCGATGGTGTCCCTCAAGGAAGCGCTCTGGGACCGATATGGTACACGCTATATACCCACCATATACCAAGCGATCTACATCTTTAAGTTATAGACAAAAATGGCCAAATGATCACCACTTATGCAGACTGCACAGTATTATTGATACTTTACACGAAATATCCGGGCTCAATTAAATCCCAAGCAATATCAAAAGTCGATCAATGCCGCTTCAACTTAAAATAAGCACAAATACAACTATTCCAAATGTTCTTAAAATGAGCTCAATTCGACTCAACCCCACCACCGCAGGAATCAACTTCCAAAGTATTGCCAAACAAAAACGACTACACAGTCATAAATCCCTGCCCCGATCAAGGGTATCAAAACGCGCCGCGCGCGCATTCAAATTGCATCAATGGACGAAGCGACGGGGAGAACAATTGTCCAGCCTCAGCTCTGGCAGAATGGCAATGGCCAAGACTTCAGCTTTGGTTACTTTTGCCCACAACGCTGGCGGCTGGGCTGTGTGCGATGTCAATTAGCAGCTACGGAATGACACTTTATGTGCGTCGCGCGAGAAGATTCTGTTGCTGCAGTGCAGCATCCTTGTGCAAAGTGCAATCAGTGCAAAGCAGAAAGCCAACGAAACCCAGCGACCATGAACGGCTACGCAGTTGACAAACAAATGTGCCATGCCAGCAAGATCAGAGGCAAACAAACAATTGATGTGGCCCAGACCCAGAGCCAGAGCCAGAGCCTGAGTCTCAGTCCAAGCCAAGAGCTATCCAGACAACAGTCAGGCTGTTTGTCTGTGTGCCTTTTTGGAGCTTCTGAAAGCGAGCAGATCCGCAAAGTGACTTGTAAACATTTTAGCAACTTTTCAACTTCAACTTGAGGCCGCCTAATGAACTGCCCATCCATGTCCCCCCATCCACGTCCAGCCGCGTTACTGGGATTCTCAGTGATTGGCATTGGCAATCACTGTTGCAGTTGCAATCGCGTCTGCAAATTGACAAGATAAATACATTTAGCTAATTTGATCGTAGCTGCCGATGGCGCTCCTTGTGCGAATTCAAAAGTAGGAAGCTGGAAATTTGTTCGCATAAAACGCAATTAAGTTGTAATTACGCAACACAAAGGCCGCCACAGCCGACCCCCAAATGTAAACCCTTCCCCTAATGGCAAGTCCTCCCACGCCGCCAGCGAAGACAATCAAAATTCATTAGCCGAGCGGCGACAAATAAAGCCAGAAGGAACCAGCCCAGCCAGCCCAGCGCAGACACCAGCGAAGTAAATATGTGCACAGGCCCAGGGACGGAGGCAAAGTCACATAAAAGGCGACAGAACCGCACATCCTGTGCCAGGAAGCACAGCCGGCTAAAATTACAAAAGTCAACCCCCAAAAGGCACATAAAAACGCTCGAGAAGCGTATGCTCTGGCTCTGGTTTTGGCCCCACCCAGCATCACAACGCAGTCACAGTCGATGTGCCAGCCCAAGGCTTTTGAAAAATTGCAAATTGAATTAAGCCAAAGTTAAATGGCTAAATGACTCCAGCCAAGTATCTCAGGCAGGCCGTTGAAGGGGGGGTGGGGAGGGCGAGGACTGGTATTGGGATTGGAATGTGGGGGTTGCGGTTAGGCGCATGATATCAGCTAATAATGCTGCAAAGGATACCAAGGCGCACACACACGGGCACAGTGGGATGAGATGGTGATGTAGACAGCAGAATATAATTCGGTTTTTTTTGTATTATTTGTAGAAGCTTCTCCGACCCCTTAAATTTGGATATATATATTCTTGATCGGCATCAACAGCCGAGTCACCGTTCCCGTCTGCACTCTGAAAAAAATCAGAGGACTTCATACTTGGATATAGAATGTGCGATGTCAGAAGTTCGATAAAAGTGAATCCAATGAATGATCCAAGAGTGAAATTCTTGATCCAAGTATGCACTTTTGATACCTTTTTTCGTGATCCAAGAGCTTTAATACTAAATCCAAGTGCGAATCATTCTCAAATCAAGCATAATAGTTCTTGAATCAAGTGCTAAACATACTCAAATTCAAGATTGCTCATTCTTGAACTAAAAGCATACTGCATTGTCAAAGACTGAGAATGCTCTTTCTAGTATCAAGAGATCTTTAGATTCAAGAGTAAGAGCGTTTACTTTACAAATCCAGTGTTTTTTCCAATTTGTTGAAGTTTTATTCGAGGTATACACAACACCACAAAACAGCGTCAGTCTTTGCCTGTCAACTGTCAGTCGAAAAGCTGTCTCTCTATGCCAGCAATGCCATAACTGGTTGTGAATTTGAAAGCAACATGAGTGCAAATGGCTTCCCCCCACACCTCTCTTCACACTCTTCTCTGAAATGTGGTTGCTTTCCTCTCTATTTCTTTGCCTCAATCCCATTGCCTAAAAACATTATACTGAGAACGAATTAAGCTTGATTTCAAGAGAGAAATTCTGGAAAACTCAAGAACGTATATACTTTTTTTAAGAGCGTTCGTTCTTAAGTTATTCGTTCTATGTTTTTTCTTTCAACACACAGATCTCAGAGATGGTAAGAGATAGAGGTTTGACATGTATGGGTCAAAAACTTCTTATACTTACAGGCAGTTCAAGTTTATTTTCAATTTTGATCACGCCCCCTCCCGCCCCCGCAATTTAGAAAAACCATCATATCTCCCACAGTTTTAAAGATAGATGGTTTGTACTTTCTAAACATATTTAGTAATTAAGATTAATTATCGACCTGCCAAAGGAATGGTGAAGATCGGATGAACGGTGGTCGAACTATGATCAGAAGACTGTTCGCTGCCGCAGCGCTGCTGTCAGCTGCTATTGCAGCATCAAAATATATGCTGAACGTATAAATTCGTTGGTATTGAGTATGTTATAGTCGGGCTTGACCGCCTCTCGTTCTTGTTTGTACTTAATCCAAGATCATTTGTACTTTAATTACCCGCTACTTTCTAAATTTTGTTCGGCTTACTGTAAGTACTTAATTTAAGTACTTCCTAGAACAAAACATACTCGAAACTTTGATTCGTTAATGAGGAAACGAAAGTTTGCTTCTCCTGCAGCAAAGTGCATACTGAGCATACACTTTTGCAGTACAGAGCCAATGCATTTGCACAAATCTTTTCATATTTTTGGTGAAGTTGAGAATATGCTACCTTAAAATCAGACTGATTTTAAAAGCAAGTAATTAGTTATCAGATCCAGCTAGTTTTAGATATAGAAGTTCTTTTTGAACTATTTAGAAAATGTAGTGCCAGACATTTCGTTACTGTACTGTACAACTAACCCAGCGATCCACTGTTCCCCTTGTAGACCCCAGAAACCAACAAAAAGCCCAGCAAGCAACCTACCAAACCAACAAAAACCCAGCCCATCCCAACCCAGACGCATTGCTCGGAGCGCTATCCCCGAGGCAAGCTTCTCTCGCTGAGTGTTAGTGTTATTTACCAGGCTAAATTATTAAACGATTGTTAAACGAGCGGATAAAGGATGAGCGTGAATGATGATGATGATGGCGCAAAAGCGGGTGTAAAGTTGGGCCCATACAAAAAAAAAAAAAATGCCTGACATGGCTTGGGTTGATGGCGCTGCCTGCTTGGCTGCTGCAGCCAAGGGGAAATTTGATATTAGCTAAATTTATTTGATTTACATTTTTATAGGGTAGCTGGGGTGGCGCTGCCTGCTTGGGTGGGTCGCCTGTTGTTTGCTTATCGCATTAAACGCCGGCAATGGGAGATAAGAACTTGTCCCGGGGGTGGGAAAAAAGTGTAAGCTAGAATAGAATAAACAGAAAAATAAATTAATAATAAAATGGCAGCGTCGTCGAAGAAGAATCATAACGAGTTTGGACGCACGTCGGACTGCTTGGTGGGTGTGTGTGTGTGTGCCGGGCAATTATGAGAGCAAAGTGGCGCAGTGGCGGGGGGTGGGGGGACAGACTGTCAACTCTGATTGACTGGGCAACGACAGGACTCCACGAAATCCCACCCCCGCCGGGCAGGCAATCAGTGCCAAATCAGAACTTTATTTATTTGTTTGTTGTTTGCCAAACATTTACGCCATCAGCAAAAACGACACCCAAGAGCTCGTTAAATGTTCAGCCATGCGGATGTAATTCAATAAACGAGCGCGCCATCATCAGAGCGAAAGAGAAGGGGCGAGGAGCAGCAGCAGCAGCAGCAGCAGCAGCAGCCATCAACACCAACACCCAGGAGTTTAGCCTTCTGTGTGCGTGTGTGTGTGTGTGTGTGTAAGGCAGCCGCAATTGCCACAACAGCCGCTGTGACTAAATGACTGACTGACAACCGCATTGTGTGCGAGTTGCGTGCGTCTGTGTGTGTGTGTGTGCGTTGGTTTGCGTGAGGGGGTTGGTTTATTTACTTGCCAAACAACCCCACAGTAGCCCGCAGATCCTGCCTCCCATCACCGACTCTCCATGCCTTTTTGTGTTGTTCCCAATAACGTTTATTGAGTAAATTTCGCACCAGCTTCATTCCCATCCTCTGACCGGCCAAAATTTCTGAACTGTCAACACGTCAAATGGGGGCGTCAGGAGTTTCAGTTAGGGGTGGCTCCGCTGTTGGCGATATTTAAACGATTTAACGCATCGCAAGGATAATGAAATTTTGATTATGTAGCGCTTGGCTGGTTCTCGTCCTACCCCGCTCCGCTGCAGCCTTATTGGACAGATTTAGCGCTATTAATGTCAAGTATGTGCAAGTATTTGAGTCCGGGGAAAAGAATTAGTGTTGGCTTGTTAACCCATTGCCGAAAGTCGCAAGGAACCAGGGAACCAACCACAGAAGGTATTTGGTGTTACGTTACGCCTCAAGGAGAATAAAGGAACCTGAAATGTGGACATATAAATCCAATACAATGCCAATCATTGTACTTTGTTTTGCTTATAACTCGACTATCGCTCATCTGATCATTAACAACTCTTTCGGCGGATCGACAAAATATCGAGATTACTAAAAATGTCCAAGAGGTACGAATCTTCTATCTATAAAGTTGTGAAAGATAGGCGGGAAAAATGGAATAAAAGCAATAAGAAAATAAGAAATTTAGGAAAGTTAACTTCGGCTCGTTTTTTGACTAATTTGAAGGAAAGTTCCACTGAAAACAATCAAGTTTTTTTTCAATAAAACTACTTTTCTGACTCTACTTTTCTATGACAGCTATGCTATATAGATGTCCGATTTCGACCAAACTTAATGGAACTATGGAAAAGCATAGCAAACTAAGAAATTCAAAGTTAAGAGGCGTTTTCTTTGAAAACAAAAAAGTTTCTCTAACCAAAACTAGTTTCTCGAACGATCATTTCTATGGCAGCTATAACCTATAGTCATCCGATTTTAACAAAACTTTGAAGCATTCTGTGAAAGCTTATAAAATACATATATGCCAATTAAAAAGAGGTTTACATTGAAAACAACAAAGTTTTTCTTACTAAGACGATTTTTCAAACCTTATTTTTCTATGGCAGCTATACTATATAGATGTCCGATTTCGACCAAATTTGGCAGAATCATGGAGAAGCCCTAAAATCGGAGTTTGGAGTCGTTTGCATCAAAAACAAAAAAGAACTAGTTTTTCGACCGATCGTTTCTATGGCAGCTATATGTTATAGTCATACCATCCGGCCGGTTCCGACATGTATTTGACATGGCTATATCGACTCAGCTCGTCCTGCTGATCAAGAATATATATACTTTATGTGGTCGGAAATGTTTCCTTCTATGCGTTACAAACATCTGCACAATTTCAATACACCCTCTGCAAGTGTATAAAAAGGATAAATTGGCAATATGTGCTATCGCATTTGTTTCGTCCATTCGGTAAAATTTCGATATATCCCTCAAAAATCGCCTTAAGGGCAAGAATGCGATACTTTATTCTTGGTCTCGCTTTTTTATCATCCCATTTGAGAATTGGCGATGCATCGCTTAACACTCTCAAAAAAAAAAACCCTAATGCGATTCTTCTTGACGTAAGTTGAACGACTTTTTACAATATTACCAAAGGATAATACTTAGGCAACGCTTATTTACTTTTAGTAAGAAATCGTACTTTTAAATAACAGAATTCGAAACACCTTTCATTCGTTTTGCTTATCTTCTGGGGAAGAACCGCATTCCTGCCTTTAACAAAAACCACATTCGTATCTCCAGGAAGAATCGCTTTGCTATTGCTCAGAAGAGTCGTTTTCCTATCTACCAGAAGCATCGCTTTCTTATCTCCTAGAAGTGTCGCTTTCTTGTCACCCGGAAGTTAGCGCAAAGTGGCACATTTCGTCCCGAAGGGAGAGTAGAATGGGATAATAATGGGATATTGCTAGTCGCACTCTTATCTTCTGCGATAAAAAATGTTTGCTGGGATGTAAGCAAACAGCGCATGCGGCTCAGTTAAGTAGGCAACAATTTCTATAACCTTTGATGAAAATTTCAAATATTGCACTGCAAAATATAATGATTTTTTATCATATTTTTTTTTTGTTTAAATCAAAGTGAATTCAAGGATCTCCAAAGTTGGAAATTTATGCAACTTTAAACTCAAATTATCCAAATTCTGGACAACGTCAAAATACGAATTGAACTGCTTTAAAATATGGGGAGGACTAAGTGATTGAAGCCTCGCATTTGCTTTCACGATTTTGCTTAAATAATTGCTTTTACATAAAAAGTCTACTAAAAGTGATTAGGTAGATGCATTCAGAACAATCCAAAAGAGTTTACAAAAAAAAAATGATATATTGCCAGATAAATCTGAATTCCAAAAGAAATTGCGATCAAACATTTTAATTTTTTGTGGATTTTTCCACTTTAAAATTCTTTAAAAATAACATGGTTTATTCGATAAATATAGTTGTTTTTTAAGGATCATCTTGCTCTGTTTATACAGCCACAGATGCTCCTGCTGGCAGCTTTATGGCTCCGTAAGTAACTACAATCTGCTTTTGAAACTCAAACCCTTAAGTAATTTAATCTCGTTTATTTACCATTCAGTTTATGACCCGAAATCTAAATATCAATTGCCCTTCATGGGCCAGGGGCAATCTTTTGGTATATCAGCAGCAATTATGCAATTCAATTTTCAATATTAATTGTGCAATAAAAATAACAACAAAAAGCAATGTTTAATTGATGATGGCCACGGCGGCGGCGGCGGCGGCTATTCGAAAGCTAACTGCCCACAAACATACATACTTGTTAATACTAAATATGCAATAAACGCCCACACAAATATCCCCGCACTCTCACACACACATTTGGACGCCTCCTCCCCCATCCCCAACCCCCGTCTCGTTTTTGACTAAGTGGGCGCGCGGCAAATAAAATCAAAAACACAAATAACCAGAAAAAGAGAGAGAGAGAAGTAAAAAAAATTATGAAAAACTATCAAAACATTTACATGCGACCAAAGCGGCAGCCATTTATCAACTGACCCAACTGCCCAAAGCCGCAGAGCTTTCCGGCGTGCTGCTGCGTTGCCGGTGCCGTTTCATCTTTGGCCAGCCAAGAAATCGGCCCCCGCCTGGCCAGTACAAGTGGGAGCGGGGGTGGGGCGGGCGGGACGGTATGATTATGATGTTTATTGAAAAATTAATTTGCGCCTCGTTGTGGCAGTGCGGCTCTCATTTGCGTATTTCAAAGCCCAATGAATAATGATGATGATGATTAAAGAGAAGAAATACTGTTGAAATTAATATATGTAATTGGCTATAATTGTTTGTGCCAATGGCCAAACTGAACTTCTTCTTCCTCGAGAAGTAGAAAACAATCGTATTAATGAGGCCAGCTCTCGCACATTTCGAAATGTGTGTTTAATTGAAATGAAAGCGGCATTGTTGGTTTTTAATGAAGCGCTCAACTGACAGCATCGAAATGTTTTAATCAGCCACACGCGGTGGCTGGCGGGCGAATGGGGGCGGGGGAGAGGGCCTCGAAAATGTTTTTAAATATAGAGAGGAAAAATATGGTAAATTATATATCATTTGTTAATTGAGTTATGCAGTGAGTGTTGTGGCCAAGCGGAATTTTAATGATGTTGTGGATGAAAACGTGTGAAGATTAGAAGTGGGATTATTGATAACTAGATTTAGGCACACAAATTAAAACAAATTGAATTGGGACTTGTTTCGTTTTTAGAGTTATTTATATTGAAGTAGTTTCAAACACGACTGAACAAACATAATTTTTAGTCTTCAAATGGGGCTGGAAGCACATTATAAGGAACCAACACATCAAATCAGAGCAGTTTCTATCCAACGAAACCATTTAAGAGTATGAGAAAGGACTCTTGTAAGTGATTTAAATTTTTCGGAGACTATCCTCTACATCCTACAGTTTAACGCAGGCTTCGATCGATGGCATCAGTCATATGGCCGCACTGGCCTACACATAAAATGTAACTCAATATCGGCAAAAATGTGGCCATGAATCAGGCCATGAACAGTTTCTCTCACTTGTAGAACTGTTTCTCTCACTTCAAGAACTATTTGACTTGGAATGTTCTTCATTTTTGCTGATTGGTCCAGGTTGAAAATGATTCTGCTGCTGTTCCGCCCGCATCGATTGGACGTAGAACAACTAGAGCGAACACTCACCCACCAGAAAAATTTGGTCTGACATATCTTAAGTAGATAATCAGTCCTTTTGCTCTCAACAATGGCAGCATGCTAGCTCACTGCGCTATTGCACACATTCTTTAATGCACCTCTAAAATATTAGCTTATTCTTTACTGTAAGCTAATTGAGTTGAGCTAATTTGTGCTCAATTGAAGCACATTTGAGAAACCATCTTGATCTGATTTTCAGTTGAAGCTAAACAGTTTTTTCCTCTCTGTGTAGGGCAATTAGCAATCCCACCACCACGTGTCCAACCCACGTACGTCACGAAAACGCGAAAAGAGAAAACAGAATTTAATAAAAATTAATTACCATATTTAATAATGAAAAATTAGGGCGAGAAAAGCCGTAGTGGTGATGACAATGGCGACACCAGAACCAGAACTTTGGTATTTTTATCACTTATGAACAGTAAATGCTCCTTAAAATAAAAACTAAACAGCTTTGACAGAGTGAAGAAATTGCTTTCTATGATCTTCTATTTCAGTTTCAGAATCGGAAGTGAAAATCATTAAGTACTCGAAAAAGACCCCGAGATTTAACTCATCAGTCCACTATCTTGATTTCAAGCCTGCAAGCACACTGCATACTGAGATATTGATAGTCGCCAATGCGCTTACTAACAAGCGCTAATGAGACTCTTAGCCATATTTATTCATTGATTTCTAAGTTGTTTTTAGTAATAGTTTGGCCTTGAGAAAATGCATTTGAACATAGGTTTGTTTTAAATACTTGGCGGTTTTACATAGCCCAAAGGGCCAAACCGAACTCCCTCAATCTCCTGATATTTTATATTCTTGTCTTATGCATCGCATTCAAACCTGTTGTTTAATGTTGGTCATAAATATTTAAAGTTCGGCTTGGTTTGGCTGTGGGAGTGGTTCAAGTGTTTTACAAGCTGATGTGAGCAATCTATAACGAGTATACTGAAGTGATTGTGTCTAATTGAGCCTGGAGGGCTTTTCGGGCCATGTCGTTCTTGGACTTCGACACGGGCCCGCACGATAAAAACCCCGAATGTGATTTCCACACACGGAGCCTCACGGAACCCCGCCCACCTCTAGAGAGGTTTCTAAAAAACAGAGGCTTTATATGTGTGGCAACTAACTTTATACTTTATACACTTAGGGAAAAAAAGCTGTGATATTTTAATATTAACACTTTGATTGTGCTATTTCCACCATTGACTTAGCGTTAAATTTGATGTTCGTATACGCTGAAAAAAGAAATCAATCCGAAACGGGATCAATAATAGGGCAATCCCGGATATTCTTGAACCGACCCCGGACTCGAACTCGGGGGACCTCTAGAACACGTTTGGAATGTCGTCTCAATCAGCGTAACCATAGCGTATTCTGGCTAATAGACGGCTAATCTTATTGTTATTGAATTGACTAAAAGAATTCATTAGTTTATTTCTGTCATTTTGCAAAAATACGACCGCTTGTAATTCTCAAGTTGGTATCCCCTGCATTGGGAATATAAAAGAGGGAACTGAAATTCGCTGTTTTAATATGTTTTTTTAGTCAGTGCAAAGTGGTTTTTAATTAGCTTTAATACAAAATTGGTATAGTAAAATCAAATATAATTGTGTTAGGTTTTACTATGGGATTTTTCCCTGAGTGTACTGAATTTTGCAGATTGTTATCTTGAACCATTAACAATTAAGTTGTGTACAAAAGTACCCATAGAACGCGAATCTAGAGTACCGCTGAATAACTGGGTATAAGGAAATGTTTATAGAAGTCCTATATATAAGAATTTAAGGGTCAAATCTCTGTTTTTTTGATTTTATCGAACTGTGTTACTCTTTAAGAGGCTAGGTTCAATGTCCGGTTCGGTGTTGAAGTTTGGGTTCGAACCTGTTCGGTTCTTATGTTTCTAATCATACAATAGACTGTCCCAAGATTTGGAATGAGTTATACGGAAATAAGATCTATGTGTTCCTAACATGTTGGGATTGTGTTGTTATTATTTGCTCGATTTCTGGGGCTTTGTTCAATCTTCAAGTTGAAAATATAAAAGAAAGAATAATTTGTATTAATTATATACAAAAAATCAAGTTTGGCATTAAGTTTAGAGGTTTTTTTTCTTAAATTTTGAAAAATTAGACTGTTTTCTGACTAAATTAGGGTATTATTTACTTTGAAGAGAATTGTTTTACTCAAATTTTTTAAAAATTAAACTGTCATCTGACTAATTGACTAACTTATAGCAGACTTAGGGCCGATTTCTCATCTTCTAAATAGCTGCCATGTGTCAGATAATCTTTGATTTTGCTCTGTTATATGTAGGTTTATGTAACAGATAGCACTATGTAGAAGAATTAAAAATCGGCTCTAAATTGTTACTTAATTTAACTCTTAGGAGCAGTAAAATCAACCTTTAATCAGCTTTAAAGATTGCATTGATTTTAGTAACTGACTAAGTTTCAAATTTCCAAATCTGTTAACAATTTCCTCACATCAAGTCCCACTACCAATGCAAAGAGCATCCAAAAATCATCAAAACTCTGCTAATTGAGCTCCAGTCCCCGACACTTTACTCTCCACCCGACCAGATCATTAAAACTCCTTCACCAACTTTCGCCCAAACAGCATTAACCCCCAACGAGGCCAACCCCAAACCCAGAAGGCAGCCACAACAATGGCTGGTAAAAACTTTTCAAGCCAACAATTTCACAAAATAATCCCTAAAATGAGTTTAATTTGTAGAATTATAACCAGGCAGAAGGGAAGGACGGGCAGGCAGATGAGGGAGAAATTGTTCCTTTGTTCGGCTTCGCATCCTTAACATTTTGAATCCATCCTGCATATATATCACATTTATTTCTGATGGATTTGCGAGGCTGCCCAACCGATTTATGGCTTGAGATAAGATTTTTATGGGTTATCTTTGAGGTGTGCGCCCTGGTATTTTATGTTTAAAGCTTTTCGTCATCATTTCCTCCTGACCGAGATGGCCAACGATGGCCGTTGCCATTGACAATGCCTGAACTGATAATGAGGGGCTTATTATTCATTATATTTCGGGGTAGGACATTTATTAACTGGTTGCTCATACGCCCTGAAGTACCAATTAAATTAAAGACAAGCAGAAGCAGGCGCACCACACTCCCCAGCTTCCAGTCCCCAGTGCCAGACAGTGCGACGACGACGACAACGCCGCCAATTACGTTGACAGCAGAATTTAATAAGAAGCAGCAGCAGTCAGCAGGCAAATGAAGTCATGAAGGTGGAAAGAATCTGTAAAGCGTCAGAGTGAGACGGAGAGTGCCGCCGCCGCTGCCGCCGCTGCAGCTTGTTATAAAATGCTAATACGCGCAGCAACACAAATACAAAAAAAAAACGCTTTGAAGATTGAATTATTCAATAATAATTAGGCGTGCGAGCGAGACGAGCGCATGGCCCGGCAGCCGGCCCTCTCGCTCCGGCGGGGTAATCCGTCCAAACCCAACTCACCACACTGGAAACGAGCCGAAAAGAAGGCGGCGCAAGCAGCAGAGTGGAGAAAAGTGCGGCCGGCAGTGAGTGTGAGAGAAAAAACGACACACACAGAGCCAATAAAAATGGTGTCGCCGCTTGGCGGGCAGCCCTGCGAGTGAGGGAGAGCGCCCGAGCAGCACCGCCGCCAGCAACGGGAAAAGTTGCCTGGCCCTGGCTCTGTGTGCGAGCGGAGGGCAGAGAGCATAGTGGTTGTCTGAGCTGATGTTCAGTTGTAGAACAGACGTGATCTCAAGAGGACGTGTCTCTCTCCGTCGTTGAACTAAAAAAAAGAAAACGCCACTTGCTAACGCGTTCGTGAGTGACGGTGACTACTGTGCATGTGCATGTGCGTGAGTGTGTGTGTGTGTGTGTGTGTAAGCGCGTGTGATGAACGAGCGAATTAATTAAAAGATAATCAAAACAAATTAGCAACAACACACATATTTCTGCCCACGCCGACGAGCAATGTCTCATTGAAATCGCCAAATCGTACAACAACAACACAATCAGCTAAGCAGCCCCAAGAAGTAGGCTTTATGTTAAAGCTCTCCACAACGACGACGAGCATGACAGTGACTGGCCTGCGCCAAACGATGACCAGCCCGACGATGCCGCCAACCACTACTTCGGTCAGCAGCAGCAGCAGCCTGACCAACTCCCTTACCTCCATGGGCAGTGGCAGTCCCACGGCCCTCAGCGGACTCCATCCGCTGTCCAGTCCCACTTCACCGTCGGCTCTCCTGCTGGCCCATCAGCAGCACCTACTGGCCCAACATCACCACCAGCAGCAGCAGCAACAGCAGCAGCACCAGCAACAGCAGCAGCAACAACACCAGCAACACCAGGCCCATCACCTGCACAAAACCACCTCCAGATTGAGTAACTTTAGTGTGGCTTCACTGCTGGCCGACACCCGGCCACGCACGCCCACCCAACTGTCCGGCGATGCACCCACGAACCTCTCCAGCTCAGCGGCCACTTCTCCCATCTCACAGAGCAGTGCAGCGGGTACGCCGCCGCCACCTTCAGCGGGGCCACCGCCACCAACTGCTGCCTTCCATCCCGCCGCTGTGGCGCATCATGCGCATTTGTTGCATGCCGCTCATGCGGCAGCCGCTGCTCATGCCCAGCACCAGCAGCAGCAGGCGGCCGCCATGGCCCAGCAACTGCGTCAGGCCCAGGCGGAAGCCCGTGCCAGCTCACCACCCGCCTCCACCAGCTCCACGCCCAGTTCCACGCCGGTGGGTCATGGCCCTGCCGCGGGAGCGTTATCCAGCAGTTCCACACCCGCCAAAAATGAACGCCACTCGCCACTGGGCAGCCATACGGACTCGGAATTGGAATACGACGAGGATATGCTGCATGAGCACGACGGCGACCATGATGAGGAGGAGGACTCCATAGTTGATATCGAAGATATGAATGCCGATGATTCGCCGCGTTCCACGCCGGATGGCCTGGAAAGCAACAAATCGCTGGAGAGCGGACATGGCGGTGCGCCGAGTTCGCAAATGCCCACGACAATACTATCGCCGGCGGCTTTGGCTGCGTCGGGACATGTGCCCATACGGCCAACACCATTCAGTGCACTGGCCGCCGCTGCAGTTGCCTGGGGAGGCATGGGCGGCGGTGTACCCTGGCCGGGTGCTAGACAAATGCCGCCCTTTGGACCGCCGGGACTGTTTCCGGGACAAGGATTTGGTGGTGGAGGTAAGTGTCGGTTATTTTTGGGGACTATGATAGGAAGTGTAAAGGTTTAAGAGAAATATGGGAAGTATGGGATGTGGGAAGATTTGATAAATCAAGTTGAAGTCACAAAACACCTTGACTTGCTTGAAAAAGCTTTTATGGAATATGGAAATATGCGAAAAATATGGGAAATATGGACTCAATTTGCTAAACTCACTCATTTTAAGGATTCCAAATCAGTTGAGAGACGATAGATTTCTTTGAAAGTGAAACAAATGAAGTGAAATTAGTTTTAAAAAGTGGTAGTAACTGCATTTATATAATCGGGCCACAAACATGATAGAAAAAAGGTACTTAAATCATTTGCGTACACCAGATTGTTGTGAGATTTAAGAACTCGAACTAGTTTATACTTCCTAGAAACAAATAATATTATAAATAAGGTGCAGATCTATATCAGTAAACAATATTTCATATAAAGGTAAAATATGTCCCAACTAACTCATTCTAAAAACACTAGAACAGTTATACGACGATGTATTTCTTTGAAATTGAAGCAAATTGTGTTAAAATAAGTATAAATCGTGGTAGTAAAACAGTTTTTATAATAAAGCCTCAAGGCACCAAAAAACACTAGATTGTTGTGGAATGTGAGAGCTCACAACAATTCTTACCAGAAACAACTACCTCCTTGAACAAACGACATTATTTTGAAAGCAAGAACTTATTCCATTAAAAATACATAATGAAATGCTAATATGGGATCTAACCAACTCATTCAAGGAACACAAAAACACTTAGAAGACGACAGATTTCTTTGAAATTAAATCCAATAATCTAGAAATATAAATAAAACATGATAGTGAAAGAATTTCAATGATATTCTTACAAATTACCAAGAAAAAGTTAGATTTGCCAATGAAATAGAATTGCTCAATTGAAAGACGAAATAATCTGATCATTTAGACTAAAAATAGCTTCCTTAACACACAATAAATTGAATCAGCTGAGCTGATAACATTAATAAAACTCTTTTGAAAAACAATTTTGATGACAGTGACACACACAATAGTTAAGATATAATTTTAGTGTTAGCTCGGGCTCTAGGTTCAATTTACTCTCTCTCTCTCTCCGGCTGATCCTCTCCATTTTGTGTGGCATTTTTATTCAATTAACTTCTCCCCCTTTGCCTAAATTGGCATCGCCTACAGCGACAATGGCCGTCGTACCCTGTGCCAACTGCATCTGCGGGTGCTCCTCTCTCTCTCGTCTGGCTGTAGTCAAAGTGCGTGGCAATTATTGCGCCGTTTTAAATAAAAACAATGAAATGTGCTTGATTGCTCACTGCCCATTTCCATTACTTGTCGTATCATCATCCATGTCGCGTCGGTTTTGATTTAACTCAATTGGCTCTGTCTGATTATTCATTGCTTTGGCTTTTTGGTGTTTTCCGGTCTAGCCCCCTAATGAAAAAAAACAGAAGAAAATTATTACCAGCAGACTGACCAGACTAATTGAACCGAGTCTCTGGCCGATCTCTATCTGCATGCACAGTTCACACTTTTCATGCATTTCCTGGGTGGGTGGGGAAACACTTTGATGCCAAGCAAAAAAACGTACAACACCCGACGGCTGATAGACATGTGAACTTTACTGGGGAATGGCACAAAAAACAAGACCTGGCAAAACTTGGCGCGTTTCCGCCACAAACAACACACAAAAAAGTGTAAATGTTTGTTGGCCGGGCTGTGGGTGGTGGCGGGTTCTCATTGTTTTGTAAAAGGCGGCGGTAGAATAGTGTTCATTCACAACAATTAGGTTATGCCTGCCATCCAGCCAGCCAGGTGGTAAAGTAAGACGATGTCAAGAGATTTGTCTGCAAAATTTGAAAAAAATTATTGAATATGAAATATGGTTAAGGGCCCCTAGCAGGCATTAGATTATATAAACTCCGAAAATCTAAATTCAAAAAATATCGAAATCTTTATGTTAAACTTTTTGGGAAATGATTGGTATTTCGTTTGTTAATCTTAGAATAATTTGTATATTATTCTAAAAAACTTATAACCGATTTCTCATCTTCTATATGAGGTTATCTGTCGCCTAAACTAACGAATAGCTGTGCACATTTCAAGCAAATAAGAAATTAGCTCTTTAATCTAAATGTGAATTATGTCTGAGCTTAATTGTGATGGATCGGAGTGGAAATCATCATAAGACGTTAAGTTCATTGGCATGTAGTATACATTTGCGAGCTTTCAGTCCCTTCCATTTCCCAATTGTGCACATTATCTGCCCTGCTCCCATTTCCACTTTCGCTTAATGTTTGGCGATTTGGCAGCAAATCTGTTGTAAATAGATAGATAGATAGATAATGTGTTGGATCCTAAAGGAATGTCGCCTCTTCTTGGTTCCTACAGCTAATATACCTGGCATTGAAACTGGCTCAAACGGTTCATACGGTTAATTCAAACACTGAAAAATGTTAGAATAATATTTAAAAATATATTCAAACTATCATTTTAAAGTATCGAAAGAGATCCACTTGGGTTTTGACAAACGTTTTTAAAAGCTTAACAAGCTTGACAAAAAAATGTGTTAAATCTCCAATCCCAGAATTCTTGTACCAAGCTTTGAACCAAAACCTTATAGTACAATGATAATTTCAGATACCGGTCTCAGAACCGAAACTTAGACTGTTCAACAGTTTCAAATCCACAAACCTTAACCTCTTTGAACTTCCGAAACGACAAGCTCTATGAGGAGTTGTGAAGTAAAGGAAAGTATTGAGCTTATTTCATACAATAAATGGGAAAGAATATACTCTTGCTCTCTATAGAGACGTAAAATGCTTTGAACGAGATCTTGACATTACCTACCTTGGACCTTACTTCCAATGTTTCATTTAAATATTGCAATTAAAGTTTAACTTTAAATGCAATTTGGTTGGATTTCGACCTTAAGATTGAAATACCAATTACTACTGTGAAAGCCCCTAGAACAATAAGGTGAGAAAAGGCCATGGAAATGAATGACAAGGGGAAATTTCAAGTTGGAACTTCGATTTTAAATGAATGTGCTGGTCGTGAGCGATTTCCGCCAAGCACACAGACAGCACACATATGTAAAATCGAAGGTCCACAGTGCAAATTTGTCATCAAATACTCCTGACATTCACTTGGCTGAACCTTAACTCGTCTTGTTGTTTTAGGGACTTCTCTACTGGTACTTGATTTGGACTTAAAGCAAGTTTGCAAGACTTGAAAGTATAGGAGAATTCTTGTATCAAACTAAAAACACTTAAAAAATGTTCGGATCAGTACTTAAAATCCGAAGAATCATTACACGTATTGATAGTTTCTGAGTTTAGCCTCTCATGATCACGGTGTGCACGAAATAATGATCATTCCTGAAATCTGAGGTTGCTCTCTATATGGGACATTCTGACAACAGAAGAAAGATTGTCACAGCGTTTTTGGATTGATCAAGAAGCAGAAGTCTGGATATTTTTTCAATCAATAAAATTGAAAGCTTATTCTTCATTTGAAAACTTTACCAAAATAGTTTTGAAAGACTAATTAAAAAGTATTTCAGTGAGATGAGTTTTTCATAATGAACATCAACCCAATGAGGCAAAACCAAAACGTCACAAAACTCGCACAATTTACTTTTATTAAACTACTTTCCGACAGCAGCAAAACTGAAAATACCTTTGCCACCATGCAAACTCTAAAGTAAAAAATCAAAATATTGAAAAATTGATCAGAATCTTGAATATGCAAATGTTACACCCAAAAAGTGTGTAGGTCGCCAACTCGAGCTTTAAAAACCGGTAAACAACAAAGTTTAGCTCAACTGATAACCATAAAGAATGAAATCTATAGAATACGAACTTGGAAAAGCCATGAAAACTGAACGTTTTCCAGCTGAAAATATCTCTCAACTTTGGACAACGTTTCACAATGTTTCTCCTACTCGCCGTGTTGTCGGTATTCCAAACATTTGCCGCCTTATTTTGTCATTTGCTGTCAACGGCAGTGCACGTAGCGTATAACTTCATTTCGTTTCATTTGGCAGCTGTTTCTGTTGTTCCACTGTCCTCGGCCGATCGATCCTCAGCATGTCTCATTAGCGCAGCAGGTTGCTTTCTGCCTTTCAGCCTTTGTGCTCTGTGTGTGTGCTCTCTCTGTGTGTGTGTGACCTGTGCCGCTATCTTTCGACCAGCACATTATGTCAAGTGTTAGGTACTTAGTGCCTCTTTTGGCTGAATCGTGTATATCTCTCGGTTTGGCTACCGTTTTTTGGTGGCCCGGCGGTCTCTTTGGGACTGAGCCCTATCAGCGACGGCGGCGGCGCTAGCCTTTAGTGTGTTTTCATGGCCTATTAAATTAACTGGCTGAGATTAGGGGGAGAACACACACACACACACACACAGTCTGGTGGCTCGGTTCCTGGAACTTCTTGCTTCTTGCTGTAAAATTTATTTACATTTTTCGTGCACTTAAAAATGCCTTCATAATTTAGCTAATTGCAAGCCCAAGCAAGTCACGTACTGCACTCGCCCCACGCATCGCATTGCAGCTGCAATTCTTGGCCGCCATTATAGAAATTAATTTCCAAGCTGAACAAACGAGCAACAACTCGGGCCAACGGAGAAACTCTGGCCCAAAACGGTGGGTGTGGCATGTCAGCGACGCCCACCTAAGCACGCAACTTTTAGCTGCCTGGTAGCAATTTAAACGTTGACAGACAGGCTGCTGGACAAGCAAGGATGGGGCGATGGGGCAGGTAGGCGGAGTGGCTCCTGGCATGCGTTTTAACACCATTTGCAAGGCCCCAAAAAGCGAAGACGCCAAAAGCTGAAATAATATTTGCATTCTGCACGCCATCTAACGTGCAAGAGCTCAGCTGAGGGCAGCCGGCGGAGCAGGAGGCGGGTTCGGCTGAGGTGTGCTGGCGCAGACATTTTGATGTATGTTTTGGTAAATAAAATTTATTTGCATTAAATTACCTCGAGCCCCGGCAGACAGCATGCTGGAAGGGGTGTCGGGGAAGGTGGGAAGGGGGAAAGGGAGGTGGGGAGCCAGGGAGTACCCCTGGCCTGGCAAATGCAATCCGCAAGGTGTGTTGTTTAGGTTGGCACACAGACTACTTGCAAAAAATATTTGTAGACAATTGGTAGTTTAACTAATTTGAGCCAGCTGAGTAATTAAAAAAGCCAATTTCCAGCATTTTGGCACATGTCATAAAGGCGGCCCAAGTGTGTGGTTGCTGGCTGTGAGCAGTGGGGCGGGGAGGGGAGGGGGGAAGGAAGCCGACGCATGCGTGTGAGCTGCAACCCAACCCACGTACTATCTCATTCGCTTATCTTGCCCAGAGGCAGCCATTGGCGATTAAACTGTGCACTTTATAGCAAAAGTGTGCATTCCAAAAACAGAATCAGCAGGCCTTGGACATGCAATGTCCAACCTGATGATCGAAGTGGTGGAGAGAGAGCGCGCGCGCGCTCGGTTCTCAGACTAGTTTAGTAATACTCTGTACTACCTGTACACTTATCTATGACAACAAGTTTTTGACGCGCTGGCTGACTAATTAAATGGCTTTTATGGATCATTGCAAATGTGATTTCGATTCAATTCAAAATCAAATTAGATGAAAATAATACAAAAAAAAAATGTTACGAAGAGTTGATTTTAGTAACGATGCGATTTATATTTCCTATGGAATTATTAACCTAGATAAATGCGGCGGAAGTAGTCAACTTGAAATAGTTTTAAATGCAGTCGCAGCAAAGGCTGGAATAATAACTGATACCTCAAAGGTAGCCAGCTTTTGTTGGTAAGTAGAGCTAAAGTTATTTGATAGTTACGAGATAGTTCTAGTTGACAAGTTCTCTTATATTTTTGAACATTTTCCTGTAGTACTAAACTGGAACCGCACCACATTTAGAAGAGATACTTAAAATGAAAGTGTTCCAAAACCAAATTCAAATTGTTTGTTGTCCTTTGATTTATTGGTATAACAAATTAAGCAAACAAATTAAGTAATTTTTGATCACATTCGAGTCTTTTTCGAATAAAAGAGTCATAAGTGAGCTGGTTTTTTTTTATCGTAAATGGTACTTTTGTTTTAAACCCAGTAAACATTTTAAGAAATTTCTGGAGTTTTTTTCGATTCTTAAGACTGATTAAAATTGTCATAAATGCGCTCGTTTCCTGATCAGATATTATACTTTAGCCGGAAGAAAATGGTACCCTAGCAGCGACTCTTCTTGAAGTGTCGTTCTTAACCTGTTATTCTGATCAGTTTTGAGTCGTTTGAGAGCCTTTTTGAAGTCGAGTTTCATTAAATAACATTTTGCGCATAGACTTGAGCCATTTCCAAGTCTTCTTTCAATCGCACATGAAAGCAATCTCTTATAAATCATCAAAGAATTCGATGATGATTTTTTATATGATATATAAATATTTATAAGATCAGTATTTATATGATCAGTTTCGAATCATTTTCGAATTATTTGCGGGTCTTTTCAAATCGAATTTCAATAAATCACACTTAGAGCTTTTGCATCAGCTATTTTTAAGTCTTCTTTTAATCCGACAAAATAGTAATCATGTGTGAATCATTAAAAGGGCTCAAAAAATACTCATTAAGCTGATTTTGTCAAAATTATCTTCCAAATGTCCAGCAAACACAATATGTAATTTTGATCATATTTGAGTCTTTTTGAAGCCTTCAATCATGCGAACGTTTTTTGATGTTAATTTATACTTTTTTCTGGAGAAAAAGGTACCCTAGCAGCGACTCTTCTTAAAGATTCGGCTTCAATCCGCTCTTCTAGTTCTTTTAGAGTCGTATTTCAATAAAACACATTTTAAACATATCCAAGAGCCTTTTGCAAGTCTTCTTTCAATCGCACATGTAAGTTATCTCATTTAAAACAACATCAGGGGTCGAAATTGATTTATCAAGGGGATTTTTGATAAAATGTTGAATAGGAAGCAAAAAAAGCTTTAGAATTGATCATAAAGATTTTATATTTCAGATCCTTGACTTCAAAGTTTAACAAATAATTCACAAAAACAAGAAGCTAAGACCACATAAATTCGATTTTTCATAGACTACAAAGTGTAATTAGTGTTGAAGTATCGAGTTGATCTTAGGCAAGTGCAGTTTCAGAAGAAGACGATGAATAAATTTATATCCGAATCAAGCATTTTGAGGATCTGAAAAGACTTATAAAAGACGTTGCATACTTATCTGAGCCGCAGGCGCTGTTTGCTGTTTGCTAACATAATATTGACATGTTTAAATTCATGTTAATGCTTTGTTACTTAACAGTAGAAGTGGCTATTAAACATTAATTCCTCTGAGTAAGGGTTATATAGAAGTCGCGCAGGGCGGAATTAAGCATACGCCCTCTTTTTAGATTGCATTTATTCGTCCTTGAATTTTTTGGATTTCCATTTAATCTCCAGTTATTGCGTGTGTCTGCAAATCAACAGTTTTTACTAGTAAATTATCTTAAGTTAGGGAGAGGAAAGATACAAAATTAAATTTTTTTTTGGTTCTTCAGGTTCTGATAGAGTCTTTTTTGTACAAATGCTGCACATTACTTGCGCTTTCCTTCTTCTCTTTCTCTATTTGATTCTGCATCATTTTTTCTGTTTTTGATTGAGCTGAGAGCGAATGAGAATTTACAAAAGTACAAATAATGTTTCTACTTTATGTACAAGTGGATCCTAGCTGGCGAGACAACTTTCTTTCCGATCAGAACTGTTAGATTCAAGAACAATTCGAGATAGATTCGAGATGAAATTGGAATAGATTTGAATATAAAACTGCACAGATCTTAGAGCACCACCTGATGGACTTAAGTTAAAACAAAAAAACATCTCGGTATACCTTTCAGATCAAGCACCACAATTATATATGATTTTATAGGCTTATATTAAGCATTTATGGTGTCTTTTTAGTAATAAAGTTCTTGATTCAAGCACATAAAGAACTTAATTTAGTCTAGTGTAGGCAACCATTAAGCTTCAAAAGCTTTAAAAATATTTCTGAATCGTGTCTTACATATTCAAGCCTGCTTTGAGTCAAGAATTAAGGGATTTATGAAACGCTTTTTCGAACTTAAATCAAGAAGTTCCTGGCTTATTAATCTTATGAAATCGAAAATTCTTAATTAAAGTACTAGAACTTTAGACTTGACTTGACTGGGCCATATTTGAAGAGTAAAAGTTGAATAAGAGAGTCGTTTTTTGAAAGCGGAATGAATTCACAACTCCAAATCCGCATAATATGATATCGAATGTGATATGAAGGCCTGATTGCTGCACGGCCATGGCAAAAGGTGTTACCCAATCGAAAAATTTCCCTATTGGCCCCTGCCTGCATTCCATTCACGCTTAGTTTCAAATCACAATCTAGTAAATCCAAAGAAGATTTACGCAGACCCACTTCTCCTTCTTAATTTGCCCACCTCGATTGATCGGCATGCCTTTTCAATTTCCCTGGTGCATGGCATGATTGCCACAACAACAACTACTACACACACATTTGGTGCTAATTAAAATCCTTCATTATGAAATCAGCTGCTCCAATCAGCGGCAGGACAGACACCCAGCAGCAGCAGCAGCCGCAGCAGCAGCAGTTGCCGTTTGACCGTAAGCGTGTAATTGCATTAGCCAAATGGTCGCCTCCAGGCCGATTGCAAAACGATTTTCACTGCAAAAACGCTAGCAGCGAGCGGCCGCGGGCTGCTGCCTATTTTGCTATGCGAAAACGCTTTAATGAAGAATTAATTGCCAGCAATTTGCACCGCAAATCAATCGTCCGTTGTCACCGTCGGCTATATACAGCAGATCTCATATAAGTAGACAAGATTGGTTTGGTTCGAAACGCGTAAATTTCACAATTGCTGTTGTTGCTGCTGTTGCTGCTGTTGTTGTTCGGGTCGTATATGTTGTCTCGTCTACAATACACCGGAGAACTCAAATTAATTGAAAATCCATTACAAACATAGGCTAAATGTCACAATTGGCGTTTGTGGCATGTATTTGCTCTGGCAATGGCGATGCCTGGCGACGCTGGCGACGTATTGCCCCAGCAATGGCAACAACAATGCCTATAAAAGAGCAAAAAGGCGAAAACAAGTCTCGCACTCTGGTTTGAACGTGCGTGGAGTGGTCCGACCCCCCACCCCAACCCACCCGTCGCCACCGCCGCTGCCGCTCACTCGGATCGTTGCAGGTTTTGTAATAGGCCAGGCCATTGGTTGGTGATGGTAAAGTGCCGGGGTGGCGTGCTGAAGGAGGAGGAGGAGATCACTTGCTATAGTTTTGTTTGGCCTGCAATGGAAACCCCATTCCAGCAATTTAGCGACAAATGAGCAATTAATTTTGAAATAAATGCAAAGAGCTAAACAAAGGCATTTGATGAGGACGCTTGTTGAATGGGGGAAGTGGATTATGTTGGAGTCGTCCGACGATGATCATTAGCGGGGGTAAAAAATATATAAGCACCTGGATGTAGCATAATTGGTGGCGGAGTCATCTGAAATTATAAATAATACTTAAGATTTTCTAAAGGACTTCAAAATGGAAAAGAAATCAATAGAAAACTTTTCAAACTCAGAGATAAAGAGTTTCCTGCTCTCTTTCGCTTCTCTAGTATAATTTACCATTTTGACTTAGAAGAAAAGCCACAGATATTATTACCAAATTCAGTACAAACGGTGTTATGTGACAAAATACAAAATACTTGGTCGAAGTACATACATTTTAATAAAAAGTTCGATACTTTCGACTCAGAAACGGTAAAATTTATATTATAAGTACAGAAAAACTTGATTAAAGTACAAAATTCTTATATTAAGAACCACAATTTGTTATACCTAAATTCTTGACTTATGACTTGAGGCGTGGTCAGCGGACTTTGCATATTTTCAAATAGTTTTCTATCCCAGTAACACTTTATGCTGACTCTTTAAGTTAATAAAATACCAAAAAAAAAATGTGCATTCATTTCCAAGATGACTTAAATTGATAATTAATGAGTTGAAACATCAGCAAAAGACTAAATTCAGTGAACCAATTTGTTAATTACAGATTTTCGATAGTCTACTAGGAGTAAAATCGGCCTAAAAATATGTAAAATCCGCTCTCTGTGTTGTTCTAAGTACATTTAGAACTATTTTAGAATTTTATTTGTTTATACTTTTGTGTATAAGAGGTCGTTACTTAAGCTAACTAATTTTTAGAATAGGTAGAATATAATTTGAAAGTCAAGTACAAATGGTTCTTGGTTTAAGCCCATAAAATTCTAAGTGTATGCCCAATTTGTACTTAATATAATGTGTCTGCATTGAATCAAAAAAGTCTAGAAATCTCTAAGGGCCAAGAATTAACCTAATGACAAGATAATAGTACTGTAAAACAGAATTCTTTTATTGCTCTATGAGAAAAGATTAAGTTAACGATTTCCATTCCACATATTTTGGAGCTAGCAGTGTTAGTCCATTTTGCACTCAATCCTATTTCTTTGTACTTAAAATTTCCATAGAATTCTTAGAATTAATGCCAACTTAATATTATTGTAGGTCAGAAATCTATCATCGCTGCATAAGAAAGGTGTCAGTGCCAGTTGAGAACTTTAAGTTCAGTTTAATAAAAATAATAGTTGGCATTTTTCATTGCACACTTTTTAGAGCTAGGGTTTATATTGAACTCGCGCTTTTTTTAATAGTTTCCGGCTTACTGTAAGTTGTGAAATCCAGCACATGAGTTCTCATTTCAAAAATATTGATGGTCGTTTTTCGATTTACGAATGTTTTGTGTACTTTCAGGAACTAATTGCAATTGTACCATTTTGAAAAGGGTACTATTTTTTTCCTGATTGTTTTAGAAGTCTGTCGAACCTGTTAAAACCCCGTTGGTTCTTTTTTTAGAGCTTAGAGAAGGGGGTTCTAGTACTTTGCGCACCATCTTGATGATCATACTTTTAGATTGTTATAATCGCAACTCAGCTCCGTAAGAAACATAATTTTCAAATTATATATCTATGAAATTCCAATAACAGCGATAAAAGAAATCTAAGAACCGAAGTCGGCGGAACTAATGATCGAACACATAGCAAACAAAGGTAAACGTAGTTTTATGTTTCTTTTGACCTTGGCATAAGTGGGGTTCAGAAATCGACTTTTACACCAGAAGCTAATTTTTTGTTTAATATTTGATGCATAGAAATATTAAGTAAGAAATACTAAATGTATACAAGGCGTAGAGAGAATGGTATTTGCATGAAATGGTGCCTTCCACTTATGAAAAATCATCAACCCACAGATGCCGTCGGTAGAGTCGCATTCTGAGTCAGTTTGTCGTCAGATCAGAGGCTATATTAGCAGCTGGTGCAGCTGATTTGTAAAATTAGCCCCCTAATACACAATATATAAATCGTCAAAACAATACCACACATATTTGACTGATTTTGATGGCATCTTGAACCATCAATCCGCAAATTATTAAAACCAAAAAGAAGAAAAAACGAAAAAAATATATTGTTTGTAAATATTATTGTAAAAAGAAGCATAAAATTAAATATGTGACAAAAGCAGCAAAATTAAAGTTGTTAAACTTGGTCGCATCGTTTATATGCTAATTTGGCAAGTAATTTATGGTCAATACAACAAGAGCGACAACAAAACACAAAACATACATTCAGAATGCAAGAGAGGGAGACCACATAATATATTTATATTTATAGATGCGCGTCTCCAAGTCTGTAACAAATTTCCGAGTGCTGCAGCTTCACGAGCTGATCAACGTTTCTTCTTTTTTCTTCATTTTTTTTTATCGGAATATTCACATTTCGTTTCACCTTGTTAGGCCATACAAAACGCTTTTACGACCTGCATACGAAACAACGAACACGCACACACAAACACACAAATAAGTGAAATTATATGCATATTATTGAATCAGCAGCAGATAAGGGATCCAGAGTCCGAGTCCGAGTCCGAGTCGAAGTCACAGCCACAGCCACAGCTTGGGGGCATTAACATAACTCTGACTTGTCACACTAATTACTTAATGAGCTCCGGCTGCAGTTATTAGTTTTTTTGTTACACATGTATGTACTGTGGAAGAATTTGATGGACATTTTTTTATTGGTTTATTGATAACACGATAACACAACAGAAAATGTGTGTGAATCGGTGCAGAAAAGCTCTTCAAATTCGAAATGGTTCAATCGGGCAAAAATTCTTAATCTCTTCTTTTCAGAGCTTACATTTGGTATGACTAATATATCTCGTGACATCTGAGAGTGAAGCGTAGTATATAAATTAAAAAAAATAAAGTATTCTTTAGAGCTGATCCAGTAACTGCAGTCATAATTGTTACTTCACTTATAAAACTAAA
This sequence comes from Lordiphosa andalusiaca, assembly GCA_035044965.1. NCBI lineage: Eukaryota > Metazoa > Arthropoda > Insecta > Diptera > Drosophilidae > Lordiphosa > Lordiphosa andalusiaca. Next base: position 177,502 of record JAWNNM010002500.1, on the reverse strand, counting down.
GCAATTCCAATTCGAAATGTTAGGAATATCGCTTCTTATCACCATATTAGCCTGGTAAAGTATAGAACTTGGTAAACTATTTGCGCTGAGGCATTGAACAGAAAAGTGCAACACATATTTTCCTGTGATATTGTTATTTGTTTGAAGTTAGAACATATTTGTTTTCTGGTATACAACACAACAATATTACTAACGTTGTTAAGCTATTCAAATAGCTGACTAAGCAGCTCTCTGAGAGCTGGCATCGATTGCTCGCCTGCTCCAACGTTTTTGCTGACCTGGCCTATCGGTACACTTATTTGTTGCGTAGTCTCAGCTCAACGATGTTTTCTTTTCAAGTTGGAACAACTTTAAATCTATATCTGCAAGGCCCAACCGGGTGTAGGCTTGGATTTGTCTTTTGAACACTTTGACTTAACCCATAACGAAAGCGTTCCATTCGGGTAGTGATAAATGTTTTTAATGGCTTTCTAAGCATTATTTTCTTCAATGAAATGCAAATTTTTTTTACCAAAATAAATCTCAAACATCTAATATTCCAAGAACCTCGTTAAAGAACCAGTCTGCGAACCGAACCTTAGACTTTCCAAACAGTTCCATACTCTGGACCGAAACTTTCGCAGAATTTCAGAAGCTTGCTGCTATCCTATTTGGTAATGTTCTAAAGCATCAATTTCTAGATTTTAAACTCAGTCAGAAAATGGCTTTTAAAAAGTGTTAAATGACAGCAAAATTACTTAAATAGATCAAATTATTATAAGGAAAATATATTTTTTCATTTATTTTAATTTGATTCTGCAGTTTAATTTGATATTTTGTCAAACGCTGAACGATTCAAATATAAAGTGAAGATTATGCTTAGAAAATGTGAAGATGGAAAGAGACAAGTGGTGTTACATTTCGAAACTTCAAGTAATGGAATGAAATATTTAGGCAGGCTTAGGTAGACTTTAGTCCTATAATGGAGTACAAAAAATGCCATTCTATTCGCTATAAATGCAGAAAGTCCTGAGTTCTATCTCCTGTCATGGAAGTAAAGTTAGAAAAATATCATAAAATTGATTGATCCTATGTTTTTTGAGACTCTATAGATATTTCGAATACTTAGCCTAAAAAGCAGAGCGATGTGCAGGCTGTATAGAATGAGTAGCCCAGTCATTTCTAAAATTTGTATGATTTTTAGTATCAAAATTACATCATACATATCAATTTGATCCTTAAATATCAGTTTGATATTTTCGAGCAAATAAAATCCATATTTTAAGATGAAATTGATATCTAATAATTTCATTTTTATTTGATCATTTTCAAAATTTGTATTGATAATATGCGGAAATATAATATTGATCCCCAGATCATATCATACATTTATTCTGTGTAGAAAAAAATATCGAATTACCTGCATTTTTTAGATATTTCATATTTTAAATCGACATAAATAACCGAGTTGATTTTGCTCTGTCTATCAGAAAGTGCTTCTGTCCGTCAGTCTATATGCACACCTAGGTCTCAAAGATCAGAAGAAAGCATTTTCGAAATAGTTTTTTGTATAAATTTGTCTCTTTTTGAAAACATTTTCGTTAGCAGCACATTCCAAAGGAATCAGCGTGGAGACTTTAGCTTGAAGAAGCACAAGTGCTACAATATTTACTCTCAATAACATATTCTTGATCAGCACACAGAGTGAAAAAAGTGATATTAAAAAGTATCCATTCAAATGGGATCTTGTACCTCTGACCATTTGGCTTTTAGATCCATATTCTTTCTCAGTTCTATAGCTAAGCTGACGTCCATCGCTTTGAGTACAACTCAGGAGCGTTTCGAATTTCGCCAAATCCCGCTCTTCTTTTTTGTACCATTGTGTTTTATTTTTTTTTTATATTTTTGTTGCTGCTGTTTAACGCCCCATTTGTACATGTGCACAGCATAAAATGCAATTATCCCTCCCCCCCCCATCCAGCGACTGGAACATCATCTGTTCAGCTGGGCATTTGCATTTTTTTTTTTTTTTTTTTGTTAACGTTTGTCACTCAACAATTTCAATTTGTGTAATTGTGCGTAAAATTAAAGCGTTGCATATCATTTGCATTTGTCTTTATTTTCGAAAAAATACACAAAATGCTCAATAAATTACGCGTGCCTGGATGGCTGGATGATGCGCTGACCCGGACGGGCTGCATGTTTAAAATGCCATTTGCATCTTTGTGGCAAGCTCATTACTTTCATTAACAACACTCCAGGCGAATGCCACGACATGGCGGCAGCAGCAGCAGCACCGAGCGGCCGAGGCAGCTGCTCCACCAGTTCTTTATAAGGAGGCCTGCACGATTCGCCTTTGTTTGCCAAAACAAAATGTCCAAATTAAAATTGTTTTGCCTTCGAGAGAGAATCGGTGGTTGTGGCCGTGAGGGGGGCTTAGGGGTGGGGAGGGGGGGGACGGGTGCATTTCCCGTCTTTGCTTTGTCTGACAAATAGTTTGGACAGCAAATTTATTGGCCACTTAAAGGAGTAATTACCGTTTCTTGTGGTTGTTCTCGCTTTTAGCCCCTGTCAAGGCCAAACTGAGGTTGTTCCATTTCATTTGACTTATTCCCCCCCTCTCTCTTTCTCTCTCTTTTGTTACAGATGCCAATGAACCGCCTCGCATCAAGTGTAATCTGCGCAAACATAAGCCCAATCGCAAGCCCCGCACCCCCTTCACCACACAGCAGCTGCTCTCGCTGGAGAAGAAATTTCGGGAGAAACAATACCTGAGCATAGCCGAGCGGGCGGAGTTCTCCTCGTCGTTGCGTCTGACCGAGACGCAAGTGAAAATTTGGTTTCAAAATCGCCGGGCGAAGGCCAAGCGGCTGCAGGAGGCGGAAATTGAGAAAATCAAAATGGCCGCCCTGGGCCGAGGTGCGCCGGGTGCACAGTGGGCCATGGCCGGCTATTTCCATCCCAGCCTGATGCATTTGGGATAAGTGGCGGCCAAGTTGGTGTGCGACCAGGGTCGTCATCAACATAGCAATATTAGAAATGATAACCAAATAAATGCCCGCGCACCCGCCACCTCCACCGCCGCCGCCGCCGCCGCCGCTGGCCAAAACTCGTCGTGAGTTGTTGTGTGTGAAGAACCCCGAAAATTTTGCTGTGATGTTAGCGCATTTTACCTAACGATACTTCCAAAAAGTTGTTGAAGAAAAGTGCACTCTGTATATATTGTAAGCATATAGAAAGGAAGTACCCAGAGAAGAGATGCTGATTCCATATCCAAAAATAGCAAAGACCCCATTGTGTATATACGAAGGCAAGCGAGAGAATATTTCCTAATTGTATATAGAAAGCAAACAACTAGCCACCTAAGAGACCCACAACTTTCATTTAGAGTTATTCACTGTTTGTTATTGTACAAAATTCGTAAATAATTTATTTATACAACTCAAGTCAATAAGCCCACAAACATTTACGATTACAACCCTTCCCCCCCACACACACCAAGCATTAACTAATCGATGGCGATATCTGAATGTATTCTATTTTGTCATTGTAAGTCAGTCTAGCTAATGGATCGATCGAGTGTATTTACCAGAGACTTTGTAAGAACTAAACTATGCCGTTAACTATGCATTAAATATACACACGAGCATCTACATATATATATAAATATATATATAAATAAACATCCCCTCTAAATATAAACAAACATTCATTACGTATAGAACTTGCATAAACCTAAACTTAACTACCATATAGCGTTAATCCTCCCCTGTAGTTGTTTAAACCTAATTCATAAAACACGAAAACTTGAAGAAAACGCGCAAAAAAAAAAACAAAAAACCACAAAGCAAAACAAACAAACAAAAAACAAATCGAAAAATATATGATTATACAAAAAAAAAAAAACATTCTTGATTGTTCTGTTTTTAATTGAAGCGAAAGCACCGGGCATAAACTATTGGGATATGGTAAATGGGATTGGGTGGATGCCAAAGAGTGAGTATTGTTGAGGTATGTATCCGGAGATTGTGCACGAAAATCTTTATATTGGACGAAACCAATCGTTTTCTAGCTGCCTTTTTAGATTTTCGGGCTAACACTAGTGAGTTGTGTGGATTTGTAGCCTTGTCAGCTAGTCGCTACGCGTCCAAGCAGAGCAAAAGCGGCACAAAAAGCACTGTACTGGACTAAGAACTTAGGGAAAGCCGGACTTGCACTGGCTTCGACGCTAGAAATGCCTTTATCTCATCTCAGGTCTTTCAAGTAATATCGCATATGCCTTCAATTTAAACTCTAAAATCCGTAAAGTAATTTAAAAAAATAATAATTATTTCCCTAGTCATGCATATTTTGCAAATGTAAACGTTTCAGATCAGCGTTTCATTTTCTTTACGGCTTTAAGTCTAGAGAGCAATTCGCTCAGGAACGATGCTGCAGTAGAACTGAAAGCAGCGCTGCTACTGCGCTACAGCAGCGAACAGTCTTTTGATCATAACTCGAAAACCGTTCATCCGATCTTCTTCATTACTTTGGCGTATCGATAAGTTATCCTGATTACCAAATATGTCTTGAAGGAAAAAGCCATCTATCTTTAAAACTGTGGGAGTTATGACGTTTTTACAAAATTGCGGTGGCGGGAGGGGGCATTTTCAAAATTGAAAACAAACTTGATCTGCCTGCAGACATAAGAAGCATATGTCCCATACATGTCAAACCTCTATCTCTTACCATCTCTGAGATCTGTGCGTTCATACGGACAGACAGACGGACATGACTCGGCTGTTGATGCTGATCAAGAATATATATACTTTATAGGGTCGGAGATGCTTCCTTCTGGATGTTACATACTTTTGCACAAACTTATAATACTCTATGTACCTACGGTAAAGAGTATACAAATTATGTTATCTGTGGCTCAATGTTATGCGGAGCGCCAAAGATTAATTCCCTTAATAATTTATTAAAAAACAAGAAAGAAAGTCGGTCAAGCCCGACTATAACATACTCTGTACCAAGAAAATTACCGAAGGTACATAGAGTATTATAAGTTTGTGCAAAAGTATGTAACATCCAGAAGTAGGCATCTCCGACCCCATAAAGGATATATCTTCTTGATCAGCATCAACAGCCGAGTCGATATAGCCATGTCCGTCTGTCCGTCTGTCCGTCCGTCCGTCTGTCTGTCCGTATGAACGCACAGATCTCAGAGATGGTAAGAGATAGGGGTTTGACATGTATGGGACATATGCTACATTCTTCATTCTTCGAGAGAATTTCAAACGAAAGCGATTTCTCTGGCACCTCTGTATATTTATAATGTTTTCTTTTATCAATAAAATGCCGATATTGAACATTACCTTTTCGAAAATATCAAACTGACATATTCGAGAATATAAAGTATTTCAAATCAAATTGACATTTTATAATGTCATTTTGTCACAAAATAGAAATATATATTGGAAATGATAGATTAATCATCCTATACAACTTTCGCTTCACTCTTGTTTTTTGGCCAAGTAAACAAAACAAATGACTATACAGAAGGCATATGACTAAATTTTAGTCCCTTCTCTGGAACACCGAATCCGGATAACACCGAATCCGGACGACTGAAGTTTTGAGAAGTTTTTCATAGCTACACTCAGAAACAAAACCAAGAACTTTGTACTTGAGTTAAGTACAAACGGTGTCAATAGTACGGTAAGTACGAAAATGCTTGCTTTAAGTACATAATTATTATATCAAGTACGATTTTTTCAATCCCGAAATACTTGATTTTAGACTGTTTTGGGATATATTAAGTATGTTTTGGATTATTAAAATGTTTTAAATCATACTTTTAGCTTATAATGGTCTTAAGTCAAGCCCGATTATGTCTCAAAATAAGTCAAAGTGAGTAATTTCTATTGCCAGCCCAAAAACATTCTAGGAAGAAGATAAAAGTATTTCAACCAAGTACAAAATGTTCTTGGTTTGAGCCCGAACAGAAGCTATTCCCACTTTGTTGTTGAACGAGGTCTCTGTATAAAACCAAAGAAATATCCAAGACCCATACCCAAAGAGCAAGTTAGAGCTACTGTATCTCAAAAATTTACCATTTACGTTGGGAATTTTAAGAACAGACTCGCTTAAAAATAATTTGTATCTTCTGTTGCGCACTTTGATAATAAGTCCACTTTGTACTCAAAATAAAATATTTTTTACTTGAACCAAGAACTCGCTATTCTAGAATCTTTCATCTTACTGTGAGTACAAAATTTTCTTGAGTCAAGAAGGTTATTACTACACTCAGAAAACATTCGCCCCGAAAACTAGAAATTCTCCTATGAAATCCAGCCCAAATATTTTCTCATTAATGGAAAATTTTCAAAGTTTCAGAAAATTTTTCCAAAAATGAGAAAAAGTTTTCTTAATTTTAGGGTGAATCCTTAGGACGGATTTTATAGGAGAATTTCTGATTTCCATGGCGCATATTTTTATGAGTGTAGTCATATTTCAATTTTAGAACGTTTCGTACTTAATTTAAGTACACCCAAGAACGAATCATACTTGAAATTTCAAGTACAAATCGGGTTAAGCTCCATCCCGTTTGGTCTAGAAGGCCGGTAGCCTTTTTTTTCGGAGCGTAGTTACTTCACTGCTGGTGCCAATTAACTGCTGAAGGTGACCGAGTGTATAAGTATTTTTAAAGAAAAAACTTATTCATTAGATGTCCCGAGGCGGAATCGATCCCACGCGACCATTGGCACTGTAGGAAAACACACTAACCGCCGCAACACACCCAGCTAATTATTATAAATAATTTTATAGAATCAGAGACAAACATTTTAATTATTTTTAATATTTCTTTACTTTACCTCCCCTTGACTTGGGATGGAGCTCAGGACCTCTTTAAATTGACACTTATGGAATGGCGTCTTATCGTACTCCACCATCGGACAATCATGTGCTCACTCGCCGCAGCGCCTATTTAAGTATTTCTTAAAGTTGCTTAAAGTTTCGAAGGGTAATACTATTTGCCCGTTTCCATCTTTACATTTTCTAAACGTCCCTTTCTCTTTGTGGTCTAAGTAAAATCTTATAGTTTCGAAATGGCATGAAAACAACTTCTTTGGTCACTTGATCTTCTTTAACTGTGCATAATTCGGAGACAAGGAGTTTTCAACGACCAAATATAATACTATTGAAAGCGTTGTTACAGGTCGCTTGGAACAATAATAATAGTGAATAAGATCCATTCGAATTCATCAAAAGCATTTTTACTGATTCAACCAAATTCACAGAAAATTGATTGCAGATTCTTAAGGTTTCTAAGAAGAAATACATATTGAGAAAAAACCATATCTTAATGACGATGCTCTTAACTTTGTTAAATATGGAAAAACCAAATTGGTTGCTTGGCTACTATTTCTATCAAATTAAAAATTCAATCACTATTCACAGGATATTCTACTCAATTCAATCCCTGTTGAGATCAAAAATTTTCATTAGTTGGGAACGCGAACGTAAAGGTATTAAAAGCATTTTAGAAATGGTGCAAAAATCATTGATGAGCTTGGGAAAGCACTCAACTAGCATTCTTTAAGACGATAATTAACTTTTTGATTATTGCCTATTTAAAATCCATAATTCAGATAACCATATTTTGGATAAATTATCCGCTAGGGTACATTCTTAATATTGAAATAGACATCGAAGATTAAACACTTAAATTGGCTGGTGAAATGAACTCCAGTCTACAATTTTGTTTTATTTTCCGAATTTAGCAACATTGTTCATATGTCTTAAGACGAAACCATAAATTTCATTTATTTTTTGATTTGCATTTTTCGTGTTAAGTTCTCCGCACATAAAGATTTTATGTAGTAAATACCAATTATACATTTTCATTGAAATAAAATTCCGCGAATATTTTGGTTTTGCTTATCAGCTTCAAAGTGGCAAATAATATTTTAATTTATTTATTGAGCGTACACGTACACACCGCACACACACACACACACACAGAGTAATAGACTCCGTCGCTTGTTTACGAATTGCAAATAAATCAAAAGAATAAAAAAAATTTTGACGTCGACGTTCCCGTTGCTGTTGTCGTCGTGTTATTTCCATTTGTAATTAAATTAATTGGGTTTTAATTCAATGTGATAAGAGCAAAGGCAAAGGCAAAGGCAATACCAGCAACAGCAACAACAGCCGCATAGAAATCAACAATTTATTCAGCAGAATTGGCGAGCTCGTTATTGAACTCTGCCTGACACTCGACAAATCGCGTTGATTTAACACAAACAATCTGAATAATCACTCAATCTGGATGAGCAACAGCTTCGTCGGCTCATCATTATCGTGTCAATGTTTAACCTCCATTTAGTAGCTTGAGCTTGGAAACAGGCAAGTAAATATTCATATAATACGTATACGCCATGTGTGCCGCTGCTCCCCTCAACTAGCCGCCTGCCCGGTTAATTAAATATTAATTGCCTATTGATAAGCACGCGCTGGCGCTTTTGCTTGGTTGATTTTTAAATATCAAGCCAACACGTCCAAGCACTGGCAAATTAATTGCACTCCCTCACTCCGTTCTTGGGTTACGTTGAAATTGTGGGGGCTGGCTATTGAACTGAATTTTGGTTCAATGTTAAGGCAATGGGGATTGTATACCAAGGAAGTGGGACGGATACGCGTTACAAAGAAGTCGATGGCAATAATGGTTTAATGCCACACTTTAAGCAATACTTGTATTATATTATTGATTGGGGTTAAACCAAATAGTCAGGAAATATTTAAGTAATTAGTAAGAAATATTGAGTATTTATTTTCGCCTATTAAAAGCAAATTCATTTAGCTCAAAAGTTAATCAATTCTAACTTGAACCTTCTAGGCTCGAAGAAAATTTGTTTTTGATTACAAGTCGAGAATGCGCCACCTGCGACACTTGTAAATTAATTTTAGATACATATTGTAGGAATTTTCATCAGCCATTTAAAAATCAATCTAAATCATTATTATAGGAGGCTTAGGTATCAAACTTCTGGGTGAATTGTGTGGATATTATTAAAAGAGTTCTGAAATCAGTCATGAATCCAGCGCAAGGTTCTGCAATTTTACATAGCAGCAGGTGGGAAACAAGATGGAAAACATAACAGTGACCAAACCAACGATCAAACAGTGACCAAACAGCAAAGGTGTTCAGAGTGTACTTTAGCTGGAGATTGAAATAGTTAACTTAGGAATGACATTTAGGCGTTTCTTACATTTTAGATACAGTAATCTATGGAAATCAGGTAATTGTAATCATTATAAGCAAGACAAAGGCAACAAAGGGGGTCTGGATGAGCATTGTAGTTAGGCCAGGCGGAAGGTAGATGGGAGTATAGTGGCGAGTAAATCTGGATGGTACTGGCTTAAAAGACCCGTGGATTCAATCTGACCCGCCTAAAGTTTGTGGACAAAAATGACCGCATGTCAAATTCTCCGGGATTTCACTGAAGGAAGGTCAATTAGCGGTAGTCTTTCTTCGTATGGAGGTAAGCGCCTGATGGTGTCCCACTTTCGGTACTGATTCAAGTTGATCCTGGTATGTCAGATACTGCGGAGACCAGAGACATTAGCAATATTCCAGATTTGGTCGGACCAGCGAGGTGTAAGGAAGTTTAGTGGTATAGGGATTATTAAATTCCTTGGACCATCTCTTGATAAATCCAAGTACACTTTTAGCCATATTGCAGATCATTTACATGCGGCTGTTAAAGCTTAGATTTGTTTCAAATAGTATAACCAACACATCGACTTTACGTATACGATTGAACGGTTCACTATTAATAGCGTATTCGTACAGATACGGCATAGTTCTATGAACGTTATGATATAACATTTACTAATATTAATGAATTTAGATCACTTTGTAATAATATAAAGAAACTGGATCGGTAAATGAGGCACATAGAGTGAGATCGTCAGCGTAGTGGGTGGTTGAAAAAGAATGCACTTGAGTAATATCGTGGATGAACAGGTTAAGTATCCCTGCTGGACACCAGATGTACGTAAACGGTTAGGGATGCAGCAGACTGAAAGCGCACACACTGGGATTGGTTGGTGAGGTAGGATCTAATCCAGCAAAGAAAGTTGGTTGGGAGATCTAATAGAATAGAATAGAATAGGACGACACGTCGTCAAATAGTAGTTAATATTCTATAACCTTTCGTTATACTTAACAGAGCATTAACGTTATTGTAAATATTTAATAAAGCGCATGCTGCTCTGAAAAGTATGTAACGTTTTTATACTCTGTATAACTCAGCCATTTATTATTCTATCTTGATGAAAATTTCACAAATTGAACATATATCTTATGCACATACACCATAGTGGAAAAGCTCTTCTCGTCTCTAAGATCCAGATTTTTATAAAGACGGACATGATTAAAGCGAATGTTGACGCTGAGTAAGAATAATTCGAAACAATGAAATCATTGAGATCTGCAAATATTTATCCATAAAATTAACACTGAAAATAAATCAAATCCATATCAATTTGATGATCAATGTGATATTATATCAAACATCCTGTACGAAACTGATTCGGTACGGCTTGGGTGATCTTAAGTTTGTACAACTCTGCTTGTGCAAGTTCGACGGTTCAAAAATTATTGAAAAAAAATGAATATGGAAATTTTTCTTCGAAGTTTTTGCTGACCAGCTATATGGTCTTTGGTTTAAGGAAGTGGTAGCTCTGAAATAAGTTTAGAGGATCGTTAGAGGTGGATGATCTCTTCTCTTGATTGTCTTCGGAATCTTCCTAATGAAACATAAGTAACCACTTAAAGTAAGTTGATCAAAGTATTATTATGTGAAGCACAATCAAGCATCTTCTACAGAATGCTAATCATATTAAATGAAGTAATTTCTTAACTCATTCAGTTTCTGTAAAAGCACCTTGATGTTCTAATATTGTTATTAGTATTGAACCCATCTAGCACCAGTCAATAAATTCCTTTAGTTCAATGTTAATTACTTTAAAGCGTAATTGTCATCTATCTAATTGAATAATTGGAATAAAATTTGTAAGCAATTAAAATTAGTTTTGTTCTTTGCATTAATTGAATGCGTTTGGCTTGACAGTTTATTGAGAAATTAGAAATACAATCGTTAAATTAATTAAGCATTCATTATTATTGCTCGTCAATAATGATAAATGCATTGTGGGGCAACTGAATGCAAATTTCTACAGCAGCCGCACATTTTTATCTCGAATGTCAAATCGATTGTCGCCGCAATTAATTATGCGTATAAAATTACACTGAAACGTGGCGCCCGCGTCCGCATCCTCCTGGTCGCGGCTCGTCTCGCCTCTTGATATTAATTAGGCTCTGATACGCCTCCAGGTAGCCGCAGGTGGCGCTGGCTGCCTCGGAAAGTGCAATGCGTTAATCAAAACGTAATCAAATCATTTGGCAAAAGCGGGAACAGCAACTGGGAACCAGAACTGGCGATACCCAAATCGAAACCCCTTGGCAATATGGATGCATAATCACAGCCTGGTCACATAGGTCGCCTGCTGCGCCTTGGCCGGGAACGGCAATTAAGCTTTATATCGGGCCTAATGGACCCAGCGCCGCCTGCGCTGATTGCACGCATTTGTTTGTCGTCGCCGGAGCTACGATTCGATTTCGCTCGCGCAGCGCCCAATCAAAATGTATGGAGCGCCCCCCCATGTCCCCAGCGGTCACAGCGTGATATTAACGCCCAACTGTGAGGCGGCGCATTTACAATGATAATATTTGTGTTCAAAGTTATCAATGAGCGGCCCGCTCAATGGGATTGAGTTTTGGGTATGTTTCGAGCGAGAGAGTACTGAACCAAAACACCTCAACGTCTACAATTTTCCATTAAACTTCTACACATGCAAATGAACTCATTATGTGCTGATTATGCAAGACAGCAAGGCAGCAACACAGTAGTTTTTCCACACCAACACCAACAGAAGTTCAACAAACCGAAATTGCTCCCCATCATCACAAATGGAGGGGGCACAAGACAAAAAAAAAAACCAAAAGCGAAGCCAACGAGTATAACAGAAAATTCATTCATAAACTCAAGCGAATTGGAAATCCGTTTGCTTAACCTGCTTCGCCGGAGTGATGAACGGGTAGTCTGTCCATTGCTAACTCCTGGCACACACACACACACACACACACACACAGAAGCCCTCAGAAGTCAGGCAGACAGCATGGCGGAGCTTGTATGCAAAACACTTGCAATTACCGCGAATAAATTGAGGTAATTAGGTAATAAAAATAATGTTTTCACCTCGTTACGAGAGCTGGCGAGCAGCAGTCCATCAATTTGATTCCCAGAAGTCAATGCAACCACCTGAGACTGGATGAGGCGCACATAAATGGAGCAGGCAAAGTGGGCTGTCAAAACCTACTCAATGTTTTGTCCGTGAATGTGTTATTACAGATCTTTGTGGAGTGGAGATAACATGTTTAGGTTTTGGAAATGTTTTAAACTCATTTATTGTCCCGAAAGCGAGAATATTGCACAGACACAAGATCAATTGCAACGGATAGTCGCCAGCCTGCTCAGACCTCATAAATGTTTAAGTTCAGAAACTCTGCACACAGTTAGTTAATAAGCTGAATTATTTAGGGGACACTTTGGAAAAATTTAAAAAAATTACAAAATGATAAACTTTTTATATGAGATAGGAGGCGAAAGCCGAGCGGAAACGGTATAGCTGAAAGTCGAATAGTTAACAAGAAAGATGCTTTTAGAAGTCTTAAAGTCCATTTTGTATAGATCCTTAAAAAACGCAAGACGGAAGATAGTATTCACAAACTATTAGAATCTTCGATCTTAGCGAACAAGCATATCAGAGAGCTGGTGAGCAATCTTAAACGCAGCGCATAAGGCAAGTGGAGCGGCAGACCAGGTTGAGATATACATAGTCGCCAAGCAGGCGAGCAATCGACAACAGCAATTTGCTATACTCAATACATACCAGAGAACTGCAGAGACTGCACAACTAACTCAATGAACAAGCGGAGCGGCAAGCCATGTTAAAGATGCGCCGGATCAGGAGATCAATCGACGCCAGCAATATGCATTTCCCATCGCATCCCAGAGAGCTGTCTTAAACTATTATGAAGATTTGATCAATGACAATTGTAAAATTAGCTTTGGCTCTTCGTTTTGTGTCTTAAATGCTTAATGTTTCGTTGGAACGTACACAACTTATAGAATATGTGTGGAAGGTAAGAGACACAGATTTGTTCTCTTAAAGTTTACGACTCACGAATAAAACTATCAGCTATCAACAAAGCGCTCAGTTTGCTTTAAGTTAACTGATCAGAGTTATACATAGGTCAGATTACGATTGCTGAGAGCGACGAGTCACGCCTTTAATTTGTTATTAATTTGGTGGGTTCTTTATACTGATCCATTGTAAGTTTTCCTTCAGCAATCCAAAAACAAAGTCGAAATCACCCAAAAATTAAGAAATTCGCCTTTAAAAAAGGGTCAAAGGCGATTCACTATATATTTTAGAAAAACATTTTCCAAGTCATTACCTATAAGCCAATATTTTCTTAGTTTTAGACAAAATAGTTTCTAGATTTTAGAAAGAAAAACATGTTTTTTAAGTTTTATAGAGGAGTATTACTTTTCTTAATTCAAAGTGGAGTGTGCCCTAGTAATATTACCCTAACTTTTAGAAACCAACTAATTTGTAGCTCATTATCTTGAGCCTCATCTTAACGGTGTAGTTTGGTGGTAGATAAGACTTAGAGCCGATTTCACATATTCTACTTACATGTTACAGAACAGAGTAAATTGTTAGTTTCTCTGTCAGCAGCTAAGTAGAAGATGTGAAATTGGACCAAAGTGATATTTCCATAACTATAAACAAAATTTCCAAAATTATTTCCTGGGCTCAATTTATGCAAATGATTTATTTTTCATGGAATTTTCAAGACAATTAAGTTTGTTTTCCTCCCTTCAACACTTTGTTCGCACTTCGACGGATCCGAAATGCTTTTTATGTGCATTTTCACTCAAACCAGGTGAGTTTTGCTCTCGTTTTTTACGACTCCAACTAAAGCGACTTTAATTGGTCTCAAAATGTGCGCGTAATTACAATTTGAGACTCGTTATGGTTGTGGGTGAATAATGCAAATGTCGCTCATAATTTTCCTTATTACAAAAGGTTAAAAGGTGTTTCGTAAGATCGTTTAGTATTCGGTCGGTTTTAATTTTTTTTTTTTTAAATTTTATTTGGGGTAAGAGCGAAAATTCCTGGAAGTGAATTGTGTAGAATGCAATTAAACAAAATAGCGTGAGATACGCGTCCGATATGCGGAGCAGAGGCAGAACATTGTCGTGCTCCCATGCCTGAAACTGAAACCTAATTTCCAAGTTTAGAATTCTGCGAAAACGGCTACTATGCACCTACTCTTCCTGCAGCCTCTTCTCCGTGGAGTTGAGTTTACGTTTTTGAATACTCAATTAAATTTTTGTGCCCAGTGGCTGCTGCTGCTTTTGGTGCTCCGCTGCTGCTGCTGTTGTTGTTGTTGTTGTTGTTGTTCTTGGAGGCTGCAGTTTCGCACTATTTTCAATTGAATTAAATGCAGTGGCAGTTTGCATTTTCATGCGAACAATTTCAAGGAATCGCGCATATCAAGCGCGTCGTCGTCGTCGTCGGCACGCTCCGTTTGGGCGCACAATTAATTTGCGCCCCAAAACGAACGCACGTATCTGTGAGATACATTAGCGAAAGTGTAGGCTGTCGCTAGCCTTTGCGCCAGCTTGCAAATACAATTTAATTTTTGCATACCCTTCATAGCGATGGGTATAGCTGAATGCACACAGATGGGGAGAGAGATAAGAATGAAGTACTGGTGGCTGGATGGGGTTGGGATTTGTTTGTTAAGGTTGGGTTAGGTCAGGTTGAGATAAATAAAGATAGCTAATGTTAAGTAAAGTTAGCTTAAGTCATGTTAAGTTAGTTAAAGTTGGGTTAGGTTAGGTTAAGCTAGGTTAAGTTAGGTTAGGTTGGGTTAGGTTAGGTTAGGTTAGGTAAGGTAAGGTTAGGTTAGGTTAGGTTAGGTTAGGTTAGGTTAGGTTAGGTTAGGTTAGGTTAGGTTAGGTTAGGTTAGGTTAGGTTAGGTTAGGTTAGGTTAGGTTAGGTTAGGTTAGGTTAGGTTAGGTTAGGTTAGGTTAGGTTAGGTTAGGTTAGGTTAGGTTAGGTTAGGTTAGGTTAGGTTAGGTTAGGTTAGGTTAGGTTAGGTTAGGTTAGGTTAGGTTAGGTTAGGTTAGGTTAGGTTAGGTTAGGTTAGGTTAGGTTAGGTTAGGTTAGGTTAGGTTAGGTTAGGTTAGGTTAGGTTAGGTTAGGTTAGGTTTGGTTAGCTTAGGTTAGGTTAGGTTAGGTTAGGTTTGTAGAGCTTAGGCTAGGCTAGGTTAGGTTAGGTTAGGTTAGGTTAGGTTTGGTTAGGTTTGGTTAGGTAAGGTAAGGTTAGGTAAGGTTAGGTTAGGTTAGGTTAGGTTAGGTTAGGTTAGGTTAGGTTAGCTTAGGTTAGGTTAGGTTAGGTTAGGTTAGGTTAAGTTAGGTTAGGTTAGCTTAGGTTAGGTTAGGTTTGTAGAGCTTAGGCTAGGCTAGGTTAGGTTAAAGTTAGGTTAGGTTAGGTTAGGTAAAGTTACGTTAGGTGAAGTTATATAAGGTGAAGTTTGGTAAGGTTACGTAAGAACAGGTTACGTCAGAAAATGTTGGGTTAAGAGAGATTCGGTGGGATTAGGTAGAGACTCTTCAGACTCGGTAAGGTTAGGTTAGTATTGATTAGTTTAGTTTATGTAAAGTTAGGTTAGAATACATTCGGTTGGCTTAGGTTAGGTCGGTTCAGGTTAGGTTAGACTGTGTAAAGTTGGGTTAGGTCAGAGTGGGTAAGGTTGGGCTACTTTAGGATAAATTACGTTTGGCTTGAACAGTTTGGGCAAGGATATGTTACCTGCTACCAAAATCTCTTGCCATCTAAATCCGGGATTCCCCTGTTTTGAAGGGCATATAGTTTTCGGTTTTGCGGACATTACTTTCATTTCTTGTCTTTTAATTCATGCGCCCGGACTGTGTGCGACAGGGACGCCAACAAAATGCAAAATTTGTCTGAAGATTTTAATCGACGGCATGCGCACCCAAAACGGCCCCAACAGCCGCAGCCGCTGCCGCTGCCGCTGCAGCAGCAGCAACGATGACGCTGGGATCCGTGCCAGGCTGTTCCCATTGAGTCAAGCCGGGCCAACAACAACTACAACAACAGAAACTGCTCAGTTTTCTAGGTTGCCAACTTGGCTGAGCTCTAGAAGGGGGGTGTGGCGGGACTGTGGGCGGTGCACGGCTGGCTGGGCAGAGCCAAAGCCCGGAGCATGTAATGTTTGCTCGTTTCTCTTGTGCCATGGTTGTTGTTGTTGTTGTTGTTGCTGTTGTTGTAGTTGTAGCTACAAGACAATTTACTTTTGTGCGAAATTAAGTGGCATCTGCAGCATGGCATTCCACTTGACTCCACCACAAGCAGGGGCCAGCCTCGGCCCAGGGATGCATCTGCATCTTGGTGTGCTTCGTGTGTGTGTGTGTGTGTGTGTGTGTCGATTTCTCGCTCTTGTGGGCAATAACTAATTACATTCGCAATTATTTCATGTTTTGGCCAATTTAGTGGGACAAATTTATCTGCGCGGTGTCATCTACTTAGAATTGATGGCTTGCCATATGAAGCTGTTTGCTGTTCTGTTCCTTTGTTGTTGTTGTTGTTGTTGTTGTCATTAGGCGCCCTGGGGACCCGTGAATGACGTTGATTGTTGTTTGCCAGCTAGAAAAATGCATTTCACTTCTAATTCAGTGCAGCGCAAAATGCAATTATTAAGCAAATTAGCAAACATTTAGATATTCCAAAGAGATTGCCGCCCACCGAGGGGCGCCATTGATGGCAATGTGTTCCCTTTCCACCCCCCATTGATCAATGAGTTGTGCCTTGGCCATTCATGTGGGGAGAAGCCTGGTGATATGATTAAGTTTGATTTACTTCCGCAAATTATCAGATAAACTGAAATGTACGGAAATTGTAAGCTAATTGAAAGACTTTTTCAACTCTTTATTTTACTTTAGCTATTGCTGTTTCGTAAGTCCTTCAAAAAAGTATAGCGGTTTACTTAAATGAAGACACCGTACTATGTATTTCATTTCTTTATTCAAGTTTAAGTCAAAATTTTAATATAATTGAGAAACTTAAGAGCTTAGCAGCTGACTGAGCTGCAGCAGCAAACAGTCTTTTGATCATAACTCTTCACTCTTCACCATTCCTTTCCCGGATCGATAAATAATGCAAACTACTGAATATGTCTAGAAGGTACCACGCTTTTAACTTTAAAACTGTGGGAGATATGAGGTTTTTTCAAATTACGAGGGCGGCAGGGGGCGTCGCCAAAATTGAAAATAAAATTGATCTGTTTGCAAGTATAAGAAGTTTTTGTCCCATATACGTCAAACCCCTATCTCTTATCTGTGCGCTTAGACCCTCAGACGGATCGACTCGACGATGTTTTAACAAAACTAATTTTAATTTTAAAATACTTCAAAATTACTTAATAACCTTTTCAAAGATGTCGCATTATCTTCGAACCACCCCTATGTCTGCCACGTACTTCACCACTGTCTAAAGTGCGACGAAAAAGCTTTAGGTTAAAGTAGCAGGAGAATAGAAACAAGGGATGCAAACCACTCGAAAATAAGGACTGGTTCGGTTCAGTGGTTCATACAGTTTCTGAACCGCCGGTTCGGTTCATTACATGTTTTTTGGATCTAACTGAACCGCGGTTTGGGTTCGGTTCAGTGGTTCACAAAGGCACATAATGAAACAGTATGATTGTTGTAGTAAGGCGACTTGTCGAACACTTTTGAAATTTGATTCTTATAATCCATTTAAATATCTTTAAAATCCTTCGAATGTCCAATGCTAATTATGTCGGATTTCCAGGAGTCGTCTAGATGAATACTCTCGAAAATTGAGAATGTCTGCTAGAAAAGAATATGTACTGTGCATCTAAATTATTCTATTTATCATATCCCTTAAGTTAGGCTCAGAACTGAATCATAGCTGAATTAGCTCGGAAATGAAAGGGCTGGTCCTGAATTCATGACATCATTTTTATGAATTTTAGCTATGGATTTTACTCTGACATGCCCTACTACGTCATGACCATAGTTGATTTTAGGCATGATTTCAGTTAGAGAACTGAACCGAACCGAACCGTTTTTATTTGTGGTTTTCGGTTCGGTTCAGCAATTCTGAAAGGAAGCCGGCTCGGTTTGCGGTTTGGTTCACCGGCTGGAATAAGCGGATTGGTTTGGTTCAAAACCGGTTCGGTTCAGAACCGGTTTGCATCCCTGATAGAAACTATTATATTTAGATTTTTTTCCATCATGGAAATTAAATTTTTAGATTTTCTTAATGTTTACATTCACAACACACACCGCTTTCTCCGGGGTCTATGAAGCTACAATCATAGCAGTCAGTCTCTATGCATGGAGTGCCAAAATCAACTTCGCCTCTAAGACAACCATTTAACTCCTCATATGTATCGGCCGTATTCTCCACATAGGCCCACTCGGCATTGTTAATGCAAATGGTGTGCTGGGTATCTATGACACGATAATCCTCCTCCATGCTGGCAGCCAACTGAACTGCATGAGCCGACATATTGTAAAAGATCTTGGAATCCTCAGCGCCCTAAAGGATTCACATATTTATTTTGTTATCTTGTGCTTCTGTCAATACTCACTCTGGCGGCGATGCACTCGAAGAAAGCGGTCGAATTCGTTCCCATGTTGCATTCAGACAAGGCTGTACACGAGCCATAGGCACTATCCACCATCTCCTGACGAGCTGGAGTATATTTTCCTTCGATATTGTCGCTGGCCGTGTCATAGCTCTTAACGCAAGCACCATAAGCGACTTCATACTGATTCGTTATCTGATCCAACATGGGTCTATAATAGCCAAAGCAGGCGGTCGATGTCTCCTGGTGGGTAACGGCCAACACTTCGCTTTCATCATGAAGTGCTTGAATTTTGGAAGTAGAGTTAAGGGTCACATGCAGCTTCAGCTTGGACGCCATGGCCACGCTTAGGCCCAGGCACAACAGGAGTGGTACGGAAAGCTTCGTCAGATACATGGCGCGATAACAATTTGGCTCGACTAGACGAGCATCAGCCTTATTTATACCGAAATGCTGGGAGCCATTATCATTTGATTGCATGTCAGATGGTGATGTTGCTTGGCTTCATCGATGGGTTCAAAGAAATGCAAAGAACAAGCACTTGAAATTATAATGACAATTGTATTTTTATGCCTCACAATATAGCTCGATTGTTGATTCTTTGGAGAGAGAGAAGCTGACTCTTTTAAAGGTGCTTTAAGTATAATATATTAATACCCATTACTCGTTGGGTAAATAGGGTATACTAAAGCCGTGCGAGTGTATTTGACAGGCAGAAGGAAGCAACTTCGACCCCATAAACTGTATATATACTTGATCACCATCAATAGCCGATTCAATATTACCATGTCCGTCTGTCTGTATGATCACCTAGATTTCCCAGACTAGAAGAGCTAGAGCCACCAAATTTTAAAAGAAGACTAGAATTGTCTAAGCCCGCAATAAAAATGGTTAATGTCTGCTTACACTTAGAGATTGAACATTTCCACTCGCGAAGGCAACCACATATCTAACACTGTAAGTACAAACTCTATTAAGATTCGAATATTCGGTTGTGGTCTCCAACGCTCTTTAACTTATATAACAAAATATTGCGGTTTGCTTAAAAAGAATATCGAACACAGTTTTGCCAGTTCAGTTCAGTCCTTGATTGCAGGGGCGTAGTGCACCCTAAAATCTTGACACATTTCCTGCAAGTTATGAGCAAACAACACTGTAATTACCCCAAATATTTCGAATAAGTGTTTGACGCCACTGGCCCGCCCTCTGAGCTTCAGCCTATCTAAGAACTTCGGATTCTACTGCTCTCTTAGCAACTCTATGGGATTCACTGTGATAACCAAATTGCTACCATCGATTGCTAGCCTGCTGTGCCATCTCAGTAGCTCTCTAGAATGAGCGGTGCAGAGAAAATGGTTGGCGTTGATTGCTCGCCTGCTTCAGTGTTTACACAGATCTTGCCTGTCGCTTAAGTTGCTCATCGCGCCAAGCTTACGATTGTTCCGTAGTCTTCGGAGCACGCTGACTTGCAATCTGCCGTCGATTGCTCGCCTGCTTTGAAGATTCGGCAGACTGACTCTTTAGTTTATTTGGCACTTTCCAAATCCGAACGGAAATCTCACATGGCAACCATCCTTCCATCTTCTGCACCGCCCATGCTGTGGGCCAATCTTCTTCGCTTTCCCCTTGTACATATTCTTCATTCTGTGGGTATTCCCAGTTTGAAAACGGTAAATGGTTGGCCAGTTCAAAAAGCTACATTTATTGCTTTACACTTCCAATTATAACTCCAAAATCCATGGCAAAGTATAAACAATAAAACTCACAAACACACGAGATTTATGGCCACACACACACACACACACACTCACACTCTCGCACTTATACACTGGCAGACAATTTACCTTAATTCAAGTAGAAACGATTTAACTCCCACGACTCCACTGAGCTGCCATCATTGTTGTTGTTTTCCTTGTTGTTGTTTTATTTTATATGAACTTAATTTTGCTGGGCTCAACAGCACACACACAGCCACACTCACACACACACACACACACAGCGACAGACAACCCTTTTTAAAAGTAACGGTAAACGCAACCATTTATTACATTTTGCCAAAAGGAAGAGAACCCAAGCGAACGAGTGGGAGAGCGCCATATCTCCGCGAGCAAGTGCGAGCGAGACGGGCCGGATCCAAAAGGATATGACGTTTTGCTTTTCACTTGGCAAGTGAGTGGAAATTTGTTTCATTATAATTATTTTCCACAATTGGACATATTAGTATGGTTGCGTCGACGGCGACGCCGGCAGCGGTCGCCGCCATTTTTGCAATTTTCCTGTGCAAATAAACGCAGCCAAGTGAAATAAATTGCTGCTGCCAGGACAATGTGTGCTGCGGCTTAACGAGCGCCAGACAGAGACCACATGCCAGCCTGCCCTCTCGCTTCTACGTTCGCCCGTCTGCGCAGGCTCAACACTGTCGGGGGTGTGTGGTGAGTTTCCAACAGCCCCCCATGCGCTGCCTATCCGCTGCTTGGGGTAGTTTTCATTATTATTGATTTTCGTTTACATAGAGAAGATGTGGCACATAGCCAGCCTCTCGGTTACGTGACTGGAATGACAAAAACATAAAAGTTATAATAATTTTTCTTTCCGCTTAATTGTGTGTGCCCAGGACTGGGAGCCGGGCCAGAGTCAGACAGATAGCCTCGAGCCAGGACCACACAGGGACTCTCTCGCTCGCTCCTTTGTTGGCCTGACCTAACGTTTGGCACTTTTAATTTGATGCTTTTATGTAAGGAGAGGCACAGTGTCCCAGCTTCACAGCTTATGTATGTACATAGCGCGGAGGAGCTGGAGCTGGTGCTGCCAAACCATGTGCGTGCTCTCCTTTGTGCGTGGTCTGGTCTGCTCTGGTCCTGGACAGCGTAGGAAATACAGCAATTAGAGCCATATTAACCGTAATTAAATTTAATTGTTTAATTAAGCGCGAAAAGTGAGGAAGACATTTTGTGATTTTGCAATGGCCCCCATGGACCAAACCGGGGGGAATGGGAGTCAGTTATTATATGTCTGTAGTTATGTATACACAGGTTGAATGGGCTAAATGATGGCTATCTGTTATGGCCACCCAGTGGTGGTGGGCGTGGGGGTGGCTTAGATTCGGTGCGTGTGCTGTGGATTGCGTGTTTTAGCTTTTTGATTACACTCCAGCTCCAGACTCTGTCTCCGGCTCCGGCTCCGTCTCTGACACTGGCCTGGGTGTTGCTGTAACAAATAGCCATGTGATTTGATGCGACGGCTTTGATAGCCAGCCAATTAAGCATTCAAAACGTAAATTTCTGCACAGTTGGCATTAATTAGTCGCAGCCGGAGAGGTGGGTGGGTCGGAAAAGTTGACTGAGTTGTGCATAATTTTCGATAGATTAATTTGAATTGAAGCGGATGCCAATAATTGGTGATATATTTGCGAACAATGCTGTGTAATTAATGAATAGAATGAATGGGAATGTTTAAAGACTCGAAACTATCTTAGTTTTAGCAGTTTCTTATCAAAGCCTTCCGTTATCTGCAACTTTCTATTTTCCAGCGTATTAATTTACATATGTAAAAGTCATACAAAATTATGAAAAAAAGCCACAACCGCATTAAAATCAATCTATTCTAGAAATGAGCAGAAAATTAGCACACTGTGGAAAAAGATTGGAAAGTTTTAAGTTGCGAAGAAACTGAATGCTGTGCAAATTTGGAACCGAATTAAAATAATGAGTATCAATGAATAGAATGGGTTATGTTTTAAGTGGAATCACTAATTGACGTCTAGGAAATTACAAGGTATTTAGCAGATTCTTTCATTTATTGTGAATAATTTGGAGGAATAAACTGCTCCCTTATCAGGGTATTCTAAGATCTACCCAAAGGTATGACATCAAATGTTAAGATCTGGATAATTAACTTAAGAAACAAGTTTAAAAAGAATCTTTCAAGTTGATTAATCGATTGAGTTAATTGTAATCAGCACATCTAATCTAACTTGATGTACAGCACCGTCAATTTCCTTTGACCGAACCTCAATAATCAAGCGTGTGTGTTGGGACTAAAGATAATTCTCAAAATATCAAAATCGATAGTATCAAATATAAATATTTTCTAAACATATCGAGTCCAAAACATCGATATTTCGAAAATATCGTTATTTTCCAAAGATTCTTTTAAAGATTTTGCTTACATATCAAAAACTAGGACCCTCAACAGAGTAAAGCGGTGAAGACCCACGCTAAGATATAAAAGCAAGAAAGAAAGTCGGTCAAGCCCGACTATAACATACTCTGTACCAAGGAAATTTGTTTTTTGATCATAACTCGAAAACCGTTCATCCGATCTTCTTCATTCCTTTGGCGGATCGATAAGTTATCCTAATAACTAAATATGTCCAGAAGGAACAAGCCATCTATCTTCAAAACTGTGGGAGATATGACGATTTTTCTAAATTGCGGGGGCGTGGCCAAAATTGAAAGTAAACTTGATCTGCCTGCAGACATAAAAAGCATATGTCCCATACATGTCAAACCTCTATCTCATACCATCTCTGAGATCTGTGCGTTCATACGGACAGACAGACGGACGGACGGTCAGACGGACATGGCTATATCGACTCTGCTGTTGATGCTGATCAAGAATATATATACTTAATGGGGTCGGAGATGCTTCCTTCTGGGTGTTACATACTTTTGCACAAACTTATAATACTCTATGTACCTTCGGTACAGAGTATAATAATTATAAAATTTGATGAATGTTACCTTCGGCTCGGCTGTAGTTGTATACTTATGCAGCACGTTTTTCTAACTAAGACTACATTTTGGACCTTACTTTTCCATGGGAGCTTCATACACCATATAAATGTCCGATTTCCACCAAACTAAGTTGAATCATGCAACAGCCTAAGAAACGAACATGTTAGAAATTTGGAATCGATTCCATTTAAAGAGGACATAAAATCTAAATACTTTTTGTTTTCGGAGATGCTATCTTCTATACGTTACAATTATCCGGACTATTTTATAACACATAATTTTTATACCCTTGCAAAGGGTAGTATAATTATAGAAATATTGTTTTCCGACCCCATAAGCTATAAATATTCTTGATCAGGGTGACGAGCTGAGTCGATTGAGCTTTGTCCGTCTGTACGTTTCTCCCTCAGTTTTAAAGCTATCGAGCTGAAATTTTGCACAGAGTCTTCATTTTGCTGCACGCTACTTATATGACTACTATCCGATCGGATCGGATGACTATATCTCATAGCTCCCATAGGAACAATCGGTCGGAAAGCTAGTGTTAGTATGAAAAACTTTTTTTCTTTTCAATGGAAACGCCTTCAAACTTTGTATATATAAGTTTTCTATGATTTTTTATCATTTTGCCAAGTTTGATGAAAATCGGACAACTATATGGTATAGCAGACAAACAACAGATAGGTCTGAAAAAAAGTCTTAGTTGGAAAAACTCTTTGTTTTTGATGGTAGCATCTTGAAATTTTGTATTTGCTTGTTTTACATGCTTTTACCCAGCTCTACAAATTTTTGTCATCATCGGATGACTTTATTATATAGCTCCCATACGATAGGTCGGAAAATGTGAATTGTGCAAATATTTAAGCGAGCACTTGCAAGGGTATAAAAACTTTGTCCTAATCGAAGTTAGCTTGGCTTTCTCGTTTTTTCAAAACAGAAAAATGTATTCTAAAAGTGGCAGCTGACATTCGGATTGCTGAGTGCTTAACTTTGACTGCGTTCCTTACTAAGTCGCTGAAGTTCTGAGCTCGAATATCACAAATTTGTATGTGTTTCTCAGAAAGAAGACTTTAAAGAACTAACAGTCCGTTTTTGTCTACTCCATCTAGTCCCCTGACTCCATTTTCTCTCTCTCCAGGTCTCAGAAAATATTCTGCCTCATAGAAAATATTTTCATAGTTCATAATTAATAAAAATACATTTCTTGAAAAAGTGTCAGTCTACAACTAAATAGTGAATCGCCTTTGAGCACTTTTTAAGGCGAATTTCTATATTTTTTCTATATCTTAGATTTCTATTTTTGGCTTGACTTATGGGTATAAAGATAATATCGACTTGCGATGTTTTCTGATTTAACAATGTTTAATCATTTTGAACTTTTAACATTTGGCAGCCTTAATAATTTCTAAGCCCGTCTGAATATTAAGTGCAAAAATTGTTAGGTTTGGAAATTTTTTCAGAAATTATGCCAAGTTTTTCGATATTAAAGCTGAAAGTTAATTAATAGAATTTTAATTGTTCAACTTTTATGTGGAGGAAAATGCTCAAGGTCAACACCTCTTTTTTGCTGTCACACGTCGTTATGCATGTTCATTTTATAACAACTGTCGACGGAATAAGAACTTGGGGACTACCATCAACTCTACATTGAGTAGCTTATAAACGCACTGTTGTAACTCTACCGACTCCAATTTTCATCTAGCTTCTTTAATGATTTTCAGAGTGGGAGAAGAGAAACAGTAAAATGGACCACGGATGCGGACCTTAGAATTCTTTTTTTGCGATTATAAAATTTGTATGCCTAAGCGATCCATAGTGATCTAGGCGGAGATTAGAAATCGAACTTTAGTTCTACCAGTGCAATTGCATACTTACAGCAGCATTTTTGAAGATCAAATCGACTTGACAGCCCTGCGTTTTCCACTCGAAGGGTTACCATTAGCATCTGTTCCCACAGAATCGACTTGCCGTATCTTCGTTTCAGATCAAGGGTCACCCACATTGATGAATATACCAAATAGTCCATCACTCAAGTGTGCATTTCTTCCCAAGTTCTAGATTAACTGGCAATAATGTCGTGTAAAATTAGCATCAATCAACTGCAGGTGCAGACAACAACCAGTCTGAGAACGAATCAGTCTAACACAAACAAATGGCCAGGCAAATCCAAATCCAAATCTCTAAGGCCGCCTGACAACCGAACAGATGTCAAGTGGCCCGCATGGCCGGCCAGCATGGACAGCGTTTGGTCACAGAAATGTCAACCGCAATGCTGACATCTTAATAATGATGAATTAATGGGCAAACAAGCCAAATGACAATAACAGCCATTTAATAATTTTTCTATTTATCCATTTGTATGGGGGGGGGGGGGCAAATCAGTTGGTTTGTGGTTTGGTTTCGTTTTTTTGTTTCTCCTGTTTTGGCTTGGGAAAATCTCTGCCAAATGCCTAAGAATCGATTGGGCAGCGGCATCAATTACCCCGACAGAGATCGACAGAGTCCCCAGTATCTTTGGCTGCCAACAAATTCCGAAATATCACTTAATTTCTCACAAGTTGCTGCTGCAATGGCAGAGCAAAAAGCCAAGCGGCGACTTTCCATAGCGGCATAAATCATCCTCAACATGTCAAAGGTGCAGCAAGGATTTGAATACACCGTGGCACACAGAGCCACAAAGAGAGAGAGAGAGAGAGAGAGAGAAAGAGAGGGCGAGAGAGAAGAAAATATGAAGCCATTGTTGGCACCGACCGCATTTCCATATAAAAATCCAAACCAATAGAAGCGGCGGGCTTGGGTCGTCGTCGGTACGGGATTGGGTTGATTATGCATGCGGTTAATGTAGTCATCGTTGTGCCGACTGAGGCTGGACATATGCAAAAACAAACAACAACCACAACACAAGGCCCGAGAGCGCTGCAAATAAGAAACCCATCAGAATTTCTCACTCCGGCCAGGCGCTACGACAAATAAATATTTTAACTCACAATAACCCAAAGGCAGGAGGAGCAAAGGACAACCGAATGGGGACAACTGGGCTGGTGGATGCCTGGCTGATAGTGTGTGTACCAAAAACAGCAGCGAGGGTTGGGCGGAAAATTATGAGTTGAAAAGTTGGCAAGCTACATGGATTAACCATTTCATTTGGGGACAACTCGGACCACAGGTTGTGAGATTAATTTTTGCCAAAGTTGTTTTAAACCATAAAATACTGTTTTTAACACATTTGGCTTTCAAGTGCCTAGAATTTTGCACTTTTGTCATGGGATTTTTCGAACTATCAACTCCCTCATGTCACGTTGTTAAAAAATGAGGCTTGACCTTGAACCATTTTCCCGAAGAGCTTTCGAACCCAATTTCATATGGAACGACCAAATTGTCCATAATTTGTGTTTCATTTGCTTCGATCACTTGGCTTGAAAGGCGAGAATTAACTCTGTTGGATATAAATCAGTTTCATAATACTATACAAATATAAATTTTAAATAGATTTGCATACGTTTTTCACACACCCGAGTTTCAAGTGATTGGAATAATTTAAAAAAAATAAAAACTGAATTTAAAAAAATTATTTTCCCTACTTGGAGAGAATTTCCAATAACAAAAAAGCGTTTGTCAAATTATTTTTCATACTTAGCTTTCAAGCTGAGTTTCAAAAGGTTTATTTATGTAAATTTCACCGGGTATTTTCCCATCCGATTTTCGGCAAATAAAATTTTGAAAATATTTAGGTGAGTTTTTCAGATTTATTTCTTAACATTCTTTCTTAAATGTAGGGTTGTTTTACTTACTTCAAAGCTAGACGCTCTATTGTAAGACACGGTGTAATTTATTCCGCTTCTTGATTCAGGGGTAAATCTGCCATTAATTTAAGAAAGTTCTGAAACAAAATATCGAGAAAAAATACACCGAATTTAGTGAACAATCTACATGTTTCTACCATTAAGAAATGCTGATGCTTCCAAAAAGTATATTTTTCTTTGGCCTTTTCAAGTTTATGAAAAAACTGTCTAAGGACAAGAAATTTCTTAAAAATAAAAAAAATAAAATGTCCGCTGTCGAACTTCTAAAAACTAAACAACATAAATTTTTTCAGTGTGAGCTCATCCTTTTAAAGGGTGCAATTTTTAAGACAATTGAAATACAGATAAGCTTGCTTGCATGAAGAAAATATCATTGCATTGTCACTGTCCTTGCACTCCGAAAAGAAGCCATTCTAAATATACCGAAATCAGGACCATTGTTTAACATAAGTAGAGTAACCACAGCTTTTTCGTCGAACTGTGAACCGTGGTATCATTTCACGAACGCTGTTTTTAAGCCCGTTGTTCGATCGAGTGCGTTAATAGCCGATTGGTTGGTGCTCAACTTGCACAAACATGTTTGGGGTCTTTCGGGCCATCGGTCGTTACAAACATTTCTGACATAACGTTTTAGAACCAATATGGTTCTCATTTCAGCAACATTTTGGGACCACATAACACATTGGGTTTAATTTTCAAACATTTCTGGTACATTTTTATGAAGCATTTTTGTTTGTTTTGGTACTTGGTTTTTGGGTACATTTTTGAGACCAACTCCTTTTCAAAAAGAGGTCTACCCAAAAATAATTAGGAACTTATATCCGATTGAATAGATAGAATGATGGGTTAAATATTGAAGACACATTTGATGCATTGAGAATAGTGTTGTGCTAAATATTACCAGAATCATTTCCTTAGTAACTACCGTAACTATCACCGAAAATGCTTTCCCAGTATTTTTTTTCAGAGCCAGGATGCTGCCGAAGCAAACCAGACAGGTGACTGGTTCGGCACAGTCACTTCCTAGACGCTCAAATAATTACTACTTAACACAAAAAATATTTGGCAGTCAGAGGGAGGACTGTTTACAGTTCATTGTTGGTACTTCGAATCCTTTACCTTCGAAATCATTTCAATCAACCCTCGTTAACGGCCCCAAACTTTGTCTCTCATAGAACACTGAGATGTCCATCTTTCTGTGCAACACAGCAGTTGCTGTAAGAGCAGCCAAATCTGGCCATCATTTGTTTAAATATGCGCCTGCAATCCGCAACAGCAACAACAACCATGGGGCAACGACAACATTCGAAGTTGCACGTTTAACAATTCAATTTATTTGCAACATCAAAATTTAACGAACATGAAATTGCGAGAATTTTAAGATTTTCAACAGAAACAAACGAGCGACACGATCCTTGGCAGACTGTCGAATGTGCTTGAGGCCGCATCCTCACCCTCTCCATTCCATCCCCTCCCCCGCCGTGGATCCCACCACAGCCTCCCCCTCCCCCTACAACATCCACATCCACCACCAGCAGCTCCTCCTTCTTCTACTCTATGCACCCATTCGGTTTGCTGTGTGTTTGCTTTTGGTTTTGTTTGTCGCGCGCTTTTGTTCTTTTGTGTGTGTGTCTTTTTGTCGTGGAGTTTGCTTAGCTGGTTTTTCTTTCTTTGGGCCCACGGGCCTGCGGGTGCAAAGAGTCAACAATTTAGCATTCAAAGAAATATTTTAAATTAAAATTTCTGAAATTTTCGTCAATAAGCCGCTTGAAAACAATGCAACAAGCGGGGACTTGAACCGTATCGAAGCGATCACCGAAGGAGTCCAGGCCAAAGGGGCTTTGGATTTTAAATACTTGCACATAAATATATATTTGCTTTGATTGTGACTGATTTATGGGAGATTTAAGAAGAATATGCCCCCTCCAACTGTAAACTGAGACCGGCTAATAAGATAAGGTTAAATCATTAAATGGGAAATCTAATTCAAAAGTAGATCATCCTAGCTGAGAACACCTCGGCTTATATATTTTTTTACACAAGGTTAGGGGTCGGCAATAATGTGCAAGTATCCGCTGCAATGATAGTTGTGAGTCACAAGGGAAAATGTAATTAATGCGAGAGAGATACATTTTAAAAGCTCTCTTCACTTGGCAAAAAGTCTAGAACTTTAAGTTTGAAAATGCTTGATTCAATTATACAATTCTTATTTGAAGTACGATTTCTCCTTTCCCGATATACTTCACTGTTTCAAAATATATATATATATATATATATCCTTTTGAACTTTGTGACCTTTTTACTGAGTAAACATATGCTTTTCAGGGTGAACCAACCTCTTTCATCAACGATCAATGCCTACCAACTGAACGTTTCTGAAAAGTCTCTCCATGCCAGCAGTGGCATAACCGTTTGGGAATCCTAAAGCAGAATGCGCGCTAAAACATCGAGAGGCAGCGTAGAAATATAAAGTCGCCTTTGTGTGTGTGCGAACTTTGTTTTCGGCTGCGATATTCCTAAGTCACTCTTAAAATACTCTCAAAAAAATCTTTCTCCTTATTTTAACTAGAATTATATTATTTCTTAGAAATTAGGCCAATAGGTTTCATGAAGAAGATTCTCAAATAGTTCCATAGATGTTTTATCCACTTATCAGTGGGTACACGAGTCTTTTCATTTTGGGTGGGAGATATTAGATTCTCTATATATAAGAAAAATAATCTCGATCTTCTTTTAAGTAATTGCTTTTATCTCAGGATCTATGCAGATTATATATGAGCTCGGGTTTTAAATATGAAATTAACTATTTACTGCTATTATCCGCATCAAATGGAATATTGATTCCGAATTTGAGAATATTTATGAATTTTTTAATGCAGCAAATGCCAAGGATTACAGCTATTGCTTTCTAATTGAACTGGTAAATGCTGGTTTTTACCAGTCCCAATAGAACTGACTACTTCAGACGCTGAGACGCCTTAGAAATAATATTTTTAAACACAGTTTCAGCATTTTTCACATATCTTCCAGCTCGGCTGTAATGGTCTTTACACATCACTGTTCGTTTGTTAATCTATTCATGGTGAAGGGGCAAACCTTACTGAGCATTTTTGGTGTTGGAACATGTTTCATGATGAAAAGCTAACACTGTCTCCGCCGAATCGCTTATTCCAGCTAGTGAAACGATCAGCGAACCAGCCGGCTTGCTTTCAGAAATGTTGAAGCGAACCGGAAACCACAAAGACGTTTCAGTTCGGTTCAGTTCTCTGACGAGTAAGAGAAGACGTGACTCGCCAAGCATCATTGGTACATTAATTTGGGAATATGTCTCGTTTCCCTAACATCCTTAGCGATGCTGGATCGATATAACCTTTTAGAATGATTTGACCTCAATTTCATTTTCAACAGGTAATCCTGTAAGCCCTCTGCAATTGCGCGCCGATCTCATAATATACCTGTCATCAAAATGCATTCTTTTCTTGAAAGTAAATACTTGATTTGTCGTCTTCTAGTGGACAATATTTTCCATTTTCTGTAGTATTTATTTCTTTACCTTAATTCACTTTTAGCCAGGAGAGTTTTAGCTCACATTTCATGATATATAGGGAGTATACGATGAATTCTAGGCGACATTCTCTGGACATTCCTCTAGGAACTTATAGACGATTCATGCAAATAAAATTTCAATAATTTTTTTAAGGGTTTTAAAGATTTTCAAATGGTATATAGGAATTAAATTTTCAGCGTGTGCGAAATGTCACATTATAATATTTCATAATATTTCATTCATGCCTTAATGAACCACTGAGCCGAACCGAAACCGCGGTTCAGCTAGCTCTAAAATTCATGTATGAACCGAACCATAGGGTATAAACCACTGAACTGAACCAGTACTTATTTCCAAGTGATTTACATAGCTGCTTTATATAGCATTATTCTCTAAATAATCGAGCCAGATATAGCGATTGAGCAGAAATTGTTAGCCTAAAGTGTTTGGACTTATGCTAAATGTGTTCTTTCTTTTGGTAAAAATGTAATGTGGAAAGGTGAGCCTTATTACAGGTTAAGTTATGCACAGTGGACCCAAAGTCGATTCGAAAAGTGGTCCGAGCAAAGTTTTTGCCAAGACCAAAAAAGAAAATAAATATCTTGATTAAAGGAGTTTTCGCCTGTAAAGCATAATAACATTAAAAATGATATTTTTCAAAAAGGAAGGGTGTGACTTAGAAATAAAATTGTGGATGCCGAGATTTATAAGTTCGTTTCACTATTTCTGAAGAGCGATTTTCAAGTTTAGTTTCGAAAAGCGAATATATCCCACGCTTATTTAATTAGATTTTTTTTTATTATGACTAAAGCCTGGCGGGCATTTACATTTATTGGTCCTGTTTCCACTTCAGCTCGGCCGCTCATCACAATCAATATTTACCTTTCTCATCATGAGTTTGCCATTACACTTGGGTGTTTTTTTTTTGTTTTTTCTCTTTCTGTCTGTTGTTTGGCTAATAGGCTAATCACACATCAGCCTCGGAGCTAGAAGTACGGCAAAAAGCGAGACACGGAACAACAAACACAGCCTTAACAGCAGCCAAAGATCAGTGCAGGGGGCATGGCAACCGAATTCCACCCCTAAGTGTTGAGGCCTCTATGTCTATGTGAAAGTCAACAATGCTAAGCGGCTTAGCGCTTGTAACTATGACAGGGAGCAGGCGCAGCTCTCGGTCCGGGAGGATTACAGTAACCTTCTGTAATTGCCTTGTTGCTTAAAGCGATTTTGGTGCACGCGGCACGAGGCAAATATAAATTAACAAAAATTTCGTGAGAAGAGCAGGAAACAGGCGACGGGATAAAGAATGCAGAATATTTGATTTCGCATGAAATTGTCAGCAAATGTTGATTTGCATATTTTTTGCATGTCTTGCGAATGTTGTCCTGTCGCCAAGTCGCCATGTCGATGGTTTCGTCTTTGGTTGCAAATTGAAATGTCAGGCAAAAGGCCTGATCACTTTATGACAAGCAGCCTCACCACATCTACATACACACAAACATACATACATACACTCGAATGTCTTCCGAGCTGCAGACTTCTTGAAGTCTCTGCTGAGTGACTGATATATCTGCGATGTCAACGCATCGTGGACTAAATTAACATTTTGCTGGCAGGCAAATGTTATTGCAAATGCAAATCGCAGCCACTTGAAACCTGTTGGCAGCTAAAGGATACCAAAAAAGGTCTTCCGTTAGTGTTGGGTATACCCTTTGATCAACCATCAACTTCAAAAATTCGACTGAGTTCGACCTATCCACATGTGTGTCCCAAATTTTAGTTCAAAGTTTGTTTCGGTACCAAAAAATCTAGTAAACTAGAAAAAAGGATAAGCCAAAGCGTATATTTAAGTCGAACTTGACCAACTTTTCCACTTGTTTCCGCCTTTTTTTAATAAAACTTCACTTCACGCTAGGAATACAGCTTCCGTTCCATCAACGCCAGTCATGAAATATACCCAACTTGATCCTTTCCATTGCTTATAATATAATTTGCATAATAAAATGTTCACAGCGGTTTTATGATTCACCCCCCCACACACACACACACACACCCACCCACACATCTACATAAAACTCAAGTGTAGAGTGCACAGCTTGAGAAATTGCAAATTAATGTAAATCAACAACATTTTCATAGGCCTGACGCAAGTCTGCCATTTTTATGAGCCGCACTACAAAATTGTCACATCAAGTGCATAAAATAAAGCCCCCTCCAATAACCCATCCACTTTTGTGTATTGAATTTGAGCTTTCAATATGTTTGCGTACATTTTTGCATTATGTCATAACTTGAAGCGAGATAAAAACCAACCAAACAAGGACCCCGGCCAACCACAAGGCCCTCGGGCAAAACTTTGTCCTTACATGTGCGCCATGATGCGGCTGCTGCGGTTGGCAGCTAATGTTGTTGTCCTTATGTAAACGGAAAATGACAAACGAATTAGTTTATTGACAACAACAGGAAACAACAAGTTTGACGTTGTGCGAAATTTCCGTTTACTATTGCAAAAAACAAAATCGAAGTGTGAATCAAAGTTGATGCAAACGATTTTATAGATTGGGTAGACGACTTTTTGATGTTTCAGTGCTAATGAGAACAGATGTGAGTTTTGTGAGCTTTGCTTTTGCATCTTATAAAGTTGTTAGCCAAGAAATTGTATCGTTAAGTGCTTTACATGTCTGCGACAAAAAGGGATGAAAAGTAAAGACATCGCGGAATGAAATGGAGGGCAATGATGATATTACTTTAAGCTAAATAACTAGATGAACAATAAAACAAGTAAGAAAGTTAGTCAAGAGCGAGTGTAACATACTCTATACTAACGAAAGTGTATGCTCAGTATGAATTTGGTTGCTGCAGTTACAGTTAAAAGATGCTTCGCCTAACGCTAGTCCGGATCGAAAAATATTTTCGATTACTAAGTGTGCCCAGAATGTACGAACTTTCTATTTAAATCAGGATTGCAAGCCAGGTTTTAACCGAACCGGCTCGAACCCTGAATTACGACTTTCATTGCACTGAGAACCGAATCTTGTACCGAACCTTAAACCGAACCAATTGAAGTATAGCTGAACCAGGACCTATTCCTAACCTATGATACCGGTTTAAGATCCTTGACTAAAAGACTTTTTTTGGAATATTCACAAAATAAAAGCTTAACATTACTTTGGTGACATTTTTCATATGAAATACAAAATGGAATTTTGCATGTGATTTCTACCCAAAATCTACACAATTCCCATACATTTTGTGTCGTTTATAGCTAGAATACTACATAAACTTATAAAGCAAGGACTGAACCAAAACATTCGCCCAAAAACCTTGAAGCTCACATTTTCGCACCTCAACCATAGGTAAATTTTGATTCGTCGAAACGGTGTTTCCAAAATTTGATTGGGCTAGCAGCCCTGATTCACAACGAGATCGTAAGTTAATGTCAGCCATGCCTGACTTCGATACACCCGATTCTAAGGGGAATAGCCTCTCATTATGTTAATTAACAGAGCATTAACATTAAAATTAACATTTCAACTTTTGATATTACGTTCCCAATGACCCAGTCTATGTTTACTGAATTCTGTAGATTTTTGTCTTGAACCATCACCAGCTAAGTTAAAATTGTTTTCGCTTTGTGTTGCCAGTACAAAAGTACCCATAGATTGCAAACGTAGGACACTTTTGATAAACTAAGTATGAGGTGGTGCTTACAGAAGTCCCTTCTATCAGAATTTAAGGGTCTCTCACGGGTTTTTTTTCCAAAAGTTTGACTTTTTCTTACTATATTATTCGATCTTTATCTTCAGTGATGGTAGATTTTGGGCAAAAATTTTGAAATAAACTTGATCCACTAAAAAAGTATATGTTCATCGAACTTGAATTTTGATAATAAAATTCAATAATCTGCAAGCCTTGTTCGTTTGTAAGTCGATTCATGGTTAAACTATGCACCAAACTGAACATGTTTGACAGTATTAAGTGGCACGAAAACATCTTAACTGTCAAAAACTGTGTTGCCAAAAAAGAAGTTGCTAAAAATCTACCATTTACTTAAGAATGTTTGAAGTTTATTTCTTTGTGGACTTGTTTAGTTATAGCTTTCCTGTTTATGGCTTATTGGCCATTAAAAGAAAGTTAAGTCGCTAATTAATGTTCCAAGCTATTAATTGTCGTCCAAATTCACAATTGCGTTTCTTCAAATATTTTTTTTCACCTATTTTGTTCCTTTTTTTATAGCAACTTACGTGGAAATGATAATTTATAAGAATCCTTTTTAACAATTTATGTATGACTTGGAGTTAGTGTGTTCACAGGTTCCTGGAGAATGAATGTAAGTAAGAATTGGTAGTATATTTCAAAGGCTCAATTTCGTCAATTTGGAATGGAAATATTCTTTGAAGTCTTCTGATCTGACGCCATGTACTCAACTTACATTTATAACATTAGTATGAGTAAGGACCGATTTAGATCTAAATATCATGAAAACTACACAGAGAAAAGAATCCATTTCGTTTGGAATCGATCGTTTTTAAAATTCTTTTTTTTGAGAATAAAATATAAATTTTTCATATCATTAGTAAAATTTATGATATGTACAAATATTTTAATATCCAAAAATGGATATTTACAAATATCCCTTCCAAATGGATACCGAAATCATACTATTTTTTTGTTGAATATCATTTTAATTACCTGTTTACTAACTAAAAGGATTAGGGAAGAAATAAAAGTCGAAAAGTTCTCATCAGGTGGCGACGTGGCCGATCATTTCAATTACAGTTTAGCACGTGGCGCAGTAGGCGATCACTACATATGTTCTCTTCGATTTGTTCGGTTTTTCTAGTGGTTTTACAAATATAAATGGAATCCTTTTATTTTGTTGCATTAAGCTCGAGTCAGAATGATTGAATGATTATTACAATGAGCATGACGATTGAGAAGTCGTGTAATCAAACTCATATTCATATAATTACACAATAAAATTGCTTTAGTTCTAAATGAATTCATTTCACATTTATATCGCTTTGTGAGTGCATAACTCACCCATTTTCTTGATACTGTGGCTGTGTCTTCTACTAAATATCAAATTATTGCCATCACACCCAAATCCCAAATCCCAAGTCACGTGTCAGCAGTCAGTCAAACCCCTTGGCCATTTTACTCTGAACATTCTTGATCATTCATCAAGCTAAATGTCAATGGGACACGTTTTTTCACGTGCCTTTTGACAAAGGACGCAGTGCGTTTGCTACCCAACGACAACAGCATCAGCAAGAGTAAAAGAAATCATGAAAAAATTAAGCCTCTTAATGCAGGTCCTTCTGGTGCTGTGATATGGCAAAAGCCTTTAATTGTATGAAGGCGTTTTGTGACATTGATTGTGAGAAGATTTTTTGTGTGTGTGTGTGCTTGTGTGTGTTTAGTGTTCGCCACATTGATTGATTGATTGATAGTTCATCTACTTAGATGGGGGAAAGATGCACAAATTCTTGAACATAAACTAAGCGATCTCTTCCCAAGCACTGACATAAGTATAAACCGTGCTTGGTTTAACCCAGTCAATATCTTAAACTAATCCCTGTTTTGGTCTTTCAAGTGTTTGGCATTCAAAGAACACCGCCAACTAATCCCTAGGAAGCCAATCAACGACATCAAAGTCCCCTGCCCGCCCGCATCTCGTCGCAGGCCTAATTAAATATTGACAAGTCAATTTGAGTTTTAAGCGATTGGCAGCACAGCTGGCAGGACGATGATTTGCCCATTTGCTCGCTGGGCAAACAAAGCTGCGATTGGTTTGCCAATGGATTTGATTTCATTTTAATCGATTCCAAGTCCATTTAAATTTTACGCTGCCAAACGACATTTTGATGGAAGGCAGCGCAAACAGAAAAATCTCAATCTTTTCACATGCAAATTCTTGTTTTTTTTTTTTATGCAAGCAAACAGCACGTAGTCCCCATCAATTTGGGGGGAGGTGGGCGGTGGGGGAGTCTTTGATTGTCATGCGATTTTTATACATCACCTACAACTATTTTGCATTTGACTCGCACGTTTTTATGTTCGCCAGCATTTGAATTTGATTTGATCAATTTTTAATGCTGATTGAAAAACGTTACCCGAAATGTGTCCCCACGGAATTGGATTTGATTATTTTCTCTGGTCTCCCATGATTATTACAACCAAGGTGGCCCATTGCACGCACAGTTAATAATGTGAGCCTGGGAATGCATATAATCATCGGGTCCATCAATGGCAAACAATTCAGCTTGATAAATGCATTCTGCGCGCTTGCTGCCATCAAATTGGCAACCCATTCCTGGCCCCCAGTCTCTGTGGCGTCCCACAAATTGCCGTGCGCCCGGCCTGATGTCTTCATCACACACACACACACACTAACAACCATGGCTAACTAGCTGGAATTGCTGGATGGCTCCTCCGCCTGTGTCCATATACAGCCACCAATTCGATTACGTTTTCGTTAAATGTAAAATTTATACGCCCCACGTCAATTGTGACAGTTCACT
The DNA here is from genome assembly GCA_035044965.1 of Lordiphosa andalusiaca. Classification (NCBI taxonomy): domain Eukaryota; kingdom Metazoa; phylum Arthropoda; class Insecta; order Diptera; family Drosophilidae; genus Lordiphosa; species Lordiphosa andalusiaca. Next base: position 140,092 of record JAWNNM010002500.1, on the reverse strand, counting down.
CACTCACAAAGAGAGAGAGAGAGCCAGGCGATTCATTGAATGGCCAAAAACAGTGCATGGAAACTGGTCAACATAATTGTGAATATGGCTAATACAGTGAAGACTTGATGGATGGGAAATTGAAATGTGGGTAACTGGCAGGAGATCTAGCGACCCACATCAATCTGTTTGTAGTCTGTACTAATGGCATGAGGAGTATATTACGATTCAACCCCTTAAAGATATATACTGGATCAACTTCAACAGCAGAGTCGATATGGGCTATGTGCTTCTGTTCATCCTACTGTCTGTCTATTTGAACACTTAGATTTCAGAGGCTTGAATAGCTAGAGCAACCTAACTTTAAAGAGTCTAAACCGATCAGGTTCGGGTTCAGCTTTGATGTCTAAAAAGGTTCGGTTCACAGTAAAATAAAAGTTGGAGTTCCGGGCTTGAAACAATTCGGTTTGGCATACATAACTCATCTAGGTGGCTGTTCCACATGACCTTTATGGCTTAGTGCCTTATACTATTAAGTTCATTTTGAAATTGCAAAGTAACGAGACGACTAAAGCTAAACTGAAATAATAATAGAAGAGCCTTTTAACGAAATTATCAAAATTATTAAGAACTAAAACTTTTTGATAGCAAATTGTGCGATAAGTGTAGTCGCTTAAGAACCTCATCCAATATTAATACTGTTCCCGAAAATAAGCAGACGAATACGCAGGCTCTGACACAAGCTCTTCTATGGTAGTTTCCTCTGATTCGGACAGCAATTTATGGAAAATATTTGAATCCAAATAAAAAACAAGAAAGAAAGTCGGTCAAGCGCGACTATATAACATACTCTGTATCAAGGAAATTCTACGCTCAGCTCATAAATTTTGAACGAGCAGCGAACAGTCTTTTGATCATAACTCGAAAACCGTTCATCCGATCTTCACCATTCCTAAATGGAATATGTCCGGAAGAAACGAACCATTTATCGTCAAAACTGTGGGAGATTTAACGTTGTTTGTAAATTGCGTGGGCGGCATGGGGCATGGTCAAACTTGAAAATAAACTTGATCTGCCTGCAGACATAAGAAGCATATGTCCCATACATGTCAAACCTCTATCTCTTACCATCTCTGAGATCTGTGTGTTCATACGGGCAGACAGACGGACATGACGGACATGACTCGGCTGTTGATGCTGATCAAGAAAATATATACTTTATAGGGTCGGAAATGCTTCCTTTTGGCTGTTACATACTTTTGCCCAAACTTATAATACTCTTTGTACCTAAGGTACAGAGTATAACAAGGAAATTTCAAAATTCCCCTCATTGGGCCGCATCCCTTCCCTTATCAACCCTTTAAACCCGTTCGACAGCTATTATCTTCTTTTTTTACCTTAAACTCGCGTTTATATACCCACAACCTACCTTCGACTTCATATTTGTGTGAAAAATTTGTTCGGCGAACTTCTATCTCAAACTCGCATTTATATACCCAGAAACTATCCGGATCAATGTGAACCATCGATCTTACATAAGTGTGCCGTGCGTGTGCAAAGTCCGCCGAACAAACTTTTCACACAAACCGCACACAAATATGAAGTCGAAGGTCCACACTGCCTACTTCGCTTCAAACTACCCTGACATTCACAGCGCTAAAAAGAATTCGTCCGTTTTTTCGAAGGAGAGAAGATCCCAAAAGATGTTCAAAACGCAACTTATGTTCTTGGATCAGTAGAAAATCTTTCAGTTCACCACACATAATGCGTGTGTTTAAGTATAACGATCCTTTTTATTGAACAAACCGAAAGTTAAAAAAAGAATGTTTTAGGATCGCCCATAAAGCCTCTTCTTAAGGATATCGTCCCAAATATTGCATCAGTCTATGTCAAAAGTTACATCGAATACTAAAGTCAGAAATCAATCCGAAACGGGATTGAAAACAGGGTAATCCCGTAGCAGGCTTCAAGTGATACTGTTTTTTGGGATTAAAAAAAAAAAGTGGCAGTCAAATCAATATTTTACCGAGTCAAATCAAGAATATCCGGGATTACCTTGTTTTCAAACCCGTTTCGGATTGATTTCATTTTTCAGTGTAGTTTTTTTTTACATTCAGAACTAAGGCTGTCCGAAATGTTTGCTAAATTGCACATCTGTTCTATGATCGGCATTCATTTCGTGGATTCTCACGTCTTGAAACCCTTTTAAAGTATAAAATCACGATTAGCACTTAAGCCTGCTCAAAAAGTCATATTTAACCACTTTTGAGGTTGTCTCAAATCCAAAAAGATGTCAAAAACTTTTTTCTATTCAAGGATTTCCTCGAATTCCACCGAATCTTACCATTCAAGCTCGTTTTGAGGGCTTACATTCAGAAATGTCTGTTCGAAAAACTTAAAGTTTGAAAATTCATAATTCTAGGTGTCGCTTAAAGTTCTGCTTCGTGGCAGGGTTCAAGGCAGCTCCGATGCTACTCAACAGGATACTCATAAAGCGTTTTCCACCAATGGACCTGAGAAGATAAAAAGTAAGATATCAATAATGATTTGGATGAAATCAGGAAAGATGCGTTCGAACTGTGGTCATCTGAAATGAAAAGGTGGGAAATGGACCACAAACAGCACAAAAATGTTAAATCGTGTATCCACTCGAAAAATTTGGAATGTCAGTCACTTCTTTGGCCGTTTTTATCATACTCGTGTGACCTAATCCTCTGTGCCAAAATAGCCTCCAGTTCACTTGCTTCACTTCAAAATATCTCTGCTCGCCTCGTATTATTCCCATTGCCCATTCTAGGCAATAGCCACTGTGCCTTTACACACATATTGACCATGGCATTCATTCAACTCCGACTGATCCCTGGTGCCTGGGTCCCTGATCTAGGCAATTTCGCATGCGCATGAGGAAAATGAATTTAAAATTCACAATCTTTGTGCACACAAAAGGAGCTCGTTATGTGCGTTTTGGCAGGCGCCATCCAGTCCGCTGATCTCCGGCTCTCGAACATAAAAGTCAATTGCAAAAATTAGCCGCGAACCCTTTCCAATGATGATGGTGACGGCGGCGGCGGCGGTGTCTGTGCCAAGCTGTAAAAGTATCAAATTACACTTCCGGCGGAAACAGCGTCGACTTGGCAGCGACATGGCCCTGGCAGGCGCAAAGTTGTCATTGTCGTCCTGCGGCACTTTTATTTTGTTATCGGACATCCTAGCGGCAAGGTTTCGATTTCTGTAAAAATTTTCGAGCACCAAACTGGCCCCGTGTGGTTGTCTCGCTGATAATCCCGCTGGGACACAGGCATATTGCCTGGTCCAACCACTAAATGACTATAAAGTAGCAACTTCCGCGACTGTTGCGCAAAATCATTCAATTTCCGTTTGGCCACACGACCCAATCCACCACCACCACCACCTCCTCTCCGCCTCCCCCTCGCCGGCGCATCATAATCGAGGGTGTGATTTGTCCTTTTTCTGCGTTTGTCGCCTGTGTGCCTTTTGGACGGGCATCCTTTTTGAAACATCACCGCAATTTAGTTGCCTTCGCCTGCACCCAGCCACCCGCTGCAGAAATTTGAATAATTTTTATTACGTGGCGCGTTATGAATTTTTGATGAGTCCTTGGTGCAGGAACTGTTGTAGCCGCTTGTTGGCATGGGTGTTGGCTCTGACGGAGGGCGTGTGGCCAGTTATCCTTCACTAAGCCAAGTGACAGTGCCACAATTTATTAGATTCTCAGCCTCGTTGTGGGCTGGTTGGCTTTTATATACTTAAGTATATTTTTTTCTGTCATAGCGTCAGGCGTCTGCGCTGCAAGTTTCCGGGTACGTGAAAGTGAGAGGCGGACGGGCGGTCGGGCGGACGACCAGGGTGAAATCTGGGCGTGCTGTGTAATAAAAGCAAATAAAATATTCTTTAATATGCGACACTCGCCGCAGTCTGCTGCCTGTCATCCTGCCAGCCTCGCTCTCGCTCTCTCTCTCTCTCTCTGTGGCTCTGGTTATTTGTGTGTGTGTCTGTAATTTGCATATATATTGCCTCGACAAGCATTAATGTATGTAATCCCGTAATTTTTTAATTAAATCAAATTGTTTCATTCTTGCCCAACGGTCGCACGGCATGTGGAGTGGATGGTATTTACTTACATACAACACTCGCTGACTGGCAGTTAATCGAGCGATCTGCTCTACTAAAATAAAGTAAAGGAACATCAGTTTCTGTGCATTTTTTTGCTATGTAGAAAGGTGGAAAGGATTTTTGGGTTAAAAATTAAACCAAAATTACAGCAACAATTGATTGAAATCAAATTAGCACTGCAAATTACAATTCCCAAACTTAGACTCAGCTGTCAAATGACGACACAGACTCACAAGGTAATGCGCATGCCCCCACAAAAAAAATTATATTCCTTCCCACACTTTCAAGAATTTCGATCTTGTAGTCGATCCAAATTCGATTTCGGTTTAGTGTTTTTAGTGCGAAGCGAGTGCTGTACAAATACTGGGAAAGGAGTACAAGCACATTTGAGAGAGGGTTGTGTGGGAAACTACTACCAAGCAGAGAGTGTCATCGATTTTTGCACTCATGTGGCCTTGGAATTCCCAAGCAGTTATGGCATTGCGACTGTTCGACTGACAGTTGACAGGCAAATACTGATGCTGCTTTCTGATTTTGTGTGTTGTATTCCTCGAGCTTAAATTTGCTACATGGTTTGTCAATTTTATTTCTATGAAATAAGTTTAAACAAAATGAATGATTGTTGTATGACTGGAATTTGTGATGCTTTTCATCCAAGAGTAACAGATCTTCCTCTTGAGCTCTTGCTCTTGATTCAAGAATGAGCCCTCTTTAATGTGAGTTTAGCACTAGATTCAAAACATAATTTGAAAATGTTTAGTAATTGGTTGAAGTAGTAAAGCTATTGGATCAAGAAAAACAAGCTCAAAAATGCATACTTGTATTAAGAATTTCGATCTTGGATCGAAAAATTCGAATTCTAACTAATCGCAAGTGAAGTCATTTTTACAAAACAATGGCAAAATAAGAAGCGATTCGAACGGGACAAATACAGAATTGGCTATCAAAGTATAGCGAATCCACAAAGGGGAAAAAGCCGAGAACATTAGACTCAATATGAGCACATTCATTACTAAAAACTCATCATGAAAAAATTTTGTCACTTTAAGATACAAACTTACAGGTATTATATCCCGAAGACTAAATAGCGATTCGCACTATTTTTGATTCTACAGAATCTGTCAGCCCACTGCGACTATAACGGATTAAGGAAAGTGCTTCCACGCTCCTAAACGCACACCTTGAAAACTATGGTTCCGAAGAAGCTTTGGCCATGTTTATGTACATAGAACTTTCCAAAGAGAAATATGAGAGACTACGATCGAATACATGAATATTTCAAGAGTTTTGTAAATTCTCTGTGGCTGTAGAAGAGTCTTCCTGAATATGAGGTGAGGTGAGGCATCTTCCGAAACACTTATTTCAACTCTTCGGCATGTGAAGACACGAACAGAGTTGGAAAATAACTATGATCAAAAACTACAAATTGAAAAAAATGAATTGTAAAATAAAATATTTTTAATAGCAGTTTTAAGAAATAAAAAAAAAACGAAAATGCCAAGATAACTTCGTCTATGCATAAGATCTACCCTTGCAAGTGCTAGCTTGAATATTATCGAAAATTATAATACACTTTCCGACCGATCGTTTGTATGGGAGACATATGATATGGTCTATACTAGTTTTACGACCGATTGTTCCTATGGGAGCTATGAGATATAGTCATTCGATGCGGTCGGTTCCGATATATAAGTAGCGTGCAGCAAAAAGAAGACTCAGTGCAAAATTTTAGCTCGATGGCTCAAAACTGAGAGACTAGTTTGTGTAGAAACAGACAGACAGATGGACGGACAAAAGCTCAATCGACTCGAATTGATTTTTTAACAAATCTTCACTTTGATAACAGATAAGTAAGATAAGTGCTCTTATCAGCTCAACTGTTTCGCTTATAACTCCGGTGTTTTTTGTCCGATCTAATTGTACTTTTCAGAATAGAAAGATATTGGGCCTAGCTTGATGTATACTAAACTAAACGAAGCTCTAACTTGAAAATTGTGGATCTGACGGCTATTTAGGTCTAGGATTTCTAGAGGAGGTCTAGGTTTTTTGGGGATAAAAGGGGGACGGGGTGGAATTTTTCAAATCTGAAACAAACTTGATCTGCGTACAGCATAAATCTACCTTCGTGCACAAATTTGTGGCTCTATCTCTTATAGTCTCTGAGATCGACGCGTTCATACAGACAGACAGACGGACAGACGGACGGACGGACAGACGGACATGGCTATATCGACTCGGCTGTTCATGCTGATCAAGAATATATATACTTTATGGGTTCGGGAAATTTTCCTTCTCCATGTTACATACATTCGCACAACTTCATGATCCCCCTTTTCCCATTTTCAATGGGAACAGGGTATAAAAATGGTGCTCGAAATATTGAAATGGTTCAGTTCAATGGTTAACTGAATTCGATTGTTTTCCTGGGTAAATAGGATAAAACAAAGTGTTCTACTTTTACTTTAGTTTTGTGGTGTCGGTGGCATCTTCCAGCATCTTCCTAACCAGTTGCGGGTTTTGAAGATTATTTGGAAAATCCATTTAGGAGGGAGAATGTGTTTAAGCTAGGTTAATATCTTTACAAAACTGTAGGTCGTGCACAACCCCTAGTTCTAAGTAGCCCCTATTATTAATCACCAACTCAAAGATTCAACTCTTCCTCCCTTCTCTCCGCCCTTCGGCATCTAAGCATTTCCAGCCATGCATCCGCAAAACTGGATATTTGCTGTGCGTGTAACTGTAACCATTTCTGGTGCCAACACCACCGCCCTCTTCTCAGTCCTCCACGTTGGTGTTGGTGTCGCCTTCCGCATTTTGAAACGATTAAGTGATTTCGTGCACACTGCATGATAATTGGATTAATATGCGTCGACAGCCAGCAGCAAATTCAACAGGATGATTGTGGAAGCTACCACCATACTGGGTGGGGGCCAATGCCCAAAATGATGTTGTGATGTTGCTGATGATGATGATGGCGGGGGTGGTTTGTGGGTTTTATTTTTGGGAATTCGTCACTCTCTTCACTCTGGTTGTTTGGGGTGGAACAATCTCGCCTCTACGGGTGGTTAACCCTCGCCCCTTGTTTGGTGTAAATCAATTTAGGAAAAAAAGAAAACATATTCTTAGTGCCATAATGGGAAAAGTCAAGGATTAAATGATAAAGTTATATTGTACAATTTATGTTAGAGAGAGGATGGGGGGACTCTAACCCTTTGATTGTACACTGATAAAATAAAACAAAATTGAGCAAATGTATTTAGTTTTCAAATGCTGTCAAGACTTTTAAATTCTGAAATGTACAAGCCAATCCAATTAACCCAAGGACTTAGCTCTTTGGTTCATATGTAAGGGGATTGTTTAAACCAAAATTAAACAAAATCGCACCTAAAAATGAACCCAAAGTCAAACTATTTATGTTTTCTTAATAAATGAACTCAACTTGCTTATTTTTTTGTACCGAAACTATGTTCGAAAAGAGCAGAGACGGTTCAGGGTTCAGGTTCGGTTAAAGAAATGAATTAAGAGATGGAAAATCAAAAGAATAGGACTTGTTTGATACCTTCCGAACATGATTAACGAGCCATTGGTTGCTCCTTGCTTCTTAACTCTTCAAAAACTTACAAAAAAAAACTACTTTATTTTTTAGTGTACCTAATTTTGACAATTTGTGCGTAGTTTTTTGTTTGGGCCTTGTTTAAACAAACTATCAAGCGGCAGCCACTTAGGCCGCTTACCAAACGCTGCCGCTGCCCAAACAAATTAAATCGTTTCGTTTGGGCCACAGAAGCCGCTTCCGAAGTGCTCACCTCCCGGCGGCGCGATCAAAACAACCCGAAACTCAAATTATTTGACAAACCATCTTTGATCAGTGTCTCCGTCGCGGACTGCCTGGCTGCCTAATTTATAAGGTAAATCATACATACTATGGAAATTAGCAGGCAATGGCCACTCATTTGCTTTTAACGCCGATTTCCTTTTGATTAATTTATTTGCACAATGCCTCCTCGGGCCGCAGTCGAGCGCTCAATTGCTGTGGCGGCAACGATTTTAACACCTTCCCTGGTCTTTGGGACGCGTATTTGGTCTGCTCATTAGTGGCCGCTGCTCTTTGAACTGGCCGCTGCTTGGGCACTTGTTGTCTAATTGCCAAAGCCACCCGCAACGGCACGTCGCCTGCTTCTGGGCCAAAAAGTGTGGCACTGGGTGAAATCATCACCGGCGAAAGGAAAGTTTCTTTTCGCGCCTCAATGTTAATTCGGCGCTGTTGCCTTTGATGCCAATCGGGTTGGCTGCTTTCGATGAGTTGATCATGATCTAATGATTTGTTGTCGTACAGTTTTCAGCTTCAGCACAAAAAAGAAGACACAACACACACTCACACACACACACTCCAAGAAAAAAGGTTCAATCTGCGCTCCGATAATGATCTGGCGCAATAAAATTGAAATGCGTCTGTTAATCGCTCCGAGATACATAATAATTTTGTGGTCCAACATGATCGGGGGGGAACCAGCGAGCAAAAAACAACAACGATAACGAAGATTGTTTGTATGGTCGTTGCATATCGATCACATTTTGTTGGTTTACGGGGGGGTGAGAGTCATGCGGACAAAATACGCAAAAATCACAGCGGCAGTTCGGCCAAAGGATTTTTAAGGCTAAACCAAAAGTCGAGAATGAAATGCTCTAATCAATGATATGGTTGAATAAGCAAGCAGCGTGATTGGTTCCATTTTGGTCCTTCGAGCCGGATTTTAGAGAAACAATGCTTACCTACCTTTAGATTAAGAAAACTCATTAAATACCAAAAACTAACGAGTACTGTCCCAAAATAAACTGGGCATCAAACAGGGCTGCAAGACCATACAAATTTTTGGAGCACCAAATTTAAGAAAAATTCAATTTTGTAGTCTTCGTACAAAAAATGATTCACACCAATGCTAAGCGCTTATATTTTGAGCCATTCAATAAACTTTGGAGTCGAGGATCTTAAAAAAACAGAGCCTAGTTCGGATGAGGATTCAAATGGTAATTCGGAACATTTTTATGGATGTTTACATCAAACTTTCCTGCTGATAGTAAGACTCAGTCTAGTGCTGGAACCATCAGGATAACAGAAAAAGTCTCTGAAAATAGGTTAAAGTTTTCCAAGCTATAATTTTTGAAGAGTTTCAAGTTTAGTATCAATACTGTTCAATGTTCGGTTTCCAGTAATCTGGAATTCAGAATTTCGGGCTTAAGCCGGCTCGGTTCAAAAACGGTTTGCAGCCCTGGCATCAAATAACGCAGTGTTTAAACTAAGACTCCTTTCGAGAAAAAATAAAATTTCAAAGTATAGCCCATTTGTAAAACCTTAACTTACTTAACTTCAGATATTGCAGACAAATAATGTCAGACCAGCTGAATCTGAATCTGGAAACCCGGACTATGCACTCAAGAAAAAATGCTCTGATATATTAATATTTACACTTTGATTTTAGTATTTTCGACATCGATTTAGCTTTAAATATGATTTTCGTAAATCTAAAGTGTGTACACTTCACTTAAAATAGTTAAAAAGCAAAATTGATTAAGATTTGGTTCGGAAAACGAGTTATATAAATTGTTAACTTACTCTGGGGGGACTAGAACTCGGAGCATTTGGACTTAAAGACGATTGGAATGTCGTCTCAAGCATTTGTGCCATCGCATATGACCGAAATTCAAAATCTGATTTGCATCGACTATTCGACGAACTTTTCTGTGTATTTGAACAGGAAATAGTCCACTGTTTCTCTCTCTCTCTCTGCATCCAAATTTTGCGTGCAAGAACGTGTAAAGATTTTTCTGCATGTCTCTTTAAATAGACAAGAATTTCTTGATCAGCATCAACAGCCGAGTCGATATTGCCTTGTCCGTCTGTCTGTATGAACACCAAAAATTCAGAGACCAGAGAGATGCAGAGTTAAAAAACGTTGCATACTTATCTGAGCCGCATGCGCTGTTTGCTTCAATAATGTACCCCTTAATGTTAATACTCTGTTAATTTACAGTAACGGGTACATCGAATTCGGGCAGGGCCGACTTTAAATTACGATCTCGTTTTGTGTGGTGTACGATCTTTATGGAGTCATTCGTGTGTGAACGGTACTCCGTTTCGCGGTTTTTTTCCGAGCGCTTCTAAATATATTCAAGATCTTAGGTATGAGGTAACTTAACCAGTTGTAATATTATTATTAATATTAAACAATTACCAAATTAAGATTGTTGTTGCTGTATGTTGCTTGCTAGTACAAAAGTACCCATAGATCGCAAACCTAGGATGGAGTTGAAAAGCAGGATATGAGGTAATGCTCTTCTATCAAATCGTACTGTGTAGTTCGAGGAAAAATTACGGTGAAATGGGAAACTTTGAAACTAAAAAAAACCATATGAAAAAATTCAAATCTCCATCAGTTTTATAGCTAGAAAATTCATACCTTTTGGACATATACAGTAATCGGAATAATTTACCGATCTGCCAAAGGATGGTTAAAGATCGGATGATCGATAGTCAGGCTATGAGCGAATAAAAGTTCGCTGTATCAGTGCAGTATTACTGCTATTTTCAGTAAAATTCATAGATATGTCCCATATCTGTGAACCAGAATTGAAGCTACGAAAATAACCCCTTGTTTTGGCAGTCTGAAGTTGAAATGTTTTAAAAGTAATCGTAAAAGTATTTTTGCTTGGAACTTAAAAGTATTTTGCATATAGAGAGTTAATCGATTCACTGGATCAGGACAATTTTCAAACCGACTCAACCTCTAGAAGAGTGGAAAACGAGTGGAAAGTTCTGAACTTAAAAATTATAAAAAAAATGGTAAAATATCATCTTTTAATATTCTGTAGTCTCATGTGTCATATCAAATCATTATTTTACAATTTTTTTGGTTTTTGCTAACAAATTACAAGCTCAATTAATGTTATCATTTCTTAGACTGTTTCACATCGCAAGCAATCAAGTGTACAGAAACGTCTTAGATAAGCGCTAGCCTCAAGTCCAATGGCCCCATTCAGAATGTAGAGCATTGGCCATAATAAATCTTTAGCTTTGGGCATTTCTTCGCTTTTTGTTTGGACATTTGCTAAGCAAAATCCAAAATCCAAATGCCCGGCCACAAACCATTGTTCCGGCGGCCCAAAGGGCCGCCAAAAGCAGAAGACAAATTCGGTTCCAGCGACCAAGTCTCGACTCTTGATAAGCATCGCGGCGCAAGCTGCGATCCTCCTCCTTCAAGGGCCCGGCCGAACTGTTTTCAATATTTATGGCATTGCCGAAATATGTCAAGGAGGAGCGCGCGGAGTGCGCAGTGTCTGCTTAGCTAGAAATTAGAGCAATTAGCCTCGCTGGGATCCCGAAGAAACCGGGCTTCATAAAAAAACGACTAATCAGCGTTGACATGTCGATGGATATACATATATAAAATAAAAACTAAAAGGAATGCCTGAATGACCTTTCCCTGTCTCCTCCATGGCTACTGTGGGCGTGCTACCTTGGGCGACGTGGCTTGTAAACAATTTCATTATCAGATGATTAAATAATTTATAGTCCAGCCTGGGCTACCTGCGTCGCGATCCGTCCAGAGCGATAAGTAACTCGACCTCGACATAAATAAAGTGTGTCTAGCATAAATGTCAAAGGGCATTTAATGAAGTTATTAAACGCTGCAGCCTCTAGGAGCTACCGTGTGAGGGCGAGTCCCTAAGGCTCGTCGCATTTACCGATCATAATCTCCCAGAACTGGACGGGGGGCTGGCCGCAGTGAGTGCTGCTTGCGTCTGCTTTGCATTTGGCCAAAAACTGGTTGAGCAATAAAACGCTTACTATAACGAGCAACAAAATTTGTAACGATTCAATTTAAGGCTACGTACAACATGGCCCATACGCCGTCGGCAAAAGATGAAATAGTCAAATAGACGCAAGCCTCTCTTAAGACCAACATTGCCCTGTCCATCCAATCCCCGTCGCACACTGGGCGAAATGGTTGAACAAGCATACCGAAGTTCCAAAAATGTTCAAGCTATTAAAAATTACATGATTTTTTTTCGAAACTAAATAATTAAGTTCAACACGGGGGAAAAAAAAAGAATATTACAAAATATCCATTAGATGATTTCCGGTATCCATTTGCAAGGGAAATGTCTTAAATATCCATTTAATCATCCAACGGAGCTAAAAATTGTGGATGATTTTAAAGCAAATCCAAGACATATTCAGTACAAATGGAACTATTTTTTCTGTGAAATATTTATAATGTTTTTTCCACATTTTCGATTTTCCAAAACCAACTCTAAAGTAGGCCAAGATGTGTGTTTCAGCCAAACCAAGTTAGAAAGATAAAGATGAACGTGGCATATTTAGCACTGACAAACGATATATACTTACAAAAATTCTGAAAACTCTTAGATCAATTCGATGACGAAAATAGTGCCCTTGTATTGCATTTTGTAAGATCTTTTCGATCTTGGTTCGTCCTACTCTCAGAACGAATCGTTCCTTAAGCCGAGACATTCCTTAAGAAGTTTCAAAACAAGCACCTACTACTGTACTCTTCACCCATCACCTTTAATTTAACTTAATTTAATTTTACAATTTCAATTTGGCAATCTCGCCCACTGTTGTTCTCACTGCCCGCCCCGCTGCCAGCCAAACTGACTCCCACAGCCGGCAGACGCGAGACCGGAGCCGTTTTGTATGTTTTTGGCGCATGTTGAGGCCGGGCAAGCGGTTCAATTCAATAAAATTTATGAAGACATGACTGGCAATTGTAGTCCCGTCTCAGTCGTCGGCAAACGTCCTTTCCAACTGTGGCCAGTAACAGTTTGCATAACTCCCGGCCAGCGTTTACAACTCAATTGCGTTTCCCTGGACATTTTCCAGCAAATATTTCAAATTAATTAAGCGCAAAATTTTTGGGAACCTGCCCAGTTGGCGTCGGCACATTTCAAACAAGTTGAGCATTGATTTCGCCCTACCTGTGCTCTCGAATGGGTGTGGAAAGGTCAAGGAAGGATATTGATCAAATTTTGACCTGGTCGGTGCGTGTGTGTGTGTGTGTGGGAACATTTTGTAGACCTTCTGTTGTCTCAAATAGCCATAAAATTTGACATAAAAAAAATTGGTTAAGATAGTTTTGGTTGTCGCATTGATAAGTATAGCTGAGATCTGGGGTGGTCCAAGACAGTATTAAGACATTGATTTTCTGGCAAACAGTAAACACCGCTAGACAGAGCAGAATCCTGTTTGATGCTAGAGCCCAAGCTTTTAAACTTATTTTCTAGTTTTTAGAAAATCGACTTAGCATCGATGTCACATCTTCTAGATAGCCCTATCTGTCACATAAACTTACAAATAACAGAGTAAGTTCTGGATTTATCTGTCACATAGCAGCTATCTAGAAGATGTGAAATTGTGCTTTTAAATACATCTTTTATTTTAGTTTAATGAACATTGTTTGGTTTTAGACAGTTTTTCTTAAACTCAGAAAAATTAACCCGAGAATTGGTACTTCAATAAATAATTTCTTAAATTTCTTCTTAGTTTTTCATACAATTAGTGTAATTTTCTCTAGATGTTTTCTTAATAACTTTCTTAAATTAAATGTGAATTAGCCCTTGAATTTAGAATAAACCCATATATGGCTCGGTTTCTTAAAATAGGACGTTATCTACAAATGTAAGTTAAGTACATTTCTTATATTTAGAAAAACACTTTAGATATTCCGCCAAAAATATGGGAAAAATTCATGTAAAACATCGCCTTAAAATGTAGAAAAATATTGAAAGACGCCGTTTGTAATTCTCAAGTTCAAATTCCCTGCTTCTGGGAAAATGATACAAAAAAATTTGATGAAAGTTAACTTCGGCTCGGCCGAAGTTTGTATACCCTAGCAGCACGTTTTTCTAACTAATTTGAAGCACATTTTCACTGAAAGCAAACAAGTTTTCTACTTTTTTATCAATCAGCTCAGCTCGTCATGCTGATCAGGAATATATGCTTTATATGGCGGGAAATGCTTCCTTCTATGCGTTACAAAAATCTCGACAATTTCAATATACCCTCTGCAAGGGTATACAAATAATGTATAAGGGATTATAAAAATCTAGAAAATGCTTTTTTGGAACTACAAAAGAATTTCTTACAACTAGAAAGTCTATTTAATGAGTCTAAAGTCTATTTATGTGGGGAGCAATGGTACTTTAGCCGCAACTCTTCTTGAACAGTTTTGGAGGCATTTGAAATTTTTTTGAATTCGTATTTCAATAAATCAGATTTTGTGCACTTGCATGAGTCATTTTCAATTCTTTTTTTAATCGCTTACTATAGTAATATCTTCATTATCATCGAAACGGTTCGAAAAAGAATCTCTACGGATGTCTTAAAGACCGGTCCAAATTGGTTACTTCCTTTTGCGGGTTATTGCTGGTACAAGAGCCTTAATCAATCATTGCTGTTGCGTACAATCTTGATTCACTTGGATCCGGATAGGGACAGGACGGTTTTGTATCTTCTTGCCCGCTCACATCTCTAATAAAGCTATATCAACTGATCGAGTACACTGCACTTGCACATAAAACAGTTATCCGGGCGTTGTGTGCCTCGATAATGGAGACAAAACGGAATAGCGCTATTAGCGAAGTTCAAAGGGAATCTGCACCGCTCTTAGTTTTAAAGGCAAGTCAAAATTTGTCGATATAGTATAATTTTTCCAAGAATTGGTAATATTTTTTCTAAAAAAAAAACACTAAAAGCAGCTGATTCAGATTGCTACTTTTTAATCTTGAGAAAGCCCAAATACTTAAACTACGCATAACTCGAGCACCAAAATTCCCCGTAGATTAAGAAACCCGAAATATTTTGAGAAATAAATCCAAAATATTTTGAGTATTGCGACGAAGTTGTATTAGTTTTTATATAAATGTGCTACTCCATTCAGCTTATTCTACTAATTTGGACTCCTGCGACTATATTCTGTGACTAAACCTTAAAGGATTACTCGGTGGTAAATGATTTGAATCATATAAAGAGGTTATCAGGAATTTATTCACTTTATGTGGTCAGAGATGGTTCCTTCTGTGCATTCCAAACTTCTGGGGATAATTACGATATTCACTTTTCAAGTGTACAACGTAGGGAAAAACTCTACAAGAAAACTCTAATGGAACATAAAACGCTTAAATGCTGGAAAAAATATATTTAGAAAAATAATCCGCTGACTTTAAATTGATTTTCTCTTCTAAGTTACGTTTATTTCATTCTTCCGGTCGCACAGTGGTCATGGTTGTAATCGTGCTCGTAGTGGTAAAATCAACTTCGCCTCTAAGACAACCATTTAACTCCTCATATGTATCGGCCGTATTCTCCACATAGGCCCACTCGGCATTGTTAATGCAAATGGTGTGCTGGGTATCTATGACACGATATTCCTCCTCCATGCTGGCAGCCAACTGAACTGCATGAGCCGACATATTGTAAAAGATCTTGGAATCCTCAGCGCCCTAAAGGATTCCCATATTTATTTTGTTATCTTGTGCTTCTGTCAATACTCACTCTGGCGGCGATGCACTCGAAGAAAGCGGTCGAGTTCGTTCCCATGTTGCATTCAGACAAGGCTGTACACGAGCCATAGGCACTATCCACCATCTCCTGACGAGCTGGAGTATATTTTCCTTCGATATTGTCGCTGGCCGTGTCATAGCTCTTAACGCAAGCACCATAAGCGACTTCATACTGATTCGATATCTGATCCAACTTGGGTCTATAATAGCCAAAGCAGGCGGTCGAAGTCTCCTGGTGGGTAACGGCCAACACTTCGCTTTCATCATGAAGTGCTTGAATTTTGGAAGTAGATTTAAGGGTCACATGCAGCTTCAGCTTGGACGCCATGGCCACGCTTAGGCCCAGGCACAACAGGAGTGGTACGGAAAGCTTCGTCAGATACATGGCGCGATAACAATTTGGCTCGACTAGACGAGCATCAGCCTTATTTATACCGAAATGCTGGGAGCCATTATCATTTGATTGCATGTCAGATGATGATGTTGCTTGGCTTCATCGATTGGTTCAAAGAAATGCAAAGAACAAGCACTTGAAATTATAATGACAATTGTATTTTTAAGCCTCACGATATCACTCGATTGTTGAGTCTGTTTAGAGAGAGAGAAGTTGACTTTTTCAAAGGTGCATTAAGTATAATTTATAATTTATACCCGTTCCTCGTAGAGTAAAAAGGGTACACAGAAAAAAAATAAGATCATCATCAAAATACCATCATCATCATCATTTACATATCAAAGATATATTATTTAATGTCAATATGATGCTATAGTATTCCATTGATACTAAAAATGTTATAAAGATAAGTGAAATCATCATAGTGATCTGATAAATACCCTAGTGACATGATTTCAGTTCAAAGAAGACATCGAATATTTGAGGGCAGAAAGAGACATAGTGCAACTCGAATGAGGCAAAAACAATGTTAATGTCTCTGCCGCAGCAAGCGAGACAGCGAATACTCTTCCGGTTTGTCTGTTTTTGCTTTCATTGCTGATTGCAGTTCCCAACTGCTTAAAGCGGTGAGCGTATGGAGAGACATTCAAACATCGACAGTCATTAGCGAAAAGATTACTGATTTTTGAATCGGGACATTCATGAAACAGTACTGTATGGGGAACGCA
Organism: Lordiphosa andalusiaca; assembly: GCA_035044965.1. Classification (NCBI taxonomy): domain Eukaryota; kingdom Metazoa; phylum Arthropoda; class Insecta; order Diptera; family Drosophilidae; genus Lordiphosa; species Lordiphosa andalusiaca. The sequence goes on along the minus strand of JAWNNM010002500.1, from coordinate 123,277 downwards.
ACTTTTCGGGACCTCGAGCACTCTAAAGTCACTAATTATTATTCAAAAATATCTTTGACATTTGAACCATGTCCTATGGGTACTATACAAATATAGTTTTGATATTATTAAAGACACCAGTAATACATTAATACCCCTTTGGTATGATAAAAATATATATTAAATATTTCAGCCATGTCGTACAGGTATTGTGAAAATACTGCATTGATACTATAAAAATATATGTATTACGGATATTAACAAATTTCAGATTGTTAAGCTAAAACATTTCACTTTGATATGTTCGAAATGTTGGAGTGATATTAATATATTCGAACATATCATTTGGGTATTTTGCAGATGAATACCGATTCGATACTGAAATATACTCGATTGATACTAAATACTAAAATTGTATACATTCATGATCAGCATCAACAGCCGAGTTAATAAAGCCATGCCCGTCTGTCAGTCCTTGCAAATTTGATAAAAAATGCTGGTTTTGAGAACTTTTACTTTTTTCGTCGGGGTGGACCTTTCAGTGGAAATGCCCATATGCGGAATATGTACAATCTTTGAACTATTCATAAAGATCGCATAAATAATGGCAGTGCTATAAAGCTTATCAAAAACATTGCATACTTATCTGAGCCGCAAGCGCTGTTTGCTTTCATAACGTTGAAATATTCAAATCAATATTATTGCTTTGTTAATTAACATAAGGAGAGGTTATTAAACACTGCATAACCTAAGTAACGGGTCTATCTAAGTCGGGCAGGGCCGACTTTAACTTACGCTTACCCATTACTCATTCCGGATTTATATAAGGTACCCAAACGAAGATGCAGATGCAATAACCACAATAATTAATTTAATTTGAATCTAATTGAACAACTTATTTTGCCTCCGTTTGTCAATATAATTAACAGTTTTAGTTAGTAGGTTTTTTTTGTATATTATTACTGAATTGTCTCAAAACGATCAAATTTACAAATTATTCTTATAATTACAACACAGAAATTTTTTCAGAATTTTTTTATGTAAAATAAATCAAAGAAAATCATATATTGTTTATTAAATAGGAAAACAAAAACCTTTTTAAACTTGCCGCCCACAACTCTGCACTCTAGCGTCATCTATGGGCGAAAAGCAGTACTTACACATTAATACTCTTCGAGCAGTGTCATCTCTAATACGGTGACATTTCACAACTTTGACCTATGAACAAATTTAGATATACACCCTGGCCAAATTAATGCAAAAATTAATTTTGAAAACATCACTTTTTGAATTGATTTCAGTTAGAGCAAGAAAATCGGTCAAACCAGCCTATAATATATTCCCGTCGGAAAGATTTCTAAAAAAAAATTGGAATATATGTAAATGTTGTTATTTTTTGATTTTAATTAGACTAAAATATATCAACAAATATCATTTGATGTAAGTCAAAACAAACATCCCTTTTCCTGACCATTGTAAAAAATCTATTTTATTGAATTAACCTCTGCTCACAAACAAACAGAAAACAATTTTACTATTTAATATGGCATGTTTTGATTTCAAACTCACATGACAGTTGTGTCACGGCTGCGCCATTGTAACTGTGACTGCTGCACTTCTTTGTCACGAGCGCTCTCCTCCCTAGAGTACTCGTGATTAATAACAGGTAAATAAATATCGCTCATCGCTAGTTCGTCACAGAACAACACTCGAGCGAGCTCCATAGACTGGAACATTTTTGGAGGGCGTGTGGGAGCCTCTTATTAAGAGGAGGAACAACTAGGTGCATACGTATTTAAAGGTTGGTAATAGGGGCTGGTAGGTGGTGGCCGGCTTAAAAGAAAAATCGGGAGAAAAGTAACTTTCACACCTGGTGTGGGCTATTTTTGCTCACCTTTCTGATTATTTTTGGATACCATCACGAAAAACAATGTCTTTTGAAGAATTTTCGGAATCCTGAACTTCACTTCAGATATGTATCTATTACGAAGCTTAAAAATCTCAAAGCACGGTTTTATTGAAGAATAGAGAAGCAAATACCTGTCCGACAAGTCTGAGATATTTGGCACTTCACTACTTTAAATAACCACCAAGGTTAATTTCAATTAATTCGATACGTTAAATAACTGCATCGTTCGGGGAACGTCTATACGGTCACACCCAGAGATGGTAGTCTTATTTTTTCGCAGTGACCATGGACACACTGGCATAAATGCCAGTCGATATGTAAATATATGTATCGGACTATCTCCATCGATATCGCTCCACGAAAAACTGTGAAAATTTGGAATAGATTTGTAGGATCTGTATAAATTTTTCAGAAAATATTACCCTGGTGAATATATTTGAGGGAAATAAGCAATAGGAATACCACTAATGATGCTTGATGAAAACTATCCCATTTCAATTTACTAGTTTAAAATGTCACAGGTTACGCGGGCACAACATCACGCAAGTAAGTCCAGTACGGGCACACTACAACGACCCAGTAATGCCCATCTCTAGTTGATGCGTGTGTGTGCGTGACTTTTTTTTAATCAAAATATTAAGAAAGATTCATTTTCATTTATTCCTGGCACTGCAAAGTGCGCTTCCAAGTGTTTGCAAAGCCATCAATTGAAAGTGAACACTGTACGGTGATGTTTAAGACGAACGCAAATCTAAATCCAAAATTTTGTTCGTAAATTGTACATACTCACACACACACACACACACGCGCAAGTAGCAGTAGCAGCGAGCAACAACAACAAGAGCGAGGAGAAGTGAAGAGAAAGAGAGGCAAGAAAGAAGAAAAAAAAATAAAGCCAGGGAACAGGAGCTCACGCCTACGCTGCGGCAGCTGTGAGGCGGCAAGTGGGCGTGTGGCCATGTGGGGGCGTGCCCGCGCCATAGAAACGAACGGTACATTCAGCTAAATTTAGCAAAAGAGGAAGAAGGACTACGCGCGTCCTTGATAAATCGATGTGCAGAAAGGAAGCGAAACAGAAACAAGAAATACATAAAATACAGTCGAACCTGCCTAGGTTGGTTTAGAATACAAAATTTTCTGTTCGGCGCTCCTCAGAGGGTTTACTGTACCTGCCGAAAATGACAATGCAGCGTAGGCGGCGGCATCCTTGATGCGCAGCAGCGGCAGCAACAGCATTTGTGTGGGTTTTTCTGGACTCCATTTGTGTGTTGCATCCCGCCTCCACAGAGTTCAAGTTCAGGCATATCGATTTTGCGCCTCCGCCCGCTCATTCATTGTTTCATTTCCCATTTTACAGCACACGCAGCAATCGCATCCAGCAGGAGAGCAGAAACTTCCACCCGCTTCAACATACACAAGAGGATGTTCAGTAGATATGGGCGGATTCCTGGATAAGCCGAAAACCGCTAAACACAATGACCAAGGTGAGGGCAACAAGCTGCTCTTCGGCGTCAGCTCCATGCAGGGCTGGCGCTGCGAAATGGAGGACGCCTACTATGCGCGTGCCGGCTTAGGCAATGCGCTCGACGACTGGAGCTTCTTTGCAGTCTTCGATGGTCATGCCGGCTGCAAAGTGTCCGAGTACTGCGCCCAACACTTGCTGGACAGCATTGTAGGCACCGAGGAGTTCAAGAGCGGGGATCATGTGAAGGGCATACGCACAGGGTTCCTGCACATCGACGAGGTGATGCGCGTTCTGCCAGAATTTACGCAGGAGGAGGAGAAGTGCGGTGGCACCACTGCCGTTTGCGCCTTTGTCAGCTCCACGCAAGTCTACATCGCGAATTGTGGCGATTCGCGGGCCGTGCTCTGTCGCCAAGGTGTGCCGGTGTTTGCCACACAGGACCACAAGCCGATTCTGCCCGAGGAGAAGGAACGGATTCACAATGCCGGTGGCAGTGTCATGATCAAGCGCGTCAACGGCACTCTGGCTGTGTCCCGCGCACTGGGCGACTATGACTTCAAAAATGTGGAAGGGAGGGGACAGTGCCATCAGTTGGTTTCACCCGAGCCGGAAATCTTTTGCCAAAGCCGCCAGGACACCGATGAATTTCTAGTGCTCGCCTGCGATGGTATATGGGATGTGATGAGCAACGAGGATGTGTGCAGTTTCGTTCACTCACGGCTGAGGGTGACAAGCGATCTGGTGAACATAGCCAATCAGGTGGTGGACACTTGCTTGCACAAGGTAAGCTACTTAACCTCTAGATATGTGTGGAATTTAATGGATATTTGAAATTGGAAATAAGATGGGATGTTGGTTCGCACCTAAAAAGCACTCACTTGAGTTTACCTAAAGTTAATGGGCATCTGCACAGTGAATCCATGGACGCTTGCTCAAAAATTTACTAACTCATGTTTTGTTCTATGTTAAGATCGTTTGGAGAAAATCATCGCCATACCTAACCTTCAAGATAACTGCGAATGGTCCAAAGTCCTTAATTGGACTTTGCTGTGTTACAATAGATCACAGTTTCTAATTCTAATTCGATTTCAGTTTTGTCATATAAGCTATTTAGTTGCTGGATCTATCGCTTGTAAAAGTGGGAATGCTAATAATCTGGCAATTTGTTAACTATTTCTGGCTATTTAGATTCTAATTCGGCTCGGTCCCCCCGAAAAAAACCCGATACTCTGAATCCATCGCGGTTTCGGGTCTCTTTTTGAAGTATATATTTTCGTCCCATTACCTTGAAATGAAATTTGTTGAAGTTTGAAAAAGATGATTTTCTTCAGTCTAAAGCTAGCTTTTTGTAGCAATTTATTTTGCAAGACAAGCAATGTCGGATCCTACTTATTCTGATAAAATATGTCACCCCAAACTCATAAATAGATAACCTTCTTGTAAATGTAAATGTTTCTTTCCTCATTTTTGGTATTCTTCGATTCGCCTGAATCATGTCTCTACACTTAACAATTCCATGTTGTTCATATTGTACCCTCGAAATACACCTGTGAAAAGCATTCGTAAATTAAAGGAATTCAATTATTTAAGTAACACGAAAAACAAGTAAAATCCGCAGTTTTTCAAAGCGATTCTGTAACATTGTTAATCACAATTAGTTTTTCTGACAACAATTATTTTTTCGTCCGATCGTTCTTATGGCATCTACATGCTATAGTTAACCGATTTTGGAAAACTTTGTATTAAATAAATATGCAAAAATTGCAAACTCTTCCATGGAAAACCATGTCTCCTTACTAAGACATTTTTTCTATCTAGTTTTTTAAGGCAGCTACCAAACTTGGCGGAATCATTAAAAAACATAGCCTACTGATAAATACGGATCAGGGTTTTTGACGATTAGAGTTTAATGCTATAGTCATCCGATTCATATAAGATTTTAGATGTGTTCAGTGTGAAAAGCCTATTTTAAGAGCCTCGAAAAGAATGAAGTGACTCGAAAATGAGTCGAACCTGAACAGAGAACGTTGAAAACGAATCTCAATAAAGAGTCGCGACTAGAGCACTATTTCCTACCGACAAAAGTAAACCTTATGATCAGAAAGGTGATTTATGACTATCTAAATCAGACCAAGGACCCGAAAGACTTACATTTGGAAAAAAAAATTCATAAAATATTTGCTTTTAAATGACGAATACTTGATGCTGCAATAATCTTGTTTTACAAAAAAATATTTTCTATAAATTTTTCCCATGACTTAACTGAGACTTGAACTGAAGTCTAATAGAATAATCGAAACGCTCTGCATGTATGATATCAGTTATATTTTAGATTATCGTTCCACACTGAAGTTAACATTAGTGACACAAAAGCATAGGTTCGCTTACAGCGAAAGATTTGTTTCGTTCAGACTTGGGAAACCTTTGTTATTTTGTTTGCTTTCTGCACAAAATTCAATAAAAAGTAATCAAGATAAATTAAACAATTAATTCGAATTCTTAGGAATTTTTTTTAAGGATTTTTTAGGAATGAGTGAAATCAAAATTCGTAAAACTTTCGAGTCGACAGAAATTTTAAACAAATATATCGAATACTAGTGTAATACTGAGCTTTCAATAACACATAAGAAGCCTACAATCAGATGCTTGGGTTAGAAAATATCAATCGAATTGTCCAAACGGGGGTTGGCATAAGTATTTTGACAAGATATCATATTTGATTTATTCTCAACACAGGGCCTTAAATGCTAAAAGAATGATCGATTCTAGAGTAGCTTTTCATGCTGAGCCCGAATTTGTCTTTAGAAACTCCATATCTCTAATGGATTAACGGTAATCTAGACAAAACGAGAAAGCTAAGCTAACTTCGGCTGCTCCAAAAATTGGTAAAATTATGTGAAAGCACGTGAAAAAACAAATACAAAATTGCAGGATGCTACCATTAAAAACAAAGAAGTTTTTCTAACTAAAACTGTTTTTCAGACCTATCTTTTGTGTGGCAGCTATATTATATATAGTAGTCCGATTTTAATAAAACTTGGTAGAATTAAAAAAAAAAAACCTAGTTAACCTACGATTACAAAGTTTGGAGACGTTTCCGTTGAAAAGAAAAAAGTTCTTCTCACTAAAACTAGTTTTCCGACCGATTATTCCTATGGGATATAGTCTTCCCATCCGGTCGGCTCCGACATAAAGACTCAAAAAGAAGACTGTGCAAAATGTCAGCTCGATAGCTTTAAAACTGAGAGACTTGTTCGCGTAGAAACAGACAGACAGACAGACGAACGGAGAAAGCTCAATCGACTCAGCTTGTCACCCTGATCAAGAATATATATAGTTTATGGGGTCGGAAATGAATATTTCAATGCGTTGCAAACTTGTGGGCAAAATTATAATACCCTTTGCTAGGGTATAAAAATGCGGAAAATAGCTCATTTAGGCCTATTTCCTTGGACAAAATATGCAAGAAAAACGGATATTTTTACAAATTGGATTTGTTCATGGTTTAGGACTTACTTTTATCTCTTAAATGTGATTTCAGCCTTAATTATTTCCGTATGACATAAGTTCGTGATCGAACTGCAAAATATACCTGGCACACATGTAAAATGCAAAAAAATGTATATATTAATACAAATCGGATAGTGTATAAAATTCCTAGCGTTGAACAGCAAAATCTCAAGGATAGGCACAGACATTCGGACCAGTTATTTGCCTTACTTATAGCTGAATTTTCACTTTGGAATGATTGATTTGTAATCCTTTTCTTTCTCTCTTTTAAATTCACAGGGCAGCCGTGATAATATGAGCATCATTATAATTGCCTTCCCCGGAGCACCCAAGCCAACTAGAGAGGCGATAGAGGCTGAGCATCGGTTGGAGAAACAAATCGAGAAGATCGCAAGAGGTTGTCTAAGTCGTCTACTATGTTTATAACTAATCGTAAACTGTTGATCTATGGCGTAGTAGTGTGTCTGTGTCTCTCTCCCCCGTCTCTCTCTCTCTCTCTCGATTTCTCAATCTCTCCCCATAATTCTGGGTGAAGAGGCGCGTACAATTGTACCTAAAGACGTAACAAGCATACATACTTACATACATACAGAGGACAGGGCCGGCTTGATAGTCCTAATCCCCCACTAGTTTAGTTCCTTAATCAAAAACCAAAGCAAAAATGCAAATCGAGTTCCTTCCAACGTAGAGATAACAACAACAAGCATTGCCATTGATGCCATTGCCAAGACGTCACATGTACACTTACCTGTATACATACAAACAAACAGACAAATATCCTATCACTAATGCTTAGTAAATAACTGTATAGCGTGTTAGTTAGTCATATCTGCTGCCTGTGCGTGAGTGTGCGAGCGATTGAGTGTGCGTGTGTGAGTGCGAGTGTGTGCGAGTGTGGAAGTTACAGTATTATTATAGCGCTACACCAACTGCCAAAAAAATCCACAGCCCATTTAGACTGTAGTATTAGAATTATCAATGAACCTGCCCGCGTTAAGTAGTTAATTGTACATATAAACAGACACATGCATTCGAGTACATACACACACATACCCACATCTATCCATTGTGCTTATCCATGACGATATAATCCAAATTTGATATGACATTTTAAAGCAAATCAATCAAAAAATTGGAATTAATGTTATTAGTCATAGTAAACGATCAAAGAATAGAGATATATACATATAGATATATTTTATTAATAGCTAGAGATGAGTGAAAAGTGTTTTGTAAGCCAAATTGATGAGTCAAGTTCTAGCTCAAGTATTAATTAGTAATGTACATACATATACATATAGATATATACAGCAATTAAGATATCAAAGCCATGCGACTACAGTATTCAAAAACAAAACCAAAAAAACCAAACACCAAAGTGAATTCCTAGAACAAAACCAATACTTTAATTCAAATTGAATATCTTGATGAAATGTCCAGACGATTTACTTAGCCAAGCTTTTGAACGTCAGGCCTTAATGCATCCAGCATGTACAGTGGCTTTTGATTTGAGTGCCAAAGCTGGACCACAAATTGTGATATCGAACGAAGAGTGGCCACATTTTTTTTAAGGAAAGAAATTAAGAAGATATTGTTTAATCGATTTTATTAGGAATGTATTCAAACAGAGAGTTTAGAGTTTTTATTTTATTAGATGCTTAACAGTGCATCTAAATAGACAGATGGCGGATCAGAAATTGTCTTACTTCCATATAAAAGCAGATGTCGCAGCAAATGCAATTGTCTCGCTTCATAGTAAGCTAAAACCAGAGAAAGTAACACTTTTTTCTGATGAATCCAAAGTAATGCTAACCTCGTGAATTACAAAATATAGTTGTAAATTTCAAAATATTATCCTTAAAATGTATTCTGCCAGATTTGTGCAGTTCTTTGGACATGGATCACTTGGATATATCCAAACGTTTGTCCTATCGATCCAATGATTTTTTTTGCTTTAAGAACAGAGATATAAGACTAATTTTCAGTCCCTAATTAAAACAAGAAAAACCATTCGTAGCGGCAAATGCAGTGCTCGCGGTGACTGTGACTTGCTGATACGGGTGGTTTTTGTTTTGTAGTTGGTGGACTAGTTTTAAACTCAAAATTAGTGCCCACCGCTGATATAGAACCCGCCGGAACTACGCAAATTTTTAAAAACTGTCCCCACCCTCGCATTTTGCAATTATGTGTATACATTTTTTTAAACTCTTAAACTATTTCGCATACTTAACTTTCAAAAAACCGGTTTCAAAATTAATCGGATAACGTTTTCCGATAGTATAACATGTAATTATGGGCTGACTCGTGAATTTGGACTGGTTCAACGGTTTACAGAAGAGTTAATTCCCCCTTCTGTTCATAGCATTGTTTTTGAACCATGATTTTGGTCCGATTTAGAGGTTCACTGTTAATAGTTAAAAAATTTCAACTTTTCGTATATATTTTCGCTTTACAGTTGAAGGTAGTTTTAGTAGGAGCTTCTGTACAACGAAGGTTATTTTAAAGAAAATTTATTATCAGAACACTGGAAATTCGTTTAATATAAACTCATTTCTATCTTACGAATTTTCTATATAACAGTCTCTTTTGGTCTCTTTAACATTTGCTATTTAGAATCGACTCTAAACTATTTGAAAAATTTAGACAACCCTAAAATTTGTTAAATAACCTCCAATTCTAAATTTATATATAGTTAAATTATGTCGTTAGACTGAAGATTCAATAGATACCCTAAGCACCACGATAAGAAGCCATATTCAACAAATCATTTAGGTGATCTCGAATAACACAGTACTATCCGATAGAAGATCGGGAACACTATTGTATTTTTGAAGTGGCAAAACCATCTTAAGCTGTATTATCATTTGTCGAGATCTCAAATGAAATGGTTGAGTAGGCAGTCGAATATCACATAAGAGAACTCAAAAAGCCATCTTCTTACGCAGCTTTTCATATATTTAGTATGATATCTTATTTGAGAAACTTTTAATAGATATCAGAGAAATACAGAAAATAAAGCTATATAAATTGAAAAATTTAGGGATGATCTCAGCTCCACTTTCACGAAAAGTTTTCGAAAGTGAAACCCTAAAACGTTAGTCCGGCAATTATAAAAGTTCTACTTGTTGGTCGTAGGAATGGAAAGTAGTTGCCATATTGATATATAATATATACATAAAGTGAATTTTCCTTAATTCTATGTTCAACTTAGAGAGTTTGTAATTTGATTTGCATTTAAGTGTGCCTATAGCACTGGGAAGCCAAATTCACTCCAGCTTTTCACACAGACCAACTTTTTAAGAAAGATAAATCGACTGCTGTCATTAGTGCTCACCAACACAAGCACATTTCCTTTCAACTTGGTAGGAGCTGCGCTAAAATCAGTCTCCTATTTCGAACTTTTTCGTTTGGGCCTGTACATTTTCTCTTAAATATCGTATGGCTATTGTAACAAGAACAATTTCTATCGGAATTAGAATAGCATAACAAAATTGCTTTCGATTTACTATTTAAAAACTAGGGAAAATGAGAATATGTCAGTTTCTGTTCAGCCAATGCCATAATTTATGTTTTCCCTGACTTCTGAAACGACACGAAAAGAGAAGACAAAGTCAACAGCAATTTTTGAATATTATACTAAGATAAATAGAACAGTATTTGGGGAAATCATCAGTCGAAGACTCGGGATTGAAAAAAAAAAAGTTCCATACTTCCGTTTCTGGGCGTTTTCACCCACTTCCCAAAAGAATTTAAACAGTGGTCTACAGTAAAGCATAGATATCCAGGATTACTCGTATGTGAGCTTATAGATAAGAATAAGTGATATGTTGTACAAAAGGTAACAGAAAAAAAGGGAAGAATTTTGCTCAGATTTTGTTAAACACATATGAAATCGCCATCAGACCTTCAATAAGCAAACAATAAGCATAACTCAGGGCTGAACGGTTTTTTGTAACCAGTCTATAAAGATTTCCAGAGAACTTGAACCACCTCCGCTTCACATTAGGAATATGTGCAACTATTTCTTTTATCTAGACTTCACAACCTAACCTGTATGGAACAGTGAAAGCCAAGTAGACCAATTTGCTCGTGGATCGCCTGTTTTAATGTGTTTTCTTCAAGAATCTAACGACTGATGCTGAAGAAAATTTCCAATTCAATTCAAAATAAATGTTTTAAAGTTCTAACCTTCATTCGATATCACTCTCAATGGTAGTACAGCTTATCGCTCCTCAACATTGTGCCAGTCACTTTACATGCGAACGGATTAAATGAAAAGCAAAAACAAAATTGTAAACCTTATGCTCACCAATTGTTGTGCTTGAAGCAAAAGTTTACCCTCATTAAAAAAAAAAACCACACTCCAAATCAAAACTAAATCAAGATCAAATTGACGATCTTATGCAAAATATTTTGTACCTAAAACGTACTCAAGCAATCAGCAACATTACAATACACACGAATTATCCAAAGAAATTCAATAATTAATAGCAATTAATAATATTTTCCTTGCCTTGTCAAACGAAGTATATTAAAACTGAGCAATAAAACGTAAAATTCCAAAAGTTGTTTGTTTGCTGTGCATCGAATTCAGATTCTCATTAATTTTTTTCTTTCGCTGCTTTCTCATAATCCTTTGATGTTGATTTCCCCGCCTTGAAAATTGACAGAGATCGCCTCATTATTTGTGTGTCTATTATTTCTTTCGAATTTTTTTTTTTATATTTTTTTTTCTACTAATGCCTTTCAATTATTTCCAAGTAATTTTCTCAAAACACGTTAAAAGAAGCATATATTTAGCTACGCGCGTTGTTGCTGTTGTTGTTGTTGTACCGAAAAATCCCCACTTTCTTTTAAACACAATGAAAATGAAAAGCAAAATGGGCGTGTCAATGCAAGAACAAGAAAGAACAGAAAGCAATTCAAATTTTAAGATGAGTGAGCATAAGGTACGTCTATAATTTTGTAGTTTTGTAAATTGCAAACCAAATACGTTTTTCTCTGCCATTTCGTTATTGTTTCGTTTCTCTTTAATTTTCATACAGTTGATTGGTTATTTGTTTTGCCGAATTGTTGCGTAAACCCTCAATCCTCCCCCCAACCCCACCAGCATCACCTTAAAGCGTTTGAAAAACACACACACTCACACACCGAAGAAAAGAATATATGAAACGCATGCTCTTAAGATCAAACACAATTCAATTGTTTGCTGTATACACACACACAAACTGAATGCTGTATAAAGAGTTTTTGTAAACAAATTGCAAGAAAGAAAACTGCTGGAAAATTGTATGTTGCGTTGTGCAAACTCCAACAAGCAGTCGATAAAATTTTCTTGAAATTTTACCAAATTAATTTTGAAACTAGAGATTCAAGCTTTAAACACTTTATATCTTATGTATGCAAATATTGTATTACTAGTGTAATTTTTTTAGTCTTTTAGCTATAACCGTTTAGGCTGTGAGTGAATGTTGTATGTAAAATCAATCAGTCAGTCGGGACAACTCGTATATATATATCAACATCGATTTAGAGTGGATTGAAAGAGAAAACATTCTTAGATTTTTCACTTAAATTTGTTAAAAAAAAATTTCCCCCTTTCAAACTTTATTTTACTTACATATTCTCAAAATGAGCACGTCAAAAATAAGCTTTGTATTTGAAGCCCTCATTTTGACCTTAGGATAGGTTATTCCAAACTAATAGCTATTTATTCTTCAAATTCGAAATTTTTTTATAAAGACCTCGGTTTGAAAATAAGTTTTAACCGTAAACAATTTTGAGGATTTTTCGATGTAAATCTAACTTCGGGTGTAGATTTAGCCAAATTCCAGGATGTAAAACTGATTTACTTGGCCCATAGTGCTTCTTAACAGAATTTAAGGCAGACCGGCTAGGAAATAACGACTTATCTTCGCCCCAATGGGGCTATGCAGTTGTTTAATAAAACTTTCCCTTCTGTCTTCATGACAGAAGTTTATTTTCCACGAGCTATCCCAAGGAATACTTCAACTCAATTAAAAAATTTGATAAAGCGGCTGTAGGAACTGCTTATTTCTATCATCAGTAGACTTGACTACAGCAGAAAGGTTCAACTAAGCCAAAAACATAAAATGTGTAGGTGGTTTTATTAAACAAATTAAAGTACACTTTTGTTGAATACTCCAAAAAATGTTTCCTAGCTTCACAAAAGAAGTCTCCAACTCAATTAAATATCAATTGCCGGGCAAACAGATCCCTTTTTTAAACTTTTCTTGCTTTCGTCAGTAGAATTCTTAGATGATTTCTGGATATGTTTATCTAGCTTTATAAAAGTATACCTCCAGTAATCCAAGAAGTGAGTGGGTTTTGTTTCTATCATCAGTAGACTTCACTTATGACGAAAGGTTATCTTTTCGCTTACTTTACCCGGAACTAAGCTCCCAGATTTTGCTTTATTTCGATTTAATTCGTAGTGTTAAAAAGTTGAGGACTTATTTGTAGCACCAATCACTATGACAATTATTTTCAGATTGTTAGATAGTTGAAACATAAAGTATACATATTCTTGATCAACAGCCGAGACTATATCACCATGTCCGTATTAACAAAAAGATCTCAGAGATAGTTAGAGATAGAATCGGCAGATGAAGTTTATTTATAATGTTTGCTACTTCCCCTGCCGGACCAAAAATTGGAAAAAAAGCTTCATTATTGATACATATATACAACACTTATTGTTTAGATAGATGGATCGTACCTTTTATTCATATTCATATGGCAATCAAAAATTTGTATCAATCTTAACCCGACTTAACTTTTACCTTCTTGGGTTCAAAAAATGCTTAAAGCATTCCCTTAAAATTCATAAAGTGAGCACAAAATGTTAATAAAATAACATCTACTGTTCGCGGTAAGAAAAATCTGATTTTTTCACTTATGTCCTCGAACAGGCTTAATTTCTGTAGATTCATAACGAAATTTGTTTGAGTGTGGCAACTTAATCACTTTTATCATAAGATAAAATAACTGTTTAGCTATCTTTTATGGATTGGGGTGTGTGATAATCAATCGGTCAGTCAGTCAATACATATATATTTCAATGGCAAGAAATTATTTCGCATACCTTTCTTACCTAACTGGATTTGAAGTAATTGGATAAAAAATTACTTGATTTATATTTTTCTTGAAACAATTGGGTCAAGAATTCATAAAAACACCTCCACTTTCACGGAATATGTTACTGTCCAAGTCAGTGAGCTTAGATTGACAATGACTGAATGCATCAGGGCCATCTCTTTTACATATATACAGATTTTAGACTAAGTGACTGACTTTACCCTTCTTTATCGGCTGCGCTTTAGTTTTACATATCGATTTTGACTATGATAGAGCAGAAAAACTTAGTTTGATCGAAGACTCTTTGAACACTGACATAGCGTCCGGGTCATGCAAGTGAATGGCAGTCCCAATATGTAGCTTAGATTTTCGATGTGGACCCACAATTTCACATGTGTGTGCTTGTCAGGGTTCGATTGACTTTGCTAATTTGAGTTTGGGCGTCGATACTGTGGCCATGAATCAGTTGTTTGTTCAGTTTGTTTCGAATTTGCTTACTTTTTGGGAAAGATTAGCTTCTCATCTCATCTAATTTCTTGTTATGATTTTGGTTTGACCTAGATTCCTCCATATTTCAACCATGATATTGTTGTACAAACTTGTACATTTATTCCAGCAGTGTTCAAACTTTCAATTGATGCTTGTCTTTCAGAGGCGGTTGAAAAATTATCGGTTGACACTTGGGGATTCTACTTAAGAGCCTTAAATCGCCATTCTCCTATATGGCCGTTTCATTCTCCTAGAATGAGTATGAGAATGGGAAATACTCAAAAATTAGCTTTAACCAATTATCAAACCAAAACTTGTTTCAAAACACTGAATCTAGAGTTCTTTGCTCTGGCTCTTGTATTACAATCAATATTAGGGGTTTTATGGATTTGACTAGCTTCTCTTTCAACCCGATTGCCCTAAGGAATATCAGCATTTGCCACGGGTCTAGGTTTATGAGATCCAATCGATTCCCATTTAATTTTGAGTCGACGTCATTTTACATTTTCGATTAAGTTCTGCTCTTTTTTCAGTTATTCTAGATAGTAATCGAAGTTCCATGACTATTTCGAAGTCAGCTTCGTGCAACTCTATTTCATATGCAGTGTTTATAGCTCGAATCCCTAGTATTAGACGCGATTCCTTTCGATATTCTGAAATGCTTGCTATGGCCACACATTTTGCATTTTATTTAATTTACATACTGCATTTTGGTTTAAAAATAGCTTCAATATATCTAAAAATCTCGTCCATTAATGTACGTTAACTATACAACAATTTAAACATTACTTTCCCCATGCTTTTCTGGCTTCTATTCTGTTACTCAATATGATGATTATCTCCGATTTATTTGCAGATGAGATAGAAAATAACAAGCTGACCGATTACGTGGATCTATTGAAGTGTCTCCAAGACAAAGATGACATTGAAGGTCTTCCACCCGGCGGCGGCTTGCAGTCCAAGTATGTTGAACCCCGTTTAATATGCAATTGAAAGTATGACATCTTTTAACAATTTGTAATTACAGATATCACGTTATCGAGCGCACATTTAAGCAAGAGTTCCCGGATCGACCATGTGAAGTAAAGAATCTTTTTTATAATCTTTAGTTGCCCCCCTAAAAATCTGCATTTGGCTGAGCTTTTCGCTATTCCTAACACACCATTTCGTTATTTCGCTTGCATATTTAGCACCAGAGTATAATTGCTTTTAGTTTTCTTTTTGATTTTGTAGAGATGAGGATTCGAGGTCTAATCATAGCAATTTCGTAACTATCATTTCTCATTAGACTCTATTCTTTTGTGTTTTTTTTGCTCAACAAGTCGAAATCTGTTTACCTATTCTCTTTCTTTTATTTCTAGCTGTATGCATATGATGATATATGAATTTTGTAATGCTAAATATTGTCTAAAACCAACCAACCAACCCAACCAAAACCAGAGAACAATTAAGAAAAATAACAACCTAAAACAAAACAAAACAAGAAAAAAAAAACAAATCTATCAGCTTCATACACACTAAATGTAAGGCGAAAATTCATTATGTTGCTTGTTGCGTGCCGTTTTCTTTTGATTAATGTTTATAACAAAAGAGTTTACAGCATCCCCAATTGACCGGCAGATCTGCATGCCTAGTTGGTTCTACTCTGTCCTGCATGTACCTAGCTACCTACAAATTTCCCATCCCCTCCTCCCAACACAACGACCAACTCTCATGTAGGAGCCGGGCTGCCTGTAAGCTGTGCCGGCCAAGAAGTAAAGTTGGTTCATGTGGCTCTTATAACAAGCAAGTTTTAGTTAAACCCAAATGAGTTATTGAGGCTTTCGAGAAATTTGAATACCAAGCAGGTTTTAGTTAAACCCAAATAAGTTATTGAGGCTTTCGAGAAATTTGAATTAGTATGAACCATTTTCGATTTGAAGATATGGTGGTACATGTTCCCTTTTGTCATAAACGATCAATCTAATCGGTTTCAAACCCTTTATTTGTTCTAGCTGACAATTTACTTTATCAATTTTACATGTACCATAACAAAAACAGACAATTCTTTCTAGTCTGATAATCGTCTGTAAGTTACGTGATTTAAACAACAGAAACTATGAAAAACTTGAATAATTCGAGAAAAAATTCAATTCTTATCAAAATATTCCTCATTGAAATGGAACGAAAGGGCACTACAAAAACAATCTTTGTCTTGCCTTCATTTTTCAACAGCCGGGCCAATAAGTGCCCATCGCTGTGTTTGATAATTCACAAAATTAAAGTTCAATACGCACAATACTATTTAAAAGACTTTTGAACTAGATCTAGATGCAAAAGTTTTAAATCAAAATTACAGTTTTCTATCATTTGTAAAAATTAAATGTAAGAATTGCAATTAATCGAATGTTGCTATCAAAATCTTTTTATGGGACTTTTAGATCAACAAATTAGATTTGAAGATTAGACAGTCCTACAGAATAACCAACTTTTTGTGGTGAATTTTTTGGAAGTGACAATAGTTATAAATATCGGAGTCAAAGCACAAATTAAAATATCTCATAAAATCAATTGGCATTTAAAGTCGCGCTATTCTCGATTCGAAAAAAAACAATTTGCTAGTGTGATTGTTGGATTATTATTGGAATAATCTAATCATATAGCCCAAGCTTATTGTATAGCTCTGTTCCCAAATTCAACTAGCAATGGCTTCATAGCTTGTTCTATTCTCAATTTTCTGACGAGCACGAACTTTTCTTTTGTATCAATCGATCTCGATCGTTTGTTTGTTTTTGAAAGCTTCGTTAATCTCTTCTGACCGTCGCTTACGATTTTTGATCATTCTGGTTCCATTTCAATCGAAAGGTTCTCTTTCGGTAAGTGTTCCTGGCCAAGCAGATTGTCTTGCATACGTTTTTCCTTTTCTATAATTTAGAAGCATGCAACGTTGCTGTTATTTTACATCGAAAGTTCGCCCAGTTTAGTTCAAAATTCGAAATATCTAGAGATTTTTGGGACACCAAGCTCAAGGTAAAATCCATTGAGAGTTGTATATAATAGTTTCCTTTGAGTTTTGACAGTCCCGAAGTAAGGAAAGTGACCGCCTACTGCGCCACTTATTAAACTGTAATTGAATTAAACTAAATAGCAAAATGTGCGCCTAAATGTGCTACTCTTCTCTTTTTCCTTAATCTTCTCATTGCAATTGCAAATACACCTGCAGAAGAAAGAATCCAATTAGGTCCAGTCGATTTCAAGTACTAAGCAAACTAACAATTCATAATCCATTATATTATAATTATTCAATAAAAATTTCGGGAATTATGCAGTAAGTGTTTAGGGTAATAGACATTTGGAGACACTAAACAAATTCTAAGCTAATCAACTTAGGTTATAAAATCACAAATGTAATTCTTTTGGTCAAATTTTTAGGTAGATCGCGAATCAATTCTATGTCGAAACCACTTTCCCTGTCGGATAAAAACATTTGCTATTCCCAAGGGATGTTTACTCAACCGTTTCGGTGCTGGTTTTCAGGGATCCTTTGCACCGGACGGCGAACCGAACCTTCTAAATTGTAAACCATAGGCTAGATGTTTTGCTGACTGGTTGGGGTTATAAGTAGACAGCGGATTTCGCAGATTTTCAAACAGATTTTTATACAAGTAAATGTGCTCAACACTATGATGTGCTGACTTTTTACGTTAATAAAATTCCCAAAATTCTGCACTCAATTTCAAGATGTCTTTACCAATTATTTAATGAATTGAAAGGTCAGAAAAGACTAAATGATGTGGAAAAACTTATTAAATACACATTTTTCCGAGTCTACTGGGATTAAAATCGGTTTAAAAATATGCAAGATCCGCTGTTTAGTTATAAGCAAAGCTTCTTTTACTAAAAGATTCAAAATTAGCTAAATTTTTCCTAGTTAGGCAGAAATGAAATGTAAAAAATTAAAAGTTTTCCCATATAGCTCGGAAAAACTCTGAGCCAAACCAATCCTTATACTGAGAATAACTTTGCCTAGCAAAAAAATCAAAGATGTTTGTTACCTGAATGTATAAACTCCACCATAAGAGCCATATAACCCAACTCTACTTTAAGACGTCACCGCCTTCCTCATCTTTCCTGCATCTTTCCTGATTCTATCTGTTTATTAATAAATGTGCCATTTGTTATTCTTGCAGAGTCCAACGCATTAACTTGCAAAAAACAACAACACTTAAAACAAAACCAACCACAAATGAAAAGAACGATTAATGCCACACCAACCACACCACAATACACACCACAACATAAACACACCAAAACAAACCGTTTTCTACTTTGATAAACATGAGGACAAGAACCTACTACAACTAATGATAATATTGAATAAGCATTACGATACATTTATAGTTTATATGGCCAGCCCAGCAGCAACAGCAACAACAGCCACACAGACAAACAAACAAAGTATCCGTAGAGAAGAGCGTACCTAAAGCCGACCTCTGTGTTGGAATTCGATACAGGCTCATAGCCGCACACAGCACACACAACAACACCACCACCACCACATAAACCCCCAAAACTGAATCCACATAAATGTCTAGGTTCATCATCCCTATGCGTGTTTAGCCCCTCTGTGTGCTCCCACTATATCGTCGTTACTATCGTTCCGTTCCGTTCCGTCACTTCTCATCAAACCAAGTAGCATTCATCATTTACCAACCTGTTTACTGTGCCCGCCTCTGAGCCTCCAGTTAGTCTTAAAGTTCGCAAGAAACCACCATTTTTATTTAATTTCCAACCAATGTATTATTGTAATATCGGATTTTGTGTAAGTTGTAAAATGTTTGTTACTGAAGCGCATTATTTTTGTTCGATTTTTATATATATATATAACTGTATGTGTATATGAGAAGGAGGATATCGCGAGCCTAACTTAATAATGTAAAGTAAAACAAAAAAAAAAAGCAAATGTTAATGCAAATGAAACCGAAAAACCAAACTAGTAAACACAAACGAAAACCTCTAACTATCTAGATGGAAAAGCGAAAGGAAACCCTTAAACTAAGCAAAAGTAAGAAAGAAAATCCACAATAATGTCCGAAAACCCCCAGAACTATTAATTTATAAGAGAAGCAAGTTGAGTTGATGAGTTCGATCTGAAGGAGAGAAAGCAAAACTTACGCTCGAGTTTGTAGTAAATGTTGATAAAAAAAAAAAATTACCCCCAAATTGTTGTCATTATTCATCATACAGCTGCACGGTATACCAATCGTATCATCTCCAAAAGCGGCAGGTATTGTCCTTCGATGCCGTCATTATGGCATCGCCCGCATAACTGTAGGCGCAACTAAACACCTCCGAATCGTGTCCGGCCAAAACCTGCAGGCAGTGTCCCGTTTCGGTTAGCCACAGACGAGCCGTATTGTCGGCCGAGGCGGTGAGCAGCATACAGCCACTGGGACTGAAGCACACCTTGGACACCTCATCACTATGGCCGGCCATTAGCGACAGCAGCTCCAGCTGCTGCCCCTCCTCTTGCTCGGCCGTTCGTTCCAGACTCCAGACTCGGGCTGTGCCATCACTGCTGCAGGTGGCCAACAATTTGCCAGCAGCATCGAAACTTAGGTCTAGCACCTCATCGCTGTGATTGGCGACCAAGTGTAAGTGCTGATCCAAACGACGTATATCCCAAATGCGAGCTGTGTGATCCAACGAACCGGTGGCTATCAAAGAGCCACTAAAATTCCACACGCAATTGGAAAGCTCGGCGCTGTGACCGCGCAGCTGATGGCAACAGCTGTAAGAGAAATGGAAAGGGGATTGAAATTGCTAGAAATTGTAATGGTTAAGGTAAGAAAACGGCTGCATTGGATAGACTCGGAGTCCAACCGAACAACTCAAATGTTGTCCCATTCTAAAAAGCCCTGACATTTCGATTGAATATGCAAATTAAATGTGGTATCTATATGTAACAGGGAGATGGACACGTTTCCGAACCTAGGAGATGGTAGAAGCGGTGAAGCTTCTTTACGTAGACCAAAAATAGGTCCATTGTGATACCATTTAACCCCTAATATTTTCTTTTGCACAGTAAAGGGGGTTCATTCCTTCGAAACCACTTTGAATGTGGCACAAATTTGAGTACCAAATTAATCTCTATTTCATAGACTGCTGAAATGTCAGCTTGGAAATGCTGACCTAGGATTGAGATGCTATATTCATCAATTCAGCAACAGCTTCTGCAATACTCATAGTGGTTGACACCAGGCATGCCTGCTTATAAGACAGTGTCCTGTGAGAATTCCTACGTGTAAGAATACATTCTGCCTGCCTAAACGCAGTATTGCTAAAGTTCTTTTCAAATTAAGAAAGTTTTTCAAATAAACTTCTTTTAAAATTAATTAATTTTTTTAAGCCTAGAGATTTAACAAGTGTGAACTGATCTCCAGCGATTCGTGACCATTTTGAGGTTAGTTTTCCTTATCTTAAGTTTCAAGACGTAATAGGCAACCTTATAGAGCTCTTGTCCGGTAGGAGCTGAGCGGTAGTGGCAAGTTCTGACCCTATATAGTAAATATATTCTTGTAAATATATAATCAAGAGCCGTGTATAGCCATGTCCTTTTTTTTCCGTGCGTTCACTGAAATCTATAAAATGATAAGATATAGAGGTTTCACTTGTATGGGACAAAATCTTCAAATACCTGCAGGCAAATTAAGTTTCTGTATAATTTTCGCCACGCAATTTAAGAAATACGTAATTTCTCTCACAATCGTATAGATAGAAAGATCGTACCTTCTGGACACATGAAGTTATCAGTGTTAAGTATGGATGGTAAAGAATGGAAAAGATCGGATGTGCGATAATCGAGTTATAGGGAAAACAAACGTTTTTGATAGGCAGCACCTAACACGCTTTACATGGAAGCTTTGGAAGGTACAGAGCATGACACATCAGGACTGGTAAGGCGTGATGAGTTTGATGAGTACTTTTGCCAAAAGCTTACGCTTCAGGAGTACGAGCAGCACTGAACGTGAAGGTACTTTGCAGATAACTCACACTGACCACGCCTTACCTGTATTGTTGTATCATGGTACAAAGTATGTTATAGTCAGACTTGACCTACTTTCTTACTTGTTTTGATATTAAAATATCCATTTTCCATCTTATTTGGATTTTCATTCAACTCCGTTGGATGAACAATTACCATCCATTTAACATTTAATGGATATGTGATTGGTTTTTGCGACCTTTATACTAAGTAAACCTGCAGTTTTTAGCCGGCTCGAGGCTATGTTATGCTTTCGCACAACTTTCATGTGCTTTCGCACAACAATGGATTTTGTAGTTTTCAAAAATGAAAAGTATTATTGAAAGTATCCATTCCGAAAGGACACCGAAATCATTCAATGAATATTTTTTAATGTTTTCTCTTCTCTGTGTACCTAAAGCAGGACAATGACACAGAAGTATCTGTAACGTCATCTCTTCCTCAAATCTGCAGCTTTTGTAGAAATCTGAAATCAAAAATTGCCAAACAACTTGCATAGAAAAGTCTGGCAGCCTGCCAGTGTGCCTGAACGCACAACCCTTACTCTCTTCCACAGCAACGGATACAACAACAGTAATGGAAGGCCAGAGCTATGAAAGCTATTCTTCAAGGATTAAATTTCTAATAAAGCAGGTTTCTGAATCAGCCATATTGGTAAACCATTAAGGATGGGAGTTGATATTCTGCTGACAAACAGTCTCATTCTCAAAAGTGTTATAACGCCCGCCACCAAAAAGGCATAAAGCCCGCTCATATTATGCCTATTTAGGAGAGTTGTGGTAAAATAACAGTTTACCGTCGCTTATGCTTATCAAATAGCTCACCTTTGGCTTCGCGTATCCCAAACACCGGCGGTGTGATCAAAAGAGCCCGTCAACAGCAGTTGACCATCTCGATTGTAGCGGGCTGCTATCACCTCGGCACCATGTTGTCGCAGCAGTTGCAATTCCTGGGCCGTTTCCACATCATAGATGCGAGCGGTGTTATCCATGGAAGCGGTGGCAATGGTCCGGCCATGGTGTGGATGAAATTCGGCAGCAACCAGCTCGGCGGTGTGACCAAACAGTGTGCACAGACATTGTCCACTGCTAACGGACCAAACTTTGGCCGTACAGTCAAAGGAACCAGTCACAATCTTATCGCTTAATAGGTAAGAAATACTATAAATTAATTGAACAAAACCATGTAAATAAGCTGCACAACTGAACAAAAGTGCAACTGATTTGGTTCTGTAACTTTCATCAGCTTACCAATGCGGCGTATTAAAGCCCACCGAAAAGACCACATTATCATGACCCGTCAGAATGTGCTCCACCTCGGCCGAGTTGGTGTTGATCACATGACAGGTGCGATCATAGCTGCCGGTCAGACAACGTTCTCCAGCCCGATCGAAACACACATTGGTCAGCGGCAGGATGTGCGACGTATGACATTTGTGTAGATAAAATTTCTTTTTGACAGGTTCGCGCAACTTGCGCTGCAGCTTGCTGATAGCCTGTTTCAGGGCGCTGTACGTGCTCTGCGATCTACTGACACTAGCACTGGGCGGCAGACAGCGCGTCGATTTATCCGCCTCTGTCTCAGAGGATTCAGTTAGGGTCTCTAGCAGTATGCTATCGGCCAACGCATCCACATTTGTCCTGCTCAAATGGTTCATCATTTGAAATGAAAGTCAGTGGACAGGATTTTCACTTTACTCACTTCTCATCCAGTTCCAGCAAATCAAAGTGACGCAAACGTTCGCTGCCATTCGCCTGGCGATAGTTCAAAGCCAAACCTAGCCAAAGGAAACCAGATTTTAGTTTAAAACCGCATTCACTGTGCATGACCTTTCCCACCTGGCGGATAGTAGCGTAGAAATATTTTGTTGGCACCCATTCCGAGGTTGTTGTTACACTAACACACGGTGCAAATTCCTTTGCACTGTTTTGAAACGAATCCCTTGGTTACCGGTTTGCTGACCTGCTTTAATTTGTCGACGAGCAGGTGACTTAGACAACTAGTTTGATCGATTTAGCTCGAGGTCTGGGTCGAGGTTATGTGGGTATGGGAGTTCAAGGATAGTAATTTGTAAACTATTTAGTTCCATGTTTTAAGGAATTAATTGGCAGCAAAAAGATAAGCTTGCATTACAGTTAAAGGAAGGAAGGAATTAGCACCTTTAAAGGAATTATAGAGAATATAAAAACTGTTCACATTTGCCCTTAAAATAAACCAAAACGTCCATCTTCGGTTTCAGAAATCTGTAGAGCTTAATAAAAGCTTTTAGCGAATATCCAAGCCACAGTTTTAAGGATTTTTCACAAAGCTTTTAATGAAGTTCTTTTTTATAAAAAATAGCAGACATTTCCGACAAATAATCGTCCTATAGAACTTAAAATTTGCTTTAGTAGTTATTCCGCTAGCAGCACGACTTATGAGCAAAGCTAAAACTACTTGGGAATTGGAACATAGTCAAATTGGCTTTTTGTCACTAAATCGAACTGCCTAAAAGCATTCTAGCTGAGACCAACTGTTTCTGATTCTCATTTTGAACGAGTGAGAAAGCCCCGCTCAAGCCAGACTGAATTATATTCTGTAGGATAAATATAATATATGTGTCAAATTGGCGGCACAAATTTAAAAAACTGAACTTCGCTAAAATATATAAAATTAAAGGGTGATTTTTCACCAATTCGAACTTATTTAGATAAAACCACCAATTAAGAAAGTTGGTCAAGCCCGACCAGAGCATACTCTGTACTTCCCAAAGTTTGTAAGTGCTGCCCATCGCTGCTTCAGACGGAGTTGCCCAACATAAATTTGGTTTGTTTTCCCCATAACTCGACAATCGTACATCCTATATCCACCATTCCAGAGGTACCAAAGTTACACTCAGAAAAAAATGTCTACCGGCGCCGTTAGTACATAAAATTTCAAGAATAATTTGAACTTGGGTGTACTTATATTAAGTACGAAACATTTCAAATCCGAAATATGACTGCTAATATTATTATAATAAGTACAAACGTTCTTGAATTCAGAACATTTTGTACGTACGGTAGGAAGAAAAACTCAAGAAATGCGAGTTCTTAATTCAAATATTGGAGATGGAGTACATCATTGACTCATAATGCTGGGTCTACAAAGTGTGCAACGGAAAATACGAACTATTTTGCAGCGAATCCGTTGTCAAAATTCCCAGCTGGTTCTAACATTTTTGTTTTGGAGTGATGGTAAATTTCTAAGCTACAAAAGCAGCTCTAACTTGCTCTTTGATTATGTCCCTAGGATAGTTACAGCCTTTTTTGATTCAATACCGAGTCCTTATTTCAGAACAATACGGAAATAGCTTAAGAAGTTTATTGGCTCAAACCAAGAACATTTTGTAATTGTTTTAAATACTCCCCTTTTCTTTCTAAACTGTTTTTGGGGTGGCACAAGAAATTATTGAACTTAAATCGGGCCTGACTTGCGACCATTATAGCCTAAAAGGAATTTAGAATAATTATAAATAATAAAATGGAAATAAATTATAAATCAAAAATCAATTATAAAATAATTTGATATTCCGAAATAGTTCGAGGTGGTAATTCCGAATTATATCTTACTGTGAACTTTACAGCTAAAAGCTGAGCCCTAACCTGTTCCAAACCTAAAATATCGGTTGGGTTTAAAAAAAACGGTCTAATATGACCTTGTGTCTAGCGAGTCCATCTGTTATCTGGTTGGACTACTTACAACATCTCCATCAATATTATTTTGTGTTTTTGAAGATCTCCAAGCTTTTTCAATGATAACATTATATTGGAAATATTTTTCAATACACAACGACATTGTGTTTTACTCAATACTAAATTATATTTTGATTATTCCATAAATAAATGTGTTCCACAAAGCGTTTTCGATCCAAAAACTACCCGATTCCCATACGAATTGAGTAGTTTTTAAGTCGAAGGCGATTCAAAGAACCCTTTAGAAATTAATTCCTAAAGTTGAGCCACCTTTAGTATCTAAATATATGTATTACTTTGTTTTATATTGATATTGTGCCCAGCATGGTCTGAACCAAGGTTCCAACCAAAATCTTCTTCCAATAACATTGATGGTGAAATTTCGAACCCTAACCATTGGAAAATGTTTGTTTGAGTCAACGATTCGGAGATCCGCAATGTATCCTAAAACAGTCCATATAAAAAGGATTTCGGGATTAAAAAAATCTTACTTGATATAAGAATTTTGTACATGAATCGAATATTTTCGTACTTACCATACTATTGACAGGGTGTTTTGGAGTCTTGTCAATCGACTACACGGGTTCTAAATGGAGTTTTGAGGTCATATGTTGTCCAAACCTTTCAGGTCACACATTATCTAAAAAGCTGATCCATTGCCTAATAAACTTTAGTCTTACGAGTCCTGGGGTTAAGTTTCAGATAACAAATTTTGGTTGTTTCTGATCAGTTTAGTTGTTGGTTTTTTTTCCAGGCAGAACTTCAAACAACTCCTCTTTTTTGCTGGGGATTTCTACAATCGAAATCATGAAATTACTTCGTCTAGTACTCAAACACATTCTCATTTATTGCTTAACGCACACTTTCTCCCTTTCAAATGTTTGCCTGACACAGTGTTAGGTTAATGATTGCTGCTTTGTGGAAAAGTCCTTCCTTCTCCTTTTATTTTTCTGGGACTTTGAACTGTTTGTCAACTCAGCATAATGTTTAACTTAAAGCGCACAGCAAGTTTTTATGTCTCAATTTTGTTTGGTTCAGGAAATAGATTTTTTTTTATATTTACTGTCTTTGACAGCCTCAGGTTGGCTTTGGCAGGTTTGGTTCCTCTTGCCCTTGGGCGTCCACTTAAATGTTTTCTAGCCATAAAATCAAATAAGCTGGTCTAAGTCGATTCGCTTGTGGGGCAGACAAGTCGTTTGGCCCCCACAGACCAATTTGCGGCCGACACCTGCTGGCATTTTTAACAGATTTAACATATGTCCTTTCCACACACACACACACACACACACTCCTAGGCCATGCACAAACGCAATTAGATTGTCTTACGATATTTTCACTAATTGAATTTGTTCGGTAATCACGACAACGTGAGGGCTGGAACGAAATTGTCTGACAGGCATTCAGACAGCCAAAGCACGAAGGAATGCCCATTAGGCTAATACGAGAGAAGGAAAAAAAAAATGAACACGAAATGACCAGAGCCAATAATGATAAGTAATGATTAGATATTATCGCAGCCAATTTTGTTGCACAGAATAAAACACAAAGCGACAACGCACAACTTGATGAACAATGGAGGAACAGAACAGAAAAAAAACGAGCAAGAAAAGTTGGCAAAGAAAGCTTGGAAGAGATGTGGAAGAAGTGTACTTAATGCATTGAATTCACATTCAATGGCCAGCTCATTGAGTGGACAGGACAACTGCTGTTCCATGTCCCCATCTAATTTGCAGCGACACACCGTGGCCTGAAGCAAATCAAAGCTGAATATAAATAGAAGGAAACATAACGAAAATAAAATCAATTTTAAATCGTATAAAACGCTTTCATAAACAAAAACCCAAAAGCGGGCAAAGAACATCGGGCGGATTTGAATTTATGCTCAATAAATTTTTGTTGATTTCCGTTTCCGGTACTCTGAGATGTGCGCGTGGATGAGCCATGAAAGTGCGGCGTTGCATAAATTAAACACACGCACACACACACACACTCACAGCAACGGTTACCTTTACCAAAACATAAAAAGAGAAAAAATGAAATTATTATTATGCCACTTTTTATGCGTGTTTGCTCGACAGTTTGCGGCCTATCGGGGCATTGGGGGATTCCCATCCCCCCTGGTCCAACTCACGTTGGTTAACAAAATTATGCTTAAATGGCAGAAAAGTTTGCAGGGGCCGATGGCCTGACAGTGAGCGATATATAAACAGATTTTCGGATTGCGTTTGACAGGGCGACATAAAATTCGATTTTGGTTTCCTATTCTCTCCTTTTTTGGGTCCACACATATGTTATGTTGTCCGGCAGTTGAAAGCTGGGCTAAGTTTATTGGTTTGGCTTCTTAATTGAGGAGAAGCACGCTTCGTATCCGTAAAAGCAGCTGAAATCGTATTGCATGATGTGTAAGTAGGTTGAAGGAAAGGGAAATAATTAAAGCTGTGGATTGAATAAGAGCTCTGAGAAGGGATGCCAGTTTGTTGAAAGTATTGGAAATAAATTATGATATTTTCGAAATGCATTTTGATAAGTTATGCAAATTATATGTGGGTTTATTCAAGGCTCACAGCTGGTCCTGTACCGAACCATAAAGAACTGTATCGGTCTAGGTTTTTACAGTCCCTCAATCCGGACCAGGACCCAAACTTTTTTAATATTTATCTTCCTGGAACTGAAACCCAACTGAACCATAAAAAAAAATGGGCTCGGCTTAAACATTCATTAAATTAAATTTTGAAAAATTTGTATAACCTTCTCCACATTATGACCTGAAATATTTTATTTCAATTTACGTTAGATTCGCTTAAGTTGATCATTTAAGATGCGCTTTAAAGTATCCAATCCAAGCGCCATTGATAGGGAATCAAACATAGTCAAGAAGGGGAAAACAAGACTCTTACACGGAAAAAAAAAGTGAAATCATTCTGAACGGAATTGAAAATTCCGAGCAGGCTTCAAGTGGTTTTTGGGTTTTAGGGGGATTAAAAAAAAGTGGGAGTGAAATCAACCACTTTTTCGGCTCGGCTTAAGAATAATCTCGTTTCGAAAAGATTTCTTTTTTGAGTGTACATTCAAGGACCAGGCCAGCCTTTATAGAGTACCCACTTTCTTATTCCACTTTAAAACATCGGAGCCTTGCGGCTTGATGACAGCTGAATGCTTAAAACTGACATTACGAACGTTAAGGAAAAGTGACCTTATATTAAGGTGACTATTTCTTCAGAAATAAACTGACTGAAAATGTTGCCAGTCAATATGTCTGGGTTCTTTAGGGTAACTTGACGCTAGATCTTGTGGACAATGTTAAGACGCTATGCCATTAGTATACAATTTCCGGAGGACCCGAGCTGGATTCCCAGTAATGAAAGGAAAAGTACGAAATAAAATTGTATGTACTTGTAGGGAAAACAAATTTAAGAATTTTGATCAATTCTTGACCTTACATCTGAAAACAAAATTCCCAGCTTTTATGAGGGTTGTTTTGTCTTAAACCAAGGTAAATCATCAAGGTCATCAGAAACCTGAGAATGAGAATTAAATTTTTTTTTCACATCTACATTATCACATTATAGTAAGACAACACATGTGGAATGCCCAAAAAATATATATATAAGAAAGTAATGAGCTAAATTGCTACCCTGGGCCACCCCAGAGCGGAGTTGGATTAAGTCCAAATTGACTTTTATTTAAATGTGGCATACAAATTGGTCATGCGATTGCTTACAAGTCCCAAATCAGCTTAAGTTCCATATAAAACTGTGGTTGTGGTTCAGCGAATATTCATGAATCCATATTAAACTGCTTTTACCGGATGTGGTGCAGCGGGTAGTGTGTGTGCATGTTGCTCAAGCGAACGTGGGTGCGAACCCGCTTCGGAACATTTAATGAAATGCTTGTTTAAATAAAAAACTAACACACCCAGTCACCTTCACTAGCTATTGGCGCCAGCCATGAAAAAAGCTTCTTGAGCTGTTTGCCGTTTGGGTTCGGAGGTTAAGCTGTAGGTACTTTACTCTTGTGCGAAAATTAGAAGCACTCAAGCCAAGTTAGATTGAGACTAGTTCGGCCTTGGCCCTTTTGAGCTGCTGTTTAATGGCAAAATATATATTTTGTGTGTGATTTTTATGTTGAGTTCTGCTCTGGATCGACTAACTGAAAGCATTTAATTGAACATTTTTAAATTGAAGATTTAATCCATTTTTTAGACAATTTTTATCAGAAATCTGCACTAACAATTTGCTTTTTCTAAAACAATCGCATTTAGAATGTGTATCCCTTAGATTATGGTGCCAGGGCTTTCAATTGTTGGCAGATTTTTAACATTTCTCATTTAACTGTTTCAGCAAAAATTCTAATTAAGACAAACATCTAATGCCCGACCATTTCTTACACAAAAACTCACACACACACACGCGCACACTCACACTCCCACTCATATCTTGTGCCCTCAACAACCTGAGACTGTCAGAGCCCATCATTTATGCCACAATTTTTGGGCTTACTCATTGAAAAGTTTATGACTTTGATAAATTAAATTGGGCATGGCAAGGCACACAGCAGTCCCTGACCTTACCGCGCCCAGCCAACCCCATCCAGAGCATGAATATATCAAAATCCAGGCAGAAAAGTTTATAACCCAGGGAGAAACTTGTTGTGCAGCAGAAGAAGCCCTTAGACCGTTTATGGTCAATTGAAATGCAGACGCATCGAAATGTTATAAAATTTAATAAGGGCACCCCCATACCGCTCATTTGAAGTTCGGGGCAGATCGGATACACTTTGTGTGTGGTTTAAGCGGCCACATCAAGTATACGCAACATAAATCAGAGCCGAAGCTCAGCTCCTGGTTGGGCCCATAACTTGGCCAATGACGTATTAAACGCATTAAACTCGCCCTTAAATTGCCAACACGGCCGTTCGTCATAACCGTAAGTGGTGCTTAAAATGAATTATGCATTGCCTGGTTTTTGGTATTATAAGTATGTAAGTATGTCTGTATGGCTGTATGTCTGTATATCTGTTTGTATTGTATGTAAGGCTAAATATGGACTGATTGTGCCTCCGATTCGAATGCAAGATGAATGGCATGTTAATTTGTGCGCATTATTTTGGCTATTTATCATCGAATCATTCGCTTTGTGGGACAAATAAGCAACAGTATTGAAAAGAAGCTTTAATTTCCATAATTTCACTACCAATTTCCACCTTGGTACAACGTTACCGTTGTTAATTATATGTTATAGAATTTGTTTGTTTGCATGGATAATGAACTGTAAATCAACGCCAAATATGCATTCACAAATGTTTTGGCTGTGGATTTTGAAATGAATTTCATGAATGCAACGCCCTTGCGCCTTGTGTGCCGAATGCATTGGATCCCGGAATGGGATGCAATGAAAAGCAAGCGTGAAATGTATGCAAAACTAGCACCGACAAACCCAAAAACGAACAAATGTTCAGGGGAAACTGAGCAGGCGAGGGGGTTAGTTGCTCTGTGAATGGGTTATTTAGTTTATTTCAAATTAAATTTTGGTCTGATATATACGACAGGCCGAGTTTTGTTTTCTATGTCAGGCAGTTGCATCTCTCAACCATGTATGTGTCTTAAAGCTATGTGGCTATTTTATTTTCTGCTTATAAAGCGCTCAAATGACAACAGGTTCTACCTGTTGTACCGATTTAGTTGGAGGATTTTGCATCAGCTCCAGAAACACAAAAGAATCGCTTAACACTTTTGGGTGGTCTATAATAATAAGCGGTTTTCTGTGCAGCAAAAATAAACGAATTTTAATTTCTGTTTCCGGGAAGAGAAAATAAAAGTGTTATGCAATGAGTAAAATACGGTTAAGCTTAAAAGTTTTCCTTTCTTTGCTGTTTTTCTGGGAAACTTATTTTTTTTTAAAGCTCAATAATTTCCCTTAAATTACACAAGTCTACAAATTTGCTGAATTTGCTGAAAAATTTAGAAACTGTTGGTCATTCTGAATGGAATTCTTACACGAGTGTGTTTTTTATAAAATGATCCATCACGTCTATGTCTGTTTTTTTACCCTTTTTTTATTGCACTTTATGTGTGAAACCTTTCCTTAACTTCAGGTGGGGAACCCTTACTAATATTTTGAGTCTCTTAAATATTATCATACAGTGTTACTCTTGAGCTATAAAATGAACAGTCACAAACAGTTCTGCAATTTTTTTCTGCGGTAATATACCGTCTGAGGTACATGTGTTTAAAATCATTGTTTACTGCCCAAAAAAGTATTCTACTGAAAATCAAAATAGCTGGCTAAATGGCTTAACCATTTATATGGAATTCTTATGAAAATTTTGAACAAAGTCGGTTGCATAGCAAAGGGATATTATTAGAAAAAAATTAATTTAGAAAATAAAAAGTCTACTTTTAAGACAATATAAAATTCAGCGTAATTAAACCAAGGGGATACCCACATAACGAGCATAAAAAGTGCCAAAACTGGCATTTGAGGCAACTTAAGGCTCAAATTACCAAATTTTTGAATGTGATGGATCATTTCCGAATACAGATTCGTGTCCAGAACACAAAAACATCTGGATTCACCCATCCCATCCTTCAATATACTGTACCTTATGGCCTTATTCTATCCGCAAATTGATCAAAATTGTTAAATGTGTTAGTTAATAGACCATTGCGTCCTTAACCTTACTACCTTTAAACCTTTTGATATCACTGAACACCAGAATTTCATAGAATTAGGATTAAACAATTTAATTTAAAAAGATATCCTGACCATCCGAGTACTAATTTCTTTTGCACAGGTAACACATACGACCAAGATTTTCATTATGAAAAAAATACTTGTGTTTAACACTGTCGTTACTATCGAAACCTGTTCTTTTTTTGTTTATTTAATTTGCAATTTGACTATACGACGATAAAGTAAGCTGTTTGCCATCGATACTCCGAAAAATACAAGACTCCATTTTAAAAATATTAAGCATACAACTAATTTTGACATGATTTTATTTTTACTGTCGGTGAAAAATCCCTATTGAAGTTTTTATTGAAGCGAAGTGTTCCAATAAAATATTGTCTGGTTGTAAAAAGTCCCAATTCCAAATTTTATTGAAGTTACAATTCTAATTTATTAATTGGCTGGTGTAAAATTTCTCAATTGAAATTGAAATTGAAGTAAAATATTCCAATAAAATATTGACTGGTTGTAAAAAGTACCAATTGAAAATTTATTGGATGGAAAATTTCTGAATTTAACATTTTCATGTGTGAAATGTCTCAATTGAAAACTTAATTGAATTGGAAAATTCTAATTAAATATTAACTGGCTGTGAACATTCCCAATTGAAAATTAAATGGAAGGGAAATATCCCAGGCGAAATGTTAATGAATGGAAAATATATATCAGCTGGCTCTTGAATCCAGTCAAGTTAAACAATAATTGACTTTAAGTTCATAAAATTTAATTAAAATTCAATTGACTTGAAAAATTAAAAACAGTTCATCTAAATTTTTTTACAAATTTTAACAGGATTTAATGGTAATTAAGGCATAATCTAATTTAAACAAATAGTTGATTAATGCTTGAGTATTTGGCTATGTGAAATAATATAATGGAAAATAAAAATTGTCATTAAATGAGTCGAACCCATTTCGACTCTTTTTGCTCCCATAATAAGTAGTTTTAGGGTATACAAATTTCTGCATTCGTCTAGCATATTTTGACCCTGTTTTTACAATGTGGCTCTAATTGTTACAGCCTGGCCGCAGATTGCAGGCCCTTAAAATGTGTGATGATTGCGTGTGTGTCCGTGTGTGTGTGTGCGCGTGTGTCACTAAATCGCCGCAATTGAAATGGAATTAACCAATTAAATAGCATAAATTATACAAGTCATGCCTACAATTCATTACAGCTGATACGCGTCTCCAACTGTTACGCCCAACCCCCGGCCCCGCCCCGTCCCGCCCCCTCCACTTCTAATAAATTATTTTGTCGAGTGGCAAAAATTGCCAGCTTCATCCAAAGGGCACAGCTCGTGCTGGAAAAATATGAATTTAATTAACATTAATTGGCAGCATATTTTGCTTTGGCACCTGTTCCAGCCAAAGGATGAAAAATAAACCAAGGAAATGGTCGAGTTAATTGCATATTACGTATACGCAAAGTTGGCCCGGTCCGGCGGCAAGGGCCAAAATGGCAAACGTTTTTGTTATTGTTTTGGCTTTTGTGTGTGTTTATGAGCAAACTTTTCTGGTTTCTGCCAGAAAAGTTACTCATAGTTCAAACGGAGATTTCTGGGCCCTAATTCAATGAAACAAGTTGGTGGTAACCTTTAGGCCACCGCAATGCAGTGCAGCTCAATCAAAATTTATTACACATACGCTCCGTTGTGCACTGTTGTTCATTTTCAATTTGTTTAATGGGTCACTTGGGCGTGCGGTGCCAAAAGTTTTCACGAGCTGGCAAACAAGCCATAAAAGTAAATGACCAGCGTGCCGAGGATGAAGTGCACGCCAACCTGGACTCCTGCACTCCTGCACACCTGCACATTTGTATGCGGTTTGTTCGATGACCATTTAAGTAACATTACCCTATAATCAAGAAATTTAGACATTGTTGGCTTTCGTGCAAAATGATATTTGCGAAAGATAATCGCTATAATCCGATGATGAAATCGCACAGGCAAAAGGCTGGCTGCTCATTTTCAAGTCAGCCTCTGGCGTTGGTGTAATAAGTAAAGGAGCAGGGGCCTTGCTCCTTGTGTGCGTGCGTGTGTTTGCTTAGCCTTAGCCTTCTCCTGTTTGCCTTTTATAAGTATTTTCTGGTTTGCCTTTTGGGGGCACATGCAACACCTAAACACGCAGATTCAGTTCCCCCGGGCGAAGGCTCCGGCCCTTTCACTGATTCAGTAGCTGCGATTTTAAAAACGATTTCGTTGGCGGTTTTATTGGTTCATGCTGCTGCTTGGCCAAGATTTGTTAGCGATAGCAACTGTTTTGTATTCTATTTAATGTGGGGCTTAAATTATATCTGGAAAAACATTTCAACACTGTCACTCACACTATCTAAAAACTACTGCCCCATGCACAATTGAACCACAAACCTTATCTGCCTAACTCTAGATCACACCCTTCACATTAAGCGATTATAAAATCTCACATCCGTAGCCGTGATTTGTTTGCTTATAAATTATTTTCATTCGCATTGCAATTTAGATGAAATCTCATTTAACAAAAGCTTTTCCCAATTTGCCTTTTAATTTGAAAAAAAAACAACAAAAATTCCATATGCGTGGGTCCATATAAATTTTCGGCAATATATTTTGGCGCTGAATGGGCATGAGATTGGTTGTGAGTTTCGCTTTGCTTTGGCGCATTTTAATCACTCGACAAACAAAGTAAACAGCAATGTGGTGTGGGTAAGCAACCGAGAGTATATCGCAGTAGAGTGAAATATTACAGTAAAAACGTGGGTTGTCATTTATATTTGGGTGAAAAATGGAAATAATTTGGGTAGTGTGTGCGAGTGCTGTATGCTGTGTCGATGCATGCACAATTAGTTATAGAAATGCTACTATTTAGTCATCAATTTGAAACTATAGAGTATCAAAATCTCTTTAATACTCCAAGTATCCAGTTGATATATTTCGAAAGGTTTTAAATGATATTTCGAAATATCTAATTGATACTAACTTGCATAAGTCTAACACCTTCTTTGTATCAATTTGCTACTTGCAATTGTTATTTTGATATAAACAATTTTCCAACTTTGGGTTTTTAATACAACCTTTTCTCATTGTAATATTTTTTCTTATCTAGTTTAAAGTACCAATTTAGATCTCTGCATACTTCCATTTAAATTAAAACATCTAAACTTAATCTAGAAACTGATTATGTTTATTTTGCATTGGTACAAAATGTATTTATGAACAATAATATTTATATTTAGCTTTCAGTTTTAGCACATTTCCGATGTGTTCGCACTAGACTGGGCATTAATCGATTACAATTTGTATTTAGCTGATTATTCAACTGAAATTTTAGTTGATTAAGTTCAATTTGATTAAAACTATCTAAGACTTAACATGACAAAAACTCAATATGAAGTTAAGTTAAGTTTAGTTTTAATCATAGTTATATTTTTAACTATTGATGTATTTACCAGTTGAAATTTAGTTTGATTTAGGGCCGATTTCTAATCTTCTGCATAAACCTTCAATAACAGAGGAAAATCTGAGTTTATCTGACACAAAGCAGCTATCTGGGAGATGAGAAATCGGTCCTTAATCAAGAAAATGAATGAAATCAGTATAAAAAGATAAATTTGATGGAACATTTTTCGGACAAGATGATATTTTATCGACGAACTCGTCTTGGTTGATTTATGTACACGATGCCAAATGCCTCATACAAGTTCGTCGAATTTCATAAGACATTTAAAGACGTAGACGCATTTGAGATCTGCAGCCGGCGATGTTCCCACATTATAATACTTCGATGTCCTCTTCTGGACCAGTAGAAAGAATGTTATCATCTTCTAATTTTTTTACTTCTATTGAATTGTTCCAAAGCCAAGTTGTATAGAAGGAGAATTTTACAATCAACAACAATTCAACTTTTAGCTTTAAACTTTCAAACGCCTACTAGGCAGCCAGCTCGGCAGGCTTAGTTTCACCATATGAGCATGACCCTTCCAACTGTCATAAAAATTTGTCTGTATCAAATTAATACTTTTGCATATCAAAGAAATATTCTTAGTATCAAATTGGTAACCAAAAGATCAACTTGATACTCTCAAGGGCTCAAGTTTCAATTTAAGGCTACATATATCAAATTGATATAGACAGAATAGGGGTTGATTACTCTGCAAGAGACTCGCGGTTTCAAATCGTAATTCTTTTGCGAAACCGAGATTGGGAGCATGGCTAACTATCGAAACCTTTTTATGCTCGAAAGTTTTAGGTTGTTTTGGCTGACTTTAATATCAACGTAAATTTAAAAATTACTATTCCATATATTTTTAAAAAACTATTTTAGGCAAACATACCTCTACCATTTTGAATACATGTGTTCCAAATTACCATTTTTTTTTCCAACTTCAATAGATGGGTAAAATTTCATGGGGATTTTAATACCAATGACTAGGCACTAAAAAACTACGTTCATACACACGATATAATATCATGATTAATGCCCTTCAAAGTATGCTACGATAAACGAGATAATGTTTTAGTCATGTACTTTTATTATAAATGCCCTCAACTCAACATTTTCTTGTATACCCAATAATCTGCAATAATCAGCCATAACTGACTAGCTATGGATTTCTTCTAATTGATTATTACTTAAGGAAATAAATTTTGCATACTTTGAAGGGCATTTATCACAAATAATTTGGTGTGTCTAAACGTAGTAACAGTAATATTGCAAGGAATACTGTTGGGCAGTAGACAATTTAATGATTTAAAGCATAATTGTTTGGTTTTGTTTACTTTAGAGCTAAGGAGTATTTATTTATTTGATCATAATATTAAAGAGAGCTCATAAACGTGTTTAAATTTCCCTTAAATTATCAAAATTTAAAAAGTGATGGAAACAGATAAGTATTCCGGATATGTGAGCATGTAGAATCTTCACCAATCATTCAATATACTGAAACAAAGTCCAGTTTCGTTATCTTGCCACAGTTGCCCTTCAACAATGCTTGGATTTGATGTGAAAAACAGTAAATGCTTAGTTTGCTTAGTACTTGTTTATAGTTCATAAAACTGTTGACAGTAACATGTTTTCCAAGCTTTCAAGTGTACCATTTTTAAGAGTCTATAACATAAACTTGATTTTAGTTCTATAACAATCGGTTCATACCTTTGGTAATTGGTTTTGCTATGATACAATGTAAAAAACTTTGAAAAGATTTTGATTCAAGACTGGTTTTTACATTTGGCAATTGGTTTCTAAACTAACATTTGTTGATTTTCGAATTGAAATTGATGTACACTAAATTAGTTTCCCATTTGAAGTGCAAAACGATATTAACTTCATTCTGTTTATGCTAGAACTGTGACAGACAATTCATTCTGAGCAACATGCTGTTAATTTTAATCATGTCTCTTTTACACTTATCTTCCTAATTGTAATAGGACTCAGATCCCGAATGACAAAGCTTTGCCATAATTTTTGCATGAAAATCAGTTTAATTGAATTTATCCCTAATTATGTAACATTTTTAAAGAGCAGGGCATACAACGGTGTGTGCTATTTGCAACACATATACGCTGTTGTTGTTGTTGGTTTCGGTTTTGGTTTTTATGTGAGAATTTATGGCGTATCATCAAACAGAGTCAACACACACACACACACACTGGCTACCCCCTCCGGGGGGCGCCACCTGGCGTTGGTGAAAGGGGCCACCCGTTCATGTTG
Organism: Lordiphosa andalusiaca; assembly: GCA_035044965.1. NCBI lineage: Eukaryota > Metazoa > Arthropoda > Insecta > Diptera > Drosophilidae > Lordiphosa > Lordiphosa andalusiaca. Next base: position 85,678 of record JAWNNM010002500.1, on the reverse strand, counting down.
GCACGTTAATTGAAATTCGTGAATCCCAGGTGAGGCATTCAACCATCCATCGTTTTTGGGGCTCCAATTTATGTGCACATCCTACGTGTCCTGTGTGCATGTCCTGTCTGCCTCAGCACCAACGTGTTGAATTACATAATTTAAAGTTTTTGCAGCTGCATAATCCCTGGCAGAGATTGCAAATCGGTTCAACAAGTGTCCCACACATGGTGCTGCGTCCTGTGTTTTTTATTAGATCAGGCGTCGGGCGCTGTACGTGGCCAGGACAAAGTTTCTCCAACACGAAAGTTGTGCAGTGCACTTGTGCACCGCCTGCCACAGACTAAAGTTGGAAATTAAATTCCTTGGGTAAATACACACTGGAACTGCATGCTCGAAACAGGACCTGCTGGCTGGCTGGCCTAGCCCATCAATATCCAGGGAATATGCAAATGTAATCAGTGTCTACATTTTATGTGTGTGTGTGTGTGTGTGTGTGTCCTTTCCGAGCGTGTGTGCTTCAGCCTCTTGTTTTATGTTTACCGCCACTTTGTAGGCCAGGATATCCCACAAAAGCAAGACGCACATAAAAATGTACGTGGCTGCTGGACAAGTCACATGCAAATCTAAAACAGAAATAACACTAAGTGAAGCAAAACATACAAACAAAGAAACAAAGTAAATGCCAGCAAATTGGTTTATAAAAATCTCGCTGAAGTTCTGAAATTCGTCCTTGTGTTTTACATCCAGAACTCAGTTGACAGGATTAAGGTCTTAAAACCATCCACTGTTATGGCCAGCCATTAACAAGATTCCAATTAGCTTACTAAATCGTAATCAAGTTCTCGCTCATCCTCTTATCACAGCAGCTGGAAATATGCAAACGATAGCTATTAAAGCTTGTCCATCCATCTAATGGACTATCCATATGTTCATGCTCTGTTGGCTTTCACCTGGCTTAAATGGAAAACTGTTGCACAGCTACAGGCGCTGTAGTCAGCGCAAAAAAAAAAAAAAAAGAGAAGAGAAATTGTAAATAAGTTCTACCTGAGACTTGCATGCAAATGGGACGAGCAGAAATCAGTTAAGCAAACCTCCGGGGGCTGTTGGCCTTTTTTCGTTTTTCATTTAACGTGCAAAATTGGTTTTTCCACACTCACACAAATGCTCGTGCATATGTAAATCTTTATGGTTGAAAAACACATCTGCATGTGGAACTAGCCACTCTGCGATTGCCTTTGTCGTCGCCTGTGGTTCACGTTCTACATGTGTTTGGCTTTTTCGCGGCTGTTGTTGTGGTTGTCTATTTCAATCAATACATGTTCTGCTGCAAAACGACAACAGCAACAACAACAACATCACTCCAACAGACTGTGCTTTCTCCTGGCAGTTGGCAGCCATTAAAAGCATTCACCTTTCCCCCTTTTGTTTCCACAGAATCTTAAATGTGGCCCAACTTCCGAAATGGATACGAAATCATTGCTGGCGGCTGTTGTGTTGTGCATCATTGTTGGCTTAAGTGCTGGCACAGTTTTGTAATGGCAAACGGATTGCATTTGTGCCAATGGAAATGGCTAAATCATGTACGTAGAACTATGAATAATTGTTGAAGCTGTATTGAAGGGTTGAGCAACTCCCTTTTACCATTCTCAATGGGTAAATCGATCATTGAAATGCCAAAAGAGAAGAATATAGGAAAAAGTAACAAAAAATTATAACTATTTCATAGAAAATATTTATATGTGCAAATTTTTCAAAATTAATTCAGAAAACCAATCAACAAAATTCAACGATTTGAAGGCGCTGTGTGTTTGTTTGTCTGTTCATGGTGAAATGGCGAACCTTACTGAGCATTCTTGTCACTGCCACAAAGAATGTTCACTGAGAAAAAAAAATCTACCTTAACATATGTCCCCTGTTATTGCCTTGCTGCTTTGAGACTGATCCCCTTCGAGCTCAGTTTGAAAAACTTAACATAGACCTAGAAGGGAGGATGTGGTTGGTAGTTGGAACCACACACACCACCCCAAAACACCAAGATGTTTGCTAAGTTGAGTTTAATATAACAATTTTATTTCTTACTTACCTCAACAGGGACTTGAACTCAAGACCGGGAAGACTGCAGGCACTCACTGGCCAAAGCATCGATGCACTCTCAGCTTAATTCTAGGTGAGATAGAAGGTCTTATTACCCTAGAACGTCGAATTCGTGGACTTGCCAGAGTATATCCAACCTCTCTAGCTACTGCACTTATCGTTTTTTATTAGTTATGTATTGATTCGACATTGAGGTAAACATGACTCCATGGAGCTCATCCCCTCATCACTTGGCATGTACTCGAGCTTTTGTGTGTTCGGCCGCCTGTTCTCTAGTGGAATGCTTGAGTTTAATTGGAACTGCACGCCCTGTCGATTCGGCATACAAAACTGAATGCATAAATATTATTGGAAATCGAGTTGAGTACCACTTTGCACCTACAACTACACGCAGACACCTGGCTGAGCCAATTGGAGGAGCGACAGCCATCGAGCATTGACTTTTCATACACATGACAATGAGTCGGCAAATTTGCTTTTTTTCCTATTTTTTTTTTGCAAATTTTCCAAATCAAATTTGGATGAAAGAAAAAAGAAAATAACTCAGACGTCTCACTTCACTAATTGCCCAGGCAGCTCGTTAGCCTGGATACGGCCAGAGCCATTGGCCGCAGGCTGGGCCACTCGACGAGGCCGAAATTGGCTGCGTAGTCGCACGGTAAACATCACGGACAAAATATTAAATGAACCGCAAAATTGTGCAACACAAAACACTGAAAAGAAACTTAAAGTGGCAAGATGAAATGCTAAAAATAAATTGGAATACTTGCATTAATGTCGATGATCTTAGTGACTGCCCTTGGTCAAAATTGGCCACTTATCCGTTTGCCACTTTCACAAATTCTTAAGGCCTTAAGCTGCCGGCAAGCCAAACATTAGGCAACTCTCTGCTCTATTTTCAATTGCCAGCTTTTTTATGAAGCCTCGGCAAGCGCGTCGAGCCGCAATGTTATAGTCTTTGCCTCGATTATCCAGTTCCCTTTTTCTTTCACTCCCTCCGAGCGTCAATGTGTGCGTGCGTGTGTGTCTGTGTGTTTGTCTGTTCCTTTTGCAGAGCTGAAGTTTGCATGGCTGAAAAAAGAAACCGTTGCCTACTTACGGGCTGTGCAATTGCCTGGCATAAATTGGCATACGAAAGGAAAAGGAAGACCCTTGTATAAACAAGAAATAAAAAGACATCTTGATAACATAGAATATGGCATTCCCTATGGAATCTACATACAAACATACTTACTTATGATTTCGAAATTTATGTTTTATTAAGCGGCCTGAATGATCTCATCTTAAAGGTCTTAACTTGATTTACATTCATTCAACTTTTGCTGCCAGGAGAATCGAGCTAACCTCGAGTCTGCAAATGGTCACTGAAAGAAAGTCGAGGTGCTAGTGGCAACCAGAGAGTGCGGTTAGATTATTTAATTAAAATGTATATTTTTGCTAATTGGATTTGTCGGTGTCATTATACAAAAATAAACAGAAATACATTGTTAAAATTTCACTTGCTTCAATTTACAAAATTTCCCATTTAGCTTTACCCACATAATACATTTTCGTTTCTGGGAATTAATTTATGATTTTTTACACAAACTGAATTCCCAGAACACATTTGAATAGCTTTAAAATCTTTATATATATATTACTGCGAAAACAGTGCATTATTTGTTTGGATTGTGTAAATTAAAAGTAGAATTAAGTTCAAGAAGCATGACTGATTATTGAAGATGTAGTTCCGTAAAGGTAATGGAATACTCACTTCAATCAATAAGCAACTGCTAAACTGATGACAGGTGATGTCATAGAGCTAAGCTATACATTTGCTATGTTCTAAAATCTTGAAAATTTAAAAAGATTTAAAATTAAGGCAGATTTACCGGCGAAATTAGAAAATAGGGAGAAAGAAAGAAGGCTTCTTAAATTAAAAAAAAAATCAATTTAGAAATTCACCCTAAAATATAATAAAATTAATATAATAACTCGTTCTAAAATTAAGTTAACCAAATAACCAAACTAACTTCGTCTGTACCGAAGTTTTATATCCTTGCAAGTGCTCGCTTAAATAGGTTCAAAAAATCTTTTTCCAACAACGACCCATTTTCCGACCGATTGTTAGTATGGGAACATCCGACTTGGTCAAAAATTTTGCCGAATTAGGTGAAAGCATGTGAAACCAACAAAAACAAACTTTCAGGATGCTACCGTTTAGAACAAAAAAGTTTTTCTATCTAAGTCTGTTTTCAGACCTATTTTTTGTATGGCAGCTATATTATATAGTTGTCCGATTTAGGTCAAACTTGGCAGAATTATAAAATAGCATAGAAAACCAATGAATACAAAGTTTGGAGGCGTTTCCATTAAAAAGACTAAGTTTTTCTCACTAAAACTAGTTTTCTGACCAATTTTTTAACCTATGGGAGCTATGCCCACGTGGCGGATGCGTAATATAATTTTATACAATTTCACTTTTAATTAGTTTTTTCATGATTTATATTATTCTTTGACTTGGCGCTTACGTTTTGCGTGTTTTTTTGATCAAAAATCTGGAAAAAGTTAAGTTTTTAAGCAGATCGGATCACGCCTACCTCATCGCCCATATGGTCCCTCGTGTCGGGTACGTAATATAATTTTATTAATGCTATTTAAATTAGATTTTTCATGATTTTTATTATTCTTTGTTTTGGCGCTTAGGTCTTGCATGTTTATTTGTTCAAAAATCCTTAAAACGTTAGGCTTTTCTCGATCGAGCAATCGTCCTAGACTGAGCTTAATCTTTCCTAACAGTCGAAGAGCGTGTGTTAAATAGTTGTTAACAAGTTCAAATGCATATTTTCAAGAGCACTTTAAAAGGCGAAAGTTAGTTTCCACTCAGGCAGATCTCAGATTTCGAAAGGAATACAACGACATTTTTTCATCCCTCTTAAAGTTAATTTGAAGCTTTGGTTAAAAGAACTAAGAAAATTGGTCAATCCCGGCTGCAAAAATGATTGCTCAGTATGTACTTGGCTGCTGCAGCACCCATAGAAAACACTGCTGCTACTGCATTGCCCCTCTGAACTTTCATTTGCTTATAACTTGAGTATCGATTATTCGATTTTAACGAATCTTTGGCCGTTCGATATTAATGCTGATTACTGAAACGAAGGTACGTATCATCTATTTACACAGCTGAAGAAGACATGACATTTTTTTCAAATTAAGCGGGCTGAAAGAGGCGTGGTGAAAATTAAGAATAAACCTGATCTGCCTGCAGACCATAATAAGTAACCAGCCATACTCCTTGAACCTCCAACTCTAACAATCTCTGAGTTGTGTTTGAAAAACGTCAGACTGACTGAAATCTAGTTGATTCGAATAAAGTAGGTATTCCACCTTTTGCAAGAGCATAAGTACATAGTTTTGTGTCCATTTTCACAGACACTCTCTCTCTTTTGGTGGCACCGCCGTTGGCATTCCAATCGCCGTCCCATCCAATCATCAGCTTCCCTCTACCCCAATCAACGCAATTTGTATTATGCGCCCCAGCGCCTTTGCACTTAATGCCTTATTTGTATTTAATCGCGGCTTCCGTTTCAGTGGCCTCTTCGTCCTCCAACTCCTGCTGCTCCTGCTGCTTCTGTCGCTGACAGTTGTATTCAATGGGAGTTTGAGCAGCAAACTTGCAGACACAGTTAAACGAAAATGACACAATTTGCTGCCGCTGCTGCTCCACTTTTCGTTTTTCTTCTTGGGTTGATTGCTCTGTGACATTCATCAGTTTGATTTCTTTTACTGCTCCAACTCTCTCACTCTCTCTCTTTAGGGGTGACATTTGATGGCTTAATAAAGCAATGCAATGCTTGAACAATTCTGGAAAATATTTTCCATTGATTGCTTATTGCAGGCGAAGTGGCTCTGCCTCCAGAACCGGGTAATTCCTTTCCATCTGTGGGGCAGTTTAAAGTTGTTGTTTGACACTTAGCATGCACGGTGCCGCGTGGCATGGAAATTAAGGGTTGACAAAGGCGCAGGAATGCCGAGTAACGGAAATACAAAGGCAGACGTGCAAAAGTCGCCTTGCGGTATGCAATAAAAAGCAAATGTAACGCAAAATGTTATTACACACACACACACACACTGAAAACGACATGTGTGTGTGTCGCCGTAACCGGCATGTTTGTCTTTAAAGGTCTGCCCTTCCACACACTGCCGCTGTGCGCTGTTTTTAAGGTCGTGCGGCGCCCTCAGCATTTAAAATGCCATTTTTTGCAGCTGCGCTTGGCTAACTCTGACCCCCCGTGACCTTCCACCTCGTATTTGTTACACTTTAAGAATTTTACTGCACTTTGACGCAGCTTCATTATGGCTTTCTAATTTATGTTGCCGACCCAAGGGATTTTATTTTTATTTTGCATTGGACACGCCCACGCCCACGCCCTCTCTGCCTGTGACATTTAACCAATCTGTCCACATATGTTACATGGGCTTTGATTGATGCCGCTCGCAATGAGCCAGGATGTGGCCAGGATTTCAATAAAGTTTTATGCCTGCGAACAGCAGCATTTCAACAGTCACTACCGATTAGGGCAAGGAACATCCAAAAGACAATGGACAACAAGTTGCTGCATAATAAATCAACCCCGCCGACGCTGCCGAGTGTACTAAGTGGGTTTCTAGGTCTGTCTGATGAACCTGAATCTGGTTCAGCCATTGTGGCGCGTGTGTCCTTTAAACAAAAAACATCAGTAGACAGCGCAGCCCATCAGACAAAATTCACACTGGCATACAAAAATTAAGAAGAAGATAGAGAATGATGTGATTACCAGGCAGTTGGGACCGATGACGGTATGTCATGAAACATGATGAATGAATGATGGATACCCTGGTTAGGGTCTCAAGCATAAATGTTTATGGATCTCTTGACTTTCTGTGAAATAAACTGTATTAGGCAAGCTCGCTGCAACGAAACTTAACTTAAGGCAGTACCTTAAGTTGGAATTAAAGTCTTTGTAAATATTTCGCATGCTAATCTGAAAAGTATGCAGCGTTTTTATAACCTTTAAGAGGCCATTTACACGGGGGTTTGCCAGAAATCACTAAAGGTTTTCGTATAAACGGTTTGATTTCGAGCTACAACTGCTTGCCTTTATATGTAAAATGGCTACAAAACGCTGGACTACTAGATTAGATACCAATAAAGTCGAAGGATCGACATGGAAAGTTATCTTTAACTCTTCCAGCCTCTGATGCTCTGGTGTTCATACAGACAGACGGACGGACTGTCAGATGGACATGTCTACATCAGATCGGCTAATACACCAAACCATAGGATCGGACTTATGGTAATTCCCAACGAAAGCGTTCAAGATTTTCATGGGAGCACACAGCCCTACATTAGCAAGGAAGTGTTTCCCTCAAGATGAAAGCTCCAGGGACTGGTGCTGCCTCCAAAAGAAGACACATCACTGTGCATGCTGGACTCCGTCGGCGAACAGTTCGAGCGCGTCTTGTACAACCGCCCAGAGAAGGAACAGGTGGAACGACACCGCGCCTCAAATCAGCAGTTTGGATTCAGGAAGCAATGCTTGCAGTACGATAGACACAATCACAATGGTGGTGAACACTGCCCGCAGGACCACAGCTGAAAGATGATGGAGGGTCAGAAGTGAGGAGCATTGCCTAAGTACAATATTCGATGTAAAAGTCACATTCTATTCCGCTAGCTGGATAAAGATCCTCCAAGAACTCACGCGTCTTGCTATGACTGCGTATCTGGAGAAACTTCGAGAGCCGCTGCAGGGCTCATTCTATGCGTAAATTCTGTGAATCGTGATGTATGACAGCGTCCTCCGGCTATCTACTCCGATAGACGCCATCGTCAAAGTAGCCAAAAAGCTCGAAGATGTCCAGTGCAATGGCTAGAAGTCAACGGGCCCCGCCTGTCTAAACTGCCGCCTAGTTCCTTTCAGTACTTTCAGTTCAATAATTGGGTATCGACTAGAACAATTTCAGTCCACTGAATTCAGGTCTGTGTTACCAGCAAGCCAATCATAAGTAGAAATGAAGTTCGGTACATGGTTTTTTAGCCATGTTTGATTCATTTTGCGTTATTAGAACCACATCTTGTTTGCAAGTAATATCGTGTTGAGAGGCATTCGACGAAGCTGTGACTCCTTTTTCACATATATAAAAAGCTTGGCGACTCCCTTCGCAGGCGACTCTCCACTAGACTATCAAAAGGAGTCAATAATCAGAATTCGTCTGTGGGCATTGTAAGCAAATGGCGATCGAACCTCTTCGACCTCTCTAAACTCTTCTAATGAGTTCGGACGTTTGATATATTGATTCGGTATACACTCTATAGCAGGCCTTGTAACCCACAACATTATTTCAATCAGCGCACATCGCAATTCGGTTATTGTTGCTCGTCTCGACTCGACCGCAGTTTTCAACACTGCCCACCCCTTCTCTATAGTTCTGTTTGTTGAACGATTCTTTCATGGTGAAAATATCTCGTCAGTAAACTGAATACTTCTGTGTGCATTGTTCTCGCACTGGCAACGCAATGCTTTCGATTTTGTCTGGTGTTTTTGTTTCAAGACAAGAGTTTGCAACAAGACAAGTCACATGCTGTTTTTGCAGATATGTATTTCACTTAGCAAGATTTTCTGCTTGCGCAGTGGATTTCGACGAATTCGATCTTTCACGGCTTTGAGGGCTTATGGCGTTCCCCCAGTACGCGAACGGCCCGATTTCCAGGGGTGGTTTATTCCATCAGTTTTCTCAAATAACTGCACAGTTGGGGTGATTTCCAGTGGGCGCAACATCCGAATGCTTTTATCTTTCTCGTAGCCGCATTTAGGAAGGACAAGAAGGCGTTTTTCGAGCGAGTCCCATTCCATGATTACAAACAACTGTCTCCAAAAACTGTTGATGCAGTAATTTGGCATAAATGTCACTTGTCAAATAGCCGTGAAGTTGGAGTAGATGGATCCAATGGTTCTCGAGGCCAAGGACGCATCAAAAGTTATAGTCCAAAAATGTTCTAAATATTTAAAATTTTTCCTAATTTTAAGGAAAAACGAATCGTTCAAAACATAATGCCCCACATTTGATTTGAGGGTATATCCTCTTCCGTTTTCTTTAAACTTAAATTTCTTTTTTTTGTTTTTGGTTTTAAACTTATTGGTCTTACTTCAAGCCTATTGTTGTACTTGGTACAAAGTGTTCTTATGTAAGCAGCAGTCTTAAACCGAATTGAGATTGTGCACACACACACGCACACACACACGCACGCACTCGACATTAACACCATAAATTTTGTAGCCCCAAACTATGTCTGGCATTTCTGTTCTGCTGTATTTTTTTTTTACTTGTCGCTTGGTTTTATTTTGGCTTTGTTGTCTTTTGGCTGGCCAAGTGCAAGGGAAAGGGTCAGCTGGGGGAGCCCAGCAAAAGTGTTTCGCTTGCGAACAGTTGAAAGTGGCTTTGGGTCTTGCTGGCTGGCCGCATTTATATAGAGCAAAGTTGCAGCCGCAGCAGATTTCAAGTTTTTATCTGTATCTGACAATGGGGATGAGGCCGACTTTGGTTACTCGGTGGGAGCCACAGACATTTTAGGCAAGTGGCTTAGTTTTTGAGCTGCTTTTAATTTATATGACAGCAAAAGGTTGAGACGCAAACATAAGAGACAGAGGCAGCCATAAATTTCGGTACTTAATCAGCTGGCTGGCTAGGGCGGCGTATACGTAATGTGGTGCGAATTAACAGTGTGCAAAATACAATAAAAAGTTTTCAAGGACTCGGGCACAATAATGCAGACTTGTTTCAATGTCACGCAGCCTTCGCTGCCCACAACAACAACAACAACAACAACAATGAACACAACATGACCATAATTTTTCATTGAGCTGATGCGAACATAATCCCCCCAGACCCTTGCGCTCGGTTGAGCTGCCAACACAATGGAAACCGTGCACACCTTTAGAATGCACCGGAGTCGCTTGGGTGGCATCGGGAGCGCATTGTCAGTCCCATTAATGCTGATTACACGCTAATGTGCACAGCCATAGCCTGGTGGTCAACAGCTAACTGCTATGCTTCGCAGCGACTTAAAGTGGCAACTGCAAAGTTTTCATTTACATTCGAGAAGTGTTCCAGCCACAGTTGGTTGGCCCCGCCAGGTAGCGCCGGTCTCCAGGGATAATTATAATGCCATTAGCGTGTTTAGTCCACAATCAGATTTGTGTCCCACTTTGCCACCCGCTTAAATTGGCTGCGGTCGCGCGCTAATCCCGGCGAGCTGCCCCTTCTGTTCCAGTGCCGGCTTCATTCGCATGCAAATTCGAATGGAAAGTTAAATGTCTAGTGGCTGGGCGTGGCACTTGGACTGCTGGGCTGCCCGCGCCCCAACTATTTTGTCACGCTTTGCATATTGCAAAGAGCCAAAGGCTGCCGCATCCTGTAAAGCAATTTCAACTTTCCATTCGGGGACAGCGCAGTTTTTGTTGTTGATGTTGGTTTTCTGTGTTTTTTTTTTTTTTTTTGCTACCATCAACTCTTAGAGTGGATTGCATTAGTGTTGGGGAGATTTCCCTGTGCTAATTTAAGTTGCAGGCAAAGGACACGAAAGTAGGATAAGTAGGAAACTAGGAGGAGGGGCTAAAGTATTTTAACATCCCCTACCAGTGGGTCAAGTGGCAGTGTATGCTGAATTTATTTGAAATTTCGTTCTCTATTTTGAATGCTGTTTAAATATTTTAAATATAATTTTTTTGCCCAAAAATTTCTAGCACTTTCTTTAGCATGACTAACTATAAGAATACCCATAAACATGTCTAGTGTAAGAATAACATTGAAACCATCTAGAAGGAAACACTTGAGATGAAGGAAGGGTTGCTTTCAAAATCGATTCAGTACAATTCTGTAAGGTTTGTAGAAATACTAGAATATTCTATATTTATTTATATGTTTTTTCAAACGCATGTCATGGTTTAAGTTTTTTATTGCGATTTTCTTTTAAGATTAATATTTAACGCCCATTCGATTCTCCTTTTAACAAATGGTATCTTAATGAATTTGGTTACCGTTTGACGAAGGTATTTGCATATTTCTGAGTACTCATCCACAATCTAGTATTTTTATTTGAGTGTGCTTTCATATTAGTGCGTTCTTTAACTACTATGAAAGCACCTAAAAGTTGATAAATGACAAGTTCAATTAGTAGATTTTAAGCTTTAAATTAAAGTCAAATATCGATTAACGGATGTGTTAAAGGAAACATGCTGAACCTATTCAAGTGACGTGCAGTACATCTACTTTAATGTGGTCGGAAATGAATGCTTCTGGTCAAAAAGAATATACACTTTGATAAAGAATAAATCTATTTTTTTTTTGTTATATTAAATTTAAGGCTACAATTAAAATTGCGTCAATTTAAAGTAGCCAATCCGTGTTCTTTATGCAGTTTTGGTCAAGAAGTATTGGGCATTTATTTCTAGGATCAAGGAATGGGCAAAGATTGCCCAATTGTCTTATGAACGTTGGGGACTTTCAAACTACAATGGCGCTGGCGGTTAAAGCCGACAATTCCAGGAGTTTAAAGGCTATGAGCAAGCTTGATCGCAGGACAAATTTTGCAGTTTATGTCGTTCGTTAGCTTCTGCCGAATCAAACAGTTTCAGTTTACGCATTGGTCTCGTATGGACTTCACGGAAAGATGAAAAATTTATAATTTTTTTCTTAACCTTTTCGTTTGCCTATTACCCCCACTTGTAAACAGTGTGACCTTTCGTACAAAAACTAAAAATCCCGAACCGATAACATGCATAGCTGTACCGTTCCCACCATTTGGTAAATGCAAACAATTATATCCTGTCAGAAGTGCTTAAGCAATTCAGTTCGCTTCTAGCTGTTGTGCTGTGCACGTCATGGGAACTCAACTGTCCTTCTTATTATTTTTTCATTCCTTTTATACCAACTCTCAACCTTGCCTCGGTTGAATTGTATTTTCTTAATATATGTTTTTCTACAAATGATTAATTCTTTTACATTACATTACATTTTTTACCATGTTAAGCGTTTTCTGATCCAGCAGACGCAGCATTTATGTTCTGCATTTGGGTTCGTTGCTCGGTGGCAAATGTCTTTTAATCAAATTCTTTTCCAAGTGAATTACTGTCGGTGCTTTTGAATGAAATTATTCATAATTGGTGGTAGACACATTAAAATTTCACCGAAGAAAGAGAGTGGGTAAATGTTATTAGATTCGGGTCATAGGGTCAAAGCAGCTCTGAATTTCTATTCTATATCCAAATTCGTATCCAACTCTATATTAAGAACCTATTTACAAAAGTCCAAGTTCCTTGCATAAGTAACTTCTGAGATATGGTCTAAGCCAGCACCATAATACCAATCTTCTAAACAAATTTTAATTTCTTATTATATTGTGCAGCAGGGACTAAAGCATTCAATAATTCTGACCTTATCGGGCACTATTTTAAAAAAGTATTACCTTCTTTTTATTTATTTTAATTGTATTTTATAACAAAATGTTTTATTGATAAAAATCATAACATTTAGGGCCAATTTTTTATCTTCTAAATAGCTCCTATGTGTCAGATAAACTTAGATTTTGCTCTGTTATTTGTTGGTTTATGTGACGGATAGCTCTATGTAGAAGATTAGAAAACTGTTCTAAATTTGATTGCTTTCTTAATTTATAACATGTGCAGCGCAAGGTTACTGGGAAACTTATCGACAGCAAGTTATTGGTTATCGATTTAATAGCAGCAACAGCTAAGAAGAATCTGCGGAAAATAAAGTTTTTCTGGACCCTGCCCGTTACATGCAGGAAAGATGCAAAAAGTTGCGGTTGAAAAAAGAAAATAAATTGGCAAATAAATGGTTTTGGAAACCATCGTGACCATTAATTTAATTTTTTCTTTAATTTCCAAGAAATGGCAAAAATTTTACGCTTCAGGTGCATGTGTGGTTGTTTCGCGCAAAGCAATTGCAGTGAGTATGGGACTAGCGCTTATTGTAATTGCAGCAACAACTTCGTACAAGCCCGTCTTCTCTTTCTCTCATATGCCTCTTTTGAAATTGAAGGCAACAACAATTCGTATGCTCGTTAATTTTGTGTTTGCCGTATGTCTCAGACAGCAACAAGCACACACACGCATCATTAGGCGATAATCGGTTTTCTCTTTTGTTTTCTTGTGGATGTTAATGATTCAAAAAAAATTGTTCTTTTTGTGTTAGTGATTACGCTAGCATTAAGTGCTGGTGGGCACCCCTAAAGGGTATGATTAAGCAATGGCAGATCGTTGATATGTGCATTAATTACAATTTTCTTCTTTCTTTCCAAGCCGCTATCTGAGTGCTTCTTGTTAGGGCCAACTTATGAGGCTCGAGCGATATGTACATTAGTGGATTATCATTTTAGTAAAATGGCTTCCTAGAAAAGGATTCTCCGCCACACACATGTCAGTTGCCAGCAAAATTAAATGGCCAGATTCCATGAAATGCGTGGCAACTTGCCCAATTGCTCCTTGCTCTGGAAAGTTCTCCAGATGATTTTAGCCGACTTTTGCTTCCATGTTTTTTAGTTGTTCCTAAAATTCCATGACCTTCTGAGATAAATTTATCAGCTGTTTGACAAAAAATCGAGTTGGCAGGGTCATGTTCATTCTCAAGTCTTTTTTGTGGTGCCTGGTACCAGGCTCTGTGAATTTTCTAAGCGTCTTTTCTAAGAATATGTTCAACATTTCAGTTAAAAGCAGTGACAGTTTTTCAAGGCTAGATCGACTCAGATTTAATCTTGAGTATATACTTTATGGATAATGAAATTAATCCTTAAGTGCGTTGCATAACTTTGCAAGTGAATTATAAAAAAAATTAATTGCACAATCATGAAATTCATTTTCTTTGACAATTATACGCAATTTTAGTGTCATGTCCCGCAATCCCCCCCAGTCCCAGGCTCTGCTCTGTCTGTGTGACCTTTGGCAGCTTCTGCCTAACCTTTAGCATGACTTCATCTAACATTTGCAAGTGGAATTTTTTTGGAACAATTCACCCGCTTGTCAAGGACTGGCCAAATTTAAATTAATTTATTTATGGATAGAAATGAACAATTTTCTTTTTGAATCTAATAAAATTGGTACAGATTGAAGTGAAGGTCGCTTCGTATATCTTGTGCCTCTAACTCTCTTCCGACTAGTGCACTTGCAGTTCCCTCTCCGCATTGGCGACCTTTGTCTGAACTTCAAGGATTTTTATTTATTCGAGTGCTCGCGCCAAGAATAAATGCCGACTCCGTTGGCCTGGAGGGAGTCCAACTTATTTTCGTGTGCCAACGCACAGAAATCTTCCACTCGATTTGCACATCATCCAACTTTGCCGTTGCCAAAACTGCCAGTGTATACCTGGCTGGGACGGAGCGCCACCCTTTTGGCTGGTGTTTGCCATAACGCATCACCAAGCGCGCTGCACAAAAATAAATTCCCCAACTTGCCCGATGAACTTCGCCGGCGGCCTTTGTGTGGGTTCCTTCGCTCACACTATGTTAAAATTAGCATATGACGCCAGCGTCGACGCCAAACTGTTGATTCAGTGTCGAGTGGCAAAGGAGCGACCTTATCGTTTTAACATTTTCACACACAAAATAGCCCTGCCTCGGCCCGGCTTGGGTTCCTTTTGGGCCACCTTGTGGCGGCTGGGTGCGCGCACATGGATTCATTCAACTTTACGCTAATGTCACATGCTTTGATTACAGCAGCGTGAAATTTTATTGATTGGCCAGCTAACGTCACATGATGAGACAGCCAGGCAGCCAGGCAAGTCCTGGCTAAAGGAAACCGGACGCGGACGCTGAATCGATGAGCAAGCAGAAGGCAATATTGATGACAGCATTGGCACAAAAAATAAACACGGGAATGGATGCTGAGCAAGCAGATAAACGTGGCAATACTCTGAAAATAAAAATTGGGAAATGAAGCAAGACATAAAGCCTTCAGTGTTGCCACATCCAAAATGGATCAAAATGAACAAGTGTCAAGACCCGAGATGCTACTCTTGCAATTCCTAGAATTAAGCTTAATTGGTCGGCAGCAGCTGTGTGACATCTGAAGGAGCTACTTGACTGTATATATTCAGGTGTCATATGTAGTTGATTTTGGAAAGTAACCGTTACCGGTTTCAAAACTTGCCTAATATTGTTTTTTTTTTTTCATTAATAAAGCCCATTTCTAACTTTCAGCTTTGATCTGGAAAAATATCAAACTTCAAATAACCACCCTTCATATAAAATTTCAAATATCAAGCCATATTGTTACATTCGTTATGCTCGTAGGGTACAAAATTGGTTTGTAGCTTCGTATTTAGCTTCAATATTTAATCGAACTATCGATATAGGGGATACTCGATATTTTTACAGACGATATTTTAGATAAAATTACTATGGTCACATTGAAATCGGCCGTTCGGTGCATTTGTATAGTTTCAATAATTGATTTTGGCCAGCACTTTGATAAAATGTGAAAATGATGCGGCAAGACCGTTAAATTGGTAAAACAACCGACTTGAAATCGCACCTTAGAACTTATCATTTGGAAAATGCAATTCGCAGCATCATAACAATGCCATATTGTAACCGTTTTCCGGAATTGCAATCACTTGCTTACAATCAAATGTGTACAAACATGGGCAATGTATATCAGCGGTGGGCACCAAAATCAAAAGAATGCCAAAGTTTTTTGTCTTCAAACTTCAACTTCCATCAATCTTTGAGCAGCACAGTCCCGAATCTGAGGGACAAGAGGTTTTTTTGGTACAATATTTATTACATAATTAAAATCACTTTGCCAATGTTTGAAAGATGGATAGATTTCGATGGAACGATCACGTGCATTGGTCATTAGTGATCATATGGTGTATTTATATGTATAAGCTTTAGAAAACAATGATACTATCGATATTTTTAAACTCGATATATAATACATCGATATTATAAATTTAGACTTTTATCGATTTTGATATTTTGAGCAAAACCGACAACCCTACTCCTATTGTCCGTACGCAGATTTAATATGTTACAATTTTTTATAAGTTTTTGGTTCAAAATGACGCAGAAATGGCCAGGCAATGGTTCCTTACCTCCTTGACATTTGTCCCGTTATTCCTCTTGAAACCCCATTAAAGGTAATCTATAAAAAAAAAATACAAACACTTGGGCTTTTGATGAAAAGAAAGGGTTGCTTCAAGCTCGGTTTAAGCGTGAAATTTTAGTTATATTTCGTTGTAGTGGAGGACACGTTCAATTTTCCTGGCATTTGTATTAATAACTTTAAAAGTTTTGCTTAATGGATCTAAAAGCCTTAAATTGATTTCGTTTCTAAGGGATTGGTACCTAACAATTGTGGCAACCTGCTAAGCTCAGGTACATAGACATTGAAACTAAAGTTTCAGGAATGTCAAATAGAAAACCCGAGCATTATATAGGTATGCATTGGCATTGTCACAATCTCCGATAGAAGAATTCCACGAAAGCTTTTGTGTTCTAAATGGAAATTCTGAATGTTAGTTCTAAAAACTTTTTACAAGTTTTAAAAGATGTTTTTTTGAACTGTTTCTTAAAGAAGTGACACCATCCTGTACCATGAGTGGTCCGTTAGTAGCTAATATTTACCATTGAATGTCACAGTCAAACTGGCAAAGTTTCTATATCTGGGCACTGACTCTGATAAACGTTCAAGCGTTGAATTTCACTTATAATGTCCTTCACACTGAATGCACGTGTGTGTGCCAGGATTTTGCCGCCTTCACGACCATATTAACTGTCGCTGACGGTGCTCATGCCGCCGCTCTCCCTTCCCGCTGTAGTTTGTGTATGTAGTTTTATCTACAGCCCCACTTGACAGCTCGAGATTTCACTTTTCCGTGCCCGTCCTTGCGCTTGGGCTGCCTTCTTCTGATTGCTTACAATGTGCCCGCCTCGCTCGCTCGCTCTCCTCATTTGTCGATGTGTGTTTTCTTTTTTTATTTACCAAAATCCCTCGCATCGTTGTCGTCGCTAAAATTGAATTGAAAATGCTTCAGCTTCAATGGCAGGCAAACGACAGGCAATCTGTTGAGTCCTCCTCTGATTCTGATTGAATAAAGACCGAGCAGAACGAATACGCGAAATGCGCTTGGATGGGTGCGTCAATGAATCCTGACTGAATGCTGCTCGCAGATATAATGATAATTTGTTAAACGACATGGTTCTCCATGGGCATTATCTGACAGTTGTGAAAATTTTAAGCCGATTACTTTACATATTTGATGGCTGGCTTGGATGGTTCTACGAGAATATGGAAGTATCAATGGCACATGGGATGTCAGTATCTTTGCTTGTTAGCCAGTTATTGATATGTTTATGTTTCCATTTATACCCTCGCATTTTGTTTGCCAATTAGCGTTCAAATCGATAGAAAACAACTTCATTCGTCATAAAGATAGGCAAATACACAATTCTCGACACAAATTGGAGGCTGTAAAAATCAAAGCTGCTCCACATTTGAGCGTACTGTCGTGGGTGGATCAAGCAGTATCAGTGTTTCCATATTTACTTTTGGGAAAGCTGGTCGAGTTACCGGTTTGAAATCGCAAAAACTTTGCGGAAGTGAAGTAATACACATAATTTTGTTCTATTCTTTTTTTTCCAAGTATTTCGATCGATTTGTTGAGACCATTTCATCTACATATGTCGATTCTAAAAGCTACAACGTTCTCAACTAGTAATTTTTTTTTTGTCCCGGCAAGAGAGTTTCAGTTGACACGTAAATAGAGAGTCAGAGATTTCCGGATATTTCTTTTTCTACCCTCGTCCGGAAATTTAAATTACATATCTTATTTGATACAAGTACGAAAGGTTTAGAAACAGTACTGAAATTCGTGTATCAATCTGAAAAGGCAAATTTCAAGCTCAGATCAAATGATCTTGGAACGAGATCGAATTAAGTACGGAATGTAGCACAGGAAAACCGAGATTAAGACAATCTCTCACCAATTCAGTGATTCCAAATGGGCAACTTTCAACTTTCCAGCCAACAATTTAATATATAAATAAAACCTTTTCCATTTCAAATATAAGCAAAACGCTTATCTGACATTTCAAAATGCCTAATGTGATTACAAGACATGTTTTTTAAGCCACACGTCAAACACGTTTTGCCAATGGGTTAAAAAAATGATTTGTAATTCATTTGTATGCGCTTTCTATTATTAAGTAATGAAATATATATTAAATGAAATAAGCAAGCGCTTTAAACATTCACATCAAGTTTTCTGTAGTTCTTTTTATTAGTAGTAATAAACAAAAATTAATATTAAATAAAATTTTAGATTTTTTTTAATCTAATGTGCTTTTGTTAACCATTTTAAGATTACTGAAAGTGCTGCAAGTCGCGGTTCCAGCCCAGCATGAATGTTTGCTTTTTCCCCAACTCGACTATCATTTACCCGATCTTCACCATTCCTTCGGGAGATCGATAAATAATACTGATTACTAAATTTGTCCAGATGGTAATAGCCTTCTATCTTCAGTGGAAGACATGACTTTTTTTTATCAAAATTAAATTTCGATGCATACCTATAAAGCCTCTAACTCTTGCCATCGCTGAGATCTCTAAAAAAAATTGAATATTTGTTACATCAGCCCTCGTAAATATAGTTCAATATATAATATGTACCAATGCACCTAAGCAAGCAATTCTTTTAGCACCAAATGGGTAAACATAGAAATGAGATACACATATCATAATATCGAATCAGTACTTGTATCTACTAGTTATTTGATTAGCACAATTACGATAAAAAACGCACCAAACAGTTTGAACAACAAAATTAGAGGAAAGTTAACTTCGGCTTGGCCGAAGTTCGAATACCCTTGCAGCACGTTATTCCAACTAATTTGAAGGTCATATCCACTGAAAACAAAAACGTTTTTCTCAATAAGATTACTTTTCTGACTCTCCTTTTTTATGACAGCTATACTATATAGATGTCCGATTTCGACCAAATTTGGCAGAATCATGGAGAAGCATTAAAAACTAGTAAATGCAGAGTTTGGAGACGTTTGCATTAAAAACAAAAAAGATTTTTTTACTAGAACTAGTTTTCGACCGATCGTTCCTATGGCAGCCATATGCTATCTCTTCCGTCAGTTTTAAAGCTATAGCCACCAAACTTTGCACGAAGTCTTCTGTTACAAATACGATGCATATTTGTCGGAACCGGCCAGATCGGATGACTATAACATATGGCTGCGGATCGGTCGATAAACTAGTTTTAGTGACTAAAACTTTTTTGTTTTCAAAGAAAACGCCTCCAAAATTTGTATTTCTTAGTTTGCTATACTTTGCCATGATGGCACAGAGATTGGTCGAAATCGGACATCTATATTGTACATCTGTCATAAAAAAGTAAATTCAGAAAATTAGTCTCAGTGGAAATGTTCTGCAAATTAGTTAGAAAATCGAGCTGCAAGGGTTTTAACTTTTCTCTATTTTTGTACCCTTACTTTTCTATGACCGCTATACCATATAGACTTAAGCGTATTGACCAAATTTGGTGAAATCATGAACAAGCATTGAATACTTATATATACGAAGACTGATTCTGACGATTCCATTCAATACAGAAAAGGATTGCTCACTAAAACTTTTACCGAATCATCCTTCCATCAAGCTAATTAAAATATAATTTCCTAATGTGTTTGGAAATTAACATTTTTTTCTTAAATAACACAAGAAAGTCTTCTACAGCATAGTACGATTGTTTCATATTCAATTTATCTGCATTTAAAGTTTTTGGCAACTTATAAAAAAAAATGTTAAGTTGTGTTAAACATTTCGGGCCACTGTGCGTAATAAAGACACTCCATAGAGAAACTGAGAGAGCAAGAGAGAGCACACAGACCGTCAGCAGGGTTGTCGAGCGTTGCAGCAGTAGGTACAAGTTTTAGCAGTGCTCAAGTTAAACATTTATATTAATTTGTTCAATTGTTATAAAAAGTGCGCAATTAATTCAAGAAATTCAGTGGTGTAACTTCATAATGGAAGCCCTTAAAATGTAATTGGATATCAAATACTTTTACTTTTCCATAAACTGGTCTGGCAACCCAGTTCGCTCTCTCTCTCTCACCTACCGCACACGTCATCAGCTGAGCAGCAACAATAACAACAGCCTACTTTCGTCATCAGGCTGCGTGCATTTGTATTTCAGTTTTAAATTTTTAGTGGAGCCGCAAATACAAATTTACAGTTGTTTTTATTTTCATTTGTTTTATTTTTGTAGCGTTGTCCCAATAAATTGCAAGTGCACCCAAAACACGTGCAAGGTGGCCAAGAAGTGGCGCCTATATTTAGCAGACAGCCGGAGCCGTGGTGAGAGGAGGCGTGACGTGCGCTGACATTGATTCACATTCGCACTGGCGGAGAGAAGCGAACAAAAATAAAACGAGGAAGCCTCCTACATACGTGCATATAATAATTTGCCACATTATCAGCTGTTCAGCTGTTCGCTGGCGCGTAAGCAAAAATTTTATTACTAATTGTGTGCGCCAATACATTCCCCGAGCGCCATCCAGACCCAGCAGCAGCGACAGCAGCGGGAGCAGCAGCACTGGAAGCAGTCGTACACAGACAAGCAGCAGCCTCAGGCAGATCCAGTGCATTTAATCAAAATACAACCTTGGTGTTGTGTAATCGCATAGTGGAAAAATCAAAGCGGACCGGCAAACAACATGAGTAGCCCAGCTAATCCCGCCAAGAAGTCACCGAAGGCTATAGCCTTCCTGTTCGGTGGCCTGTCTGGTATGGGTGCCACCTTGGTGGTCCAGCCATTGGATTTGGTAAGTCGCTCCCTTTCACCTCTTGGTTACCTCTCTTACACTCTCGCACTGTCTCGCACAGGTGAAGACGCGCATGCAAATCTCTGGAGCAGGCAGCGGGAAGAAGGAGTTCCGCAACTCATTCCATTGCATCCAGACGGTGGTCAGTCGGGAGGGTCCTTTGGCCTTGTATCAGGGTATTGGAGCGGCTCTGTTGCGGCAGGCTACCTACACCACGGGTCGTTTGGGCGTATACACCTACCTGAATGAAGCATACAGAGAACGCTTTCAGCGTGATCCGAATCTGCTGGGCAACATGCTCATGGGCATGATTGCTGGCGCTAGTGGAGCCTTCATCGGCACTCCAGCCGAAGTGGCTCTAGTGCGCATGACCTCAGATGGCCGCTTGCCGTTGGCGGAGCGGCGCAACTATACGAATGTGGCCAATGCTTTGATTCGAATCACCCGGGAGGAGGGTCTGACCGCACTTTGGCGCGGCAGTTTGCCCACAGCGGGACGCGCCATGGTGGTCAACATGACCCAGCTGGCTAGCTACTCGCAGTTCAAGAAGTATTTCCGCGAGGGCCCACTCCAAATGCAGGAGGGCATCAAGTTGCACTTCTTTGCCAGCATGTTGAGCGGTCTGCTGACCACCATGACTTCTATGCCGCTGGATATAGCCAAGACGCGCATCCAGAATATGAAGATGATCGATGGCAAGCCGGAGTATCGTGGCACAGTGGACGTGCTGATGCGCGTGGCAAGGCAGGAGGGTGTGTTTGCCTTGTGGAAGGGATTTACACCCTACTACTGTCGCCTAGGACCGCACACAGTGTTGACTTTCATATTGTTGGAGCAGCTGAACCAGGGCTATAGAAAGTATGTGCTTGGTGTGGAGAGAGGTAGCTCGGGAATATAGTTGGAAACCATACCGAGCGAAGGACGATGTGAGTGTACATAGAAGGGATATAACCAACGTAGGGCATTTAAATGCCGGCAATTCCGGTGACAATATTACAAGTTTTCATATGTCGATGTTTGGATAGTTTGTATGTCTATTTAAGTGAAAAGTTGACTCAATAAAGCACAAAATCGAAAACCTGTTGCGTGCAATGAAGTGTTTGTTCGGGTGAAGTCATGCGGCAATATGCAATATGTGATTATTGCATAGTAAATGTGATAAATGGACAGCGAACAAACCTGATTCCAACCAAGCATACATGCATACACACATACATATGAAGTATTTCGTTTTCAGCCAGCCACCGTTTGCTAATTATGGCCCTCTGATAGCGTTATCGCTTCTTAGTCCGGTGTTGTTTCTGCTATAGTTTTACTGAGCAAAGTAGAAATCCCATCACCACCACCACCACCCATGACACCGAAGCTTTGCTTTGGCCGTTGTATCGTTAATAATACGCTTCCATTGATAAGCACATAACGATAACCTTTACTACGGGGCATTTCTGCTGTTGTTTGTTACACACTTTTGGCATTGAGTTAAAGCAAAAAATAACTGGAATTTTCATCATGAAGTTCACTGCAAAAAAAAAACACAAAGATCCGAATTTTTTCTGATCCGCGGTATATATCTAGTAATCAGTATTATTTGTGTATTCGCCGAAGAAACGGTGACGATCATATGAACGAAGGGCGAGATATATTGAAAACAAACATTAATGCTGGGCAGCACCGGCGATGGGCAGCACTTTACACACCTTAACACTTAGTGTGACAAATATAAACTTTGGGAGATACAGAGTAGGTTGGATTTGGGCTTCACTAACTTGTTAAGTGTTAGTTTTAGTTGATACTTGGGGCTGGAACAGGTTGAGGTTCTTGGTTTAGTTTAATTGATATTACATTCAGGGCTACAAACCTCCTAAAACCCGGATGCGGAGCGGTTTTAGAAGGTCGCTGAACCGAGGATCACTCATCATTTTTGTTGTGTGTTAATTTAGAAAATACTTTTGAAAGTTGAAAGAGAATTACTCTTTTGTTCATGAAAGTCTGGAGTCTTGATGTTTATATATATAAAGATTGTGCTTTGTTTAACACTTAAACTTTAAGTTAATCATTAATAAGTCTTCCTCTTTGCTCAGGCCCTCTCAAAGTTTGTGTAAAGTGCTGCCCATCGCCGTTGTGGCAGGGGTTGCCCAGCATAGCTGTTTGTTTTCCTCAGAACTCGACTATCGCTCGTCTGATCTTTACCAATCCTTTGGGGAATTGATAAATACTACTGATTACTAAATATTTCTGGAAGGTGCGGGCCTTTTAACTGCAAAACAATGGGAGATATGCGTTTTTTTTTTTTCAAATTTCGGAGGCGGTCGGCGGAGTAGCAATTATTAAAAACAATCTGGAGCTGCTTGCCTGGTTGTAAGAAGCAAATGTATGCTCATACGGACTGGCGCCATGGCTATATGACACGGCTGTTGATGTTTATCAAGAATACAAATACTTTATAGGGTCGGAGATGCTTCCTTCTGTTTGCTACATTTATTTACACAAACTAAATATACACAGACCTTCGGTACAGACTGTAAAAATAGATTTGATCGGGAACATTGAATTGAATTTGTTTGTACAACACATGCTTGATGCAAGCAGATACCTTAAGCTAGTACGAAAGACTTGGAACAATTAAAAGCTAATTGTATCAATCCGAAAATACTTAATTTTAGTTTGATATAGCTCTCAAATATCGAAAAACCAATATTCGAATCTATTCTCACGTTTTTGGTTTCGGAAAAATATATGGAATAATTTCAAACAATTTGAATTTGCTTAAAAATTTATATTAATGGTATTTACTTGCCAATCTTCAAGTCTTATGCTCTTTAACCATTCCGTTTCAGTGATTCTCCAGCAAAGCTTGGCGATAATTAACTTTTAACACTCATTTACCCATGGCCAACTCCACACCAAGTTGCCATTTATCACCGCAATAAAAAAAATAAGCAAAATATGCCTTAGGCCGAAAACTTAATTTTATATATTGTTTTCCCCTTTAGTGAAATGTAAATTCTTTTATTTACTACAATTTGAACATAAAGAGAATCGCGAGAATTTATTTAAAAAGTTTTTTATTATGGCCCTAAGTTTGTTAACTAAAGCGTAACAGTGGCCCGGATGCCCAAAGTGCCGGCTAAAGTAGGGGGTCAACAGGAAGCAAGAATTATTTCCCATAAAAGCCACAAGCAAGAATCGCATATTAAATTTATATAATTCGACTTTGTGGAAGGGGAAGTGGCTTGGCTTGAAGGCTTCCTGCTTAGTGCCAGGATACTGAAGTACTTACCATATATTTGCTGGGACATGTCTGGGCCCCTGCTAACAAATCATAACTTTATCTCGTAAATAAATAAGCAAAATCGTTTGACCACAAGATGCGCATGTCGTTTATAATCGAAAAATAAAGTTATGCTGCATAGTTAAAAATTTGAGCAAACGTCAGTTGCGTATACTTAATATTCTGTGGACACAGGAGCATCTTCGGCTGCACTTGAGGATAATTAAAGACTCTCGGCAACCTCTTGGCTTTGCCTGAAGAGCTCCACTGGAATCCGTTTGAGGTCTTTTCTTTTTGGCTTTATGTATGCAACCATGCGGGCTTCCCCCTCCATCAGCTCTTTGAGTTGAAAGGCTTTAAGCGAGTTTGCTGCCGCACACAGACACGCATTTCGTATGCGACGATAAAAACCGCAAGCGCCAGCCATTGAGACCATCGATGAGAAATCCTTTGGCACATGGGGAATCTATTTAACATGCATTTTTAATTAACACTCAAAACACTCGAAGAGAATGGTGAACGGGTGAGAGCGGGGCGCTGGGAGGAGGAAGAGGGAAAGACAGAGCCGTGTAAATGTAATTAATTGAAATTCGTTATTGGGCATACAAACAAACCCCCACTCCCCGCGGACATTCACACACACACACGCACACATTCAGCTAGAATCCAATGGCAGGACAACCCAAACAAACCACACCGATATCTTCGCATTTGGCGCGCTGAAAATTCGCTTAGATTTTCGTGGAATTCTTTGGCCCGGCCAACGGGCATTTACCACAATTGTTGGACGGCCAGTTTGGGGTATCCGTGGGGTATGTTGGGGGTATATTGATTTCTTTATGCCACTGAAAAGATCTTCTGATTCTGAGCTGAACTGAAAAATTTAGATAAAACTGTTGCATAAGTTTTCGGAACACTGCAGCATGTTTCAGGCGAAGACGCTATCAGAATAGCTGCAGAGATAGCACCACGCATGAACATTTATCAAGAGACAGTAATTATCTTTGTTAGCAACCGAGTGGAGATAAGAATTATGCACTCGTTTGTGGTCAGTTCCAAATACTTTCTAAAGAGCACGGAAGCGCTGGATATACTAAGCACGATGAAGTCATAGCCTTTCTACTGATAAGATATTGCTAATCTAGGGGGACTTAATGCAGAGTATACTCTGGTAATATGCCTGTATATTTAAATACAAGAATACTTATAAGTGTAACAATATGATTACAATTTTCAACTTAGTTGAAATCAATCAACTGAAAGCTATAGTTGAAAATGTACATAATTGTTTTGGCCCCTCTCTGCTAACTGCCAAGTGGTTAAGTCTACATTTTTTACTCGGATTTGGTCGCCTACGCTGGCTAGTGCTTGATAGTCGTGCGCGCTAATATGCAGACGTCCGTGAATTCAGCCCGCAAGGCTTAAATCCCTCCGTAAAATTAAAGTAAAGTTTTTGTATGCCAACTCACAAATAATTACAGCTTGGCAAAAGAATGGGTGTGATTAGGGTGCTTGGTCGTGTCTACCATTTCCTTCCCCTTCCCTGAAAATATTTTTTTTGTGTTTTTTCAAATTCTTTGAAGAATTTCTCAAAATGAACCGCCAAAGACGAATATACAATGTTTCTCTGAATAAAGAGCAATGACGCTCTGAATAATTAATGAGTCGGGTAAGATGTGTGTGTTTTTTTTTGGAACACATTTTTCCTCTCTAAGTTTTCGGTTCATTAAGGTATCATTTGGTCGTATACCAAGCAACAGAAAGGAGTTGACTTGTTTTGGATTTTCGAATTTGGGCGAATTGATTTTGGTATTTAATGCGCTTGGGGAGGGTCCTACAAACACACACACACATCCACACGCACAAGCGAAGGACGCAGATGTTTGGGCCTGGGCAGGCCTTTTCTCTCTCTGGTCATGGCTCATAACTCATCGCTTTCAGTTAACTGGTTGGTTGGTTGGTTGGTTGGTTGGTTGGCGTTGGCGTTGTTTTTCTGCTGCTCTTTTTGTTACGCTAATTGCAATACGATGCTCAGGCGGCCCTGGGCGACAAACTAATTGCTTTAGCAAAACATTTGAAACGCGCAACTTTTTCAATTTATATATATTTAGCGCTGTCCCGTCCTCGAAGTGCTGCAAAATATTCTATTATATGGATACAGATTCATCATAAGCAACGACAATGCAATTTTCATGCTTGCCTCATCTGCTGCCGGAGAGGGGTCGCAGGGAGCCAGACATACGCGCGCCAGCGGAAACGGAAATGCAGAACGACTGTTCTGTACTGTTCTGCTCAGTTTTTCTCTGTTTTTCCGCCCTTGCAACCGTCGCCAACCCAAATTTCCTTTTGCCACTTCCGTTTTCCCATTAGACCTCGTGTACACAGAAAACGTTAAACTAGTGCTCGAGATTTAGTTCGGCAAACTAGAAAGTAGACAAGAGGAAAACTTTCGTGGCGGTTGAAACTTTTAAATTGATTAGTATGTGGACAAGGAGGCCGAGCTGCGGATGGACGGTGCATCTTTAGGCAAGTGGCTGCATTTCAATTAGCTGCTTTAAACCAATGCTGAGCACCGGGTCCGGGCACGTTTTATGTTTATGGCGATGAAGGTAGAAAGTTTAGGGGGCCTGTCGTCGGATGCTCGACGCCGCAAAGTTGCAGAGTTAACAAAGTGTTTTTTATTTTATTTTTGTGGTACTTTGGTCTGGTTTTGGCTTTCGTTTTGTTTGCTTAAATTCAAAAAGAAAAATTATGAAAATTGTGATTTTTAGTAGATAAACTGGTTTAGTTTTATAATTCAGCTCCCAGTGAGTGTACAGTGGGCGAAATGGTAGAAAATCATGATTATTTGTTTTCTTGTGAAATTCCACCGACTCTTTTTGTGCCCGTCTGTTTCTATGCTATCTCCTCCGTCAGTTTTAAAGCTATCGCGACCAAACCTTGCACGAAATCTTCTAGTACAAATACGCTGCATATTTGTCGGAATCGGCCGGATCGGATGACTATAACATATGGCTGCCATAGGAACGATCGGACGAAAAACTAGTTCTAGTAAAAAAATCTTTTTTGTTTTTAATGCAAACGTCTCCAAACTCTGCATTTACTAGTTTTTAATGCTTCTCCATGATTTTGCCAAATTTGGTCGAAATCGGACATCTATATAGTATGGCTGTCATACTAAAGTAGAGTCAGAAAAGTAGTCTTATTGAGAAAAACTTGTTTGTTTTCAGTGGATATGTCCTTCAAATAAGTAAAAAAAAAACGTGCTGCAAGGGTATACAAACTTCGGAAGAGCCGAAGAGTTAACTTTCCTCTATATTTTTAAGTTTTGTAAATGTTTGAATGGTGTTGTCGAGTTAATGGAATAGGACTTCTGTCCTTTCTGCAAATGCGGCATTTAATTGCTAATCAACTTCACGATGCATTTCTCTTGCCTTCCATTCTATAAGAATATCTATGGCGTTTTTAGATGACACTTTGACTTATATAATTTCCATATTATAAGTTTGTACATTTCTATAAGGAATGGTTCTGCCCTATCTTGCGATGTGGTAGATATTTTTCATCCAAGTTACAAGCTCGAAATGAAAACAAAAGGCTTTAAGAGAGATAAGCTGTGTCGTTCTCTGTGTTATGTTCTCTAAGTCACATAGGCCGGGCACTGCCTGACACGCAACTTTTCCATACGATACGAAGTGCTCAGATCTATTTATGTATATATCAAAATAAACAAAACACGCACATTTTAAAAAGAAATGTAATGGAATCAGAGCCATTTCAAGCATACGAACTTAACGGTGGCACCGTGATTGCCATAGCTGGTGCTGACTTTGTTACAATCGCCAGCGATACACTTTTGACGTCTGAGTCCCATATCCATACGCGTGCGCAGAGTAAGCTCTTCCAGGTGACCCCTTTGACTGTATTGGGTGCGGTTGGCAGCTGGTGCGATGTCCTGGAACTATCAAAGATTATCGAACGGGAAGCTCTCAAATACGAATTGAACAATTTTAAAAAGATTAGCACAAATGCCGCGGCTCAATTTCTCTCCGTGACCATGTACGCCCGACGCTTCTTTCCGTATTATGCCTCAACTATATTGGCTGGCATTGATACAGATGGCATGGGTGCAGTCTTTGGCTATGATCCTTTAGGACACTATGACCGTGTACCGTATAAAATTGGCGGCACTTCAGCCGGCATCTTACAGCCATCAGTTGGATATCTCATATCGAAATTGCCAAAGGATCAAATCACTGATTTCACCAAGGATAAGGCCGTCGAAGTTATCGAAGATGTTTTTGTAACAGTTGCAGAAAGGGACATAACTACGGGTGATACACTGATCATCAATATCATTACTAAAGATGGCATCGAGGTTAAAACGATGAGATTGCCGCAGGACTAAGTTACAGTTAAGTTGGGTTTTAAAAAATATTCAAGAATTTGTTTGGCATTTTCTTTCGTTTTGTGTGTGAAGTGGGACGGGAAAAGGCTTTGTAATTGTCTAATAAAGTTTGTGTATTTTACGTGGTTAATTAAGCAGAGAATGTATTAAATCAATTTCTGACGGCCACTAAAAGCAGTCAAAGTATGATACCGAATATAAGCAAAGTCTTTATTAACGTTTTTATATAAATGTTAAGGGTGAAAAGTTGATAACACGAAATGCAGCTCTGACAACATTGAATATTTTGAGTTAGACAGAGACTGAGGATGAGAGAAAGTCTTACAATCTTGCCAAAGTTGATGTAACCCATTTCCAAAAAAGTAAACTTCTGGTTTGGGGTTGTTATCGAGAGGTCATAAATTTATCAGTTCCGGTTCTAGACACCCTAAAAAACCGGAAAGTTGCTCGGAACTGGACCGTTTGAAAGATTTTCTTTTAATTTAGTTAAGCCTCCTAAAAAACGGGAGGGTACACTTCAGGACTTCAGTTCAATTTAGTCTCTGATTCACGAACCGATCTAAGAGGAATGGCTGCCGAGCCGAGAGCTGTGGCTCACGAGCCGAGAGCTATTGCTCACGAGCCAAGCGCTATGGCTCACAGCTCAGAGCCGATAGCTTTGGCTCACGAGCCGAGAGCCGGTTGATGGCTCACGGCTCTCAAGTTGCGGCTCTCGGCTCTGAGCCAGAAGCTGTGGCTCACGAGCTGTGAGACGTTTAGTGCTGCCGGCCCTCGAACAACAGCTTTCGGCTCTGAGCGAGAGCCGAGAAGAGGCAGAGCGCGCGGATCGCTCGTGAGCAATTCCGAACCCTGCTTATAGATGATTAAAAAGAGATTACTGTCATGTGCGATTAAAAGAAAGCCGAATATGGCAAATACTCATGAGTACTCAAAATTTGATTCATTGTAACAAGACTTTAAAAAGATTTGCAAATGACTCGAAAATGGCTCGAAACTGTTCATGAGAAAGGGTTAAAGTCGGCTCTTCATTTTCTCCGAACGCATTTATGACTGTTTTAATCAGATTGAGGACTCGAAAAAGACTCGAATGTGATCAAAAATTGCACAAGTTTGCTGGGGTATGATAGGCATGTTCTTTGAACCATCAAAAGGAGTCGAAAAAGACTTATCAATGTGATTTTTATGAAAATGATATCTTGAGCATATTGAAACATGAAAGGAATTCATATAAATCAGCAGTAGGGCTCAAAAACGACTCATCAAGATGATTTTTGTTGGGATAGATTTGCACCGGTCACCGGTTTCAGTTTTTTTTTACCACTTTCTCACATTGCTCAACCGACTTGCCGGCCTGCCAAACTTATTAGGTAACCCGTGCAGCTGTTTCACAGGTTTTAAGTCAATATCTACTTTTGCAAGTATTTCCCCGTTCGGCAGAAACTTCTTTAACTTTGTTTTTGAAGTGCCCTGTTATTTGTGGTGAGTTTGAGGTGTTTTCTTTGTTTCTAAAAGTAGCTAGAGCTACTCGTACCTCTGTAACAGCTTATGCGTGTGTGCTCATTCCATGAGTTCGCACAGTTATTTTGCTCAAATTGTCATTTGTCATGTTGGTGGGGCGCACCCTCCTCCGGCCACCGCACCGAAACAACTTTTCCATAGACTGCGAAAACTTTTTAGTATGCTCGCATTTTATTAATGTTTCCACAAGTCCTTGCACTCTCCTGAAACGAATCAACTTTCCCCTTGGCTTTGTTTTAACTTTTGCTTTGATTTTCACTTGGTTCAATACTGCGCAGGGAGGAGGACTCGGACGCGGACGCGGACGGGGAGGAGTTCTCCAACTCAGCCAATTTCAACATTCACATTCGAAAGCAATTTTAATTCGCTTTTTTTATTATTATTTTATTTTACTTTATTTGTTTTGCTCTCACTCGCTTATGTAAAATGCACTTTAATTTATTTAATTGAATTCAATTTGTTACAAATTGACAATTTTTTTTGTCGCTCCGCTCGCGGATTTATTGAAGCATAAAATTTAAGACTTGTAATTTAGTGTGAGAACGGAGCGTTTTACGACCAGACAGCCAGGCAGATCCTGGCTGGGTGGGGGTGAGTGGAGGGTGGGTAACAACTACCAGTGTCAATGTCGCTGTTAAACTTGCGGCTCATCAGCATCCTTGTTGTTGCTGCTGTTGTTGTAGTACTTGAATGCCATGGAAGGCCAACTGCAGCCATGGGGGGTCGGTCCTCGACTCTGGTTTTGGGCAACTGAATGAGCCCGTAATTTGTACTTGCATTCATGAACAGGCCAAACTGCCAGGCTCTGTCTGTGTGTGTGTGCGAGAGTGCGTGTGTGTGTGAGTGAGTGAGTGCGTGAAGTTATTTAACATACACACAAAAAAATGCGAGGCTTTTGCTGGCAATGTGAAGGCTGGCGACTGTCGTCTGTCAAGGTCAGCCCAAGGATAACGTAAAACTTCCCCTGTAGAGGGAGGATGTGCGATATTTCATGCGTTCTTTTTTTTCAATTTCTGTTTTCACTTTCTTTTTTTTTTGTTTTCATTCAGCACAAAAACAGACAAGGAAATTGCTTGTGTGTTTATGTTTGTCCTGATGTCGGCGATAATCCACTGATGTCATTTGGCTTGCTTCATTGCATTACCCTCTGTCCCTTCGGAACCAACTAAATATCATATCTCCATCGACAGCTTGAAGTTGCCAGATATTGTCTCGTGTTGTCTGTGGAATTGTTCACGCATCCGGAATGTTGCAGAGTAAAAATTTACGCTTCAATTGCAAATTGCGTGAGCGGCCAAGCTGTGGGCTGGTCTTTCAGTTTCCAAATGTGGCTGCATCCATCTGAGGCATTCGCTTGGGAAAAGCTTGTCTAGTCTGGAAGTTATCATTTAAGATTGACTAACTACCTTAGGAATGATCGGTAGGAAAACTAGTTCTAGTGAGAAAACTTTTCTGTTTACAAAGCAAACGTCTGCAACCTCCGTATTTACTAGTTTTCTATGCTTCTCCATGATTTTGCCAAGATTGGTCGAAATCGGACATCTATATAGTATAGCTGTCATACAAAAGTAGAGTCAGAAAAGTAGTCTTTGGGCCGATTTTTCATCTTCTTCATTTGAACTTCTGTCGGTCACATGAACTTAATAATACCAGTAAAAATCTAAGTTTATCTGACACTTAGTAGCCATGTAGAACATGAGAAATCACCCCTTATTGTTTGCTTTCATTGGAAATATCCTATATGATAACTTCGAAGTTATCTTTCCTCAATTTTTTTCAAACAAATTTCGTCAAGATCCTGTCATTTAATAGATTCAGGTTCTGATGAATTTTTGTGCCGCCTTAAATTTGTAAAATAAAATAAAATTATAGGAATCACTGATTCAACATGAAACTTCAGCATTCCAATAAAAGTCGCCATCTAAACTTGCTTTTAAAAAGATCCTTCCGATTAGTTCGATATACTTTTTCACTTCAATTCCATTCGGATCTTGTCCCTAACAATCAATTGAAGTCGCGGGTAGGTCTGATCCTGCACGGCGGAATTTCCGTCCGAACTTCAGTTCCCAGCGCTTGCTGTCCTTTGGAAAGTACGGAATTGAGCAAAGTAATGAGAATTTTGATTTGCTAATTAAAGTATTCACAAGATCCTAGTTGTTAACTACTTTTGATTCAAAATTCGCCCTTTAAATTCTGAAGAACTTTCGAAACAGCCCACGTATTAGGAACAATGTGTTGTCAACACAGCCGCCTACCCCCGCTACTTCCACGTTTCTGGGTCATTTCTCTGTTAAGTGTAAACCTTTGGCATTGACACGTAGCCGAATGTTGTTCTTTTTTCAATTTTTATTTTTTTTGTCGCCGATTCTCTTCTAGTACTAATAAGGAGCTTGGGACGTTGTGTTGATGCTCACTTCCGAGCCAGGACCATTCGCTTACAAATATATTTATAAATTGTTAAATATAAACGATGAAGAGCCCAAAAGCTCTATAAAAATAGCATTGGCATTGTGTAGAGATATGGAAAATCGACATGGAATACAATAAGGCTGCGCTTGAATTGGCACATCAGGTGGGCCTCCTCTAGGGCGCTAGCTGGAAGATGGGAAGCCTTTCGCTCAGTTCATTGAATTTGACTTGTTGTTCTTGTTTTGTTTTATTTGCCGACGCGCTTTAATGTCATTTGAGCCGCCCATCTCCGACCATGCCCACTTCCGTTTCAAGTACACAAAAGAAAGGGTCGAGTAACAACGTTTTACTACGGTATTTTTCGTGACTTGGCTCCTTTTACGACTGAGCATCCGGCAATGGGTTTCTGTTGTTTCTGCTTGCCGCCACAGTTCATCAGTTTATTTAGCATTTTTAATGCGGAACAATAAAAAAAAACGGAGGTATATTGATTTCATTAGTGGCTTTTAAGAGCCAATAATGTTGCCGAGCTCATTCAATGGATTTGCATTTATATTCGTTGAAATAACCACAAAAGAGAACTCGGTGGCAAAAACTAAAGTTACGCTAACGCGTACCCATAAATTGTATTTATCGGCTTTGTAAAAAACGTTTGTATTTTTTTACAGCTTATAACATATTATGAGTTTTACCTATTTTGATTTTATTGTGACATGGCTGGCCATTATATTTCATAAATACTTTAATCGTTTTCAACATAAATTAAGCAGAGAAATGTAATCGCAAATTGGTTCAGAATTCATATCTCTGATGGACCAGTTTCCCTCACACATAAACTAAACTTGCGTCTAAAAATTTATAGTTCACGTGTCATCTCAGAATATGTTCACAATTGTTTGTCTAGCATAACAGGTCATAGAACACTATTCTAGGTACTTCGTCTTATCCTCATTAACCGCATTTCAACTTTATCTCTGAAAACGTGCTGCTTAAAGTACGTTCATTTGTGCCGAAAATGTATATTTCATCGGCTGATTTTTCAATCTCGGAATATGACATCACAAACTTTTAGCTAACCTTGCACAGGCCTTGAAAATAATGTCAATCGGTTGAAAAATAGGTTCTACGAAGAAAATTTGCAGTTAATTTTCCTAGAGGGAAATTTTCCGAAATCGGGAAATTGCTTAAAACATATATGTTTCCCGAAAAAACTTTTTCAGGCATTTTCATCCACTTCGGAAATACACTGGTCGGCATATATATTTTGTCATGGCGATGCCTCAGTTTCTTTTTAAATTTTTATTTATTTTAAATATACAAATATTTAAGGATTGTACATAATTCATTTAGTTACATTGAATTAAATTATAAACAACAAATTTTCATTTTTAACATTCATTTAGATTTTTAATTGAATTAAAACTAAAAACTAAGTCATTTCATGGGTGCCATAAGTATTTTGACAAAATTTCCTTTTTCATCTTAATTAACTAATTTGTTTTATAAATTTATTTTAAACTGGAAATTAATAAAAAAAATATACCCTCCTTTGGTGTCTATGACCTTTTGCAGGCGATTCGGAACGGAATCGACCAAGGTTTGAAGGTATTTTAAGGGAATCTCTTTCCAATTCATTGTGACCTCAGTGACGGTTTTTGCTTTTGTCCTGGTCAGATCAGTGCTTCTTTCTCGCTTTATTAGCGACCACACATTTTCAATAATGTTTAAGTCAGGACTTTGTGGCGGCAAATCGATAGTTTCCACCCCGACATCTCTTAAAAACCTAGTAATCATTCTGGCCTTATGGCAAGGAGCGTTGTCCTGTTGGAGAAGAAATTCTTTTCCTATTAATCTGTCGCCGGAGGGAAACGCATAATCGTTTAAGGTTTCTAAATATCGGTTCTGGTTCATGGATCCGTCTATGGGATCCAAGTCTCCCACACCATTATATGAAACTGAACCCCAGAACATTACGCTTCCACCCCCATGGCTTACTCTTTGACACACAGGAGCATTTTTTTTACGGTAATTCTTGTTAATTCTCACAAAAACTTTCTTTTGAGATGCGTGGAATTCAAAACTACTCTCATCCGTCCACAGGACATTACGCCAAAATGAAGCGGGCTTGGTGATGTATCTTTTCGCGAACTCCAAACGCTTTAGTTTATTTTAAGGGGTGATAAAAGGAATTGGCTTTGCAATATATGTTTTCATATCTGCTTCAATCAAACGCCTGCGTATTGTTCTCTCACTTATGGAAGTGGATGCAGTCTCATCCCACTCTAGGGACACAGCCTTTGGTGTTTTTAAAGGGTCCTTCATAAAAGCACGGACGATAAGACGGTCTGCATCAGCTCCAGTCTTTCGATTTCTGCCTCTACGGCGAACATTGATCACATCATTAAATTTTTTATATTTTTTGATTTGATAATAAATGGTCTGACGAGACAAATTATATTCCTTAGCGATGTTTATTACGGAAACACCCAAGTTATATTTGATCACAATTTCTGATCTTATTTTGGTGCTCAGCTCAGATTTTTTAACCATTTTAAATATTAAAAAATCGACTTTATCCAATATTAATGAAAACTTGTAATAATATTCTTGAACAACACTTTCAGCTTGCCTAGAAACAACTAAATCAGGCAATGACAAAATATATATGCCGCTGCAAAAATCGTTGCTTGCTGGCATTCTTATCAGCAGAACGAAAAAACAAAAGACAATTGACGAAATATTTTGCAAATTTAGAGTTATTAATTTGCACTTCTCTTTTATCATCATTTTCAGTTCGAACAATGCACCGGTACTTAGATCAAGAGTCTAATAGTCAAATGAATACTAGGACAAAATATATATGCCGACCAGTGTAAACTTTCCACATTTTCATAACTAAAGTCTATGTAAAATCCCATATCTTTCTTTTTTCTAAAGCGTAATCTTATCTCCAAGCGAATTTGAGTCTGGCGTTACTAAATCCTATAAACAAGCACATAAGCTTAGTCAAATGCATTGATTTGAACATGCCCAGAATCCTGTGATCCTGTCTACCTTATGTATTTACTCTTGGCTTTAATTTTCGCTTTAATAAATCTTTTTATAAATCAAAAATAAAAAGCCATTTGAACTATACATCAAATTTTGTGGGACATTTCAAGAGAAAACACTGAAATGACAAGGAACACATTAAAAGAAGACGAAGGAAAAGAAAACCCCATCCATTCTACCAAGCGCAAAACAAGGGGAAACAACAAACCTAATGAGAAAAAAAAAATATGGAGGAAAGTTAACTTCTGCTTGGCCGAAGTTTGTATACCCTTGCAGCAAGTTTTCTTACTAATTTTAACGACATTTCCACTGAAAACAAAGAAGTTTTTTTCACTGAGACTTCTTTTCTGACACTACTTTTGTATGACAGCTATACTATATACTTGTCCGATTTCAAGCAAACTTAGTGGAATCATGAGAAATACAAAGTTTGGAGTCGTTTTCTTTGAAAACAAAAAAGTTTATCTCACTAAAACTAGTTTCTCGACCGATCATTCCTATGGCAGCTATAACCTATAGTCATTCGATTTTGACAAAACTTTGAAGAATTGTGTGAAAGCTCATAAAATAAATATGTGTTATTTTTAAAGAGGTTTACATTGAAAACAAAAAAGTTTTTTTTACGAAGACTATTTTTCTAACCTTATTTTTCTATGGCAGCCATACTTTATAGATGTCCGTCGTAGACCAAACTTGGCAGAATCATGGAGAAGCATTAAAAACTGGTAAATACAAGTTTGGAGGCGTTTGCATAACAAACAAAAAAGTTTTTCTCACTAGAACACGTTTTTCATCGGATCGTTTCTATGGCAGCTATATGTTATAGTCATCCGATCCAGCCGGTTCCGACAAATGTGCAGCATGTTTGTAACAGAAGACTTTGTGCAAAGTTTGGTCGCGATGGCTTCTAAACTGACGGAGGAGATAGCATAGAAACAGACGGACAAGGCTAGATCTAGGCTAGATCTAGGCTAGATCAGCTCCTCATGCTGATCAAGAATATATATACTTATTGTGGTCGGAAATGCTTCCTTCTAAGCTTTACAAACATCTGAACAATTTTTAATCAAATTTTACTCAATTAAACTTGATTTCCTTAAGTCCGGGGGTATACGTATACCAAATTCTCCTCACACAAGTTGATGTCCTATCGATATCCTACGACCAATTTGCCACTCATCTAGCAGCTAAAATGCTAATAGCTTTGAAATCAATCAATCAATTTTTTATTATTACAAAACTTAATTCTAATTATTCTGATGCACTGCAAAATAATGACAAGCAAAATGTAACAAGTTTGCTTTTTTTTGAGAGGCAAGGTCAGATATGTCCTTAAAACTTCCGAACATAATCATCAGAAAAGTCAGAATTTCGCATGTCCTGTTTACTTTAGAGAACAAGTCAATAGTTTACATGATATCGAATTATGCATTTGGAATTTTATGTCTTATTATAAAAAGATTATATTCACATTTGCTAAATACACTTAGGTACATAAAAATGGGGGAGCCCTTAAAATTCTGTAGTTGCTGTTATGAGTATAGAAATAAATAGTGCATTTTTTTTTTTAAGGGTAAATAGAAAACCAGATTCAATGCTAACCTCTCCAAATTGTTCTTTATTTGGTTAGCTGTTTCTTTTATATTTATCTAAGTTCTTTGACTTGTTTTTACTGACTGCTTATTTATGGGACATCAACGCACCGTTTATGCGGTAAATAGCTACCATATGTGTCTGATCCAACCGTCAAACCCATAAAAAACAATACCAGTTTGATATGCCATTCAACTACCAACTGTTAACATACTTCTATAAAGTTTCACTAGCAGATTTCCTCGTAAAGTTGCCACAATTACATACTCTATCCATTTTAAATTCTATTCATTGTCATAAATTCGGCGAGCATTACCCTTAATTTAACCAACCACTCTAGGGCGGCTGATCGTTTCAATCCGTTTTCTTGGTCCAAATTAAATGTATGTAGCGTTGGGGGATGCGAGGCAACAATCCCACTCACACTTCGACACCTCATCTGACACGCATCCCAGTTCAAATTGTCGCGCTGTGTCCTTGTCGCAATCAGCCATATAACGACTGTCAAAATGGCGGATAAGCGTAGAACTAATAAAAACGAAGCGTTGCATAGCGCAAGCTGCACACAGTTCACAGTCCCTTCATAACCCAAACCCCCCCAATCCCCGCCCCCCCTCCCGCACGTCCCTGTCGCTCACTTGCCGCTTATCATTGAAGTTGAAGCAGAGCGCGTCAAACCCTCGACGACATTTTATTTGCTCGCTGGTAATTTCGTTTCCGTTTTGCTACTAGTTTTTCTCGCTCCGCCCGCTCCGCCGCTCCCTCGCTTCTGCGGCTTCTGTTGTTGTTGGGTTTGGTTAATGAACCGAAACGCGTGTTTGTCTTCACGTTTTTGGGGTTTGTGTGGGGCGAAATTGTTGCCCCAAATATGTATTGCAATCATTGTTTTGATGACTTTGTTGCCAGGGTAAAGTCAAATGGGCGAGCGTCAGCGTCTGTACACGTTTCCCAATCCCTGGAGGTGAACGTGAGTCGGGAAATGTGTGGATGGATTATTGCTTGAAGCTTATGTTATGTGCGTGTGTGTGTGTAAGTGTGTGTGTGTGTGGGTGGGGGTGAGGGTGGAGAGGAGTGTGTTTTCTTGTTACTTGGCAGTCGCATGGACACGCTCAATTACAAATTGTCTGTCTGGCAAATTCCGCTCCGCTAACTCATAATGCCTTTAATTATAAATGTGTGCATGGAGGTCGGTCGAAAACAATTAAATGAAAGGCTATTAAGGTTTACCAAATACACTGCTCAGATTTATGTGGCATAGATCTATGATAAATGATATAGTATAGAAATTCCAAATATCTCCTGGGTTAAACTACAGCTCCTCAAACGCAACGTATCAATATTCTGCTTACTGAGGTAGTCCTTCCATCGAGTTAAGCACTCAATTCTGAAACATGTTACATAATTAGTAATTATGATTATTTTTCGATCCTCCAAAGGGTTGAAGAAGATCGGTTGAACGAGAGTCAAGCTATAAGCAAAAGAATGATTGCAGCAGAAGCGCTGCTGGATGCTGATACTGTCTGTTGATAATTTTGGATTTCTACACGCCTATCAGAGATTTTCCAACCCTTATATTTATTTCTACATGTCATGTTAAGGTCCAAAACAAAAATAGCGGAGAGTTAACTTCAGCCCGGCCGAAGTTTTTACACCCTTGCAAAAGGTTTTCTAACTAATTTTAACGACATTTCCACTGAAAACAAACAAGTTTTTCTCACTAAGACTACTTATCTGACTGTACTTTTCTATGACAGCTATACCATATAGATGTCCGATTTCTACCAATTTTAAGGTAATCATGGGAGAGCATAGCAGACTAAGAAATACAAAGTTTGAAGGCGCTTTCTTTGAAAACAATGAAGTATTTCTCACTAAAACTAATTTCTCGACCGATTATTTCTATGGTAGCTATAGCCTATAGTCATTCGATATTGAAAAAACTTTGAAGAACTGTGTGAAAGTTTATAAAATAAATATATGCCATTTTTAAAGCGGTTTTTCTTCCTAAGACTATTTTTCTAACGTAGCTTTTCTATGGCAGCTATACTATATAGATGTCCGATTTCGACCAAACTTAGCAGAGTCATGGAGAAGCATTGAAAACTGGTAAATACAGAGTTTGAAGGCGTTTGCATTAAAACCAAATATGTTTGTCTTACTAGAACTAGTTTTTCGTCCCATCGTTCCCATGGCAGCTATATGTTACGGTCATCCGATCCGGCCTGCTCCGACAAATGTGCAGCGTATTTGTACCAGAAGACCCCGTGCAAAGTTAGGCGACGATAGCTTTAAAACTGATGGAGGAGATAGCATAGAAACAGACGGACATGGTTATATCGACTCAACTCGTCATGTTGAGAATATATAAACTTTATGTGGTTGGAAATGCTCCCTTCTATGCCCTACAAACATCTGGACAATTTCAAAATACCCTCTTACAAAGAGGAGTTTTGAGGAAATGGCACTGGAGAGGTTAGCCTTCCTTCTGAAAAGCCTTCAGCTTAAATTAATTTAATTCACTCACCTTGGCTGAGCTCACAACTCACTTACCTCTCTGCAATTTCTGCATTTCTGTTCATATGACTAACAATCACTAGCGCGGCATTGCCCCAAACTTTTATTATTTTTTAATTCTATAAATAAAATGCTCATACGTCACGTCCACCAAATCATTATTTTCTCAAGAAAAACAAATCAACGTCGACTATTTGTTAAGTCTATAAATAGTCGGCGATTTGTTGAGAAAATATTGATTTGGTGAACGTGACGTATGAGTAATTTTTTTCGAAATTGATAAGTATCAGTCATAGGCCATTATTTTCAAGTCAACAAATATCAAACACTGATATCTACGAACTTCGAATATCATGACAAAACAAATCAAAAAATATCCAAAATATTACCTGATAAATATCACAAGTCATCAATTTTATATTCCTCACAAGTGATTCAAAGACTTTTTTTGTATCAAAATGTTGATGTTGCCCAAAGTTACGGATGGATGCGCCCTTCTCTGACCAGCCCCAAGAGAACTCTATCAGAACTCCAATGAGTGTTGTATAGGTCAAATCTTTTTTTTTGTCATTACAACGCTTAAACAGACGAACACATAAACAGAGTCCATAGAGTCAAATGCCATTTGTGTACTGTAATTTGAAACCACAGACCGCTCAGTCACCTATTGGAAACAAAATTGTCGTTAGTCCCCCCCCCCCCCCTCCACTCGTACCTGTGTAGCAGTTCAAGGTTATTTTTATGTTCCGAATTGGTTGCCTGATGGTACGTGTATCAGCGCTTCATTAACCCAACCGCTCTTCTGGCGACAAGCTGATTCAACTTTTGTCGTATTTTTGTGGGTCATTAATGTGTGTTTTCAGTTGGTAGTTTCTTGCTTGGCTCACTTCTCATTAGCTAGTCAATACACGTGGCACAGCCATGTCCCCACACATTGTTGGCGAACACTTTAACCACACATCTGGATCAAGCTGGGTCGAGAGTACTCGTGGCTACGAATGCGTGGCTGGCGTATTGCGCTCTGCTGACTGAATCTTGCAACTGTGCAGCTGTCTATTCATCTTAGCCCCTGACTCGCTGACTCGCTGACGGACTGACTGACTGTCTGACTGAGGCACTGTCTGTTTGTCCGACAGCTCCCACTCACGCTTGGGGGCACTTACAATGGCAGCATAACCCGGGAATGTAAACTGTAAAATGTAAACTTTTTGCCAGTTGTTTCGCTTGTTTGTTGAACTTGCAGCAGCAGCTCGCACTGCACTTTGTCTTCTGGGGTGGCCATCAGGCGTCAAGTGTTGCTTTCGGGGTTGGCTTTCAATCCGCTAAGACGTTTTAGCAGTTTACCCACTGAAATTTAAATAATGTCAAGTCATAGTTTTATATTGTTTTTTTTTTGTTGTTTTTTTGGTATTTCTTTTAATCTTTGCACATTTATTTGAAGTCGTACACATATATAAATCAAAGTGTTTCTGCCATACAGTTTTAGTGTTTGCAGCTTAGCCTAATAGCTTGGTGTGTGTGTGTGTGGGAAGTAGGGGGAGGGACGGGGATTTGTTTCCGTCTACATATTATAAATTCTCTGCGCTGTCCCATGCATCTCCCTCCCTTTGGGGGTCTTAAATGGCTAAGCACACACAGATAAACACACAAATACTTACATTAACTTAGCTAGACATGCGCGCACACATACAAAGAACTCTAAGAGCTATGAGCTTATGTGCTACACATATTGAATATTAATAATTGCCATTTGTTGTAGTTTTTTTGAAAAGTTTATTTCTTCTTCTCCTCATATAAATTTTCCCGTTTTTCATTTTGCTTTGTTTGTTTTGGAAACAATGAGCAACATCATTTTTGTATGCTTTTGTGGGAGGGAGGTGATGGGTGGATTTGTGGTTGGTGATATGATGGGTTTTTGAAGAGAAAACGCCAGAGGCGCTGGTGAGCCAGTAGTTGACGGAAAGTATGTCAGTGTTAGAAATTTTGGAAGCGCTTATTTGAACTTAAAGTATTATGATTTTTAGTTGAATTAAGTGTCAGAAATTAGGGCTTCAAATCTTCAACAAAGTTGAAACTTCACTTACTTTACTAGGTTTTAGGCATGGACTGGGATTTAGAGAGGGCATATTGTAAGAAATGGATCTGAGATAATTGCTTTAAAGCATTAAGAACTGCTACCACTCAAGAGTCATTTCAGTTCTGTTTCAGTGCTGCCCAAGAAACTTACCCATCCATGTTTCATTTATACTTTTCATGTAGAGAAAACATCATGAAGTTGCAATTGCAATTACAAAATTAAGCAAGGATGCAACCAGGATCTTAACCGAACACTACCCTTAATTCGTTCAGATGAATAACAAACCTATATAGAAAACAGCAAGTTAAAATATATTTCGTATTAGGCCTTTTACAGCTAAAAGCAGTCGTTGGCTCTGGAAAAACCTTTCGGTAAATCTTCTAAGATGCTAGATACCAGCCGCAGGCTTTAATAGGCAAACGCTTTATAAACATTTCAAGCTAAGCTGTTCTAGTGATCGCTCAACATTTGTTAGCGAAAAGTCTGCTGGAATTGAGTTTTATTCTCCTGAAACGTTTCAACTCTTTTGTTTATAAAACAGTTTATGCTGACTTACTGACTGATTTACAGATTGTAGTTAAACACCTGTATAGCTTGTTGAAATTCGATAACAAAGTCGGCAATTTGCCATCGTAACCCGGAAAAAATACAAGACTCACGTACTGAAAATTAGTTGCTTTTGTTTTTCGTCACTGAAATATTGAAGGGTGTTAAAAAAAACTGCCAATTGAAAACTTAATTGAACTGAAATATCACAATTAAATATTAATTGGTTGTCAAAAGTCTCAATTAAAAATTTTATTGAATCGAAATATCTCAATTAAAAATTGGTTGGTGTTAAAATTGTTGAAAATTTAAAGGAAGGAAAATATTCCAAGTAAAATTTGAATGGAAGGTAAACGTATAATTAAATATCAGCTGCCATTAATTATTAACTTTTTAAATATTTCTCAATTTGAATGTAAAAGTTCACTTAAAACTCAAATGATTTGAAAACATATTGGAGCTAAAATGTCAACAGAATTTAATGGTAATTAAAGCATATGACTAATTTAAGACAAACAATTGATTGAGCTTTGTGAAATAATATAATGCTAACAAATTGTAATCAGCACTCCCAGCTCTGCTTTGATCCTCTCTATAAAAGTTTTAGGGGTAGCCATACTAATGAAAGTTAAATCTTTGATATTATCGAAGCCTTAAAACAATTTTAAGAATACAATTTTAAAGAATAATTTTACCATTTTGAATACATGTGCTTGAAACTATAAAATTGTCTACTGCAGAATCACTTAGCTTGATGCTGATTCGTATTGGATCCCTATGAAAGTTTTCAACAACATCCACCGCATTTCAATGGGCGGTACAAAACATATTCGTTTTAAACACATGTAACTAAAAAAAAATTATACCGCCTAAAAAAATTGCAGAAATATTTTGGATAGTTTATTTTAAACACAATTTTCGAAAATCTTTAACTGAGCCACAACAAACGAAAATCTTCCCCTTTAAACGAGCCTTTAAATGACTGTAAAGCAGCTTTAAGCTCACATCACCAAATTCTGAAAACAGATTCCAGTTTAAAGCTTCATAATTGCACTGGACTTTGTTGCCTAGATTAATGGAATATTTAAGAGAACCTTGGGTGAGCCCCTTTTCAAACTAAGGGGTATGATGGTCAAAATATGGAGGTTTATTTTTGGTGATGCTTAAAACACAAAAGTGTCTTCACTTTTTGATACACAGCGAAGCCACCACATTTACTTTAGCAAAAGTTTTGCGATTTGAAACCGGTTTTTGAAACAAAAAGTGAAAGTGCTCGAAATGATTTGGTCAAAGAAAATATTTTCGTTTCTCGCATTAAAGTTTCATAGCACTTAACATCAACACACAACTTCTCATCAGTACAAGTTAAGCATATCTTTTCAAACAAAGCAATCAAATTGAGTAGCCTGTAGAATCCCGTCGAGGAATCAGAGCACCATTTAATACAGAAGAAATATTTGTAAATGCTCTTGAAAGTATGCTAAGTTTTTGGAATGAAACAAATTGGTATTTTACCTCCGCCTTAACACTAGTTTATTAATTATTATATATCTACAAGTGGTCCGAGAGTCTGCTTGAATGTACAGTATGGATTATTTATGAACATTTAGCAATAGATAATTATTTAGGAAAAAAGCCTTGCATACTTTTAAGGGCATTTATCATGATATTGTTTTACTTAACTGGCAACCGGGTTTTGTGAACCACACACAAAAGAAAATAATTTTTTTGCAGTTTGACAGAAGTCGGATTATAATCTGTATGCAAACTGATGCAAGTTACGAAATGAAGAAGCCCCTTTTTGTGAAATCACATAGTCAAGTGGTCAAGTCCGACTGGGCAGTTCACCCGCTGCCACATCTGTTCTGCTGAGAGGTAGTGTGCGTGTGTGTGAGCGCTGTGCATCCTCTTACCTAAATGAATTGTTCAGTTGAGCCGATTTGAGTTGAAGCCTTTTTTCCTATTAATTGTTGAAGTATAAATTCTATTGAACCCGTTATGTTATTAATTTTAAGTTCCTCATTAGGTGAGAGAGAGAGAGAGAGAGAGAGAGAGAGAGTAAAACAATGATGAAGTAGTAGGAGGCGGGTCTATGTTTTATGGACAGAGTCAGGTACAGGTGGAC
Source organism: Lordiphosa andalusiaca (assembly GCA_035044965.1). NCBI lineage: Eukaryota > Metazoa > Arthropoda > Insecta > Diptera > Drosophilidae > Lordiphosa > Lordiphosa andalusiaca. The sequence goes on along the minus strand of JAWNNM010002500.1, from coordinate 41,222 downwards.
AGGTCAAAGTGCTTGGTTATACTTAACTAGGAGATGGCATCTGTTTGTATGGAAGATCTAAGATATGACCACAAACTAAAACAATCTTGGGTTTCTATCACCTATTTTTCTGAGGAGCTAGACGGACTCCTGGTCACCGCGGGCTGGCATTCCAGCTGCGGTGTGGTCTGCACCAGATTCAATCCCAAGCTTTCGCTGTCCTCGCTATCGTCATACACATCGCCCAGCGTGGTGATTTGGCTTTGAACGCTTTGGCGCTGCTCCAGCGTTGGATGCTGATGCTGATGATGATGATGATGATGTACTGGCTCGTAGAGCGAGGGAGCTGAGCTGGTGTTCACCACAGCTGCTGCTGCTGCTGCTGCTGTGGGTGAGCCAAGTGATGACTGGGAGCTACGCAGTCGCTTCATGCCCGCCAAGGGCATAAAGGATACATGATGGCCCGAAGAGTTGGCAGAGTGTTTGGTGCTGGGTGCCACCGGGGTATTGGCTGCACTCACTGAGCCACCGCCGCCCAGTGAGGTCTCCAGCAGCAGGGCAGAGGGCGGCACTGAGGCTATGGTCAGAGTGGACACCGATGAGGGTCTGGCATGGCCCAAATGCAACGAGCTGACCGAGGCGGCGGCTGCAGGCGGCGCCGTGATGGTCACTATCGTCTTGGCCGCACTATTCACCGCCGAGGTGGAGTTGTAGTCCCCCCGCAGTTGCATGCCAGAGCTGCGGCGCCGGGACCGATGATGATGACGATGGAAGCTTTGGCAGCGTGTGCACGACCTTTGCGAGGAGGAGGGCGTGGCTGTGGCAGAGGAATGATGATGAGGATTGCGCGAGCCGCCGCCGACGCCGCAGTTGCTGCCACCGCTGCAGGTGCTGCAACTGCTCAGCTGCCGTCACATAATGGTGCGATCCAGCTGATTGACCGAGTGGTAGCCAAACGAGGTGGAAGCGGCCACCATGGCGGCTGCCACATGACACTACGGAAAAGCGGGGAAAGAGTTAGAGAGAGAGAGAGAAATGTGTTAATCTTACGTGTTGCACCAGGTGTTTGCATACAATTGGCAGGCAGTGTGTGAGTGAGTGTTGTAAGGCCGCAGCAGCAACAAAGTGAGAAACACGGGGGTAAAGAGAAAGAGTACAACAACAACAACAACGAACTGTGGCGGCTTTGCTTTGAGTTGTCGTGTGCAGTTTTCTTAGAATTTTCCTAACTTTTTTTGTTTTTGTTTTTGGTGCAGCAGCAAAAGTCAAAGCAAAATGCATGATTGAAAAAGAAAACAACAACAATAGCATAAAAACAAAACAAGCAAGAGAAAAAAATGCTTGGGCAAACAAATAACACAAGAAAAAGGCAATTTCCAAACGGCACACAGGACGGGGGAGAAGGGCCAGCCGCTGGGCGGCTGGAACTGGAAAAAATACCAAAAACCATTTGCTGGCTTTCAATTTTGCGGCGAACAACAATAACAACAATATCAACATCATCCCATACGTAATGCCAATGCAAATTTATTGTGTGCGTGTGTGTGTGTGTGTGTGTGTGTGCGTGCTCCTTTGTGTGCGCTCCTTGCGGGGCTTGGCTTCTTGCATAAAACCATTTTGCTTCCCCCTCTTGGCCTGCCAATTCAATTACAAGCTTATAAACACGTTTTGCTTGCTGCTGTCCTTTTAAAGCGCTTTCTACCCACTGCATATTACGTATACGCAGCGTGGCCGCAATTAGCTTTAGCAATTCAACAATTGCCTCATTTTTATGACCCTTATAGATTACCAAACTTTGTTGTTTAATGATATTCCAAGTTTTTTCCACAATTCCGCTTCCCTGTGACTCATTCTAAACACTTTGCGTGTGCCAGTCGAGGAAAAGGTCAATGAAACCGCTAAGAGCTTTTTTTTTTTTTGTTGTGCTTTAGGTGCACGAATTTGTCGCGGCAACGCCCAAGGGCAAGGCTTCTCGTCTGTAATTTATGGCCTAACACTCAATAAGCCTACGAAGGGTCGCTGGCAAGCTGGACGGAGCAGTGGTTCCGCTTTTCGCAAGTAATTTCACGCCGCAGCCAAATCTACCCTGAACATTTCATGAACAATCGGCAGGCAATATTGCGTATTTTTTGCAAAGAGATTGAAAATTGGTAAATGGATATTAAGAGAGCCATCTTAATGGTACTATAGAAGTCAAATTTCATCTTTGCTTAAAGTCATATAGTACTTCATTTGGATATCAATCTATTTATTCTCGTTTTTTTTTAGTCGTAAGTTTTTCTTTCTGGTTTAATTTTAATATTTATACCAATTACTTCTTACTGACATTAAGTGAAATGTTCTATGTTCAAATGCTTAATTTTCTGATATTTTGATTTAATGTTAACTAAATGTAAATCTTTCTGAAGTTATAATTAACGATTTTCAAAGGTTCAACATGTTCGCTTTCCAACAACTGAACGTGGATCTCGTCATTAGTTTTAGTTGGTATAAAACTAGTCTAAGACTAACCAAAAGCAGCTGTCATTTATTACGAACATTAATAGTAGCCGACTGAATAAAGCTGCTTTCTAAAATGAATGTGGCAATCAGTTGATCAAAATTGTAATTTTTCAGCAAATGCCTCGGAAAATAATTGAAGTGTTATTGACTTTAATTTATACTTGACGAATACGATGAAAGCGTCTTATCAAAACTTGTTACAAGACCTGTCAATCCGAACCGCATGTCGCTGCATTTTCCGTATGCAAATTAATAATTGATTGAAATTCAGCAGCCTTTGATTTCACCCCATCAACGGAGGGTTTTCAAATAGTTTTCCAAGTATATCAATAGTTAAAGCATAATTTATTAAGTTATCAGGACGCTTATCACTAAATCCTGATCCTCCTAGGGAGGCTCCGAAAAGTGTCCCAAAGGAGTATATCCTCTGGAGAAAAGGGCCTTTTCAATATATTTGAAAAAAGTGTGCCTAAATGAGTGATTTCGGTGTCCCAGAATGCTCACTCAGATAACCCGCAAAGACTCTGTGCGGTCTCCTCTATTTGCCTTTGGTTTTTTTTGCAAAGGTCTCCTTCGAGGTGCTGCTTTGGGAGTCCCTTTTCACTTCTACTTCGGAGTGCTCCGGATTACTAGATTATATGACAATAGCTGCGAGATTTGAAATCGACGGCAATCTTGTCACTTTACATATAAACTTTATATGATATTATATTGATGTTGCATTAGCAAATACAATGTCAGTATTTGATTGAATTTGAATCGGTTTCTAGTTGCCGGCTAATCAGCGAAGGCAATGTTTCAGTGTAACATACATCGACAATTAGACCAAGTTGTTAAAATTACTGAAGAAAAAAGGGTATACAGATAATTTCTTTGTTCCTTTAGTATTTTACCAACCTTTCACTATCATTAAGCCCCTGTGATTATTATCGAAATTTTTAATTGAATAATGTAAGTTTTCGAATGACAGATGGCGCTCCGCCTTCCATAAGGTGTTGAAATTCAAAATTACTCCTGATTGCGATTAAACACTTAGAGGGTGGAGGTGGCTGTTGTGGGAATTGCTTGGATTCCAAATAAAAAAAAAACGTATGTAATGTTACCCCTCAATTTACCTACTCTTTTTTTAATCTTTTGATATTCTGCAATATTAAGAACAAATATGTTGGTTTCAAAATGCTAGAACGTGTATGCCAAATCGGCACAAATACTGCTTCGCTGCAGTACCCTGGTTTAGTTATTATACCCATATCTTTTCAAAATGAAACTTTCAAAACGAGATGACGATTAAAAACCTACCACTTAACTTAGCTGATGAACCCCAATTGCCAAATGTGGCCAGTCGCCGCCGCTGTGGCTACATTGGCCTCAACGGTCCTGTCACATAATTAAAAACGTTAATTTCGCGTTCACAGTCAATTAGGGATAATTGATGTTTTCGAAACATTTGTGGTTAATAACATTTTTGATGTTCGTACGAAGCGAAAGCGCCAAACTTAATTTTCGTGGTCTGATTAATTCTTTTAACAATTTTGCTTTTGCAGCTCGAACAAAGCGTTTGTCAATAATTGATGCAATTAGCAATGAATAGCAGCAATGTTCGATTAATTTGCGTTATACTTTTCTTGTTTTGTACACATAATACTGAGTAGTTGCCTGCCACTCAAGCTACTCAAAGGCGCCAAAGCGTAGCAGTTCCGTTGTGGGTCCAGGCCTCAGGCAGGCCAAAGAGTTCGAGTTCCTCTGTAAACATTTGAGAATTAAACAAGTGCAAAGTTTGCATGGAAACAAAATTTATGCTAATTATGTACAAGTGCCAAGCGGTGGGTAGAATGTTGAAGTTTGTGGGTGAGGTGTGTGTGTGCGTGTGTGTGTGTGTGTGTGCGACTGTGTGTTTGTGTGGGGATCCGAGTTAATCAAAAACAACGGAGATGAAAAGCACTTCCTGGTTGGTCATAATGCCATGCAAATTGACATTGGCTTGCTGAATGAATGCAGATTGAGTGTGCACGCCCTTGTGGTCATTAGGAACGGCCAATTAACTCATGTGTTTGCTACACAAGACACCGAACTCACCAGAGTAGTTAATTTTCAATTGACAGCAGAAGACACACACAACTTGAGCTTGACCGCATGCTCTGGGGAATGCAGAGTTCACAATCTGAAATCAATTTGCCTCAACCATTTTCTCATTTGACCAAAAACCAACCCAATTTCCTTCTGATGGCAAACGGAAGTTACCTCATTTGTCGCTAATTTCAACACTTGCCTACGGACATTGTGCGGACGAGTTCTGTAGTCAAGTGTTTTGAGGTTTACCCAACAGGAAGTGCAATTGGTTGAAATTCTAGAAACTATTACTCAAGCGGTGATTTGAAGTGCCTAATTGGGTTAACATGAATTTGTGCAATTAAATGACGGAACCAGAAGATAGCTTCTGCAGTTATCAGGAAAATATAACATGAGATTTAAAAAAAAATTTTTTTTTATTATAAAAAGGGATTTTAAAGAATATTATTACATCCATTGGATGATTTCTGTATCCATTTGATATGGATATTTTGTAATTTCATCAATGCATCTTAAAGTTGCTTCCAAAGAATATGAAATATGGATATTTTTATATAACACAAAATTAATATAAAAACTATCCATTCCAATCGGATCTTTTGGTACTTTTTTTATATATATATAAAAGGAGGATAGACTCTAAGATCAATTTCAAAAGCAAAGAGATTTCAGCTCTTTTAGGAGGACGAATCGAGCTAGATGGAAAAGGAATCTAAACGTAATATTCAATCCAAGATTTTATTTTTGAGAAAAATAACCGCAGGGAGCGACATTAATGCCTAAATTGAACAACTGGAAACAGCTCACGCACATCACTGTGATTTTGCTTGTACCATCGGACCACAGGACATCATTGCGATAGTCGCCAGTGGTAGAGATTAAAGATCTAAGAGTTTCTATATATTATATAAAGGTACATTAATCTCTTGCCCCGACTGACTTGCCTCGGTTTCAACTGACAACCGATATAAAATTTATAATCTGAATGAAATCCAGTTTGATATACCGCCTCGATTATTAAGAGCGAACTAAAATTCAGATTTTCATGGCATTTTCCCTAATATTTTTTCTTCTGACATAATAATATTTATTGATTGGTTCCATAAAGTAAAATACAAACAACTATTTTACCTACAATGTAAACAATTTTGGGCACCGCCCAGCCCGATTGTCCCTCGTTTACCGTTGCCCGTCTCGGCTCGACCGCAGTTTGCAACAACAGCGCACCGGTATTCAAACCCGAAGACCAAAAAATATGTTGTTCTTGACGCACTCGCGTCAAATTCTGCTGTCCACCCCTGGTATAAAGCGTGATAAAAAGAGGCACAGTATGAATACTGGCCTAATCTGATAAGGTAAGCAAACATTTCTATAATTATTTGGCATAACGATACAGATGCAAGTTGGTTTATTATCAGACAACAGTTTTTGAATATTAATACAGCGGTGGGCACACCTCTGCTCTGGCTGCTGAAAATGTAGTGCACAAGGTTAGCAAAACGTAAGAAGTATCAATGAATTGAGATTATAAAAGTGTATTTATATGAAACAATGGGCGTGTTCAACAGTAAAACTTGCTCCCTGATCAATTATACATTTGACTGATCTATCTGCTAATTTAACCAATTTTACTTATTATGATGTGGGAGTAAGTATCGAAGAAAAAGTACAATCTTATCAAGTGTTACTGCTACCAGGAACAGCAATTGTATTTCAATATTTTCTATTCGATACTGAGATGCATTTTGTCGTTAATTTCGAGCATTTTTTTCAAAATGAGTAATTTATTGGGCGCTAAATAGCTTTGACAAGGTTAGTTTTAGACTAGTTTTATAAAATTTCCATGATGACAGTATCAATTCACTTTTAAAAAGTTGGAGCCTAATGTCTTTGTACAAAAAGGCAACAAACAATTTGGATGTATACTCTTTTTCTGATAGTTGCTCAGAGATCTATTCTGCTGGTTAAAGTTGATGCTCGAACTTTAAAAACCTTGGGAAAACGTTACAATCAAACTTCAATGTAACAGCACAGATATTTTTAAAGCTTTCTAAACCATTTTCATGTATTTTCAACCAACTGGTAGATAAGTTATTAGGAAGGCCTCTTTATTTTCAAAATTGATTACCCAAATAAGTGTGCTACATTTTCCACAAAAATTCATATGAGTGCCCCCCACCCCCTGCCAAAGGCAGCCCAAAGCTTTTGTTCATTTCAGCTCACGTCCACTTGTTTCCATTTAACACTTCTCACCCCCCGCTTAACCCATCAATGACCCCATAACAAGTACCACCCGCTTCTCATGCTTCACTCGAGCTGACATTTCCGAAAAAAGTATTCGACAGTGGGAAACACTTGGCAAATAAATTGGCATGCTCTTGGGTGTAATTGATATGATGGAGCAGGGAAAACCGATAACGAAAAGGCACAGAGCACAGAGTCAGAAACAGACGCATATTGACTGTTGATAGCTGTAAATAACATTTTCATCAATAAAATTACATACAAAACTCGTTTAAAATTTTCAAGTGCAGAAAGTATTTATGGTTTTGTGTGTGTGTGTGTGTGGGTGTGAGTGTGTGTGTGCTTAGATTTGGCCGCACACTTATCGATGTGTTTCTTATGAAGTGTTTGTGGTGGCTGCGGCACAACAATAACAACGAACAAAACTTTTAAGCACACACAACCGGAAGGGAAGAGAGAAAAAGGAACTTAAAGAAAACTCGAAAGCCCCGAAAATAAAAAATAAAATAAAAAATGATAAACACTGACTTTGTGTGTGTGGGTTTAAGTTTTTTTTGCTGTCCAGGGACTTGGTTCAAACTTTACTTATTTTTCACTGTTTTTATAACAACATAAAAAGCAACATCATCAAACAGACACCGTTAAGCCAAGGGCAGGGGCCAGAAGTGTGATGTGTGTGTGTGTGTGTATATATTCAGGTGCAGCAGATTCAACAGGTGCTGGAAACACTCTTCCATTTTCACACACACACACAAAGGGAAATAATACAAAAAATAGTAAGAGAAATGCTAACTTTGGCAGTGCCGAAGTTTTAATACCCTTGCAGTTTGCTTTCAGTTTGTTGAAAGAGGGAACAGAATACTCTTGTTTTAAAGGAAGCTTCTCTTCGATGCACTCAACCGATTTATTTTGGCACCAGAACGGGCACCGCACTGCAACATCAGACCACTTTCACCAAATCCTCTGCAAGGGTATACGAAAAAAAAAGGACAGAAACATCACAAACACAAACAACAATGTCACTGCCGAGCCAACAAAAAGCCAGTCAAACAGCCAACGACACACAAAGAGAGGCACAGAGAGCGAGCGAGATAGAGAGAAAGGGAAAACAGTGAAGAAGCAGAAGGCGGGCGCAAGCGGACAAAGTGTCCTTCGTTCTTCAACAGTTCTGGTTTTTTTCGCCTTTGTTCATCACAAAACGACTTTAAAAATGGGCAACAACAGGAACACAAGTCACAAGTCGCTTACCTTGCCAGTCACTTACAAAACAAACTTTCGAGGGACGTCCTAATCATTGTCAACTAATTTTCACGATTAAATGCTAAACTATATATAAGTTTGCTCGCAGGAATTGTGGCGTACGTGCTGAATGCCGTGCAGCGAGCACGTCGAGTAGCAGCGCCTCGTTGCAAATCTCTGTAAGAATACGAAACGAACACCAGGAGAGCATCATAATCAAGCCCACCGCACTTAAGCATTCATCACTTCAAGGGGCCTAGCTTCAGTTCGACAATCCGGCGGTGGCAGGGGAGGATGAAGATGAGGATGAGGATGAGGATGCTTATGATTGTTGAAGTGACTTGCTGTTTGCGTTCTGTATTTCCTAAGTGACTTTCAATGACAGGAATGAATTAAATATATATTTTCGAATTAAAAACTGGTAGACACATTTGATTAGCCCCAAAAAAATCTCAGAGAACATTTCGAATTCTGTGCATATCTCACATTTTGGCCATCAATAAATGTCAGCCGGTTTGCGAAATTCTACGAATTTGTGTGCCATGAATGTGAAGTGAGTTCCTGAATTTCAAATTCTTTAACACCTGCAACACCACCAGAATGTTGACACCGCTCCCACATTTTGGCCTCGGCTGACCCGCGTGGAAGCAGCAAACATTTGAAAATAATTCATTAAAACACATTGATGTGGAGGACAGTCTGTGTGCAATATGCAAACTTTGCACAGTGATTCGGTTGACAGAGAACAGTTAGGTAGCAGCATTTTAGTAGAGTTTCGTCTTCTGGTATTTTGGTTTTCCTCTTACCGAATTAGTTAACTATATTTATTACACCAAAAAAAAGAAGTAATTAGTCCTCAATTTGAAACTATTGAAAGGCAAATTCTATTTTATACTCCAAGTATCAAGTTGATATTTTCGTAGGTATTAAAATGATATTTCGAATATATCAAATTGATACTAACTTGCATCAGGTTGGCACTTTTTTGTATCAATTTGATACTAGTAATTATCATTTAGATATGTTAATTTTTTAACTTTTAGTATCATTTTAATACTCGATTTTCGAAAATTACCAGTTGAAATACAATTAACTTCGTCTGTGCCGAAGATTTTATATTTTTTCAACTGCTCGCTTAAATATTTTCAAAAAATACTCGTTTTTCCTATTTTCCGACCGATCGTTAGTATGGGAGCTATATGATATAGTCATCCGATTTGGTCAAAAAATTTTAAAATTATTTGAAAGCATGTGAAACAAACAAAAACCAAATTCAAGGATGCTACCATTAAAAACAAAAAGGTTTTCTAACTAAGACTGTTTTTCAGACCCATCTTTTGTATGGCAGCTATACCATACAGTTGTCCGATTTTAATAAAACTTAATAGAATTAAGAAAAAAAAACATAGAAAACCTACGATTACAAATTTTGGAGACGTTTCCATTGAAAAGAAAAAAGTTTTTCTCACTAAAAAAAGTTTTCCCACCGATTGTTCCTATGGGAGCTATGAGATATAATCATCCGATCCGGTCGGTTCCGACATATTAGTAGTGTGCAGCAAAAAGAAGACGCTGTGCAAAACTTCAGCCCGGTAGCTTTAAAACTGAGAGACTAGTTCGCTTAGACATAGACAGACAGACGGACGGACAAAGCTCAATCGACTCAGCACGTCACCCTGATCAAGAATATATATAGTTTATGGGGTCAGAAATGAATATTTCTATGCGTTGCAAACTTCTGGACAAAGTTATAATACCATTTGCAAGGGTACACAAAAATCTAAGCTCGGCTTTGCTGGCTTGACCGACACAAACCAAACAGACTCGCTCACTCTTTCAACAGAACTCTTATTTTGCATCTCTATTTTATGTTTCTTGATAGGATCTTAGGATAACTGTCAGATGATCGGAAAAAACCGAGTACATTGGACAAATATGGGTTCAAAACTGATTTTCTCTCATCAAGAACAATTTCTCACTTCAAGAATATGAATATAAAAAAGCAAAACTTTGTTGAGTTTTGATTTGATCCGTGTTTGAGAACACTCTGTTCGTAATTTGAGAAATGGAAATCATATTTTCTGAGCACGACTTGTTAATCTGAAAGATTCACTGCCGTGGATAAAAGTAAGCCTTTATATATTTTTATTTTCTTATTCAACAAAATATAATATATGTTTTTTCACCTCCAGAAAGACCCACGCAGACACACTTGCAGTTTAGTTAGGCACACTCACTTTCAATGGATTTTTCCCAGCAAAGTGTCTCATGGAATTAAATGATCGAATTGGGTGAAAAAGACTGTGAGGCTTGAAAAAAGTCAGAGGCGAAATGTCATGGATTGCTTTAGCTGGCCGCACAATATGTGGCTGTACGTTGTCGTATTGAATATATTACCTTGAAGTGCCTTTGCTCGGACTCTGGCCGTTTTTGGTTAAACTTTTGGTTCAAGCACATCAATTGAGCTTGGCAGAGTTGGCCTGTGATGGTTTCACCCAAAAGCAATGAACTAATAGTGCACCCTTCATAGGTTTCAATTCACTCCAATCATTAGCATCCACATATTTCAGTTCGATAAATAAAATTGTTATTCCCAAATTCACTTCAGTAGATTTTGCCAATGGATGCAGATTAACAGTTGCCTTCACAAATCGGAGAAAGCAACGCGAAAGTTGATTGGATCTATTAACAAACACAAGCATTTCTGATATTCTCTCAAAAAAAATGACAACATTTTCAAAACAAACAAATTTCTACCTTTACAAAAAAAAACTTAAAATTTTGTATCCTCTGATATTATAAAATTTGCCACCAAATCAATCACAACGAGCCACTGTGCCACACATTGACTAATGCGCCGGGCTGTTGAGTCATGCGAAGAGTATGAGAGAGGTTGATGGTGAAGGATGAGGAACAACTGGCGGGCATATGAGGATGTCTGTTTTTTCACCATATTTATGAAATTTGAAAATTAATTTTGTCGTTCGTTGAGTTTCGTTTTTGGAGCATACAAAAGTGGACGCCGCAAAACCTTCAATAAACTCAACCAAATTCGCTTGCCTACTTTTCAGCTGAGAGTGAATGTGAGATGAGACCGACGGCAATGGAAACACAGCGAAGCACATACAACTGGACGGCTGAACTCACCTGCGACTTGGAACGCATTGTGGGCTGATACTTGCGTCGAATCTTGCGGGGACAGCACATGCACAGCAGGCGCACAAAGGCTCTGCAAGACAGAATTTAGGATAAAGGGAAGCCATTCAACGACCGCCACACACACCCACCTGCGAAAGTCCCTGCTCCAGCAGGCATAGATCACAGGATTCATGCACGAGTTGATCCAGCCCAGCCAAGTGACAATCGCCGATACAATCTCCTCGTGCTCAATGCACTCCATACAGAAGCCGGACAACAGATTCACCACAAAGAAGGGCAGCCAGCACACAATGAACACACCCATCACAATGCCCAGCGTCTTGGCGGCCTTCTTCTCCTTGGCGAACTTGGCCAGTTTCCGGGAGAGGCTGAAGTTCTTGCCCATGTGTCGATGCCGGGCCAGGCCATTGTTGTGCAGCGCCGATAGCGGCTCATCGTCCGGTTCCTCGGGCGTGGAAGTGGTGGTGCCTCCGCCATGATTGTGATGATGGTGATGCGTATGCGAGTGGGAGTGGCTGAGGGAGCCGCCACCTCCTGCGCCCGACACCTGATGGGTATTTGTGTTGGGTTCGCGTGTGGTGCCACCCCGATGTATGCGCAGCGTCAGCTGCAGTTCCCCCGAGGCCATGAGCACCTGCTTGGTGCCGATCTTGAGCGAGCGCGTTTGTATCACCGCCGCGCGGTAGATCCTGCAGTACGTAAAGACCATCACCAGCAGCGGCAGGTAGAAGGATATGGTCGAGGAGAAGACCAAATATCCCAAATGCTCGGTAAAGGTGCACTTGTAGGCCGGCATCTCTCCATCCCGGGCTGCGCGCCACCACACAATGGCCGGGAAGCTGATGGCACTGGAGCAGATCCAAACGGCTGCTATCAGACCCGCCGCCCGCTTCACCGTCATCCGCATGGGATAGCTAAACGGATCGGTGATGGCCCAGTAGCGATCCAGCGAGATGACACACAAATTCAGTATGGAGGCCGTGCTGAAAAGCACGTCCAAGGACCGCCAGATGTCACACCAGTCCGTGCCAAAGAACCAGGTATTCTCCAGCACCTCGTACAGGGCCGAAAAGGGCATGACCACCAGCCCCACCAGGCAATCGGCAACTGCCAGGCTGGTGATGAAGTAATTGGTGGCCGTGTGCAGGTAGCGCTCTCGTATAACAGCCAGTATCACCAGGGAGTTGCCGAACACGGTGGCAAACGAAAAGAGAAAGAGAAAGGCCAGCAGACCCACCCGATCGTTGGGCAGAGCCTCCAGAAACTCGGAGAGATTCGGTTCCGGTGTGGTGCTGCTGCTGCCCGTCACATTGCCACTGAGCGTCAGCTCTGTGCTCGTCGTGGACACCACATTCAGTCCATTGAAATAGTAGTAGACCTCCTCCGAAATGTTGTAGCTGCTGTAGAAGGGTGGGGCGGAGCGCGTCTGTGTCTGATTGAGCATATCGCCACCCCGTAACAGCGCCAACAGTGGCTCCACCAGCACCGGCGATTCACCATCCGCTTCCTGCAGCTGTGAAGCATCGTCATTGTCCTCAGCTGGGGCCATGACAACTTCTCAATGCAATGTCTGTGCAGCTGACGCAAATCCCTGTTCCGGTTCCTTAGACGGTCGAAGTGCTCTGCGGCTGTCGGCAAAATAAATTAAGCGCATTTTCACGTCCTTTTTTTGTTTTGGTGTCCAAACTGTGTGGAGGGAAGAGTTGAATGAAAGTGGAGATGGATTAATATCACATTTTACATTACACTTTCAAAAGGAGCTTCTGACTGGGAGTGACTTGAAATTAAATATTCATTAAGCAAATTCCACCACAGCAGAAGAAAATTTTGAGAGAAAAAAAAGGGTTTGACTCGTCGGAGATTAGACATATTTTGGTTTTAGGTTAGCATTTAGGGATAGTCACTGTCTTTGCTTTGTGCTTCCCTCATTTTCACCTATTTCGGCGATGGATTTGTGCTTTAAATTTTAATTATGTAAGACAACAAAAGAATTTAAAAAAAAAAACAGAAAACAAAAGATGTAATGCATGGTTAAAATCGATATCACTGCCCCCAAATTTTGCCTGTTGCACTTCATGCGACACCGGTGCATTCAACACGGACCAAGGGAAATGGGACATTTCTCCAAGTTCGGCAACAGGTGAGTGCGTTGAATTTTCTTAATTCAATTTTAATGAACAGGCATTTTTATCGTGCATGAATCGTGAGTGATGTAAAAAAGCTGTCCAAGTTATGTGCATGAATCATGTCTGTCTGTCTACCTGTTTGTTTGTATGAACGTACTGATCATAAAGATGCTAAGAGAAAGAATCAACCTGGAAGGGTCATAAGTAGTCAGTATTATGTTTCGATTGAGAGATGGTCAGTATATGATTAAACGAAACTTTCATGCAGCATCGCTTTAGTTGGTTTTTTTAAGTTATATAAATATATTACTGCTTATTTATGAAAAAACGAACAGCTTTATATAATGTTTACATATAAAACTCAAATTCTTAATGAAATATAACGAACATTTTTAAAAATTGTTTTTATAAGTGTCCAATTCTTGGAATCTCTTTGATTTTTCTGTTGGTGCATTTTTGCATTTGCATATGTATTTAAGAGTGACCGTTTGGTTAGTTCGATAAAAACTTTTCGATAAGTTGATTTCATTGAGGCGCTTACTTTTAATTAATCGGGATATTGCATTAATCCCGTTCCTTCCTCATTTCCACATAAAATTTTAGTTTAATTCCCGTGCTGCCCGATTCCCGCTGGACCCGAAGTCCCGAAACCCGCGCCCATCTCTTGTTTTATACATTTTTTTTTATGAATTCCATTTCATTCACAATTACAGCCCAAAATTCTAAAAATTTTGTTTGAAGGAATTTTGAGTTGGTAGGCTTGATTTCCGCTTAATGGTCTCAGCGAGCTGGTTTCAGTTGTTCACACCAAACTTGGCCATGTCTGGCCGCAACTGGCCCTTCCATCTCAGATTTGGTTGTCCCTTTCTGCCATATATATAGATAAATGTTCCTTTCCAGCGTAGTCTCTGGTGATTGTGTGTGCTTAAGTAGTTGGCGGATTATTTGGCATTCCTTAGGGGTTTATAAATCCCAAGAAGGTACTCTTCTCTAGTGTTTATCTACTGCTGTTTTTAAAATACTTGATTCAAGTACAAATTTCTTATCTAAAGTAGAGTTTTTCAATCCCTAAATAGTCGATTTAAGACAAGCTTGGTATATTCTTGTACATTTCGAACTGTTTTATGATTTGTTTAATCATTCTTTTAAGTTTTAAGTGTTGTATTTCAAGCAGACGTATCACTTAAAATAGGTAAAGAAAATCTCTATAAAATCTTACTTCTATTGCAATATATTCTTGAAACAAAAAAAAAAACTGCAAAAGATTAGAAAAAGAAGGAAAGGCTGTCGACTTAAGCTCAAAAAGTGCTAAGGCTTGTGCCAATGTGTACTTAAATTGAGGTCTCTACATTGAACCGAAAACGGATGGAATTATTCTAGGGCCATAAATTAACCAACGACCATTACTACATAAGAAAACTGTTAGCAGCAGTTGGGAATTTTAAGAACAGATTTCATTTCAAAATAGTTTGCATTTTCCGTTGCTATCAGGTCAAATTTTTGTACATTCTCAGATATTATTAACTTCTGTTCTCTTCTGAATTAAGAACGTGAGTGTGTAAATACGAAAGATCTCCAATGAAGAAAGTTTCTGCTCATTTGAATAACCATTACGATCGATTTTCAAAATCATACTTCAAATTTTAAGTCCAAAAAATAACCGCCCATACTCGATGAGAGTCCAGCCAGTACATTTTTGATTTCCTTTCTAAAATTATACAATTTTCCCACCCAAAATTTTTCACTCATTTAATGAAGCCATTGTAATCGAATCTCATGCGTATCTACTCCAGATTGTCTGCTCCATGGCTATAAATTTCATTCAATTAAAATGTTGACTGGCATCCGCATCCGGATCCGTGTGCACAGGTAACAAAGCTAAACAAATTTCGCCAGCACAAAAGCTTAACAAACACATTAATTAGAGCATTTTTTGCTGTTAGTCAAAAATTATACCCCCCACAAGGGAGGGGTTTGGGACGGCTAGTGGATGCTGCCTGGGAAAGGTGCGCCATTAATTGGTAAGCAGACATGGCCAACTGTCGCACTGTTGGGTGGGTGGAGCTGCCTCAGACAAATAAACAAATTAAATTACATTTCAAGTCCCAGAGAGCTGGCCAACAGACCCGAACACTTGGCCAGAGCAAATACCAAATACCACGTCCAAGTGGCGGCTGGCTTTGTCAACAGAATTTGCCTGTGGCAGTCAGACGACACTTTGCTACGTATTATTCAACAAGAGCTGTTGCTCATGTCAGCGAGAGTTGATTGCTAAGCTGTGCATTTAAGACGAAGGAGACAGGACGAAGAGTGAGGACGGCTACATCAAGGATCAAATGTACGGGAAATTCTTGCAATAACTGTCTTATGGTACTGCTCTAGCTGGAGAGCAACTCTTAGTGTACTTAGATTTATGGGGCTGCACAAATCCTTTCTTTTCGCTGGAGTCCTCTCACGTTTCTTCACCAGTTCACCAATGAATGGCCAACCACTTGCTGACTGCTCCACGGGGCGATGGTGGCAAATTGTATGAATAGCCCTTTGACTTGGGCTGGGTTTTTAAGCGTCTTTCACCAAATCCAAAACCAAATTGCTGTTAAATTTGTGGCGGATTTTTTGTTGAGTTTATGTGGCTTTCAACACACTTTTTTGCGGGTCCTTGGACCATTTGTTTTCGTTGTGTGATCATCACCTGCCTAACTCGCGGCTTTGGGCCATCGACTGGGAGCAAACTGAGGCGGACGTGGGTTATTTCTTGCCATATTCTTGCTGCTCATTTCCGGCATGCCATAAATTTTCCTTCCTGCCGGCTGCCTGCCAGGCTGGCAGCCTGCGTGCTGTCGTTGGGCTTATCTGCCACACAGCCTGACGCCGTTCTGGGTTTGCTCATGTGGCCGCATTGCAGCGTTTTTTTTTTTTTTTCTGATGTTTTGTACAATTTCCTGGCACATTTCTCACTCATAAGCAAAGCGGCGAAAAACGCACATTTTTTTCACTTACTTTCAACCCTGATGAGCATGATGAGGCTGTTGATGTGCACTAAGTCAAAATGTAAGTCAAGCAGCCAAGGGGCAACATCGAAATGAAAACACAAAAAACCAGTGTGTGTGTGTGTGTGTGAGAGTGTGTGTGAGAGCGTTAGTTTGTGTCTGGCCTGGCACCAGAAATTTAATTGAAGCCGCCTTAAAGGTCGCCTGGCCGAAAGCCAAAGTCTGCTTCCTCTGCAAATGTTGACGACCGTGGCAGCAATTTGTATATGTGGCTAAACCCTTTTTGGTTCCCTCTCCTTGTGTGTGTGTGTGTGTGTGTGTGTGTGGCTGAAAAAGGCCTCTGCCCCAAAATGGAAATGGTTAAGTCATTGAATGGCCTCATGAAAGTTAAGCAAAAATGGCTGCAGGCAAATTCTGTATTGACGCTGATTGCCGGCCCTTTCGTGTCCATGTTAGGCGGAGTGTTTGAACTTTACCATTAAGTTTGCACGTTGAAGCTTTCCGGGAAAAGCGGACATGAATTCGTGCTTGGCATTAATATCATCATGACTTAACCAATTAACATGGCCAATTCAGCCAAAGAGGTAAGCAACCAGTTTGCCAAATAAAAACTGAGTGAAGTGATTAAGGAAAACTTTTGAAAAAGCTGTTTCAACAATTAGCCGCGTTTGCGGCTCAGTGCAGTGGTTAAGTGGGTTTCGTATGAGTAGAAAATGAATGATTAATTATTCACTCATTGGAGGATTGCAGCAACTAAGTGGTACTCACGCGTAGAAATATGCAAAGTCATGATGGGATTTTTCATTAATTTAGAAATGAGATTTCCCATCGTTGTCGAAAAAAACATTAAGGGCTGATTTATAATCTACAGTCGAATAAACCTACAAATAACACAGCAAAATCTAAAATCCATGTTTATCTGACACATAGCAGCTAAGTAGAAGATGTGAAATCGGCTCTTAAACTTTGAAGAGATCAACACAAATTATTCTTTAACCTGAAAGGTCCTTCCTAACTTAGCTGGGTATTTTAAATAAGTGCCTAGAAAATAGCAGAACGAATAATTTACGTAAGAAAGCTCTTGAATTAATATCTATTCTACATTGCATTTTTAAGAATTTTGCTCTTCAAATCGCTCTTAATTCGTTGTCAGTTTTGTGCAATTAGGCGAGGTGAGTAAAGTAAAAAATCTGAGAGAGAGGTGAGCTTTCACATTTGAGAAATTAGCGTGGCACCCGCTCTCACAGTTTCGTTTTTCAAGAAAGAGGATGTTTGGGCGAAGGCCATAGATTTTTACACTCACGTTGCACTGGAATTCCCAAGCAGCTATGACATTACTGGTAGGGGGAGACGACAAACAAAGACTGATGCTGCCATATGGTGTTTGGGAGCCTGCTAAAACTTGCTATATGGATTGACAATTATTTTATTTGAAAAAACTGATTTAAACTGTTTGGAAGCCCTTCATTTGGGTCTGATGACTCTTGATTCAAAAGTGATTGATCTTAGGCTGCCTTTACACAGCTCCACACAGGAGACATGATAGTCTAGTAGTCCTGCATTTCATCATGAAATTGAAGAGAAATTATTAGATAAATATTTTAAACAACTAACATGGAGACCCACAAGGCTGTCATCTTCAACCTGATGAGCTTTTGACACGTGAACGAATGCTCTTGAACTATGCTCTTGAATCAAGAATCGATTTGAGTACTCTAAGCAGTTGGTTAAAGAGTTTTTTTACTTGTTTTGAGAATGTTTCGTACTTGGTTCCAGTATTGAAGGTCTTTTAACAAAAAAAACCTGTATATTTGTATATTTGTATATTTGTATATTTGTATATTTGTATATTTGTATATTTGTATATTTGTATATTTGTATATTTGTATATTTGTATATTTGTATATTTGTATATTTGTATATTTGTATATTTGTATATTTGTATATTTGTATATTTGTATATTTGTATATTTGTATATTTGTATATTTGTATATTTGTATATTTGTATATTTGTATATTTGTAAATTTGTATATTTGTATATTTGTATGTTCAAAGTTCTTTGTTAGCGATAACACTTGATTGTCGCAATGTTTTACTCTTTTGGACCCAAGACAACAACACCAGGTGCACGTAGTTCAGCCTCGAATAGAAATGCTGAACTCACACACAATTCCACTAGCTGGCCTTTAGTCTAAGGGTGATTGAATTAGAGCAATAAATATCGAATTTTTGACCCAATTGTGTCGTGGCCATCGCCAACCCCACCCATTTCAGTTATTACACCCATTTGTGTCCACAAGTGTATACCAAACTTCGACTATTTTTACTTTGTGCTCTCGTGTTCAATGTTAATTCAATGCAATGTAATCAAGTTTTTCCATCCTCCTATTGAAATTGATTCTGTCATTGGGCAATGCAGCATAAAATCACACCAAATTACCGCATTACAGGGGTGCGCATTTCAAATGGTCCAAACGCGTGTGCTTGTCTCTGTCTAGGCTCTGTGCCAACAATCGGGGACAGCTGCAATAACAGTCTTTGCATGTAAATGTAAGACGGGACAATGGCTACAACAACAAAGGTCAATATGGACTTCTAATGGCTTTCCGTTCGTTTGTGAAACTTAATTGCATAAAGTGATTTTGTCTGTCGCAATTCTTGACTGCTGAATTATTAAAACTCGCACAGATGTGCTAGTGCCTGCCAACTACAAACTGTCCCTTTTATGGCACATCACTTGCATGATGTCAAGTAATATACCGAAAGTTACGCCCCCTTGTCAGCACACGCCCACCCATTGAGTGGGGGACTTAATGCCAAAATTTATTGTAGGCTTTTTGGCATGTCGAAATGAGGAAGCTCGCGTACATCCATTAATTTCATGCACTATCGCTGAATCGAAATCGTGGGGCTTACGCGTAAATATTTAGATACCGGCAACTCGGTGACTTTGACTTTGAACAACCTTTCCTCTAGTGTGCGCTAGTAACTTACCTATTCAAATTGCCTCCGATATCGGGGGTCCCCCCCTGGCTCGTGGCTAAGTACCAGCGACACTCACTCTGAAGTCGTGCGATAAATCGTTGTCGAAAATCTTCCAAATTGCTCCCAAAGCGTTTTTAAGTAAACGCAGCGAAAGGTTCCAACCAGACACTGGCACCCCACTGGCGACCAAATCTTTGACAATCTTAATGCGACACGCAGAGAATAAGCTGAGCGAGGCGAGGCCCTAAGCACGACGGTAAATACTGAGTCGGTCCCCAGTTCGTGGGCTTCGACTACAAATGAAATTTAATCACGCGCGTGGCAAGAGCTCTCGAATCAGGCAACCGATGTTTGGTTTATTTTCGGCTTTGCAGCTTGTCCCTTTTTCCTGATTTGATAATGCGGTGGGTGCCACGTTTGTCCCCGGCCGTGCCAGGCCGAGGCACTGCTTAATTATGTCACAAATATTTACACCCATCGGCAGGACCTCTGCTTGAGTGTCATGGCACGCAAGGAATCTAGCGAAAATAAACAGTAAGCAAAACGAACGAACGAAAATCAAATGAAACAATGCCCACAGCAGGTAGCGCGGGAATGGGTGGTGTGGCGGTTTTTTTTTTTTTACCAGGCAATCAAGGACAAATAAGGACGACAAGCGTGTACTATAGGCAGGGGTCTTGCATTTTGCGGGCAAAAAAGGTTCATTTAAAGGCACCTCAAAAACATTGGACTCTCTGCCCCACTGTCCGACGGTCAGTGTCACAGCGGAATTCGTGATAATGGTTGGCATTAATTTGTATCCCCTGGTTCGTTGGCGATATGCAACCATATTTTTATTTTCGTCGGTTTTATCTGTTCTTCTTCCTTTGCGTGTTAAATTGTTGCTATTGTTGCGGAAATACCTTTGGCATGTTCAAAGTTATTGACACGCACACACACACACACACACACACTGACACGAACCTGCAAGGACACATTTAACGCGCTTGTCACGCAATAAATAATGTTTGGACAGGGCAACTTCCAGCAACATTCGCCATGTTCAACAATCAGCGCACTGTCACTGTAGCCAACCAAGCATTACGTTAAGTGGCATATTGCTCATACGACATGTTGTACGGAGCACATGAAGGGTGCATCATCTTCTTTTCCCTGTTTAATAATTAAATATTCTCAGAGATTGCCTGAGAGATATGAAGCTCCTGGAAATGGACAAGTAACGAGTTACTTGTCGGGAACAGCAATTCCGGTGACATTCATATCCGTAATGGCAGCTACCATTACTTTGGCTGAACACAGTCAGCGCTCTCGGCTTTAATCAAACGCATTATTGCGATGTGAGAGTATTGAATCGAACTTTACCAGAATTGGGGCTCTACCTTTAGGTTGACTCTCAAGTTCTTAGCTCTTAAACAACTTTATTAGGCAACAAGGTGCAGCATATCAAAGGGTTGGTGGAGATTTTGGTTGAATTTCGTGAGCTGAACCAGAAACTGTTTAAGCAAAGGGTCCATCACGTCTAGATTTTTGGTTAACTTAACTCAATAGCTGCTTAAACGGCATATTTGGATCTTTTTAGGGCTGGTTTTATTTCTTACATTTTCGTTTGTGTTGGCTCAGTTTGATACTTTCGCTAAGAACTGTTTCTTAACTTGATAAGCAATTATACCAAAAATTTGTGAGATTTTCCGTAAGTTTGTGTGTTTGTGATATGTTATGAACCGCTGAATTTGTTAAAAGTTTTCATAAGAATTCAATAATATAACGTTTTTCCATAGCATATTTTTGGGCGGAAAACAATTTAATAAATTTGAGCACAAGTATGCAAGTTGGTATAACTTCGCTTAAAAAAATCACAGATTTGTCTGGGATAGTTCATTTTAAAGCTAAAAACAAATACTGTACCATATTATCAGTCAGCGTTACATCAATAGTATGGGTTAGACATAAAACAGGTTAAAAGAAGATCCAAAAATATCATTTAAGCAACTATAAGCTTTAGTTACAATTAATCTAGAAGTGGTGGACTATATCCATTGCTTTTTGGCATGCCCACTCGAGAACATGCCACATATACACTAAACAATTATCATGATAAATGCGCTTTAAAGTATGCTATACTTAATAATATTACTAATTCAAAAAACAATTCTATTATAGTTTGAATAATTTGAATACCATCAATTAATCCGTCAATTTTAGTGTGGATTATGTATGACGCAGCCATAACTGACTCTCAGTTACTTATTCAAATTGAGAATTATTTAAAGAAATGAAAAGGGCATACTTTTAGGCGCATTAATCATGGCAAATCATGACAAATTGTTGCCTTGGAAAAAATGAAAGAACAATTGGAACAAAAAAATCTGCAAGGTAATAAGTCCGCAGTTATGATAAATATTTGGTTTTTCAAACCTGTCAAGCATTTCTGTAGTTTTTCCCTCAGAAACTTCTCAATTGTAGCCATAGGGTTTCCAAAATGATTTAGCTTCCCTTCAAGAAAAGCTCAATATTTTGCAATCACTTTAATAGTTGATTATTTGTGTGTGTTGCGAAATATGGTCAAAGTGCAAGTGGAACGAAATGTGAACCATCTTCCATTCATTTTCGCCCTAAGCTGCAGCAACTGAATATATTTTTCAATTATTTTTGCTCCCTGCAATTGAAGTGTTAATCTGCATTTCACACAGTCTGACAGAGTCATTTAAAAGGAGAGCAATTTTGGGGGTTTGTTATTTTTTTTCTTTTTTTTTTTGGCTATGACGTTTTCTAAGTTTCATTCTCCCCCACAACTTCTGCTCCAGTGAACCAAGAGCACTCGACCCCAACACTCAGTTCGTTTCGCTTTGATTTCCAGGCACGCACGCACACATCTCATTTGGCGAGTTGCCTTTTGGGGGACCCAAAGGACACATTTAAAGTTAGTTTTTTTTGATGAGTTGGCATATGTTTTATTAGCGGCGCCCTAAGTTTTTCTTCAGAGCATTTGCGTAGCGCTAATAAATGTCAAGGGCCATAAATTAAAAATGTATCCGATCTCTTGCTGAATCCGTGAAACTGGCTGCCATGCATCTTTTATGCAAGTCACACGACGGATTCGAAAATATGTGCTCGTCGTCTAATATCGTAATAATAACATAAAAACTCTGTCAGCGGATTACAAATTATTTCGAAATGCGTTCGGCACGTGCGACAGTGGCCATAATTTGGCTGTGAAACAATACAACTTGCCAGCGCGTACTTCAGTCACGTTGTGAAAATTAATCAGCAGCTGAAATATTGACACGCGACAGAGACAAAGGACAAGAGGGTGCCTCTTGGAGGAGTTGTCCCCAGGCGCAGACACAGCCAGTCTTGCTTATCGAATGCTTCTAATGGTCACTTATAGTTTTATGATAGACTCGAATCCATTTTCGATTTACTTTGCTGGCAGAAAAACAATTTTCCGGGGCATAATTTGGCTGAGATTTGTGTGCTTGTGTGTGTGTGAGTGGTCGTGTTTGTAGTTAACATGATTTATACATAAAGCTGTGGCTCGATTGCCTTGGCACGCAATGCATTACACCAGCTGCCAGCTGACAGTCGGGGCTGCAGGACTCGCCTTCCTAACAATCTTGGTTAGCCGCCGGCTTATCGTATTTGTGGCCCCCTTTTGCCTTTCTTGTTCTCTAATCTGAAAACTGCATAAAGTCCGAGTCGAATACATAATTTAGGAGGTCAGCCATGCTTTATGACCGGGGTCTGGGGAAGCGTTGGAGTGACATTCTAATCAGGTGCACATTAGCATGCTGAAAATGGGTTAACGCCGAGTCATGCAATTCATTTTCATGCCCGGGCGGTGCCTGCAGTTGATTAAAGTTGCACAAAAATTTTACGGCTAATTAAGTCGCAAAATTAACCTTAAAAGGCAATCAGGCACGGAAGGCAGCCGGCTTGCCGCCCAGCAAGTGTGCGGGTGTTTGACATTTAGCAAACTATGCGCCAACTTAAGACAGTGCCCCGATACGCCGCAGTGATGGGGTAGGAAAGCCATTTCAAGTTAATTAGTTGGTGGAAGCAGCAACCCAAACACACTCACACACGCACACAGAAACTCATAAACATCCGCGCAGCTCGCAAAAGTATGCTACAGTTTTGAGCGCTTCATTTCGCATTTCGTTCGGCGGCAAAAATAAAACGGAAAATTTTTCACACTCGCAAGCAATATTCTTTGGCAATCAATTTTTTTTTTTTTTTTGGTTTTTTTTTCCGCTTCCCTCCAACTCAGACAGTTTATTAAAGCTTTGTCGGTATGTGAATATAATATAGGCGCCAAGCGATGTCCAGTTTTACGTATGGTGAATTTTGAATGTCCTTTACAATGCAACGGACAGTTGGATATTTAATCATTGGTTTGAGTAAGAGCTTGGCGTTTATGATTTCAATGATAGTGTGCTTCAAATCTGGCCCCAGTTTTGGTCTATCATATATCTATCTCTTTTGTGCTGAATTGCAATTTGTTTAGATTATTTTCGATTTCTTCTTAGCGCTACAAGTGCTGTTTGATAACACATGATAACAATGACTAACAGTTCAGGTAGAAAAAGGTTACAAAACATTTCAAGATAAGTTCTCGAAACACAAAAGTCAATTCAAAACACAATGCAATTTGTTGAAATCTCTGTAGAAATAACACTTAATGTTAGTTTAATTCCGCTTTCATTTATGTTTGTATTTTCTTGTTATAGTTATACTTTTAGTTTTTCTCTTAATGACAGTGCGATTAACTGTCTTACTGTCTTCAGTTCATGTGGCAGTTGATTCCAAATACAAATAGCATGCAAAAAGAATTGAAGTTCAGATGTTGATAGAGATTATTTGTACCGAAATTTTGTTGTAATTTTTAAATTGTTTGTACGTTAAGAAGCAGTAATCTCTCAGTCAAGTCCATGAACTTAGGTAAATATTATAAATTTCTTCAGAGACAATAGCAATGTCGTTAAATGCTACATTTAGAATTTGACTGCACATCGAGCTACAGTTTTAAAAAAAGGTCTAATCCATAGAACAGTTTGGTTAGAACACAGGCTTTAGCTATTATTTTTCTTGTTTCTGTGGTTATGAAATGATCTGTCATTTAGGTGAGCAGACAGTGTGAAAAAGACTGTTTGAGCTGATTTAGCTTGCTCTGTTCATAGTTTTTAGAAGAGCAGTAATCGCCATTCCATTCCTTGTATTATTCAGATATGCGTTAACATTAATATAAACAAGTTTACATTATGTAAACAGATACTAAACAGATTTAGCGAAAAATCTTTTTCATATACGAAAACAAAGAAGTGTAATGTGATAATAACGCTAACTAAACTCAGTGAGGGTATTCTATTTTGACTTCAAAAAGATAACTGAAAGTACTTTTAAGTTGTCAGCTGAAATTTCCCCCCTTGGTGTGTCTTAGACAGTACCATTTGCCTTGAACATCCTCATCACCTTAAAGTATGCGATTGTGTTCATTTTGCTATCAAAATCTTTTCCAAAGTGAAAAGAGCATACCAAATTCATAGAGTAAAAACCCCAGTTGAGTTCTATAAGCAAACGCTGCATAACAGCCACAACGAAAAACCAAACAAAGAAGGTGAAAATTAGAAATATAAATATGAGCACACGCGCCTACGAGCGGGTGTGGGTGTGTGTCTGTGTGTGTGTGTGTGTGGGTGAAAACACAAAGAAAAACTGCTTGGCTGAGCTATTTTGTAATCATGATAAAAATACTATTCTAATTTTCGGTGTTATAATTTGCAAAGTGAACATAATTTTCCTGAGCTCAGGTCCCACCACACCGAATTCCTAGCCTTGGAAATGAATTTAAATACCTGAGCGACGATTGCTGGACAGACATAATGCTCGCTGCCAGCATCATCACCATCATCATCATCGTCATCTTCTTACCAGCCCCTCAACGTGGTGGCGGGGGGGTGGGAGGGTCGGGGGACAATTACATCCATCCCTGTTCCCTGCTGCGAATTGTCATTCAAATCTGCGGCATGGCCCGCGGGGTTTTTATGGAGATGGGGAAATTTTATTTGTGGCTGTAATTTTGAGCGTTTTACGTTTAGCTGCTGGCTAAATCCAAATATGTGTGTGTTTGTGTGTGCGTGTTTCATTCATTATTTTCCATTTTTTTTTTTCAATTCTTAAAAAGTTTCCCTCGCTCAGCCAATTTTTGTAAATTTTTTTTCTTTCTTTTTTGCAATTTATTATGATTTTCATTTAATTTCTTTTTCGAAAATTTGTGGCCCGAGAGGATCTTTTCTGGGGCAGATTGGATTTTCACAGCCACGAGCCACTTCATCGATTATTGGCTGTTAATTTTGTTTGTTTGTTGTTGTTGTTGTTGTTGTTGTTGGTGTGGGCGCTAGAAAGTTTGGCGACACGAAAAGAAAAGTCAATTAGCGCAATTGAACTGGCGCGACTCAATTGCCTAAGTCCAATTCGTGAAAGAGACAAAAGTTTCCAAAGTATTTGGAGGGAGCAGGAGCTCTGGCCTACACTTGAACAAATAAACATGCATATTTGAGGAAGGAAACGAACTTTACTTGTAAATACTTGATCTTAGCACGGTTCGAAGTATTTGGTTTCAATTTAGAAGAACACATAGTTCTCAAAACAGTGCCAACATATTCTAGGAAACAATATAGAAATGCAATCGATAGGAAATAGTCTGATATATTGGCATCGTTCACTTTAAAAGCTGTGAAGAAGCACTTCTGAATACTGAGAATCACGTCCCATAAGGGAAATGGGAAACGTTCACAAATCGATTGGCAACTTTCAAAGATAAAATTCCATTTTTAGGAAAGGCATATTAAGAGGTTGGAGCGGAATTGCAGTATGGGATCACATGCCCTTAAGTCCCGCATCGACTTATTAAACTTATCTTAGGAAAGCCATAAAAATTCTCAAAATTTCTAGGTTTTCAGATTCTGCAATGGGCTGAACCGAACGTCGTTAAAAGTGTTTTACTGTTCAGTTCAGCCTTTTCGAAGTGACACCGGCGTGTTTAGCGGTCATCGGTTTATCAGCTACTACTAAGAATTAAGTTACCGATTAATACGTTTCGTACCACTCATATCTCTGAGTGTAGGCAACAATTTAAAGTGACGGCGCGTGTTGGGTATTAGGAAATGAATTGAAGCGCAGGATGGACAGCTAAATGCTTTGGGCTTTGTTTTGTTTTAAAGCTGATGAGTCATGTAAGTTAGCTGGCCATTGTTTTAAGGCCAAATTTTGTGGTGTGTCAATAGAGCTTTAAACTCTCATTTCTCAAGTTACAATCCTTTCGTTCGTTTTTGGCCAAATGCCCAAACAGAAAACCCGCTACATTAATCATTTCCTCCGCCACAACAACAACAACAACAACAGCTGCCTACCTCTTTCTTGGGAGGCGGCGGCCATCCAACAACCTGTCATAAGTTATTAACAAAACGACCCTTTAGCCCACATATGCCACAGCAATTCGTAAAGTGCTCACACACTCACACACATCGACTGCAGGCCAAAACAATACTTTACCAAAAGAACTGAGACAGCCGCCTGAGTTTCAGTTACATTTTGCAGTCTTTGGATATTTCAAGTTCGTCGCATTTTTCCGTTGTGTTTGTCGACATTGTCATTCGCCAAATTATGACCACTCGGACACAATTTACTGGCACCATGCCAAGGACACTGACGTCGCCGGGCAGTAGCTGACAGCTCATTGGAATTTTCATTAGTGTTACAAGTGCGCCGCCATTCAGACGGCCCAACAGTCGCCAGCAACGGCACCGGAATAGGACGAGACGACGATGACCTTTGAAAAACTCCAAACACACGCATATAATGCAGGGTCATGTCCACAGTGGGCACTTAACACCCAATTCTAACCGGCTACAAGATGAATGTGTTGCGGTCAGTGAAAATATTCTCAAATATTTGGCATTGCATAGTTTCCAGGGCCAAGGCTTAGATCGATGGTAAATATTTGTGAGTCTGCAGAGAAAAGTGCACGTTTGGGCAATGAGCTTTGCAGCTTGGCTGCTGCCTGCGCAGCGGCAGGAACTGCCAAAACAAAAACTTCATTTAATTTAAGACAAAAAACAACATTTTTGACACCTAAGCACTTCCTTTGTTGGCAATGCACACTTCCACAGAAGGTCTCAAGTTAAAATATGTTTTGTGCATGGTTTTCGATGGCTCAAGAATGTGAGAATGAATTTTAAAAAATGTGCCTTATCGAGTGCATTTTTAACTATTTGGGATACAGAACAGAATTGCATAAACAAAAGTTGGGGAAAGAAAGAAAGTTGGTCGGGAAGAGTAAATTGTGCTCATCTGTGAAGTGGAACATTAAGGACAATGGACACAGCACTTTAGGGCCGATTTTACTTTTTCCACATAAAGTCACAAATAAACAAGGAATACTTTCAGCTTATCTGACACATATCAGCCATCTGGACGATGAGAAAATGGCCCTTATTCGTCTAAAAAGTGCATGGGACGATTCTAGAGCTCAGATGGGACGGGACGGTAAATAAATTAGTAAAATGGCGCCATCAGATTAATAAGTTCATATTAAAAAATAGCCAATTAATGCAGGGAGCAGGGAGGACATTGCTGCAAGAGTGTTTTCGCTACCATTAAAAGCTGCCCAGAACAGGATGAAGTACAAGAGTGGCAGCGACGGTAGCGATGTTTTCGCTGCAATGAAAGTGCTGTGGGAGTTCGCAGACCATTTGCCCTGTTTTCTTTTCAATTCATTTCTGTTAAATATATTTGAATAATTAAATATCAAAACAAGCACTTGGCACCCAAAAGAGATTGATTTGGAATCTTAGTTAAATAGTAGCCACCAGATTAAGAGAAGCTAGGACTTGGCTCCATGGGTTTTCACCGTCAGTTCCATGAACAATTCCACTTTTCAAGCACAGTTTCTTAATAATCCTCCTAAACAGGTACAAGTAATCGAACAAGTAGTTACATTTATTAATGATTAACAAACAATAATCGTAATTCGAAGTTACAAAATGATTGAGTATAATCCAATTATCAATTCTGAATGAGCGAACAACAAAAATGGTTGTGGACTGGATGGTCAAAATTTTGGCATAAAGTCGAAAGATCCAAAGTTTAAACTTGGTGAATTTGAGTAACATGTGTAAAAAGTTCTTAGCTGATCCGAAAACGCCTTTCTCGCCGCTCAAATGGTCCCACATGGCGGATGGGTAATTTTATTTTATATTTATTGTTTTGAAATAATAATTTCGGGTTAATTTGTTAACAAAAAAATCCTTAAACAAGTCACATTTTTCCATTTTTGACTAGTAATACGACAAAAATATTTCCCAGTCTCATATCATTGCCAGCCTACCAAGAACTCTTTTGAACAAGAAAGCAAGTCATCCGATTTAAACCAAAGCTTGTAGAGTTGGGTGAAAGCAAGTAAAACAAGCAAATACAAAATCGCAGGATGCAACCATTAAAAAGAAAATGTTTTTCATACTAAAACTAGTTTTCCGATCGATTGTTCCTATGGGAGATATAAAATATAGTCATCCGATCCGATTGGTTTCGACATATTTGTAGCGTGCAGCAACAAGAAGACTCTGTGCAAGATTTCAGCTTGATAGCTTAAAAACTGAGGGACTAGTTAGCGTAGAAACAGACAGACGGACGGACAAAGCTCAATCGACTCAGCTCGTCACCCTGATCAAGAATATATACAGTTTATGGGGTCGGAAAGGAATATTACTATGCGTGGCAAACTAATAATATAATAAATACATTTTGGACGAAAGTGTTCGAAAGGTGTTTTGTGTAGGTTTTCTCAAACTAAGGACGTATCATAGAACATATTAATGTTATTTTCGTAACAAGTATAGCACAATTGCTTTGTACTTTTTTACATAATTCATACACACACACATTACTGTATTCTGCATATTTCGGAAAAGTTATTTGTTCACTAGCAGACATTGTTGCTTATAGCATAGATGAGATAAGCAAATATCGGTCCTTGCAGGCCTGTTATATGTGCACGTCTGAACTATATTATATTTGAAGTATCCCCTTCTTAAATATATAACTAAATAAACCTGCAGTTTTTAGCCGGCTCGTGGTCATGTTATGCTTTCGAACAACTTTAAACAGAGACACAACATTACAAAGGAGGCTGGTAAAGCCATTAAGAATTGTCGTAAAAAATTCGTCTTTATGCCAGCCCAGTGTGCCACTTTCGATTTTGGACCTGGGTACAGCGACCTTGTGAACCCGCTCCGTGAACCCGTACCCAAAACAGATGCGCGTCTTTAAGACGCGGAGTGAACCCCTTCTGATTTTTTGTAAGGCTTGCAGTCCTAGTGATAGCTCAATGTCTCACAATGCTACGAAAGTTCTATCTTGAGGGCGTGCCCAAAATTACAAGAATAAGAAGTAGATGTGTATATGAGTTCCTTATGATGCACCTCTAGCTCTTTCCATATCTAAGATCTGTTTGAGCATTCATAAAGACTGGCGGAAAGGTGGGCATGGCTAAATCTACTCGACTGTGAGGGCTGACCATGAATATGTAAAGTATTAAGATATACCTTATAGGTTCAGAGATGCCCAACTATGGCACCTACATATATTTGCACTAGCCCCATATACCCTTTGTATCTTTGGTCAAGCTAAGATTAAGAAGACTTAATGAATGACTTAAAGCTCTAATATTAATTTAATCAGTATGCCAATTATGATTAGTTTCAAGCGTCTTTCACTCTTGGTTTTCTTTAGTTTGAATACGGCTTAACTTGTTTTTATCATAGCCGACCAGTTGTCTGATAAAATTTTCATCCGCTTTAATTAAAATCCGTATGCCACCAACTGTGGCTAACATCACGGCCCGGTCAACTTTCGAGTGTGTGCGCTAATGTGTAAAACTATTTAAGTGCCCCCCCCTTGTGCGAGTGTTGCTGGGCTCAAACATTGTTGCAGATTGCCGCACAGTTGCCCGTTATTAGTGTAGTTCTCTGTTGTTAGTGTTGTAGTTGGTAATTGCACTTGCTCTGCTTTATGACCGTCACAGAGCCATAAAATGTAATGCACATCATGCGAGTACTTAAATGTGGCAAAACTCGACGAGCTTGTCCAAATTTTGACTGCTGTCTATGCCACCCCCGCATTAAAGTTTTCCGTTTACCATATCACTCAGACCCGACTCCTCCCCCCTGCCTTTAGGCAAAATCATTCATTCCCTTTGTGACAGGGCCGGTGGAATGTTTTGTTATCTGGTTTTTGGTGGCAATCGACAAGTATGAATTAAAATGTTTGCTATTATTGTATGCGAGGCACTCATGATGAGGCCTGATGTGAAACATGGTGAACACAGTTTGTGTGGGCAGAGATTTGGAACAACCAGATCTAATTACAGTTGAATGCTAACCAAATGTTCTAGACATAAATGAATTGAAATGGATTTAGTTTTTGATGACTCAAATGATTGGCTAACATAAGTTAATTTGCTGCTTCAGCAGACCGAAAAAGGTAAAATTGAAGTGGAAGAAATGTTTACCTAAAAAAATTATTCGGGTAGTATTCAGAATTTTTCGAGCTAAGACAAGATAATGCTTAACCCCAGAGGCTCTATTCAAGGACAAAGAACATTCCTCTCAAGCGTCACAAGGTCGATTGTGCTTTTTGAAGCTGCAGTTTGGAAGGAGGCTCTTCTCATTCAAGCTATGGACGTGACTTGAAGGCAACGCATTGCCTGGTGCTGATTCTGTCAATGGGTCAACTTCTACTCGACCCAGATTTTAAGAGTGCACTGTTGCTTCTACATCTTTGTGCACCATTTTGGGTGTGAGATGCAAGCAGAGTGCGCTTGAGGCAGGGCTGCAGAAGTTGATGATGAGCATTTGTGTGCGCGCAAATGAATAACTGGAGTGCTTTCTTAGCAAGCACCTAAAGCCATTGTTCCAACAATGAGGGAAAGCTGTCGGAACTGGGAGCTAACAACACGCTATGGTGTCAGGACTCAGGGTGTAGCAGAGCGCACTCACAAATGATTCAAATACAATTTTTTGACGTTCTTAATATATAAAATTCGGAGAAGACCGATTTTTTACCTGAATTCAGTATCTAAAAATTGACACAATAATTAGGACAAGTGAGAATTTCCTTCAAGCAAAAGTTGAAGTATTTGAACTAATTCCGGTTAAGTAAAAAGAACGATAAACATAAGTATGTTCCAAAAAATGCATAAATATTGTGCTCAAATTTAAAATATTCTTTAACGTTTTTAGCTTAAAAGTAACCACATCTTGATTCACTGTGCTGGTCTACCTTAATTTCTTCGACCAAACTAACAAACATTCTGGCAGAGCAAAAACAATAGCAGAGAGAGAGAGAAGCAGGTGATAAGTGGAAAAACACAAAAATGCTGCACATTCTCTAAAATTATCTACAAGACAAGAGACAAAAAACTCACGCACTATTTGCTACAGGTGTCAAAAAAGTACCGGGAAAACGCTGGACAAATCGACAGTAGAAACCTGCGGCAATTTCAGTAGGAAAAGTAAAACCGAATTTCGGAATAAAAATTAATTTTTTTATAAGATTAAATTTTCTTGTTATGCTTTCCGGGTTAAGGAATAAATGTTTAATATCCGTACCTAATGTTATTTAACAGAGCATTAATATTAATGTAAGAATATCACCATATACTGATCTGAGAAGTATGCAACATTTTATATAGCCTTTTAACTTTGTCTTTAATTCTCCGATTTTTATTAATTTGGATTTTTGTAGACAATGGTCACATATACTAACTAAGCTGCAAACTGTGAGCTAGATATCGTAAGACGTGTAGGAGATAATCAGTTTTTTTTTTCAGTGGGCGGAGGGGGGCGTGGCCAAAGCTTGCAACATACTTGATCTGCGTGTAGACAATACAAGTCTTCATTTAAAATTAGATTTCTTTAGCTCTTCTAGTCTTCTAGCACTCATAAAACATTCGCACTGAAAATTTAGAAATACTTGAATAAAGTCCGATCTAAGGCTATTCACCCTTATTTTGAGAAATATATATTCTCATTAATGGTGCCATTCTAAATCTTAGAAAATGTTCTATAAATGAGAAAATATTTTTTTAATTTTAGAGTGATTTTCTAAGTTTCAAGGCTAGTTTTTTTATGAGTTTGAGATCTAAGTGTTCATACAAACTGACGGATGGGACTATATCAACTCAGCTGTTGATGCTGATCAAGAATATAAATGGTTTATGAGGTCGGGGATGCTTCCTTCCACCTGTTACATACATTTGCACGACTTAAGTATACCCTTTCTAAAGGTATAAAAATAAATGCCTTTTAAGGCGAATTTCTATAACCTAGAAAATCCATATTTTCAGTGAACAAAACTTAACTTTTAAAGAAAGCATTTATTTTCAGACTGTTTTTGGATACATTAATAACATTTCAACTATTTTAAAGTCTTATTGATTTTAGCAGACTTAACACAAATCTTACACTACCCCCCAGGGAATATTGAATGGAATCCTGTTTGATTTCTGAGTTAAAAATATCCCTAATTGAGCACCTATTCTATTACTATGTTTATGCTTGCCAAATTTCATGTGTTTTTACGCTTTAAGGTATGACAACTTTATTTGAATGAATAATGAATGAGATGAATGAGATAATTGATTGGCAGTGTGAAACATAGTCCACACTGCACACTCACAGAGATTGTCTGACTAGTGTTAGATGTAATAAACCAATGAGGTTTAAGGAAAATATTATAAAATATAATATATATAATATAAAATATATAAAATATTATTCATAAATACAACATACTTTGAGGAGTAAAAATCATGATTTTTAAACGTGGTATATGTCCAGAAACCGTTTTCAAATCCCCAAAACTTTTACGAGAGCAATGCATGGGTTTAAGAGCCTATTTAAATTCATTGTAATTCTCAAGTTGTATTTCCCCAAATTGTTAACATAAAAGGGCCATTCAAAATTTATTTCAAAGTACTTTACATATTTTCAAACAGAGCCAAGGAAAGACTGAATAACATTAAATGTTGTGCTGACACTTTACCTTAATGAAAAGTCAACTCCAAAATGCATTCAATTTTAAAATTATTTAAATTAATCTTTGATAAGTTAAGCCGTCAGCAAAAATACTGCAATTACAGTGAACAAAATGACAAAGATTTGCCAATCAACTAGGATTCAGTACAAAATTGTCAATATGCTGCCGTCTTGTTTTAATCTTATTAAATACTTATGATTTGATTTTAATACAAAATGGTCATAATAAAATCAAATAGTTCCTAAATTAAATTAAGCTACTGAAATCAGATCAAAAATAAGTAGACCTGAATGTGAAGGCCATTGAGGCCAAATTTAAATACAATAAATAGCAAAATCAACAATATAAATCCATTAACATAAAGCAGAATAGTAAAAGTGCAAGGCGAAGGGCAAAGTGGCCGCTCGAACCACAATGGCGTTCAAAGCACTATTTGGGCCCAGCCAGCATGTAAGAGTCAGCGTTTTGCGTTTTGGCCAAAATGAAACTAAAGATGTTTCGCATAACAATGCCATGTGATGATGGCAAATAAAACAATGGGGCTAACATTTTGTGTGTATGTTTTGCACATATTTTGCTTCCTCCTATTGTTGGTGTTGGCTCCTTCGGAGGCCTACAATTGAGACGGCAACTAACAACTGAATGGTAAGCGCATTCCCCGTTAAAAACAATAAAGAAAATGCGGCAACAATAAATTGTGACGTTTTTGCCACCGGAAGTGGGAAAGGGGAAATAATGAAAATGAATTTGTGAGTAAGCCTTTCGTTTATTTTTGGTGGCCTGCGTTGAGCCGGGTATGGTTGTGCGTAAACAATTTTACTGTTGCAAATGGATTTCCTTTTGTTTTATTGAAAAACATTTTTACCACTCACAGAGGCACACACACACACACACACACACACACAGGAAACATGCATGCAGTTGGCAAACTATTTCAATTACATTGCTCCGGTGGCAGAGCACAACTGTTCTACCTATGCAAAGCCAACGGCTGGCTCTCATCCCCCTCGCCTCGACCCGCCGCCTTTATGTGTGAGATGTAAGTAAGGCCTCCTCTTCCCAGTGCCGTTGAAATATT
The DNA here is from genome assembly GCA_035044965.1 of Lordiphosa andalusiaca. Taxonomy (NCBI): domain Eukaryota; kingdom Metazoa; phylum Arthropoda; class Insecta; order Diptera; family Drosophilidae; genus Lordiphosa; species Lordiphosa andalusiaca. The sequence goes on along the minus strand of JAWNNM010002500.1, from coordinate 6,754 downwards.
TAATATGCAAATAAATAGTTTAGCGAGCTTTCAGCTTTACTTGGGCGCGTGTTTCCTGTGTGGTGGTGTGTGTGTCTGCTTGTGTATCTGTGTTTGGTATTGCCATTGTGCGTAATGCACACGGCAGGAGGCCTGTCATAAGCCATGCCATAAACTACACGCAAACACATCCACGGCCAGCCACACACGTACAACCCCACACACACACAACACCCCTGACCCGGCATATTACTACTCGTTAATGGTACGTGGCATTTAATTGCTAATCTATTAGTAAAGAACCTGGAAGGCTTTTGTCAGCAATGAGATAAGAAACTGTTTATTGTGTTAAGTCATGTGTCGTATGTGACTTTTGCTTTTGGTAAATTGATTTAATTGTCTGAAATGGTCCTTAATTATTTAATCAATGCAACGAAAACAAACAATTCACCATTCAAATGAGAATATCTTAATTAAAACAGTACTCTGCGGCTGCAACTGTGCATCAATTAGGATCAAATTAGTGCAAAGCTGCTTAGAAATGTGAGACTTGTAATAGTATTTAAGTTCAGGTTGTTGTAAGTGAGATGCAAGTTATAATGCTACCTTAAATGGGAGTGGAAGTATAAGGTGGACTCATCAGCCATATCTCCCACAGTGTTGTAGATGGAAATATTTTGAAATCAATATGATTCATCGATCCGCCAAAGGACCGGTGCAAATCGAATGAACGACTACGGAGCTATAAGGAAAACGATTAATTGGCTCAAAATGCGATGGGTAGCTCTTCTCACACCTAAATGTTCTGTCCTCACTACAACTGCATTTTGCATTGTCCTTTTCTTTTTCGCATTTTGGGCAAAATGTACATTTCGCCCTTACAATTGTACATTGCCACTTGAGGTGGCACAAATGAATTTAGTTGAAGCTAATTAATTAATAAAATTATTAAAATGAATTTGTGCTGGCTGCCTAGACAACCAATCAGATAGAGTTCGGATATTGAGTCGAAAAATCTAACTTTTGTGACAGTCAGGTTGTTAGTTGTAAACGGAGAACAGATTTTCGGAAAATGCAAATGCTGAAGAAGCATAATTAGGACAGCATTTCTGCATTTCACAGATAGAGAAAACATTTTGAAAATGGGCTTCATATTAAAAATTGTGTGGTATCCACCTTAAAAATTGTAGGTTGATATGCAAACTTTTTAATTTTTATACTCTGTACCGAAAGTACCCGAAGTTTGATACTTTTCAACAGCCAGAAAGAACAACTTCCAACCCTCTGAAGTACACAGAACCAAAATAATGCAGAGATAATATTAAAAAAAATTGATTTTTTGGATTGAAATTTCAATCAAAAGTCGTACTAGATCCGAGATATACGAGATTAAGTCAATCCCATTCGTACTTGGAATGATAAAATCCGGGATTGACCGACTTCTGACAACGATTGTGATTGATTTAACTCTGGATATCCCGGATTTCTTGAATTTTATTGTTTTGTGTACATATATTCTAGATAAAGCTTTATTTTTTGTCGAGATTTTATATAAGATGGGCAAAAAATTGCTCAGTTTAATGCGAGGGAGTCGTCAAAAAACTCGTAAGTTAACTCTGATAGCCGACCATTCAGAGATTGACTGACATTTGAGAAACTTCTATGAGATATCAGACAAGTGTTAGTCCAGCTTCATCATCAACAGCCGCATCGATAAAAACTTCTTGCATTCATCAAGTTTTTTTTTTCAATTTTTGCCACACCCCCTCCCACTATCGATATGTAGAAAACATTTTTGTCAAATCTCTAACAACTTTATAGATAGAAGATTCCTTCTGGACCAAATTAGTAATTCAGATGTTTATACTCTGTACCCAAGGTCCACAGATTATAATAAGATTGTGCAAAAGTATGTAACAGCCAGAAGGAAGCATCTCCGATGCCTAAAGTATATATATGCTTGATCAACATCAACAGCCGAGTCGATATAGCCATGTCCGTGTGTCTGTCCTTATGAACGCACACATCTCAGAGATGTTAAGAGATAGAGGCTTGACTAGTATGGGACAAAAACTTCTTATACTAGCAGTTTATTTTCAACTTTTGCCACGCCCGAGATCATATCTGCCACAATTTTATAGTGAGAAAGTTCGTACCTTTTGGACATATTTAGTAATCAGTAATACTGATTCAGTGTTGATTATCGATTCGCCGAAAAATGGTGAGATCAATTGATCTCAATTTGCCCATATATCTAAAATACAGAAAAGAACCCAAACATTGTGCAGGTACAGTCAGGCAATTTGCTTTGCCCTTTAAGAGTATAATACAAAAAATAGAAGACTAGTCTCCTTACCCTACCCTAACCTCAACATAGTGAAATTCGTAAAGTTCCTGGGTTAAGTTGAAAGTGGAGCCGAAGTCGATTCATATTTATATACACTCATAAAATAATTCACCTTGGAAATTAGAAATTCTCCTATAAAATCCATCTTAAGGCGATTCACCCTTAAAATAAGAAAACTTTTTCTCATTTATGGAAAATTTTCAAAGTATAAAAAATTTTTTTCTAATTTTAGGGTGAATTGCCTTAGGACGGATTTTATAGGAGAATTTCTAGTTTTCAGGACGAATGTTTTATGAGTGTATTTATATAAATATGTGAGAAAAAACAGATCAAACAGTTCAGTATTTTTAAAAAAGCAGTTTAAAGCTCACAGCATTTATAAAATAAATACAGTTCTATGAGTTCTCTAAAGTCCTTTTTTCTGTTTTAGCTACCCAAAAATGTGAGGTAAATCTCATATGAAATTGATTGAGTTTCACATTTGCTTTTCTCAAATTGTTTTGTGGTTTATTGAATCCTTTGCTAATACGAAATATTGCAGGAATTTGAGTTTGCATCGCAAAGCTGGCAGATTAAGCTAGTTAATTGATTTAAATAAATATAATTAAAAACATTTCTCACTAAAACATTATTTTATCAAATTCGAGCTCTTTTTTCTGATAAAAAGTAATATTAGACACATAGTTGAATTTCTTCTGAAATGTGGCTATATTTTTTATACCAAACTCGGCTGATTGAGTACAAAACACCATCGAAATGTGTTGAGGGTCACACGATGTTCACAAATAATTAATAATTAAAGTGTTTACAATTTAGTTTCACGCGGAGCTTCAAAAACCTTAAACTAGAAAATGCCGATATTCAGTAAGGCTGCCTCTACCCACCAACAATGGGCTTTCACAACAAATGCTCTAGCTTTAACCAGTCTCAAAGCAGGGAAATGCGTTTTCAAAAACACACTTTTCTATTTGCATATTTTACCTGGCTCAAAGCTTGTTTTTCCGCACAAAAAATAAATGCAATAAAAAATTTAATTAAGAGACGCATAAAACAGGCCAAAAATCAAAAGACCAGCAGGCAGCAATTAAACTTTGGCCAACGCGCAATCAAATATTAAAGTTGCTCCGAACGAATAAAAGAAACAGCTGCAGCTGAGGTAAGGATGTGGCTGTTTTGCTGAGCCACAAATAGAATTTGCATTTGGCAAAATAAAAAAAAAAGTTATGTATTTATGTACACAAAATGCACAAAAACATAGTGGCAGCGCTGCTGACTCTCATTACCTTGCGCAAATAGAGAGGAAAGTCATTAAAAATTTTAATGAAGAAAGTTTTTTTCCTTTTGTTTCCCACGTCGCCGACATTGTTGTCAACGTCTTCTGCCCTCCGCTAAAAATTTTTATATTTGAATTCTGTTTTGTTTGCAGTTTGTCTGCTTTGCCTTATTGTTAATAACAATCAAGCCAGCAGCGGCGTTGGCGTTGGCGGCAGCCACGAGGCCAGGCGCATGATTTATTAGAACGATAAAGTGATTAAATTAAATTAAAATTGATTTATATGGCAAAGGACGACCAACTAGCAGTGGTTTTACCTGCCTTGTATACTGTCATCCCTCGTCCAAAATGAGAAGGAAAAAATCGTACTAATTTATGCAAAGCAAGCGGCTGCGGCGATGCTGACTCGAGGCCACATGGCGGATGATTAACCTAAATGCTCTTGTTGTCAGCATCGTTTCGTCTTGGTTTTCTATGCTGCTCCGCGCGCTGCTTTACATTTAAATTACCAAACTAAAAGATAATGCCGCTGGCTACACTTTTTTCTCATTCCTCCACAAAAAAAAAAAAATGTCCTGTGTTTATTTGTCTCTCATATTTGCGGCCAAAAAGAAAAAGCGCAAGTTGAAAGGACATTTTTTGTAACTTCTTTCCCCAACTTTTCTCGATCTTTGACTGATTCCAGTGATGGAACCTCAATGTTTGACTTATTTATTAAAATGCAATTTCCTTCCTTTCATCAATTTTTATTCAAATCAGACATACTTTGAAACTGCGGCAACTTATTCAAAACTCACCGTCTTTTTCCTGTTTTGTGTCGAATGCAATTTTTGGTCCACCGCCTGTTGCGGTTGCCAGCGGAATTTTTGTTATATATTGCCTGGTGAGCTGTCTTGTGCAGGGCTTGTGGTTGAAATTGAACTTCACTTGGGTAACATACGACCACGATTAATCACTTAAAATGAAAGATTTTGCAGCTGCCTGGCTGCATCTGCATGTGGGTAACACGACACATTTTTTTCTCTATGCAGCATAATAATATCACTTTTCTGAGAATCAATTTCAAATTTTTTTTAAGTTTTTCACAATTGTTGGTTAAGTTTCACTGGTAAATTGTACGATCAACTGATTCGTTCTCGAAATTGGTTCACAGATTATTCAGTTAGTTGCGACCCAAAGACCAACACGTTCAAAACACCACTAAAGCCAGCGATGCCAACGAAATTCCTCTGAAGCTAAACAACCATCAGGAAACGAAAGGACTTTGGGAAAAACGGCGAGGGTGTTCGGCTTCGCGCTTGGACACTGAATGACGAACCGCAACGTTCGCTGGCCCGAAAGAACCCCAAACGGACTCGTACCCAAACACGAGGACGATGATGGCTGCTCTGTTTGCAAGAAGGTACCATCGCGCACACACACACACACTTGGGCAGCAGCTGCTGGGCTTTCGTACAGCTGTAGTACACTTCTAGGCGCCACACAGCTGACGATTTGGCGCCAAAATGTTAGACGAGTGGTGCGCCGGCGTGAAACTAAGGTACGTTTGTATTCAGCTGCATGCTGAATTCTCTAACTGGCGCCATTTTCAAAAGCGTGGGGCGAAATTTAATTTGCACCAATGACATCCTTACCAGTACAACAAAATCTTCATTGCACTTCAAAAGTTGTTCGGTTATGAAATTCAAAAAGCAACTAGTGTACTTGTCACTCTGAAAACAAAAGAACTACGTAAAGAGTTTCACATCGATTGGTACTCATTAAGTTCCTGATTAAAGGTTCCAAGTATGTATTGTTCTTGTTCCTTTAATATTATATTATATTATATATTATATTATATTAGGACTCCAAGTAAGCTGATAACTTTAAGAAAAGTTCGATCCAAAATCCTCCTTTGTGGTGTTGTGTCTCTGCTTGAGGTTGTGCGAAAGCATAACATGACCACTGCAGGTTTGAAAAGTGTTCAAGCTCAAAATTTATTAGCTCCAAAAAGTGTGCAAAGGATAATTGAAATTATGCCTTAGAATTCCAAACTGGTTCTAACACTTTTCTTATGGAGAGATGGTAGATTTCCGACATAAAGTAGGTCCATCTTGGTCTTGGGTTAATTCATGACCCCTAGATATTTCCAGCCTTCTTCGGCTTAATCCTAGAGCCTAATTTCAGGAACTATTTGGGAGTTGCTTATCAATTTTACAAATGCTGAATTCTAGACTAACAAGAACTGCTTATAGAAAATTTTCTTCCAAATAGAACCCATTGGAACGGATAGTTTATATTTTCCTTTCTTTTTATGATAAAATATCCATTTTTCTTATCTTTTGGATGATTTATAGGTCCGTTGGATGAAACCTTCAGATCCATTAAACATTTATTAAATATTTTAATATATCGAAATGGATACCAAAATCACTGAATGTATATTTGTTTACAACCTTTTTTTCGCTGTGTAGCTTTGAGCTAAGGTTTTGTGTTAATCCTTAGGACTCTTCAAGCCGAGGAATTTAGATAAACTTTGCAGAACAAAAGGTCCTAGTGTTGGTACATTTCTTAAATTCGATGTGCATGCAGAATGTAAAGATTTCGGTACACAGAACTATTCTTTATATTCGCAAGAATCTGTTGATCTCTTCCCATAAATCTAGCTACCAAATTAATTGAAATTTCTAGAAATTCTTAAAGGTTTGATGGATTGATCTGCAAATATACACTTACTTAAAAGTACAATTTTTTAACATTAATCGTTACCCAGATTCCGAATATATGGGATACATAGGTGTATTTTCTATCGATTACGCTGAACCATACCTAGATCTGTCTGTTCTATGTACATGGACATGCTGATAGAAGAGCATTCAGCCTTCACAGTCAGTCAGTGGTACTACTTTCTGGTTCTCAGAAAAAATTTCTTGAATAATGAAAGAATTTTTTCAATTTTAAAAAATCTTATCAACATTTTGAAACACATATTTTTCGAAAATATTTGGTGAAAAATTAAAAATTAAAAATTGGAGGTCAATTTCGCTTTATTTTCTTATTTTTGTATGCTACGTGAATATTCTGCTTTGGCGTCGATCTTGGCAAATGACCGGGCGGTCCATATGATTTTTTGCGCTTGGGATAATCGTTATCAACCCATTTTACATTACAAGTCA